>JAJHZJ010000798.1:272016-1472016 GCA_023548195.1 Bettongia penicillata ogilbyi
CTATGCACACACACACACACATATATGTATGTATGTATGTATGTATGTATCATCTTTCCACATAGGAATGTAAACAGTTCAAATTTAATAACTCCCTTATGATAAACCCTTATGGTTTATCTTTCCTGTTTACCTTTTCATGTTTCACTTGAATCTTGTGTTTGAAAGTCAAATTTTCTATTCGGCTCTGTTCTTTTCATCAAGGATGCTTTAAAGTTCTTTATTTCATTGAATATCCATTTTTTTCCCTTGAAGTATTATACTCAGTTTTTCTGGGTAGGTGATTATTGGTTTTAATCTTAACTCCTTTGACTTCCACAATATCATATTCCAAGCCTTCCAATCCCTTACTGTTGAATCTTGTGTTATCCTGATTGTGTTTCCACAGAACCTGAATTATTTCTTTCTGACTGCTTGCAGTATTTTCTCCTTGTTGTGGGAACTCTGGAATTTGGTTACAATATTCTAGGAATTTTCCTTTTATGTTCTCTTTTGAGAGAATATTCATTGGTGGATTCTTTCCATTTCTATTTTATTCTTTGATTCTAGAAAGTCAGTGAAGTTTTCCTTGATAATTTCTTGAAAGATGATGTCTAGGATCTTTTTTTGATCATTACTTTTAGGTAGTCCAAAAATTTTTAAATTATCTCTCCTTTGTCTATTTTCTGGGTCAGTGGTTTCTTTCCAGTAAGATATTTTATGCTGTATTCTATTTTTTTCATTCTTTTAGTTTTGTTTTATAATTTCTTGAGTTCTCATAGAGTCATTAATTTCCATTTGATGCATTCTAATAGTTAAGGAATTAATTTTTCTGTGAGCTTTTGTGCTTCCTTTTCTATTTGGGCACTTCTGATTTTTAAGGCATTCTTCTTCTCATTGACTTTTTGGACATCTATTGCCATTTGACTTGGTCTATTTTTTAAGATTTTGTTTTCTTTAGCATCTTCTGAGTCTCCTTTAGCAAGCTGTTGACTTGTTTTTTATGATTTTCTTTCATCACTCTCATTTCTCTACCCAATTTTTCCTTAACTTCTCTTACTTAATTTTCAAAATCCTTTTTGAGCCCTTCTATGACCTGAGACCAATTCATACTTTTCTTGGAGGCCTTGGGTGTAGGAACTTTGACTTTGTTGTCTTCTGGTTGTATGTTTTGATCTACCAAAGTAAGATTCTATAGGCTGACTTTTTCCCCCTGTTTGCTCATTTTTCCAGTCAATTACTTGACTTTTTGAGCTCTTTGTTAAAGTAGAACTCTGCTTTCAGAGTGGAGAGTTCACTGTCCCAAACTTCAGGGATTTTGTGCAGCTGTTGTAGCCACAGGGTTTGCCATGCCAGTGCTTCTCCATGCTCTAAGACCACCACTCGAGGCTCTGACCCAGGTCCAGACAGGGAAAAGCAAGGGAATCCTGCCTTAGCCCCAGCAAAGAGATTCCTGCAATCACCCTTTGATCAGCCTCTTGATCTCCCCACCATCTGTGGTCTGAGCACTCTGGAAGCAGCCACCACTACAGCTGCCACCACCTGGCACTAGGGCTAGATTGTGCTCTTCTCTCCCCCATATCTGACACTGACCTTTCAAATTGTCTTTGGAGTTTGTGGATTGAGAAGGTTGGAAACCACCACAGCTGCCAGTGATTCAGTCCACTGCGTCTTGCTGTGGCTCATCTCTGCTGATGGAGACTGTGCTACACTTCCAGCCTAGTGGGATAGATACTTCCTGTTGACCTTCCAGGTTGTTTTGGGCTGGATAATTGCTTCACTGCATTTTGTGGATTCTGCAGCCCTAGAATTTGTTGACAGTCATTTTTATCGGTATTTGAAGGGGTTTGAGGGAGAGTTCAAGCAAGTCCCTGTTTCACTCCACCATCTTGGCTCTATCTCCACTTTCTGTACATTTTCAAACCAACTGGAGCACTGAGGTGCCAGTCTGGCTATATAGTAATTGTATTGATATGGGAATTATATTGTGAGAGTAATGCCTCTTAAAAGTCATTAGACAAAGAGGACACAAGGAAGCTTAAAAATACATACGTGGATACGAGTTTCATATGCTAGTAAAAAATGTTTGGAAAAAAAATCGAGGAGAAGCACTGAAAAGGAACCTGGAAAATGTTCATTTTCAACACTCCTATCTTAAAATACTAATACTTGATATAGTGCGGTTCTGTAAAACTGATTGTCAATGTGAGTGAATGCGATGCTGATCATGTTCTTAGCTCTCTACAGAATGCTATGGTATATCTTGAAGAAAATGAGACAATCTATGACCTTAGGAAAGCTGTAGTTTGGGAAGAGAATAAGATCCCCCCCCCCAAAAAAAAACCCCCAAAAAACAAAAGAAGATAGTCCTCTCTCCTTACTTGCTCTCTTTATTTTTAATATATTTTGATTTCCTTAAATATTTCTCAATTACATTTTTAAAATATCTAACTTTTTTTAAAAAGTCTGAGTTCCAAATTATCTCTGATCTTTCATTCCCTACCCCATATTTGAGAAGGGAGCCAATTTGATATTGATTATTATGTGAAAGCATGCAAAACATGTTTCTATATTAGCTAAGTTGCAAAAGAAAACACAGACAAAAAGAGAGTTAAAAATCTGCTTTAATCTATATTCAGATTTTTCTGAATTACTCTTTCTGAAAGTGTAAAGCATTTTTTTTCATAATGGGTTCTTTGGAATTGTCATAGCTAAAACTTTACTGTTCGTCATCCTTACTATTACTATGACCAATTTTCTTTTCATTCTGCTCAATTCACTTTGTAGAGTTCGTATAAATCTTTCCAAGTTTTTCGAAAATCATTCTGCTTATTTCCATCACAATCAAATATCATAAATTGTACAGTCATTCCCAGTAGTGAGCAGTTTCTCAACTTTCAATTCTTTGCCACTACAAAAAAGAACTGTTGTAAATATCTTTATACAAATAGCTTAGTTTCCCTTTGCTTTAATCCATTTAGGATAGAGCCCTAGTAATGGTATTACTTGATCAAAGGGTATGAACACTTTTACAGTATTTTTGTTTTCTTTGGTTTAGGTATGAAAACCCTATTTGTGTCATGAAAAGAATTTGCTAGAACTCTTTCTTTATCTATTTTTTCAAATAGTTTATGTAATTTTCATTTAATTCTTCCTTAAATGATTGGTGGAATCCATCTGGTCCTGGGGATTTTTCTTCATTCATTTCCTGTCCAATTTCTTTTCTTAGATAAGGTTAACTATACTATTCCTCTTCTGTTAATCTGAGTAGTTTAAGTTTTTATAAATATTCATTCATTTTCCTTAGGTTGTCAGTTTTACTGACATATAATTAGGGAAAATAACTTTTAATAATTGCTTTAATTAGGTCTTTACTGGTGGCATATTTACTCTTTTTCTTGTTTTTCTTTTTAAAAAAACAATTAACCACTGGGTTTATCTATTTTATTTGCTTTTTTCATTTAACCAACTACTAGTTTTATTTAATAGTACAATGTGTTTTTTACCTTTCATTTCTATTTGTCTCTCTTGATTTTCAGTATTTTCATTTTGGTACTTAATTGGGAATTTTTAATTGATTCATTTTTTATTGCATATTTGGTTTCTTGAATTGCTCTTTTTCTATTTTATGGATGCATGCATTTATACAAATACATTTACTCCTAAATACTACCTTGGTTGAATAGTACAAATTTTTCAATGTTGTCTTATTGTCATTCTTTTATGAAATTATTGTTTTAGATCACTTTACTTCCAAGTAATCATCAATGCTCCAAAAATCCTTTATTGAGTATAATTTTTATTTCATGAAGGTTTTAACATAATCAATTGATTTTTTTTGCATTTGTGAGATTTTTGCATACATGTAAATATGGGTGTATGTATGTATGCATGCATGCATGTATAAAAGTCTTCTAAATTAAGAAACAAATAAAAGACTAAGGGGTTAGGGAAGGGGAGAGGATAAGTTAGTGATTTTTAGAGAGAAACCTACTCATAATAGATCTTGGTTAAATAGAGAAAATATTATATCTATATAAATATATATATGAATAAAAGTCTTCAAAATTTATAAAGAAATGAGAGGGTGAGGAAATAGGATAGGGTGAAGTATAGAAGGTTGTTTGGATGAACAGGAATGGAATAAAGAGGGAGGGACATACATTTGTAAAACTTTAAAAATCTAAATTCAGATAGAAACAAGAGGGTAAGGAAAAGGGTAGGGGGAGAGTATAAGGGAGGGATCTTTGGAAAGGGTAGGTTAAGTAATAGGGTGGCAAAGTAGTGGGTAGAAGTAAAGTAGAGGACTCAGGATGGATGGTAAATTAGAGGTAAACAGAAACATAAAATAAAGATCAGGAATAGAATGTATTAGGGAAAACAGCCAGGGAAATAATCATCATCTCAGATAAATTTAAAGCTAAAATTGATTTAATCAAAAGAGAAATATAGAGAATCTACACTATATGTCAGCCATATTAATCAATATTCTTTTAGATTATTTAAAATAACTAAAAGTATAAGCTTGGAATATTGCTGGGATGTAGAAAATGATGAGTTGATGGACTTAGTAAAATAAAAAAAGACTTGAACTTATGAAAGATGCTATTCAACCTCAGAGAAACAGAGAATAAACAAGTATAATATGGTCTTACATGTATGTGAATATGTCTATATATGAGTATGATTATAGATATCTAAGTATATGCATGTATATGTAAACATATGTATATATATATATATATATGTTTGGTTATATTTGGGTATGTATATATGTATCTCTGTGTGTGTATCCATGCTTAATTGTAGCCTTCTTGGAGGAAGGAAGGCAGAAAGGGAAACAGTAAAAAGTACACATCAGAAAGCAAAAGAAAATTTACAAAGAAGCAAAGACAAGATGAAAAGCTCTGAACACAATGTGTATTATTTATTACATAAGCTTTTGTTTAATGGAAATTTATTGTTGTATATTTGGAATCATCTCATGTCCTGCTGTTTGCATGGCAATGCTTTTGTTTCTTTTCTTATTTTGTATTTAAGTTTATAATGTTTTTTTTTCTTTTTCTTATTGCATATTTAAATTTAAAATAAATTAATTTTTAAAAAGTTGTTTTTGTCAGTGAAATTGCATGCCTCTTTTGCCATTTGGTCTATTCTGGTTTTTAAGATGTTTTTTTCCTAGTATTTTTGTGCTTCTTTTACTAAATTGTTAATTGTGATTTGATAATTTTCTTCCATTACCCGCTTTTCTTGACCTACTTTTTCCACTATGAATCTGATTTGGGAAAATATTTTCAGCTCTTTCAGGATTTCTTCTTTGACTTATATCTAGTTAATTCTTTTTTCTTTGAAGCTTTCTTTGTGACTGTTTTGATTTCATCATTTTCCGCTGAATTTGTGTCTTGATCTCTCCTGTGATCATAGTGACTTTTTTATGGTCAGGTTCCTTTTTTGTTGTTTGCTCATTTTCCACCATATTTCTTGATTTGAAACTTCATATTAATAAAGTCAGGTTCCTGGTATGGTGGGGAGAAACATTGTCTCAAGCTTCAGGCGTTTTTGCACTGCTGTTTTTCAGAGCTAATTCTGGATGGAAATTTGGAAGTTTTCAGTGATCTGGAGAGATGTATGGTCATTGGTCTCCTAGTTTGCACTTTAGTTCTTACTCAGGAAGGATCCCTAATCTTTTGTACCTATTCCATTGTGGCTAAAAGTCCCCCTGTTTGCCCTTGAACTGTCACCCACAAGTAGGTATAGACTATGGAGTGTCCAACCAGTATCTGGTCCTGTGTTCAGTGTTAGTACAAGCATTTTCCTGTAAGACATTTCTGACCAGCTGCTAGCTCCCTCTAGCTTAGGAGCTTCTCAGGCTGCTGCTGCCTCTTTTGCCACCACTTTGTTCCACCACTAGTATTTAATCCTCTTGGGTTTCAGGCTAGCCTCCACCTCTATGTCTCAGATCTCTCTTTTGGATCTCCTAAGTTGTCTCTTCATGGAAGAATGTGTTACTTGGAATTTTTGTTGGCCTTGGTACTCCAGAGTTAAGTTTGAGGCATTATTTTAAAATTGTTTGGAGGAAAATGCTGGTAAAGTTTGGTTGACTGTTTTCTGAACTTTGCCATCTTGACTCTGCCCCCAAAAGTTTTTCTGTCATTTTTTTCCCAAAGTCTTTGTCTTCAAGAATATCCACCTATGCTTTTAAACTCTCTTTATATACACTCTTATCACAATAATATGCAAGCTATTTGAAGGAAGTGAATGTCTTGTTTGCTTTTATTAACATATCCCATGCTTAACACAATGGTTGGGGCATAGAAGGTACTTAATAAATGTTTTTTTCATTTACTGATACTTCCATTCTTGTCTCCATCCATCCATCTATCCACGTATTTGCCTATTTATTGTGTACCAACTTTCCTACCTAATCTGAAATAGTGAATAACCAAGTGTTAAATCATAAGGTATTACCATCAAATTCCATTGCTGAAGGGAATTTAGAGATAATAACTATTCAATAGAACATCAATTTCCTCCTGATAATTTGTTCTTTGTTTGTCTCCTTGTCTAACACTTTTCACTTTCTCCACATGGTTTCTAAACCTAAAGCACAGGTGTAGGCATATCACTTCCTTGTTCAATAAACTCTATTTTTTTCTTATTGCCTTTACAATCAAATTCACTTGTATCTTTTTGATACTTAAAGTCCTTCACTCCACTGTACTTTTCCAGACTAATCATACATTAGTCTCTTTCATGCACTCTATGGTCCAGCCAAATCAGTCATTTTGCTATTTCTCAAACCTGTCATTCCATCTCCTGTCTTTGTGCCTTTGCCTGGTCCATATGTTCATGCCTAGAATGTACTCCCTTGTCACATCAACTTCTTAAAATTCCTCCTTGCTGCCAAAGATCCACTCAAGGGTCACCTTACAAATGAAACTTTTTCTGATATCCCCATCAGCTACTGCCTTTCACAAATTATGTGGTATTTATTTTACATATACTTTATAATGCACATATGCATGAATATCTATGATATGTACATGTAAATGTATGTGTGTATATATGGTAGTAGAGGAAGTAAAAAACAGAGCTGTAATTCCAACCCAATGCCTGAGAAACAAAGTGGTATTGTGAAAAGAGGACAGAAATGGGAACTATGAGTTCAGATATGACCTTTAGTATTTACTAGCTATGAAGTCAAAAGTCAGTCATTAATTCCCAACCTCAATATCCACATCTATAAAATGGGAAACATGCCTGTAGCACCTGCTTAGGGATCATTGTGAAAATCAAATGAGATGATGTTGGCAAAGCGCTTTGCTGGGTTTAAACACTGTATCGTTGTGGTAGTTTATAGTTCTCAGTTATTTACAGCACTTTGTGACCCCATTTGGGGATTTGTTCTCAAAGGTATTGGGGTGGTTTGCCATCCTTCTCCAGATCACTTTATAGATGAGGAAACCAAAGCAAACAGGGTTAAATGACTTGACAAAACTACACATCTCCTAAGTATCTGAAAATTGATTTGAACTCAGGGAAGAGTCTTCCCTTCCTGACTCCGAGTCAGCAGTTTACCTACTTTAAAAAACTGCTCAAAAAACATTGTGTAAGTGTTTATTATTGCTATTATTACTGTTGATTATCTGATTCTAAAAATAGCCCTCTTTCCATTTTGCCATGGCGTAATAATGCTTCTGTTATCAAATGAGTTGATGCACAGCAATCATTTCATAATCACACAATGCTATATAAATGCAAACTATTTTTGATGATTGCTATTATTTGTGGAATGATGTATATGAGAACTAGGGTTCTAAGACCAGGTTGTTTGTTAATCCAAAGGCTTTCAGAATCTTCCACTTCCCTCTTTCCTCCTGGCCAGCATATGCAGACCCATATTCCCCACCAAAATGCAACTGCTCAGAATTCTGTGGGCTCTAGAATGCCTCAGCACTTACTGCTCTGTGAGGCCCAAGTTTGCTTTCTCTGAAGATTGATTTTGTGTCTCAGCTGGTCTAATTAAATGCCTTCTCCATGGCACCACCAGATGTGAAAGCAATGAACAGTGTCAGTGACGTGGATAATGCATTATCAGGAGGACCTGCTGCAAAGATATATTTTTCACTCTTGCCTGCTGTAAACAAGGTCAGGTTTTGCTAAGTTGGCTGTGCTATGCAGGCAGCAGAAGGGAGGATGCCCTGCTGAATGTCACCCATATGAAGCCTGACAAAGGGCTCATTTGGCACATGCCTACAAAGTGGAGTGGAAGTTGATATTAGAGAAAGTTCTCAAGAACACTATTGGAAGGAGTCAATTAAATTCCAGATGTCTATGCCTTCGTTGTAATTACTTGAGAACAGTAATATGGAATTTTAGCTTCTGATTATGTATGCTAATTTTATCTGATGTAGATTGTTATTTCATTTTATGTAAACTAAGTGCATATCCACATACATGACAACCTCATGCACTTGATGTTCTGCTTTGCAGGTATAGCTGACATCCCCAGTCATACTGAAAACTCTTTAATGGCTGTGGTCCATCCCCTATATTGCATGAGTTTCATTTTCCATTATTTTGAGTATAGAGTTTGGCACACAGATGATTCTCAATTCATTTAAAAGTCCTTAATTTACAGGTGAGTAGAGAACACCATGTATTACTTGCTTAGAGTGACTACATGCTAAAAATTATTTGGTAGAAGAGTATCCATCTTCCAAATTTCATTTTAGGATAATATCCTACAGTTACGAGTTGCATAGTGAGACCTCTGACTTTTCAGAGGATACTAAATTGCATCAAACTGAGTTAGGAAATTTTTTCAACACTGTGCTGAGGCAAAAGTGGCAGATGAGTTCCATTGTGAGCAAAGGGTGAAGAAATCTTCATACCTCCTAAGGAGACAGGCCAATGAACCCAAGTAGCAGTGACAGATTAGGGAAATGCAGATAGAGATTAACATTAAACCTAAAGACTATGAGGGAACAAATAGTAGCAATCCTGCAGTGTAAGAAAGGAGTCCGTCATCCACTTTAAACCATATGAAAGATTCCCTGCATTTTCAGACCTTGGGTCTCCTAGTTTTGGTCTGGAATGAGCATGCTACCTTCTAGAGAGGAACCAAGGATTTAGGGCTAGAGAGAACTTAATCAATCAAATAGTTCAACAATCTTATTTTACAGATAAGGAAATTAAGACCCATAGAGTTTGTCTTAACCAAGGTCACACAAGTAGTAAGTAACAGGACTAGAATTCAAACCCAGCTCTTTCAATTCCGAAGTCAAAAACTCCTTCCGTGACACCATGTTGCCTCACCATTCTGGCACCTGACCTTGCAAATAGGGCAAACACTGTAGTTTTTGCCCTTCTATCATGTTCAGTCATTTCCTTAGTTACTGAAAAATTGGTTAAGATAAACTTAAGCTCCCCTCCAACACCCAGATCCTTTTACTCTTATCAGTTTCATTTTTGCTCCTTTCCACTTCATCCCAGATTCTCCATAGCACTGACTTAAAATAAGTGCTTAATATATGCATGGTTCCTTAAGCTAAATGACATTAACCTGTTTAGACCGCCTGTTAATTGTCTTCCATTTTCCCTTTTCTCTCCATTTGTTATTTTCCTTCTTCCCTTGAAACTAGGGCATTTTTGATAAAATTCTTCTTGGCATACTAACATGCCTTTCATCAAAGGCTTTCCACTAATCAAATTGAAGGGAGATAAAGAGGATAAAAATTGATATATAAAATTAAGATCCATTGGGAATATTATATCTTGTAGGCCATTTATGGGTCCAACCAAAGATCAAAGAAATGGAAATAGTTTCTACCTATCTCCACTGATTTTTGTTAAAATAAATTTGGTGATAGAAAACAGCATTGGAGTAATTCTGCGGTACGGGGAAGGTCTGTTGAAGGAAAAATTAATTTAAAGAAGCAGTCACAATCATAATATGTAGAGATCAAAGATTATTGTCTCTAATTTTTCAGGAAGGAACAGCACTCCAGAACTAACAGCAAACCCCATTAGGTTCCATGAAAACAGCAGTATTACTCAAGTCATTTTTATCTACCAAATAAAAGAAATTGCAGTAATATCCTAACATTTATGCACTGCTATTCATTTTATTGTTAATCTAGGAAATATCCCCAAGGCTGTGGCATAAATTTCACAAGAGAATTTCATCCCTCCGTTTTCTCAAGGCTGATAATATTTTTTTCCCTGTAGGTGAAACTCCAGTCATATGTACTGAATAGCATTGCCTTGTTCTATATTCCTCAGTAACTGCTAAATTCTATGTTTCTATAAATAAAAAGACTCTTGAAGACTTCCAACCCTGCTTTAAAAAAAGGCTATGTCCTCAATAGGAAAGCCAGCAACCATTTAAGAATATAGAATTTTTAAAGCTGGAGGGGATGTTAGATACATCTATTTTCATCCTTTCAGTTTACAGAGGAGAAAATTGAGGAACAAAAATGTGAAGTGACTTTCTCAGGGTCACATAGACACTCAGTGCAAGAGGCAGGCTTAAAACCAGCCCATTCAACTCTAAATTCATTATTCTTTTCATTAAAATGTTCTACCTGAAACTATGGTGTGGTGTAAACAGGGAAGGGAGATGGGGAGAGAAGGAAAGGGGAAAGGAAGAGGGAAGCGAAGGGAAGGGAAGAAAGGGGAAAGAGAAGGGAAATAGTTATCTTTGAATTGAAAGAGATCTGGCTTTGGATTGGAGAACCTGTATTCAGTTCCTTTCTGCTATTTAAATTCTTGAGCACATTAACCACCCTGAACCTTGGTTCCTTCTATAAAATTAGGGAATAGACTAGATGGTTGCTGAGGTGTCTATCAATTCAAGATCTATGAGCCCTTTATTCCATTACTCAGAACCTCTATTACCCCATGCCTATTGTCTTCCTCTTCACTCATTAAACACACTCACACAACTCATTAAACTTCACTCATCAACATGGTATGGTGGGGTAAAGAATGTCTGACCTGGGATCAAGATACCTGGGTTTGAATCCCAGCTTTGACACTTAACACAGTTTTGTGAACATGGATAAATCATTTAATCACATGTGCCCATGGTAGAACCCAGATACGATTCTGCTTTAGGGATCACAGGATTTAGAACTGGGTAGGACATTCATAACTGTGAAGTATAGGAAAGTAATTTAACTGATGAAAAACTGAACCTTGGATCATTAGTCAGTTTTATGTTTGCCATTTTTATCTCACTTCTTAAAGTTCAATGAGGGCAAGGACTGCTTCATAGTAATCTTTTCATTCTCCTTAGTGCCTAGTGCAGTGCTAAGAAAATAAAGAGTTCAATAAATTCTTTGGATTGATTCTTTGCTCCAACTACATTTTTCTTTTTGACCTTGGTTCAATGGCTAGAGAAGGATGACTTGTTATCGCTGATGATAAAGACATAGCATCCCATCTCCCTGAATTTAGTCACTGCGATATTTTTTTTCTTGCTTTCTATGTTCAGCCAAAGCCTCTGAGTGATCCTGCCCAGGTCCAGGCCATTAAAATGTCAGCAAAACTTTTTGCTGCTTGAATAGATGAAATTCTTCAGACACACACTGGTGATGATAGATCAATATTTCTTTCACAGCAAGCCACTTTTCTGAGGTTGATATTCCTTTAGTGTGTTTAACTTCTCTGAGAAGGAGAGATATTCCTGCTGTTGATGTAGAAGGAGCATTAGATTTGATGGAATGAATCTCTCCCCTTGAAATTCAAAGATCTCAGCTCTGACCTCTGTTTCCTTAATGGAAAGAAACAAGATATTGTTGGAAAAGCGTTGAACTGGGAGTTGGGTGCACACAGAATGCTTCTGGGCAAATAATTTCTTCTCTCTAGGTTTCAGTTACCATATCAGTTAAATTAAGGTGGAAAATTGGAGAATTCCTAATGTCCCTTTCAGCTCTAGAATTGAAGAGTTCTACCTATTTTCCATGCTGCCATTTTAAAGTGAACTCAAATCCTTACATTGCATTCTACCTTGGTAGAATTCCATCACCACCTTATTGATGGCAGAACTCACAGTGAATCCCTATGGTTCTTCTTTTCTAGACTGAACTTTGCTACCCAGCGTACTCTCTTTATTTACATTCTTTGACTGTCCAGCAAGAAAGCATGGCCTCTACTATCTGATCTTCCTGGTGTGACCTATTCTATCTACTTGGATTTTTGCTACCCAGGAAGGAATCATCCAATCTTTGTTTAAAGGTATCCAGTGCCTTCTGAGATATCTCATTCCACTTAGGCATTGCTCTACTTATATTATATTGTTATGTTACATATACATGTATATACACATCTATATATACATAATACATACATAGATATAAAATTTTATTTTTTCCAATTATATAAAAGTAATTTTTAACATTTAATTTTAAAAAATTGAAGTTCCAAAGTTTTCTCCCTCCCTCGACTCCCCTCCCCCACAAATCCTAAGAAATATGATATGGATTATATATGGGAAAACATGTAAAATATTTCCATATTGATTATGATAAAAGAAATAGAGCAAAAGAAAAAAAGCAGTGAAAAAATAAGGAAAGTAAAAAATAGTATGTTTCTTTCGCATTTAGACTCCATCAGTTCTTTCCCTAGATATGAATAGCATTTTTCATCTTGGGTCTTTTGGAATTGTCTTAGATCACTGTATTACTAAGAATAGCCAAGTCATTTATAGTTGATTACTGTACAACGTTGCTATTACTATGTACAATAATTTCCTCTGTTCACTTAATTTTGCATCAATTTATGTAAGTCTTTCCAGGTTTTTCTGACATTCATCAACTCATCATTTCTTATAATGTAATGATATTTCATTATATTCATAAACCACAATTTGTTCAACCATTCTCCAGTTGATAAGCATCCCTTCAATTCAAATTCTCTGCCACCATTAAAGAGCCACTATAATATTTTTTTTGTACAAATAGATCCATTTCCTTTTTTCTATCATCTTAAGGATATAAATATTACAGTGGTATTGCTGAGCTGAAAGCTATACACGGTTTGATATCCTTTTTGACATAGTTCCAAATTGCTGTCCAAAATGGTTGAATCAGTTCCAAACTCTACCAGTAGTGCACTGGTGCCCCAATTTTCCCACATCCTCTCCAAAATTTGTCATTTTTTTTCATTTTACATTAGGTAATCTGATTGGTTTCAAGTAGTACCTTGAAGTTGTTTTAATTTATATTTCTCTAATCGATAGTGATTTAGAGCATTTTTCATATGACATAGACAGCTTTAATTTATTCCTCCAAAAACTGCCTATTCATATCAATTGGCTATTTATTAGTTGAGGAATGATGTATAGTCTTATAAATTTGATTCATTGCTCTATATATTTAAGATATGAGGCGTTATCAGAAACACTTGCTATAAAAGAAAGTTTCACAGCTCCCTACTTTCCTTCTAATCTTAGTTGCATTGGTTTTGTTTTTACAAAACTTTTTTCATTTAATGTAATCAAAATTATCCATTTTTCATTCCTTAATGTTATCGATCTCTTGCTTGGTTATAAATCCTTCCTTTTCCCCTAGATCTGACAGACAACCTATTCATTGCTCTCTTCATTTGCTTATGATATCACCCTTCAGGTCTAAATCATGTGTACATTTTGACCTTTTCTTGGTATATGGTGAAAGATTTAAGTCTACAGTTCATTTTTGTCATACTTTCTCCAATTTTCCTATACATTTTTTTGGCAAATAGTGATTTCTTATCACAAGAACTGGGGTCTTTGGGTTTATCATACACTAGATTATTATGGTTATTTACTACCGTGTCTTTTGTACATAACCTATTCCTCTGATCCACCACTCTTTTTTTCTTAACCCATACTATATGATTTTGATGATTGATGCTTTATAACATACTTTTAGATTTGATTTGGCTAGATCTACTTCTTTTACATTATTTCATTAATCTCCTTCAATTCTTAACCTTTTTGATTGGATGAATTTTATTATTATTTTTAGTTGTATAAAATAATTTCTGATAATTTGATTGTTATAGCATTGAATTGTTAAATTAATTTGGTATAATTATTATTTTTATTATATTGGTTTGGCCTACGTATAAGCAAATAGTTTTTCTCCAATTGCTTAGATCTGTCTTTATTTATAAGGGAAAATGTTTTGTAATTGAGTTCATATAGTTTCTGGGTTTGTCTTGGCAGGTAGACTCCTAACTTTTTTATATATTGTCTACAGTTATTTTAAATGGAATTTCTCTTTCTATCTCTTGCTACTGGGCTTTTTTGGTAATATATAGAAATGGTGATGTTGTTTAAGTGGGTTTATTTTAAGTCCTACAACTTTGCTAAATTTTTAATTATTTCAATTAGATTTTTAGTTGATTTTCTAAGCATACCATTATATCATCTGCAAAAAGTGATAGTTTTGTTTCCTTATTTCCTATTCTAATTCCTTCTCTTACTGCACTAGTTAACATTTCAAGTATAATATTGAATAAAAGTATTGATAAAGGATATATTTGCTTCTCCTCTGATCTTATTGGGAAGGCCTCTAGCTTATCCATATTAGAGAAAATGCTTGCTGAGAGTTTCAGATAGATACTAGTTATCATTTTAAGGAATGTTGCATTTATTCCTACGTTCTCCAGTGTTTTCAAGAGAAATGACAGCTGTAAGACTTTCTTTGCCTATTTTTCCAAATAGTTTGCATAGTATTGGAATTAATTGTTCTTTAAATGTTTGGTGGAATTCACTGGTAAATCATTCTGGCTCTGGGTATTTTTTCTTAAGAAGTTAATTCATGGCTTACTTAGTTTCTTTATTCTAAGGTAGCATTATTTAAATATTCTGTCTGATCTATTCATCTGGGCAATTTTTACATATTTTTGTAAATAGTAAATGATTTTACTTAGATTATCAGCTTTATTCACATATAATTGGGCAATATATTTTCTAAAAATAACTTTAATTTCCTTTTCATTGATGGTGAATTCAACCTTTTCATTTTCTTATATTGGCAATTCGGTTTTCTTCTTTGTTTTAATCAAATTAACCAGTGATTTATCTATTTTATTGTGTTTTATTCGTTAGTTCAACAGTTTTCTTACTTTCAATTTTATTAACCTTTCTTTTGGTTTTCAGGATTTTCAATTTGGTGTTTAGTTGGGAATTTTAATTTGTTACTTTCCTTTTTTTTAGTTGCATGCCTAATTCATTGATCTGATCTTTCTCTCTTTTATTGATGTAAACATTTACAGATATAATTTTTCTGCCAAATACTGTTTTGTCTCCATCTCAGAAATTTTGGAATGATGTGTGACTTGTCAATCTCTTTAATGAAATAATTATTTCTGTGATTTGTTCTTTTACTCCCTCATTCTTTAGGATTAGATTATTTAGTTTCCAATTTTTATCTCTTTCCATAGCCTCTTATGAAGTGCAATTTTTATTGTGTTATGATCTGAAAAAAATGCACTTAATATTTTTGCCTTTTTATATTTGATTGCGTGGGTTTTATGCCCTAATACAAAGTCAAATGTTGTGCTGGTATCATGTACCACTGAGAAAAAAAAAAAAACAACTATATTTCTTTTCTATTCCCATTAAATTTTCCCCAGAGTTCTAGCATATCTATTTTTTTCTGAAATTCTATTTACCTCCTTAACTTCTTTCTTGTTTGTTTTGTGGTTAGATTTATCTAGTTCTTAGAGGGGGGAAATTGAAGTCCCCCACTAGTGTAGTTTTATTGTCTATCATCCTATAACTCATTTGACTTCTTCTTTAAGAATTTGAGTGTTATACTACTTGATTCATTCATATTTGATATTAAAATTACTTCATTCTCTATGGCAGCTTTTGCAAGATGTATTTCCCATACCTATCCTTTTTAATTAGATGTACTTTTGCTTTTTCTAAGATCATGATTACTACCTCTGCTTTTTGTTTTTGTTTTACTTCAGCTGAAGCATAATAGACTCTGTTTTGTCCCCTTACCTTTACTCTGTGTGTGTCTCTGTGCTTTAGGTGTTTCTTGTAAATAAAATGTTATAAGATTCTGGTTTTTAATCCACTTTGCTCTCTGCTTCTGTTTTATGAGTAAGTCTATCAGTTTCACGTTCACAGTTAAGATTACTGAGTATTTCCTTCCATCCTATTTCTCCTCCTCCTCCTCCTCCTCCCCCTTCTCCTTCTCCTTCTCTCTCTCTCTCTCTCTCTCTCTCTCTCTCTCTCTCTCTCTCTCTCTCTCTCTCTCTCTCTCTCTCTCTCTCTCCCTCTCTCTTTCTGTCATCTGTCACCAGTGTTTTTCTTCTGACCACTACCCCCCTAATCTTCTGTCTCTTCTGTCAGTTGCCCTCAACCCTTTTAAATCCCATATCTTCCAATTTCCCTATAGAGTAAGATAAATTTCTATACTCAAATGATTGTGTATGTTATTTTGTCTTTGAGCCAATTCTGATAAGAGTAAGGTTCGGGTGATTCCCATCCATCCCCATCTATCCCTCCACTAAAATAGCTTTTTTTTCATGGATGATTTACCTGATTTTACCTCTTTCTTCCCTTCATGCCCAGTGTAATCTTCTTTCTGTACTTTTTAATTGTTGGGTTTTTTATGTCCTATAAAAGTCACCTTACACCTTTTTCTCTGTTTATGTATACTCCTTTAACTGTCCTAATAGTGATACAGTTCTTAAGAGTTACAAGTACTATTATCTTCCCATGTTCTCTTTTCATGTTCACTTTTTTTCTTATGGTTCCCTTGACGGTTATACTTGAAATCATTTTTTTGTTTGTTGTCTCTTGTCTTCTTATCAGGGATGCTTGAAAGTCCTCTATGTAGTTGAATGACCATTTTCTCCCTGAAGGATTATGTTCAGTTTGACTAGAAAGGTGATTTTTGGTTGTAATCCTACCTCTCTTGTCTTCTGGAATATCATATTATTCCTCCAATCCTTTAATATGAAAAGTGGTAAACCCTGAGTAATCTTGGCTCCATGATATTTAAGTTGTTTCTTTCTAGCTGTTTTCAACATTTTTTCCTTTGACCTGGGGTAATAAAATTTCTCCATAGTATTCCCAAGAGTTTTCATTTTGGAATCTTTTGCAGATGGTGATTTGTGGGTTGTTTAAATGCCTATTTTACACTTCCCCCCTCCAGCATAATAGGGCAATTTTTCTTGAAAATTTCTTGAAATATGATGTTATGATTCTTTTTCTGGTCATGGCTTTCAAGTAGTCCAATAATTCTTAAATTGTATCTCCTGGATCAGGTGTGGAGAACCTGCAGACTTGAAGCCACATGTAGCTTTCTAGGTCCTTGGATGAGGCTTTTTGATTGAATCCAAGTTTTACAGAACAAATCCTTTTATTATGAGGATATGTTCTGTGAAGTTTGGATTCAGTCAAATGGCTGCACTTGAGTAGCTAGAGGGCCACGTGTGGCCTCAAGACTGCAGATTCTCCATCTCTGTATAGATTCAAACTCAGTTGTTTTTCCAAAGATATTTTTTCATTCTTTTGATTTTGTTTGAAAACTGATGTTGCATGGAGTTGTTAGCTTCAACTTATTCAAATCTATTTTTAAGGGATTATTTTCTCCAGTTACTTTTTTTACCTTGATTTCTATTTGACTATTTTCAATTTTTAAGGCATTGTTTCCTTCAGTGAGTTTTTGTATATCATTTTCCATTTTTTGTGCTTCATTTACCATGATGATGACTCTTTTTCTTGGTTTTCTTGCATCATACTCATTCCCCTTCCCAATTTTTCTTCTGTTTTATTTATTTGATTTTTTTAAAAATCCTTTTTGGAGTTCTTCCAGGAGCTCCTTCTGAACCTGAGATGAATTCACATTTTCCTTTAGGCTAAGGCACGTAGTTGTTTTGACATTGTTACCCTCTTCAGAATTTGTTATCTTCTCTGTCACTATTGCAACTTCCCATGGTCAGTTTTCTTCCCTCATTTTTTCCAGTCTATTTTAAAGTTAAACTCTATTCCTGAGGTAGAGGGGGAACTTTCTCAAGCTTCTTGTAGAAGACTATGGCCCTGGACTGCTCACCTGAATCAATTCTGTGGCCTAAAGGGTTCAGAAGAGGGCTGGTCATTTGACTGGTGCTGCAACATGGCTCATGGGGGAGCCTAGTGCTGTGCAGAACTCTAAGGGAAGGAGACTGGCCAGTAACCAGATATTGTCCCAGGGCCACGGGCACTTAATCACTGACCCGAGCTGGCGGACAGGCCTTACTACTGGCTTGCCTGGACACTGATTGCTTTTGTACTGTGCTCCATTTAACTGGAGTGAGACATAACTTTCCTGCTGACCTTTTAAGTTGTCTTTGACTTGAAAATTGCCCCCACTCATCTTTTTTGTTGGTTCTGCCTTTCCAGAATTCATTTTGAGGCATTATTTTATTGATGTTTGGAGGTGAATTTATGAGAGTTCAGGTAAATTCCTGCCTTATTCTGCCAATTTAGCTTCAACTTAGCCTTACTTATTATGAACTTTTCTTTTTCTTTACTTCAATTTACAATAAATATATCCTTTTAAACTTCAAACTATTTCTCCTATTTCTGTGTTTTGGAGTTAATAAAAATAAGTCTGATTCTTCCTGTATATATAAAAATGCCATCAAATACCTGAAGGCAATTCTCATGTTGACCCTAACTTCTCTGGCTATTTATCTTTTCTGTATAATAACTCCCTCCTCCCCCCATCCCTAAACCTTCAGTGAATTTAAATTTCCTCCTTCAGAGTCACATCACATCCCTAAACCAAAATTTCTTTGATCCATGAGCTACATGGAAGCATGACAAAAACTTACCATTTCTGGTCTTCTCCCCAAGTTTTAATGGACCAGAATCACTAACTTTGAAGTAGCTATGGCTCCATGTACTGGAGAATAGGGAAAAAGAGTGCCCTATGATCTTCACTGGGGGAGAGCAAAAAAGGTCTCCGGTGTTTACTGGAGTCCAAAACTAGAAGGAATTTTTTGGGGGAGGGGCTAATAAAAAAGAAAATGGACTTTCACAAAAAGGCAACTCCTTCAGTCCTGGATATGTAGTAACTACAACAAAATTATCACGCTCCTTGTTAAACCTTAAAACACTTTGTCCTCTGTGTTGACCTCTTAGGATCATTTAAAGTTGAAAGAAACTTCAGAAATTATCTAGTGTAATCTCCTCAGTTTGCAAATATGAAAACTGAGTCTCAGAGAGGTAATGCAGTTTCCCAATGGTCATACAGAGATACCCAGTAAATAAGAGAGCCTGGTCTTGAAACATTCCCTTATGCCAAAATCAGTGGCATATTTCCACTCCACTCCTCTCTTTAGTTTTGTCCTTCTGGCTTGTCACTTTCCTTCTTGTGTCTTATTTTCCACAAAGAATCAGACTCCAGGCTTCTGCTGTGGCATTTTAGCCTGTCTTTAAATTGACTGTGCTGACCAGATATGATGCCTATGGCAGTGACATGTTTTCTAAACTGAGACTTGACAAATCTTTTCTTCTTGGAGTCCAGATATTGATGTGTATTTATATGTAATTCCCTATCCATTTCACCAGGGCACTGCACAGTTGCATTCATTACCCAAAAAGGCATCGGATCTATTGGGTGGCTTCTACAATTTAGTAGGAAATATTTCCAAGCTTTGATGACTTATACCTTATACCATATATTCAAATATACATGCACATAGATTGTCATGTATATATGTAAAGAGTGAGAGACAGATATAGATATAGTGTGAATATATGAGTCCAAAGCTGTGCAATCATTATTATAAGAAACTCTCTGTGTTAAAGCTGACCTCCTCACTTAATGGTGACTTTTGGTTTATCCTGCCTAGAACTAGGCTTCCACATCACTTCCCAGTCATTTACAGACCGTACTCCCACTGCTTTGGTCAGGGGTTTTAAGCTTCTCCCACTAGAACCACCTGGAATATGACATTCCTATTTCCTCAGTGAGTCCCTGTGAAATTTACCTTGCCCTGATACAACCAGACCTGTCAATCCATCACTGGTCATATGCAAACTATGTCACTGTGGTTGTAATCATCACAATATCTTGTCTTCTCTCAATAAAATGGTTGCTCCTAAAGGCCAAGGAGAGTGCTGCTTGCTTGTATTTGTATCCACATAACCTAACAAAGTGTCTGGCACATAATAAACTATTGAGGAATGCTGTATTATTAATCTGTCATCCATCTTACTAATGAAAAAAGCAACAACTCTGTAATGTAGTTGGAAAACTTCCTGGGGATTTCAGAAGCTAAGTACCTTGGGCAGTATCACATAGGCAATGTCAAAAGTAGGATTTAAACTCAGGCCATCTTAGAGGTTCATACATTGTTGAAGTTTACTCGTTTTCAGTTGTGTTCACCTTTTCATGACTCTTTTTTGGGTTTTCTTGGAGTGGTTTGCCATTTTCTTTTTAAGTTCATTTTTACAGATAAAGATGTTGAAGCAAACTAGATTAGGTAACTTTTCCAGTCACACAACTAGTAAGTGTAAGAGGGCGCATTAGAACTCAGATCCTCCTGACTCCAAACACAATACTCTATCCACTGTGCCACTTAGCTGCCAGTCAATGATAGCATGCTATAAGTGTGTGCATGTATGTATGCATACACGCATGCATATTTAGACATACACATGCATGCAAGATATATGTGTGCATATGTATACGTACTATATATGTATGTGTATATACATTTAAACTCCCTATCACATACTAAATATATGCCACAAAATATATTTAAATATATGTGGGAAAAATACACATATCATACATAAACATATATTTGAACAGTGAAGTCTGTAATCAATATTCTCTCTCTCTCTCTGTCTCTCTGTCTCTCTCTCTCTCTCTTTCTCTCCCTCCCTTCCTCCTTTATTCCTTCTCTTTATCTCCTCCCTTTCTCTGTCTCTTTCCTCTTTCAGTGAAATCTTATTTTAGTGTTGGGGTGTACATGAAAGAATGGTATATTAAGTTAAATGTGATACACATGTAAGAATACATATATACATATCTGCTATCAAAATTAATGCATATAAATTGGTGTAAATTATATCGGCACAAAGCTACAAGCATATATCTATCATGCACAAAGACTACTATCTTTCTATCTATACACAATTATATGTGACATATAAACTATAAATATATACACATCATATATGTGTACATGTATGAATATATGCATATATTTTATTATATATTATACATAATACATAAATATGGGGGGTGTGCATACATATATAATGGGTATAATATATACTGTGGGTATGAATGTATTTAACATAAATATGTAATTATATGTGTTCTATATAAATATATATAATACACATGTATATAAAATATATATTTTACGTAGAGACATTAATATGCACAAAACATTTATCTACAGCTTTGCCAGATGCTTGGAATATAAAGGCCAGAGAATACCATTTGATTTGGGGTTAGGGAGTTTTAATGATTTTACAATAGTCATCTAAGACACTCATAAAGTGCTCCTGAAGTTTTTATGGTGTTGATTTGAATATTTAGTAGTTGTTAGAGGAATGCTATATTACAGCATACCTCTTTGGCTGACGGTTTGCTGTTTTATTTGGGAGACAATATCCCTTGTAGTCATGCTTTATACAAAATTGCTTCTATAAGATAAGATGTTATATTTCATCTAGAATATCCTGGAGGGGAAATCATTAGGATTTTTATTTTAGAGTAAAAAGGTATATGGGTTGAAAATGCAGACTGATTGGGAGGAAAAATATTTTTAAATAAAAAATTAGTAACTCTATACTGATATTTTTGCCCTCACTATAACTTTAAGAGAAAGTCACATCCATAGAAGAAGATATTAATTGAAGAAAACAATCAAAATGGTTAAGAGACTATGAAGCAAGAACATGGTTTATGTTAAATATGGAGAGAAAATTTACTTTTCAAGTGGCAATCATTGAGCAAAAATTTATATATTTGCCTAGACAGATGCTGGGTATTTTGAAGGATACTAGAAGAAACCTTAAAACTCTTCAACTGCAAGCCTTTCAAATTTTACAGGTAATGAAACTGAGACTCAGAGAAGTAAATTAATTTACTCAAGGTCATACCTAAAGAAAATAGCATACCTAAGATTCAAATTTTAGGTCTCTAACTTTAAATCTATTTTTTCTCCCTTACCACGTTGCCTCAACAAACAAAGGAGAAGATACTCTTTCTTTGGGAGCTTGGAATATGACAGAACTTAAATATGTGATATTATTTTTCAAGACAATGCATAAGAAGGTTGTAAGTTAGGCTAAAGAAGACAAGAGGAGATTAAAAACAGGAGATAGTTAAGAATTAACATTGGATGAATGAACTTTTTTTCAATGCTTTTTTTTAGTGCTTGCTATGTATCAAGCACTGTTCTAATCATTGGGGATACCAATAAAAAGTGAGACTCTGGATTATAAGATCATAGGATCATAGATGGAGGGTTGGAAGGAACTTCAAAGATGGTCAGTCTTTGCATTTTACAGAAATGACTTTAAAAAGCATTTCTTTAAAGAACTTATATTCTTCTAGAAGATGAAAACATATGATAGGGTTCAGTGGATGGGCAAATAAGATGGATAACTAGCCTGAAGAATATCTTGACAGAGTGCATTATAAGGTCTGAATGACGAGAAGTTGCAGCATTAGGGAAGATGTCAAAATTCATCCGTCCAGAGGATTCAGTAGCAATTCAGACAACAAATCCCAGGATTCTGATGAGTATAACTGAATGATGGTAAGAACTAGAGGTCTAGAAGGTAGCACTCACATTCAAGTCATTAATCCACCATGCGCAAAAATCATTCCACTATCTAGTGAAAGGCCCATGGTCATATGTCTGTCCCTACCTGCCATGACTTCAAGGGTTCATAATAGTTGGGAAAGGATAAGAGGTACAAAAGGGTTAGTTGGAAATAGGGGTTAGCAGTTAGCCATAAGAGGGGAAATGTTAAAAGGAAATTTGAGAAAAAGAAATAAGGGGAGAGTTGGGGCACAAGTATAACTGTAGAAATCATCTAGTTTATTCTCATTTTTACACATGAGGAAACTGATGGTAGAGGAAAGAAGTAACTTGTCTGTGTCACTCTGATAGAAAATAGTGGAATAAAAATTTAATCACATAGGCATTCCTCTAGACAAAGCATACCAAGAAACACTCTGACACCTAAAAATAAACAAACAAAACCCAAACAAGCTGGTCTTACATGCATTATCATGTGTCTTTTTTTCTCCATGGTGATATGGGCCCACTTAGAGCAAAGAGGAGGTGGTTAGGGCATTCCTGAGCAGGCCTGGCCTAGCCTACATGCACATCTATGAACACACTTCTTCCAAATATCAACCCAGTGCTAGTTCTACTATCATACTTCAATAAGGGAAGGCATTGGCTATAGGGAAGATAAGTATACAAAATTCAGAAAATTGAGATGGCTGACATGGTCAGGTAAAGCTCTGTAGAGACTCTCAGGCATAAACTTGAACTTGAAGAATTTTAAAAGTGGATTAATAACTTCCAATTAATATACTGGTAGTTATGGTGGTATGAGAGGTTTTATGGTACAGTGTATAAAGTCAGCCTCAAAGAGAAAAAGGAGATTCAAGTCCTTACTCTGTCCCATACTGGCTGTGTGACCTTGGGTGAGTCAGTTCCTCTCAATGAACACAATTCTTCAAGAAGATAAATCATAGTAAGGGTTTACAATAATTGGGAAAATGTATAATAGTAGTAGTAGTAGTAGTAGTAGTAGTACTAGTAGTACTAGTAGTAGTAGCAGCAGCAGCAGCATAAATGATTCTACCTCTCCTGAAAAATTGGGAACACTAATTCATTATTGGTGGAGCTGTGAGATCATCCAACCCTTCTGGAGAACGGTTTGGAACTATGCCCAAAGGGCTACAAAAATGTGCATATCCTTTGACCCAGCAATATCGCTATTGGGACTGTATCCCCAAGAGATTATAAAAATGGGAAAGGGTCCCATGTGTACAAAAATATTTATAGCAGCACTCTTTGTGGTAGCCAAGAACTGGAAATCAAGGGGATGCCCATCAATTGGGGAATGGCTTAATAAATTATGGTATATGAATGCAATGGAGTACTATTGTGCCATAAGAAATGATGAACAAGAAGACTTCAGGGAGGCCTGGAAGGACTTATATGATCTGATGCTGAGGGGAAGGAGCAGAACCAGGAGAACTTTGTGCACAGCAACGACCACAGTGTGCGAGAGTTTTTTCTGGTAGACTTGGAACTTTGTAATAACACAAGAACTTACTGAGAAAAAAAAAAATCCCAATGTTGGTCTCCTAAGGCAAAATGCCTTCCACACTCAGAGAAAGAAATATGGAAATCATTCGCAGAATGTAGCAGATCATGTTTGTGTGTGGGTGGATTTCAGTGTATTATGTTTTGATTTGTTATATGATTTCTTCCATTTATTTTAGTTCGACTACATAGCATGACTATAGTGAAAATGTGCTCAATAGGAAAGTATATGTAGAACCTATACAGAATTGTATGCTGTCACGGGGAGGGAGGGGGGTAGTGGGGGGAAGGTGTGAGGGGGATAAAATCTTAATTTTAAGGAAGTGATTGTAGAACATTAAATATACATATATATATATGTATATATATATATATATATATATATATATATATAAAAGAAAGAGTCTAAGAAGGAGACAAAGACAAAATGAAACACTAAGAGAGGCAGAGAAAAAGAGTGCGACAGAGAAACAAACAAAGACAGAGAGGAGATGGATAAATTAAAAAACAGAAATGGAGTGGTTGAGAGAATTCAGGCATTGGTCAAGTCTGTAAACTGTCACTCCCATTACCAATGAATTGCATTCGAGTTAATTTTGAGAATATATATTAACAAAAGAGGGAATATCTCAGATATAGAACATGTGTCAGTGCCACATCAGAGCTACTGCCAGGCTCCTGACCAAGTTTAGGTATTGTCTTACACTTTTCAACAGCGTGAATGTATTTGGACAATTTTAATGCTAATAGAGGGGATCAAATTTAGAGAGTCAAAGCCTAACAATGATTGCATCATTGCCCAATGTTTTATTGAGTATCCTCTTGGCTCAAAGGATGGGGTCAGTCTGTCATAGAGCTGCTCTTGGATTGCTCAAAATACAATGCCCTTAGGAAAATTCTTAGCTCCTAGGGGTTGGACCTTCACTCTAGTCTCAAAAGGCAGTCAATTTTCTATTCAGAGTCTAGATTCTTTTTTTTAATGGACCCTCACCATTATGTGCTGACAGAGTCAGCCAGTAGATGAACTGATCATTAATTTATGACATTGTGAAATAGGGGCAAGCCCTCTTGGTTCTTTGGGGATTGACTGGAATCACTGGGATAGACTATGTTTGGCAGTGGAAAACAAGGAAGCAATTTATTAAGCACAGAGATAAGCAACCACAGGGCTATAGAGGAAGATGCCATGAGAACAGGGGATGGGGGAAAATGTGTGAAGGAAAACAACCAGGAAGAGGATGGGGAAGGGGAGAGGCAGAAAGCATCACTCATGTAACTATGGATCAGAGTTGGGAGCGTTCAACACCATAGACCTGATGAAGAGGGCTTGGTTAGGGGGTTTTTGTAGGGCTCTTTGTGAGAACAAATCAATTCCTATCTGTGCCATGTTCAGATTAGTTTATTAACATGTACAAAGTACCTCAAAGTTATCATCATATTTTTTTTAATGTGCTGCCAGTCTGGAACTGTGGAAATCTGGAATTTGTTTGGAATTTATGTATCATAGGACTAAAATGCCCTGAAAGCTTTGCCTAGATGGCTTCTTCAACATCCATAAAATATTGAATTAGATGATCTTTAAGTTCTTTGCAATCCTAGACCTGTGAACCTAAATGGCAAGATCAGCAGTCCTACTTTGATTAAATTTCTTCACTTCTCTTAGTTTCAATTTCCTCTCCTGTAAAATGAGGATTGTTTTATAATAAAGTACTTTACATAAAGTCTTTTCAGCTCTGAAACAGAACAATAACTGAAACTCATAAAGTATTCCAAGTTAGACTTAGAAAACACTTTATATGTATTATCTCATTTAATTCTCACAATAATCAATGGCAGTAGATAGTCCAAATATTGTCTCCATTTTACAGATGTGAAATTTGAGGCTTAAAAAGATGAAGTACATTCACATTGAGAGAAAGAACTATGGAATCATAACACAGAAAGAATCAAATTATTTTCTCTTGTGTTGTTTTGGTTTAGTTTGGTTTTTCTCATGATTTCTCCTGTTCATTTTAATTTTTATGTGCAACATGACTAATGTGAAAATGTGTTTAACAAGAATGTGTGTGAAGAATGCATATAAGATTACATGTTGCCTTGAAGAGGGAGGGAGGAGAGAAGGGGAGAAAATTTAAAACTCAATGAAGTGATTATTGAAAACTGAAAACAAATTAATTTTTAAAAAAAGAAAGAAGTGACTCATTTGAAACCACACAATAGCCTGAACTTAGGTTTCCTGAATCTAATCCTCATACTGTTCTTTCACCAAACCACAAGCTACCTCATCATTTTATCTTTATTAAAATTATGTGACTATGAAACATGGAGATGGGACCATAGGAGAACTGATGGATATTATTAATTCATTTATTGCATCTGAAAATAATTTCCTATCAGCATTGAGCTATTGAAAGAGCAAAGATATTTAGAACACCTGTCAGTGGGAAAATTTTGTCAAATAAATAAACAAAAAACCTTCATGAGAAAATGGAATTAAAAGGCAATCTGTAAGCCAGGTGATAAGCTGACTTAGTAGACTCTCCACCTTCAACTTCTCCTGGATATACATTTCTTACTGGACATCTCCCCCTATGTGATCTGCCAAAATTGTGAATAACACTATATTATGTGAAATTTACTGATCATAGATTAATGAGAATTCTGTTTCTAGGGTACCCTTAATCTTGTACCAGGGCTTCGTCATTTCTCTATCTATAATATAAACTTCCTCAATATTTAAATGAGATATTGAGTCCCTTATTTTTGTTCTTGGAATCCATTTAATTACCTCAGCTCATACAGTTTCTTTTCTTGATTTTTTAAAAATTTATTTATTTATTTTTAGTTTTCAACATACATTTTCACATTGAGTTCCCAATTTTCTGCCCATCTCTCTCCTCCTCCCACTCTAAAACACTGTATATTCTGATTACCCCTTCCCCTAATCTTCCCTTCCTTCTATAACACCCCTCCCTCATCTTCATCTTCTCTCTTTTCTTTTAGGGCAAGATAGATTTCTATACCCTATTACTTGTATTTCTTATTTCCCAGTTGCAGGCAAAAGCAATTCTCAACATTCTTTCCTAGAACTTTGAGTTCCAACTTCTCTTCCTTTCTCCCTCACCACCCATCCCCCCTAAGAAGGCAGGTAATTCAGTATAGGCTATATACATATAATTTTGCTAAAAACTTCGATAATAGTCATCTTGTGAAAGACTAACTATATTTCCCTCCATCCTATCCTGCCCCCTTATTTATTCTATTCTCTCATTAGACCTTGTCCTACCCCTAAAGTGTTTATTTCTAATTACTCTCTCCTCCCACTTGCCCTACCTTCTTTCATGCACCCCGACTCACTTATCCCCTTTTCCCCTACTTTCCTGTAGTATAAGATAGATTTTCATACCAAATTGAGTGTACATGTTATTCCCTCCTCAAGTTAAATTTGATGAGAGTAAGCTTCACTTTTACCCTCCCACCTCCCCACTTTTCCCCTCCATTGAAAAAGGTTTTTCTTCCTCTTTTATGAGATAATTTGTCCCATTCCATTTCTCCTTTTCTCCTCCCAATATATTCCTCTCTCACCCCTAATTTTATTTTTTAGATATCATCCCTTCCTATTTCACTCACCCTGTGAACTCTGTCTATATGCATATATATATATATACATATATGTAGATAGATATAGATACATACATATATACATATATGTGTGTATGTCTGTGTGTATGTGTGAATAATCCCTCCAAATGCCCAAATATTGAGAAAAGTTTCAAGTTACAATATTATATTTCCATGTAGAAATGTAAACAATTCAACTTTAGTAAGTCCCTCATGCTTTCTTTCCTGTTTACCTTTTCATGCTTCTCTTGATTTTTGTGTTTGAAAGTCAAATTCTCTATTCAGCTCTGGTCTTTTCATCCAGAAATCTTGAACATCCTCTATTTGATTGAATGACCATTTTTCCCCTGAGGTATTATACTGTTTTGCTGGGTAGGTGATTCTTGGTTTTAATCCTACTTCCTTTGACTTTTCTGGAATATCATATTCCAAGCCCTTTGATCCCTTAATGTAGAAGCTGCTAGATCTTGTGTTCTCCTGATTGTATTTCCACAATACTCGAATTGTTTCTTTTTGGCTGCTTGCAATATTTTCTCCTTGACCTGGGAACTCTGGAATTTGGCTATAGTATTCCTAGGAGTTTTTCTTTTTGGATCTCTCTCAGGAGGTGATCAATGGATTCTTTCAATATTTATTTTACCCTCTGATTCCAGAATATTAGGGCAATATTTCATGAATAATTTCATGAAAGATGATGTCTAAGCTCTTTTTTCATCATGGCTTTCAGATATTCCCATAATTTTTAAATCATCTCTCCTGGATTTCTTTTCCAGGTCAGTTGTTTTTTCAATAAGATATTTCATTTTGTCTTCTATTGTTTCATTCTTCTTGTTTTGTTTTGTAATTTCTTTGTTTCTTATAAAGTCATTAGCTTTCATCTGTTCCATTCTAATTTTAAAGAACTATTTTCTTCAGTGAGGTTTTTGAAACTCTTTTTCCATTTGACTAATTCTGCTTTTTAAAGCATACTTCTCCTCATTGGCTTTTTGGTGCTCTTTTGTCATTTGAGTTAGTCTATTTCTAAAAGTGTTATTTCCTTCAGCTCTTTTTTGGGTCTCCTTCTTGCAAGCTATTGACTTGCTTTTCATGATTTTTTTTTGCATCACTCTCATTTCTCTTCCCAATATTTCCTCCTCCTCTCTTACTTGATTTTCAAAATCCTTCCTGAGTTTTTCCAAGACCTGAGATCATTGTATATTTATTTTGGAACTTTTGGATGCAGAAGCCTTGATTTTGCTATATTCCCCTTGTGTTATACATTGTTCTTCCTCATCAGAAAGGATGGAAGAAAATAACTGTTCACCAAGAAAATAATCTTTCGTAGTCTATTTTTTCCCCATTTTGGGGCATTTTCCCAGCCAGTTATTGACTTTTGAGTCCTTTGTCAAGAAAGGGGTATACTCTAAGGACATGTAAGTTCTCATTTCCTCCAAGGTGGCACAATCAAGGGAGAGGAGTTTACTCCTCTCCTGACCTGTGTTCTGTTCTGGGAACAACTACAAGCACTCTTCTTCCCAGGATCTGTGAATAGAATTCCCTGTCCAGATCCTCTACCAGCTCCACCAGCCAGCGTTCCTCCTCAACCCAGGACTGCCACTCAGTGCTGAAATTCAGATCAGCTGCTCAATTCCCCCAGGGTCTTTAGGCCAAGGACTCCAAAAATGGACACTGCTGTTGTTGCCACCTCCTGGGGCTGGGGCAAGGACAGGACCCTGCTTCCTTGTCACCTAGGTGAAAGAGCTCCCTCACTGACCTTTGAAACTGTCCCTGGCATTTGTGGGTTGAGGAATCTGGGAACCTCAACCACTAATGGTGACACCCTGAAGCCTGCCCTGGTCCTCTCTGTGCCACACCATGTGGCCAAGGCTGGGATGTGCTCTGTGGGGTGTATTCCCCTCTGAGACTTTGTGATCCACTATAGACCTTTGCTGTAAGCCCTCCAGGCTGCCTTGGGCTGGAAATCTCTTTCGCTCTGTTGTTTTGTGACTTCTGCTCTAGAATTTGTTCAGCTCATAGAATTCTTTAAATTATTCCAAATTTGTTTTCCTTATTTCTTCCATTTTTCACAACCTTGTTATTGCTGTTCAGTCATTTAATCATGTCCAATTTTTCATGACCCTGTTTGAGGTTTTCTTGGCAAAGATACTGGAGTAGTTTGCATTTTCTTTCTCCAACTCATTTTATGTATGAGGAACCCATGCAAGAAAAGGTTAAGTGACTTGCCCAGAATCACACAGCTAGTAGCTGAGATGGAATTTGAACTCACTAACATGAGTGTTCCTGATTCCAAGTCCAGTGTACCATTTAGATGTCCTACTGTCATAATATTGTTTCCTAATTCCCCAAATTGCCATATTACTATTCTCACCAAAGTTCCCTTAGTCTAGCTCAATCCCCATGGTTCTCGAGTCTACCCAACATGTTGTTCCTTCTCTCCTACCACATGAGTGCTACTGGCCAAACTGCAACATCTTTCCATTGAATTCAGATTAACCTCCTTGAGAACTATGCACCATTTGCTCATTCTACAAATATAGACTCACCCTCAAAAATATCATGAAACCAACTGGTGTTTGGAGGAATTTAAGTAGTTAAATAATTATTGGCTACCAAGATACTTTACCTATCTCTTTACAAAGTGGCAAGGCAGAGAAATTATAAAGAATGCCAACCAAGCTCTAAATTGATATCCAATATAGATGCATATAAACAAATGTAACAAAAATGTGAAAAAAAATTACTTATCACATATGAATAAAAGTAAAGTTCAGAATTAAATAAGCAATAGAGAGTATCACAAAAATAACATGGATAATTTTTATTATGGAAATCATATAGTTTATAGAAACCAATCCAAAAAAGCTAACATTAAAAGAGAAAGAAAGAAATGAAAAAAAATTTACAGCAAATTTCTTTAATTTCCAAGATATATAAAGAACTGAGTCAAATTTATTGGAATAAGAACCACTCCCTAATGGACAGCTAGTTGAAGGATATGAACAAGTAGTTCTCAAGGGAAGAAAAGCCCAGCTATATATATATAGTCAAATAAAAAAATACTCCTTTATAAATAAAGAAATAAAAGTAAATTAAGCCAGTTTTGAGGTTTTACATTACACCCATCAGATTGGCAAAAATGACAAACTTTAGGGTTTGTGGGAAAACAAGCACAGTATTGAACTATTGGTAAATCTGTGAATGTGTACAATCATTCTGGAAAGCAATTTGAAATTTTACATGTGTATGTGTGTATGTGTATTTTTATGTGTATATATGTGTGGATGTCTGTATTTATATATATGTATATGAATGTGTGTATATAAATATATAAATCATATATGTATATGTGTATGTATATGACCCTTTTCTATCCCTTAGTCTGTAGTGTCCTTTGTTAGGAAAATGAGGTTTATAAGAAACACTGAGTTAAAAATGACTGCTGTCCCTTTGCGACTATAAATTGTTAGAGAATTTCTATTTTGTTGGGGGCTGGGCTGTCAAAGACAGTGAGAAATTAATTTGTGCTAACCATAATTTCAGAGTCCTTTGGAAGAAAGATAAGATGTTGCTAATTTAGTGTGTTTCTATTTCCATTTAGCTGCAGGATAAGAAAATATTTTCTCCTTGCTATTACTATCCCCTGTCCTCTTCTACCCACCATTTCCAAGAAGAAGCCAAACTGAAAAAGAGGTAGACTACTGCATTCATGAAAATATAATGCACCAAAAACACATATGGTAATCTTTTACATCATGTTGTGATCTGCTAAAAAGAAAAACCTACCTAAATCTATTTAGTTTTATCATTTTTTTCTTCTGCAGTTGGGTGTGTTAAAATTTCTACTAAATATTTAAAAAATATTCAGTCGCACAGAACCTCCATAATTAGTTGTTTTTCAATAAAATATCTTTGAATTATAAAATTCATCTTGGACATATGGTTAATCTATTTTGAATATCTGACAGTTAAGGATTAGAAAGAAAAATACTAAATTGTACATATGTGCTTATTTCCATACTAATAATAACTGATTTGTATTGAAGGTTAAAATGTTTAAAGTTGTTTATGTACGTTTTATTGTTTGGACTTCACAAGAGTCCTGTGATTAAGTATACTATTAATGTTATTCCTATTTCATAGATAAGGAAAAAAGAGGTTTAGAGAGGTTGTGATTTGACCAGAGCAATGTTGTAATATAACTAATAAGTGTCAGAGGTTGGATTTGAACTTATGTCTTTCTAATTCCAAGTTCAACATTCAATTTTAAAGGCACAATTTGTTACTATTTAATTTCCAATTTGGTATTGAGGTGTGTGTGTGTGTGTGTGTGTGTATTTGTGTGTGCGTGTAAAAGGGTTCTTTTTTATCTTATTTTTAAAGAAATAAAGTTTGTGTACCTCTATTTCAGGATAACCTATGGTCTAAATCTCCTATTTATACCATGCAGTCTTAATACCAGCAAATGTCAACATATCCAAAATGCAGTCACACCTATAGATGACAAATAACCCAATTGGAATAAAACACAATAAATGTATATTTAAGGACAGGAAACTATAATACAGTCATTTTATAACTATCAGAAGTTTTGTCTTTAAAAGAGAAAACTGTAGTCATTCATATACCAAACCTAAAGACAAAAATAAATAACTTTAATATTCCTCTTCCCTCTTCCTTAACCCTAGTTAAACTTCATGATATTATATCCACATTAATATGTGGTATGCTGTGTGTTGTTATACACACATTGGTGATATACATATCCATATTTGTAATACATAATTATAGAGAATGTGTATATATATTACATATAATATATATTTATACACATGATATGCATATGTTTACATTATATATAATGTATACACACATATATAATCGTATACTATGCATCTTTACTACATATATTAAATATATATGTGCATGTTTATATGTATACATACACATCAATATATGTACATAGAGGTAGATAGATAGATAGATAGATAGATAGATAGATAGATAGATAGATAGATAGATAGATAGATAGGCAACAGGACTTAAACCTGTCAGTGAATTAGGGGGGATGTCTATCCCAATCATGTAAAGACTTTCCCCAGAAAAATGGGCAAATTTGTTCCAATGTGTTCCAATGTCCATGAAGGTTGCTGAAGTAGCACTATGAAGTGCTTAGAGCTTAATAAGGCATCGAAGATAACAAGGTCATCCACTGAATCCTGGGCCATGGCCAGTCATCTTGACTTTTTTCCTGCCACTGGACTTTGATGACTCAGGAAAAGAGTGAGACTGATAACTTTGAACAACTTTGCCTCACAAATCTAATTCGCACATAAGTTAAGACATCACCTGTGATATCACTGATGGATATATGATGCATGATATAAATTATATCCATTTATAGCCAAGCCTATACAAATTTTCCCAAGTTAACATCATTTTAAAACTATTAATGTATTTTAGCTAAACCCTAACATAATATCACAGAAATCCATTGTAAAATGTTTTAGCCAAACAGTAGAGATACCATTGAGATAGCCATTGACAAAGTCAGCTAATAAAAAGGCTCAATGACATTAAATTCTTTGAGTACCAATCCAGTTATAGGCTGCATTTTTGCTTTCTGCCAATGCATAAATATTTGGGTTTTTTAAACTAATTATTTTCTGAAATCTTATTTCACCTGTTATGATGGGGCTTTAGAGGAACTAATTAATATCATTAGGGAGTTTACACTTGGCTTCTTTGGGACTCTTCTTTTTAAACTTGCTTCTCACCAGTCCTGTTATTCTCCTTTTCTAGATGTAAGGACCAAGGCTCAGAGAGATGAACTGATACTAATTCTACTTGGTAGAACCAGAAAAAGATACTCTTAGCTTTAAAAAACAACTAGATCATATTACAATTTATGAATTTTAAAACCTAAAATAATAAGAGCAAAAATAATGGACTACTATTATTATGCTTTGAAATTCCAAAGTGATTGATGTACTTTTTTTCTTATTTGAGTCTCATAACATCCCTGTGAATTAGAGTCTAGGGTAATTATTTTCTTCATTTGATAGATAAGGACACTGAGACTGAGAGGTGAAATGACTTGTTTCTGGTTACATAGCTAGAAAGTTTCAGAGGTGTTATTTGAACTCATGTTTTTCTCACAACAAATCCAACACTTTAACAAATATACCATGTTAAAAGAGGTATCATATCTCATAAGTTGTCAGTTCACCTAGGATCAGCCCTCTTCTTTGGTTTTTCAGGATACCCTGAATTATTATCCTAACCCACTAGGTATTGAGTACAGTGACTATGTATCTGAGTAAGAAAAGGGTGTACATAGAATGGCACTATTATAAAAAGATGCTGCCAAAGGTGGAAATGTTTCATGAGAAGCCAGTATGCATCAATTCCTTGGGTTCTTTATTCCTTTGTGTTTCTGGTGCCTCCATAACAACTTGACTACTCTTTTTGTTCCTATTTCCCAATTCATTCACAGTCCTCCATATTTCTTGACAATAAAAGATGCTTTGATTTGACCCCAGCAAAGTGTTATGGGTGTTCTTTTCATATCATGACTTGAACACCATCCCTTTTTTCTCCATACATGTTCATTTTCTTCATGGGTGATAATTGTCATTAAGTTCACCATGCTTCCAAGACTAGTTTATGGCTGGGAAAAATATTCTCTGATCTAGGAGATGATGGCACTTTGTGTTACTCTGGGGCTGGTGATGGAGCTTCTTTAAAGACCTTAGTTGTCAAGTAGGGTCAAACCTCAGTAAAACACATTACTTTATATGTTAGTTAGAAAATGAATATCTGGGGAGAGAGGAGTAACAGCACTCACTTTCTAGAGTGCTGCTCCCAAGCCCAAACAAATATCTGTAAAAAATGGTTCTAAACAAATTCTGGAGCTGCAGAACCTACAGAATGAAAGAGTGAAGCAAATCTCCATCCCAAGAAAGCCTGAAAGGTCACTGGGAAGTGTCTTTTGGACCATGCAGAGGGCACAGAGCAGCCTAGCATAGGCCAGGAAGGCACAGACAGGACCTAAGCAGGCCTTGGTGAGACTGAAACTCTTGGTGAGAGTTTGTGAGACTGAGACAATTCATAAATTATGAGACTACCTGAAAGCCATGATCAAAAAAAGAGCCTAGACAAGGAAGACTGCCCTGATATTCTAGAAATAGAGGGTAAAATAAAAAATGAAAGAATCCATCAATCACCTCCTGAAAGAGATCTGAAAAGATAAACTCCTAGGTATATTGTAGCCAAATTCCAGAGTTCCCAGGTTGAGAAAATAATGCAAGCAGCCAGGAAGAAGCAACTCAAGTATTGTGGAAATACAATCAGGATAAAACAAGATCTAGCAGTTTTTACATTAAGGGATCAAAGGGTTTGGAATGTGATATTGCAGAAGGCAAAGGAGCTAGGATTAAAACCAAGGATCATCTACTCAACCAAACTGTTATAATACTTGAGAGGAAAAAAATGGTCATTAAATGAAATAGAGGACTTTCAAACATTCTTGATGAAAAGACCAGCACTGAATAGAAAATTTGACTTTCAAACAGAAGAATCAAGAGAAGTATGAAAATGTAAATGGGAAAGATAAATCATGAGGGACTTACTAAAGTTGAACCGTTTACATTTCTACATGGAAAGATAATATTTGTAACTCAAGACTTTTCTCAGTATTTGGGTAGTTGGAGGGACATATAAACAGAGGACAAAGGGTGAGGTGACATCTAAAAACATAAAATTAAGGGGTGAGAGAGGGATATATTGGGAGGAAAAAGGGAGAAATGGAATTGGGCAAACTATCTCTTATAAAAGAGGCAAGTAAAAGCTTTTTCAATGGAGGGAAAAAGGGAGGAGGTAAGAGGGGGAAAAGTGAAACTTACTCTCATCACATTTGGCTTCAGTAGGGAATAACATGTACACTCAATTTGTTATGAAAATCTATCTTATACTTCAGGAAAGTAGGGGAGAAGGGGATAAGTAGGGTGTGGGGGAATGATAGAAGGGAGGGCAAATAGGAGGAGGGAGTAATTAGAAGTAAACACTTTAGGGGAAGGACAAGGTCTAAAGAGAGAATAGAATAAATTGGGGGCAGGATAGGATGGAGGAAAATATAGTTAGTCTTTCAAAATACGTCTTTTATAGAAGTCTTTTACAAAACTACATATGTATAACCTATATTGAGTTGCTTGACTTCTCAGTGGGGATGAGTGGGGAGGGAGGAAGGGAGAGAAGTTGGAACACAAAGTTTTAAAAATGAATGTTAAAAATTGCTTTTACATGCAACTTGGAAATAAGAAGTGCATGTAATGGGGTATACAAATCTATCTTGCCCTATAAGAAAATAGAGGGGACAGGGATAAGGGAAGGGAGGGGTGTGGTAAAAGGAGGGTAGATTAGGGGAAAGGGTAATCAGAATGCATGGTGTCTTAGGGTTGGGGAAGGGGAGAGTTGGAGAGAAAATTTGGAATTCAAAATTTTGTGGAAATGAATGTTGAAAACTAAAAATAAATAAGTAAATCTAAAAAAAATTTAAAAAAGAAAGAAAATGAATATCTGGGAAATTACATCTGGTCCTATCCGCACTATGTGCAACAGAAAATTTCTCTCAGGATACCTTGTGAAGAATCATAATGGATGCATTGACTAAAGATTTGTGGGTTTCCCTATAAAGCAAAACTAAATTAAACAGGAAAGGGGAAAAAAGCATAGTCAAAAAAAACAACCTTGAAAAAAATTATAGCATGAAAGCCACTCAAAAAGTGTCTTACCCAGGAGGAAAAATTGAGACAAAGTCTGAGTGAAGAGTATTGCCTTCTTAATAAGGGATGGGGCTGAGCAGTAGTGGAAAATAGTTTGGGTTTTTTTTTTTTTTTTTTTCAAAATAAATAACAGGTGGGTATGGGGTTATGGTATAGGAGTGATGCAAAATCTGGACTCCTAGAATCACAGGTAAAATTGTAAATTAAATTCTAATGGAAGGAGTGGGTGAAAGAAGCTCTGTGTGGGATTAGAGAAAATTAGAGAGCTCCTTTTGAAGGACACACAGAGAAATAACTGGAACAGGTAGACGTCCATTTCATCCTATTCCATTGCATACTATTCCAGTCAAGTGAAACCTTTCCATCATATCCCAATCCATTACAACACAACTGTTTGTCTACCATCCTAAATCAGGATGGCTATCGACCCAGAAACTATTATTATAAACTATAAAGGGGCTGACATTGAACAACAGACCCATAGGAATTTGGAGACAGAAGGAGCCTTGACAGAAATCTAATCCAATCCCTTCTTTCTACAGAAAGGGAAATAGGCATTAAAAGAGTGAAATGACCTTCCTAATGTCACACAACCCCTTCATGAGAGTCAGGTGAAGAGATTAAACATCCTATCTCCCAAACTAGTACTTTTTCCACACCTCTCCATTGACTGCAATAAGATTGTGTACTCGGCAAATCACTTAAAAATTAATTCTTCCCATTCATTATTGTCTATAAAGGTAAACTCCATTGTCCTTTTCTGTGGCAAGGAGTGAATTTTCTGTTCTGAACACACCAGGTCCCTTCAGTGGTTCTGGGATTGGTGTTAAAGCCCCTACAAAAACTTTGGTCTCACCTAGATCACCCTTCTAGCTTAAAAAGCCATTTCAAGGGCTTTGAGTCTCTTGGACAATCGTGGATTTAGGAAAGTGGGAAGCAAGGGACAGGATTACAGTTGCTGACTTCTAGATAACACCAATATAAAGAACAAGCAGTAGTGACATTTTCTGGCAAAAGATTAGCTATTTGCAGCAGTTTTCTTTGTAGTTTTCTCTGCCTTCATATTTCTCCACCTCATATTTTTCTCCAAAACAAATAAAAACAATTTTGAGTATGATTCCTATAGTAATTATCTACCAGAGAGGAAAACAATTCAAGTTAGTATTTGGTGTGTATGCTCATCCTTCATTGACAAAGAAGGATATGCTATCAGAGAAATGATGACATGACTTGCATTTGATTTTGTTTTGAATGAGGGAGGACTGTGCAGGTCACCAGCCTCACTTGTCCTCCAGAGCCATCTGAATCCAGTGACCGGATATTTACCAGGATGACTGGAGATGACCCAGGATGAGGCAGTTGGGGTTAAGTGACTTGCCCAAGGTCACACAGCTAGTGAGTGTCAAGTGTCTGAGGTGAAATTTGAACTCAGGTCCTGCTGACTCATGCTCTATCCACTGCACCACCTAGCTGCCCTAAGGTAGTATTTACCTTCAGTAACAATGAACCAGCTTCTTTAGACATGCCATATCCACTCAATTTTTCCAAGTACAATGAATAGTTGTACATATCTGGGGCCACTTAAACCTCTCCTGCAGGCTCAGCTTTGTTCAAGACTCTGGGATAAATGAAGTCCTGAAAATAATAGCTATACTGAACTCTAGATTCATAAGTAATGGCTTAGCTCACTTACTTATCTGCTTTATCTGCTAGACTTGTTCTGGCCTGTATGTTACCTTATACGCAATAAATGAACTTTTGTTCATTCTCTGTAGACTACGAACCAGTATTCTGAAATGGCATTGCTTCTAGTAATTGATTTTTCTTCCTCTCTTCTTTTTCTCTACTTTCCACCTTTTATTTAACCCCACTCCTCTCAAGATTTCTGTTTTAGCCCCTCTTTTCACTTAGGTTCAATACCTTAGAATTAATCTTCACCATTCCCTCTCCCTCATCCTTTACTTATAAGCAGATCCCATCATCTTTCTCCTAATTACTCTGCTTGCTTTTAGTTTCCTCCTTCTCTAATCTGTCTTCCAAATAACTGCCAAATTAAGACACAGGCAAGCATTTTCAGAGCTTCCATTGCCTCTAGGATGAAATTAAGACTACTTGGATTGGCATTTAAAACCCTCCTAAGTCTGGCTCCAACATACCTTTCACGATTTATTTTACTCCCCTTCATGCACTTAACTTACCAGTCAAATTGGTACTACTGTGTTTCTCCCTAGCTGCTTGCAATATTTTCTCCTTGACCTGGGAATTCTGGAATTTGGCCACAATGTTCCTAGGAGTTTCTCTTTTTGGATCTCTTTCAGGTGGTGATCGATGGATTCTTTCAATACTTATTTTGCCCTCTGGTTGTAGAATGTCAGGGCAGTTTTCCTCAATAATTTCATGGAAGATGATGTCTAGGCTCTTTTTTGATCATGACTTTCAGGTAGTCCCATAATTTTTAAATTGTCTCTCCTGGATTTATTTTCCAGGTCAGTTGTTTTTCCCATGAGATATTTCACATTCTCTTCCATTTTTTCATTCTTTTGGTTTTGTTTGGTGATTTCTTGGTTTCTCATAAAGTCATTAGCCTCCATCTGTTCCATTCTAATTTTGAGAGAACTATTATCTTCAGTGAGCTTTTGAATCTCTTTTTCCATTTGGATAATTCTGCTTTTGAAAGCATTCTTCTCCTCATTGGTTTTTTGAACGACTTTAGCCAATTGAGTTAGCCTATTTTTCAAGGTGTTATTTTCTTCAGCATTTTTTTGGGTCTCCTTTACCAAGGTATGACTTGTTTTTCATGCTTTTCTTGCATCTCTCTCATTTCTCTTTCCAGTTTTTCCTCCACCTGTCTAACTTGATTTTCAAAATCCTTTTTGAGCTCTTCCAAGGCCTGAGCGCACCGGACATCCCCCTGGGATGTCTGGGATACAGAGGCCCCGACCTCCACGTCTTTCCCTGATGGTAAGAATATTTCCTCGTCATCAGAATTGAAAGGCAGGAACATCTGCACCCCCTCAAAGTAGCTCTCTATAGTCTTATTTTTCTTCCCTTTTCTGGGCATTTTCCCAGCTAGTTACTTGACTTCCGAGATTCCTCTCCACCCCCGCCTAGATCTGCCCAGCTAGTGCTTGGGGTCTGAGATTCAAATGGGCTTTCTGCTGCAGGTGTGGCTGCTATTCAATGTGAGCTTAAGTTCTGGTGCTCAGGTGGGGGCAGGGCCGCCTCCCAGGCTCAGCTCCCTCAGGGGGTTTATGCAGAGACCTGAGCTTCTGCCTGCTGTTGCCTGCTGTCCCAGGCTGCCGCCACTGCCTCTGCTGCTGCCCCAGCCGCTGCCTCTGCCACTGCCTCCTGAGGGGGCCCAAGTCACGGAGATACCCCACTCCCCTCTCGGCCAGCCCAGACGTCTCTCTCACTGACCTGTAGCGTCTGTGGGTGGAGGGAACTTCCCAGCCGCCAGAGATTCCATCCCTGAAGCCTGCTCAAATCTTCTCCTCTGGGGTCATGCAGCCAGGGCAGCACAGGGGTGGACTCTGCTGTCCAGAGCACGCGGACCTTTGGGGATGGCTCTCCAGGGCTCTCTGGAATGGAAATCTTTTCCACTGTATTTCTGTGTGCCTTGCAGTGATCCAGAATTTGAGGGGAGTTCTTCTTGTAGGAAATATATGGGCTGTGGGTTTGGAGCTAGCATACATGAGTCTTTCTACTCCGCCATCTTGGTTCCACCTTCTGTCTTTCTCAAACATGACATTCCATCTTGTTTTCATTTCTCAGCACACATTGATCCTCCTGCCTAAAAGCCATTCTCTTCTCACCTCCCTCTTTTTCAGTTTTTTTTTTTTCCTTTCAAGATTTACTCTGCCTGGTCTCTACCTTTTCTGTGAAGTCTTTCCTTATGATAGCTCCCATCCAGATGTTGGTGACTCTTCAGTATTTTTTTAAAATTTACTTACCTGTGTACATATTATTTCTGTACTCAATCATCTCAGAAGAATGTGTGATGTTTGAATACAAAGTTTACTTCTTTCTTTTTAGAACCAGGACCTAGCATAGGACCTTGCATGTATTAGGTGATTAATAGATGCATTTTCTTTCTTTGAATTGAATTCAACATTTACACATAGTTTCAAGGGTCCTCAATATTTTATTTGATCTTTCTTGGACACATTCTAGTTTTTTGATGCTCCTCTCAAAACGTCTATGTCAGCACTAAAGGCTTATATTAACTCCTGTCTGATGGAAGGAATAGATGACCTCTTAATGTCCCTTTTAATTACAATAGACTATGACACTTGTATAGTCTGACAGTCAACAAATCTTTAGTATCTCTTATGTGTCTCTAGCCTCAAGCTAGGCTCTATGGGGGAATACAGTAAAACAAAAACAACACTCAATATCTACCTTCAAGAAGCTTTTAGTGTAGTTAGGCTTTTAGGAACTACATTTATAAAGCAATAAAGGAATAATGGATGTAAAAATATAATAAGGTGTCCGATTTTTTATGTATTTCACATAATGAGGACTTTAAACATCTCGGCAGGCTCCCTAACTAGGATACTGATGTTAACATATTTCTTTCAGATATTTTACATATTTTCCACTTACAAGTGGTGAAAAGTATGATTTTTCATCTTGCTTTTTTGTGTTATGATAGAATAAAATCTTTTCATTTTTATCATCTTCATTTATTCACTAACCCTTAAAATAATTGCCTTGTAAAGATGAGGATTAAGATTAACATGCTATTAATTTGTGCTATTGGCTAATGTGAAGAAAAAAACTGAATAAAACATTCTTCTCTGTTCATAATTTTTGTATCTCACATAACAGGTATATAGGCATAGGTGATTTTTTTTCCAGAAAGATAACATTTTTTACAATTCTCGCATCAGATATTTACTCATTGTAAATCAGATATAGCTGATGTCTGAATTAGTGAATACAGTGTTGGGCTTGGAGATAGGAAGACCTGAATTCTAATCCTACTATATACTGTTTTAGCTGTGTGCCCCCTTGATGAGCTACTTAGTTTCCTCATTTGTAAAATGGAGATAATTATAGCAGCCATACACATACATCCTCCCCCTGCCAGTGTTGTTGTGAGGATAAAATGGATCAAAGTATTAAAAAAAAAACTCCAAGCCTAGTAATACTGTATAAATGCTAGATAGTTTTATGACTGCCATTACTGGACAGTTCCACAAGCTATATATCTGCTTCTTCTCCTTTAAATTTTTAAAAAGTTCATTTATATCACTGTGAGGTAGTGACTATTAAACCTGAGTGTACCTTCACCACAACCTACTAGTAGAATTTATGACAGGGACAATTGATCCATGAAATATTTTCTCATAGGTTTCTGCTTAACATTGTTTAACATATTGAATTTTAATTAGCATATCACTAAATTTTTAGAAGAAAAAAGGCATGGAATAGCAGACATAGAAAATTATGGAGCAGTAATGGGCTATCTAAGCATTGTCCCTTTCGCTTTCTCAGAGTTAAATTTATTCATAGGCAGAACAGGCAGTTATATGTATGGTATGATTTCAGTGACAGCAGGAGGGCCCCACTTCCCTGGAAAAATATCTTCCCACCTGTTTCCTGATCCCACTTGTTCATCATTGTCTATTGAACGAAATAGAAACTCTATTCTGATATTCATGGGGAAGGGAAAGGATAAATATTTATATTGTACCTGCTAAGCACTTTACAAATATCACCTCATTTCATCCTCACAACCACCCTGCAAGGTGGGTGCTGGTCTTATCCTCTTTTACAGTTGAGGAAACTGAAACAAACAAGTTAAATGATTTGCCCAGGCTCATACAGCTAAGTAAATGTCTGGGGCTACATTTGAACTCAGGAATTTCTGACTCCAGGCCTATTGCTCCAATCCTTGTGCCACCTCACTGCCTCTTTGCCTATCACAATCTGGTTCCAATCTTCTAGGAATTATAAGGAATAAAATAGGAGTAGATGGATAAAAGAGGAATTTTATCTCATACTACATGTAGATTCCATTTGAGTTAAACAATTTTTATTTGCTCTTTTGTCTTGACCTTCTCTACCAAAGTCCTTTCCCTCACGTTTGAAACAAATTTCTCCAACATGTCGGAGAGGAGGTTTTATAGTAGAATAGAGAAAGTACTGAATTGGGTGTCAAAGGTCCTAAGTTCAAAACTTGATTCTGTTACTTATTACCTGTATAACCTTAGGAAAGACATTTAATTTTTCTAAATTTCATTTTCTTCACCTCTAAAGTGAAGGTGTTGGATAAGATGACCTTTAAGGCTTCAACAATGAGAATAACAGAACTTTTTCTGAGAACTGAATTTGAATAGGTTGGAAGACTAAAGGGTGCTTAAGAGTGTTGTGTTGTCTCTGGACTTTAAGGGGCAGAAAATGTCCTAGAACTGGGAGGCTGTCACTATTGTCAGGACAATTTTTTTTCTGCCTTCAAAATGTTGTCAAGAACTAGCACAAAAATCCTCAGTTTCCAATCTAAACTCAGGGAGTTTTCAAATTGAATATTGAAAGCAATTGCCTCTTTTCAGTGGATTTCCCTGATAAGACTGACTCTCAGGAAACACTCTTCACTGAGACAGTGTTTAACCAAAAATGATTTTCATCAATAACTCTGGCCAAAAGAAGACACATGTTAAAAAAGAAAAAAAAAGTGATTGGCTCTCCTAGTGTACTATTTCAAAGAATAAGTAGGGATCTGAATAAATTAACTTGATGTTTAAGTAAAAAACTGAGAGCCCATTGAGAAGGGCTGTCATGGAAGTTCTATGATAAAATTGAAAATCTTATACAGATATAATTGGGGGACATTTAACTCATGTAATTTCAGGGTAATTAATGAGACATTTTCTCTCCTCCCCATACTAATGCATAGTTTCTCTATCACTTGTAACAGTGAAAATATTTGTTGTGGTAGGTTATCCCTGAACTCCATTAAAGTGCAAATGACTGTATGTTTTAGGAAGAAGAGAGTTAAAAAATTAAAATTTGCTGTGTATCTTGGGTTTTTCCCAACTTGGGAGACTGAGCAGGTTTTGATAGAGGTAGAGGTAAGTGGTTCCAACTAAAGGACACTATTCAGGGAGAAAGAGCTCTCTGTGGGGGGCTTTCGGCATCTGATGGGGCCAACAAGAGGGAAACCATCAATGGAGGACTCAGTAGCTGAAGGCAGCAATATCAAGCCTCCAGGAAACCTAGGGTTTCTGAACAAGAGGGTTCTGAAGGTCTTCCCAAATTTTATCCAGTGCCTGTCTTGCCCTAGAGCATTTGCTACCTATCCTTTTAATGAAAAGGATGCAAGAAAGGTTGACATGGTTCTATGGAAACAGCAGCCTTGGGAGGAGTCAGAAGGGGTTGACTAGGAAGTAGAAGAATGAAAGAAGATAGAGTAAATGTGGGAGAAGGGCTTGTTATGCAGAAGATCTGAACTCTGCACAGCTGTGTCTGAGCCACTTAGCAAGGGGAGTTCTGACCTATACATAGTCCAAGGTCGTTAATTCGGTCCCACTAATTCTGAAGTCATGCTATCTCCCAGGAGCAAAGTTGAAGTCTTCCTTTGCTGTGTCTATGTAGAAAGGAATTATTGAACATAAACAAAATCCACTGTGTTTGGATTTGACCCAATTTTGCCAACATATTTTTCAGGTACTTTTAACTTACCTATTTGTACACAAGCAATTAATATGTCCTACAATTCTATTAAAGTAGCATTAGACAGAATTCTACCCAGCAACATATTATTAGTTCTAATTTCACTATGTGCCTGAAAGTAACAAAACTGTATTTCTTATTAAATAGTCTATGTGTCAGACTTTAGACTAATTCATCTGGGCTTCTTTCCGAAGTAGTCCAAATTAATGAGGTTTGACTTGTATTAACAGAGCACATAGATGTATAACAGCTTCATTTGAGTCACAGAAAGCCACTAGATAAAGTGAAAGCAGGAAGCCTAATTGAAAATTTCCATTCTTCACTCCTTCCCCCACCTTTCTCCCTTCCTTCCTGCTTTTTTATTCTTCTTTCCACTTTTTTCTTTCTTTTCTCTTTTCCCCATTCCCAGTTCCTTGATCTCCGTACTGTCTCCATTATCCTTAAACATTTCTCCTATTTCCCAGTCATTTCTCTCCCCAATACATTTCTCCCTTTTAATGACTAATTTCATTGCTTTTTTTCCCTTTTTTCCTTTTCTTGTGTTTTCAACCTCACTCCTTTGCTCTCTGCCCAAGGCCTTTCCCTTTTCTTTTCTATTTTGTCCTTTTCTTTTCTCCCCTCCCACTTCTTTACTCCCTCCCTCTCTAATCTACTTACATTTTCAACTTGGGGATACTATAACCTTTCATTATTTCAACTTGCCACATTTTTGTAATACACCAGGGAGCCAAGTGACAAGGCAAAATGAGGAAATGTCAGCTCCTGTTGAAAATGTAGGGAGATATGCAGGCACAAAGCTGAAATCCCTACCAGTCCCTTAGGGCAGACAGAGAGCATGATAATGGAAATGGGAAGAGATTGTGCAGACTCTGCAAACCTTTGGACCAAATTCCTGCAGGAGAAAGGCAACTTTTCAGCTGTTTGTGACTCTTCTGTGCTTAGATTCTATCAGCAGAGATGCAACTGGGTCTTTGGGGAGAAGATTTCCCAGCCTGAGAAAGCCAAGTTCACTGAAGCAAAGCAATTCTTTGGCTGCTACAGTGTTGCCTCTGATAGTAATCAGTAAGAGATTTCACAGAAAATACCCTCTTCTGTTGGATCATGAAAGTGGGGTGGCTCTCCTTGGGATGAGCAGGGGAAGGGATCAATCATGTGCGAGTTTTTCAGTGACTCAACAATCGTTTATTAAGCACCAGCTATGTGTCAAGGCCTATGCTAAAGTGTGGGATATAAAGAAAGGTAAAAAGACAATCCCTGCTCTCAGGGAGCTTACATTCAAATTAGAGACACCCTGCAGATAAGTTACTATGTGCAAACAGGATATATCCAAGATTAATTGGAGGGGAGTATTATTGATATTATGGGGAATTGGGAAAGATGTCTTGTAAAAACTGGGATTTTAGCTGTGACCTTAAGGAAACCAAGGAAGTTAAGAGTTGGAGATGAAAGGGAGAGAGTTCCAAGATTGGAGGATGGAAAATAAAAACTCCGAGTCAAGAGATGGAACAGCAAGGAGGGCAATAAATGTGAATCCCAGAATATGTGGAAGGGAGTAAGATCAAGAAGACAGAATGGTAGAAAGGGAACAAGTTAGGGATGGCTCTAAATGTCAAACAGAGGATGTTATATTTGATCCTAGAAGCAATAGGGAGTCACTGGAGTTAATACAATAGGGGGCTGGCATAATGAAACATATACCTCAGAAACATCAATTTGGCAGATGAATGGAGGATAAACTGGTATGAGGAGAGACTTGAGGAAAGGAGACCAGCACTCCAAGCTATCACAGTATAATTACCTGAGGTGATGAGATACTGTAACAAGGTAGTACCAGTGTCAGACTAGAGAGGGAGGGATATGTGAAAGTGTTAAAAAGGTACCACTGACAGACCTTACTAGCCATATGGATAATTGTGGTGGAGGGAGAAGAGGAGACAATGAGAGAGAGTGAAGAGTCAAGGATAACCCCTATGTTTTGAGGCAGATTACTGAGAGGATGGTGGAAACTTCCATAGTAAGAGGGAAGTTAAGAAAAGGGAAATGTTTTGTGGGAAATATAGTGAATTGCATTTGAACATGCTAATTTTAAGAAGTCTATGAAATATCGAGTTTGGAAAGGTCAATAGGCATTTGGACAAATCCAGTTAGGCCCTTGCATTGCTGTGAAGGGCTAAGTCTAGTTGAAACCATGGGAGCTAATGAGATCACCAAGTGAGATGGTATAGTGGAAGAAGAGAAGAGGGTATAGGACAGAGCCTTGACCTGGATGAAAACACAGTGAAGGAGGCTGAGAAGGTAGAAGTAGAATCAAGATGGGGTAGTGCCAGGAAAACTTACATAGAAGGAGATCATGAAGAAGAGAGAAGATTGATGGTGCCAAAGTTTCTGCATTCTCAGGAAGAATGACAACTGAAAAAAGTCCATTAGATTTAGAAAATATAGGCTTGCCTTTTCTAATTCTTTGAAACTCTTCTTTTGCCTATGAAATTAGGCAAGGATGACTACTTTCTTAGATGAATGACAATAGCATGCTCCTTTGACCTCACTGAGTCCCAGTTTACTAATCAATAAAATAAAGTTGTTCTTTAACTATATTATTGACAACTTTTTCTAATAGACTCAGCCCTTCACAGCAATGCAAGGGCCTAAAACATTCCCAAAGGACTCTTGAGGCAAAATGCCATCCATATCCAGAGAAAGAACTATGGAATCAGAATGCAGAATGAAACAGAGATTATTTTCTCTTGGGTTATGTTGTTGTTTTTTTTTTTTTTTGGTTTTTCTAATGGTTTCTCTCATTCATTTCAATTCTTCTCTTCAACCTGACTAATGTGAAAATGTGTTTAATAAGAATATAAAAGATTACATGCCATCTCAGGGAGGGAGGGAGGAGGGAGAAAATCTAAGACTTAAGGAAGTGATTGTAGAAAACTGGAAACAAATTAATTTATAAAAGTAAAAAAAAATTAAAAATTATATTATCCACATTTCATAGGTAAGAACACTGATAAAAGGGAAAGATGAAGCTCATAAAGGGAACTTTTCTATAATTACATAACTAGTAATAGTCAAAGCTGAATCTCAGCCTTAGATGTTTTGTTGTTCAGATATTTCAGTCGTGTTGTACTCTCCACAATCCCATATGAGGTTTTCATGGCAGAGATACTAAAGTTGTTTGTTATTTCCTTCTCCAGTTCATTTTATAGATGAGGAAACTGAGGCAAACAACATCACACAGCTCCATTAGGTCTTTTGACTGGAACCTAAGATGTTTCCTGCTGTACAATACTGCATCATTTTCTAGCAGTGACTAACCAGAAAAAGGTTGAGGAATGACTAAAACCCCATCTCCTCCACAAAATCTTCATTAGGTATCCCCTGGCCCAGTGGACAGAGTTCTGTGCCTGAAATAAGGAAGTTTCACTTTCCTGAATTCAAATCTGTTCTCAGACATTTACTAAATGTGTGACTTTGGACAGGTCAATTAACCTTGCTTGTCTCAATTTCCTTATCTGTAAAATGAGCCAGAGAAAGAAACGGCAAACCACTTCTGTATCTTCGCAAAGAAAACCTCAAATGGGGTCATGAAGAATCAGAAACAACTAAAATAACAACCACACATAGTAAAAATGTCACTTCAAACACTAGCTATGTAGCCCTGGACGAGTCACTTAAACCTATTTATCCCCATTTCCTCATCCGTAAAATGAGCTGCAGAAAAAAATGCCAAACAGTTCTCCAGTATCTTTGTCAAGAAATGGAGTCATGAAGAGTTGGACATCAGTGAAATAACTGAACAACAAAAATGTATACATAAATAAGTGAATGTGTGTGTGTGCTTTGCTTCCCAGGCATGATTATAAACTCATAAAAGGTAGAAACCATACTCTGCATATGGCTGTATATAACAGAGTCTGGAATAGGGATTTGACAGGTAGCCTCAGAGTGAGAGAAGATGGAAAGAGGACACTAGCAGATGAGATCAGAAAGAGGCTCATGCAGAAAATAGTACTTAAACTACATCTTGTAGTGAGTGAGGAATTCTATGAGATTGGAGTCACCTTGTGAAAGGATTAAAAATATATTCCAATGACATAATCTTTAGTTCAGATTTTACCCTCTTCTCATTATTAAAACTTAAGCCTCCTGCATTCCATTTCCTCTAAATGATCTGCGGTATGGGAAAGATTTTATCAACAGATTCCCATCAAGATATAAATGAATGTTAATAGCTCGCATTACTTTTTATAAGGATATATGCATTTTAACTGAGGATACTTGAATCAGAACTTTCTTCAATAGGATGCCATTGCTAATAGTAAAATGTTAGGCACTTTAAAAAATCAGTGCAAGAAGGTTTTGTTGTGGTAAGATGGGCCTTCACTGTGCATATTAAATTTTACTATGTAAGTGGCTACTTTAAAAACTCTGGAGAAGAGAGTCCAGATATAGGTCTCTATTAGCATCCAATACCAAGATCATATGCTATGTAAATAAAATCAAGCAATTATCCAGAAATTTCAGTTGGAAATCCTATAAAAAAAAAAAAGACACATGAGGTGGAGCCAAGATGGCAGAGTAGAAAGACACATATTCTCTAGTGCTTCCCTCACAGCCCAAAGAATACCTGTAAAAGTGACTCTCAACAAAGTATAGAGCAGCAGAAGCCACAGAACAACAGCACAAAAGAGGTTTCCAGCCAAAGGTGACTCAGAAGGCCAACAGGAAAGGTCTATCTCACAGGACACTGAGCTGAGCAGAGCACAGCCCTGGTGACACTGCACTGGGAGGAACAGGCCCTGAACAGACCTTCAGGCAGAGTTCCTAGCAGGGAAGGTCCCAGACACCTCAACCCACAAGCAACAAAGAAAGCTCCAAAGGTCAGTGGGGGAGGGCTTTTCCAGTTGGGTGAGAGGGAATGAGGTTTGCCCCAGGCAACAGCAGAGGCCAAGGCAGCAGACTGCAGGCAGCTACAGAGGCAGGGAAGCAACCTGGATCCATTGTTCAGGGAGCTCAGCTTAAAGCCTCTGGTGGTAGGTAGCAGCTGATCTAAATCCCAGCCCTGAATGATGGCCCCACCCTCACCCAAAACCCAGGGGAAGCCAGAAGCTGAGTCTAACGTCTTGAAAAAGGATTCAGAAGTCAAGTAACTGGCTGGGAAAATTCCCAAAAAGTGGGAAAAAAATAAGACCATAGAAGGTTACTTTCTTGGTGAACAGGTATCTCCTCCCATCCTTTCAGATGAGGAAGAACAAGGCTTATTGTCACAGAAAGTTAAGACCCCCTGCCTCCAGGGCCTCCACAGTGAACTTAAACTAAGATCAGGCAATAGAAGAGCTTGAAAAGGGAGGTAGCAGCTTACTAAAGGAGAACCAAAAAAATGCTGAGGAAAATAACACCTTTAAAAAGAGACTAACTCAATTGGAAAAATAGGTCCAAAAAGCCAAGGAGGACAAGGAAACATTAAAAAGCAAAATTAGCCAAATGGAGGAGAAGATTCAAAAGCTCACTGAAGAAAATGCTCTCTGAAAGAAAGAATTGAGTTCAGGGAAATGAATGACTGTGAGATAAACCAAGTAGTTAGAAAACAAAACCAAAAATTTGAAAAAAAATAGAAGATAATGTGAAGCAAACATCTCATTGGAAAAACAACTGACCTGGAAAACAGATCCAGGAAAGAAAATTTTAAAATTATGGGACTACCTGAAAGCTATGATAAAAACAAGAGCATAAATGATATCTTCTTTGAAATTCTCAAGGAAAACTGTCTTGATATTCTAGAACCAGAGGGCAAAATAAATATTGAAAGAATCTATCGATCACCTCCTGAAAGAGACCCAAAAAGAGAAATTCCTAGGAATATTCTGGCCAAATTTCAGAGTTCCAGGGTCAAGGAGAAAATACTGCAAGCAGCTAGAAAGAAACAGTTTGAGTACTGTGGAAATACAATGAGGATAACACAGGATCTGGTAGCTTCAACATTAAGGGATGGAAGGGCTTGGAATAGGATATTCCAGAGTCAAAGGAACTGGAATTAAAACCAAGAATCACTTATCCAGAAAAACTGAGTATAAGACTTCAATGCTATAGAGGACTCTCAAGCATTCATGTTGAAAAGACAAGAACTGTATAGAAAATTTTACTTTCCAACACAAGAATCAAAAGAAACTTGAAAAGGTAAATAGGAAAGAGAAATCATAAAAAATCTTTCTAAAACTGAACTGTTTACATTCCTACATGGAAAGAAAATATTTATAACTCTTGAATCTTTTCTCAGTATTTGGGTAGGTGGAAGGATTGTACACACACACACACATACACATATATAGACAGAGAGTACAGATTGTGTTGAATCAGAAGAGATGATATCCACACACACAAAAAAAATAAAAATTAAGGGATGAGAGAGGAAAATACTGGGAGGATAAATGGAGAAATGGAATGGGACAAGCTATAACTTATAAAAGAGATAAAGAAAAATCTTGTTCAATGAAGGAGAAAAGGGAGAAGGGGAGAGGGGAAAAGAGAAGCTGCTCTTTCTACATATGGCTTAAAGAGGGAATAACATGCTCACCAAATTTGGTATCAAAATCTATTATACTACAGGAAAGTAGGGGAGGAAGTGTCAAATGGGGTGAGGGGAATGATAGAAAGGAGGGCAAATGGGAGAAGGGAGCAACTAGAAATAAACACTTTTGGGAAGGGACAAAGTAAAATGAGGGAATATAAAAATAAGGGGGGATAGAGTGCAATATAGTTAGTATTACACAAAATGACACATATTTAGTCTGTATTAAATGACTTGACTTCTCAGTGGGGATAAGTAGGGAGGGAGGAAAGGAGAGAAGTTGGAATTCAAAGTATTAGAAATGAATGTTGAGAATTATTATTTCATGTAATCAGGAAATAAGAAACACAGGTAATGGGATATAGAAATCTATCTTGCCCTACAAGAAAAAAGAGAATATGGGGATAAGGGAAGGGTGGGATGTGATAGAAGGGAGGGCTCATTGAGGGAAGGAGTAATCAGAATGCAAGTTATTAGGGGGTGGGGGAGGGGAGAGATGTGGAGAAAAATTGGACATTACAAAGTGATGTAAAACCAATTAGTATTAAAACAATTGACTGAATTAATTACTGAGACCAAATCAATGACATCTTTAGTTTGGGGAAAAGAATTTTAGTCTAAGTTTCCTAGAGGCAGGTAACTTTGGGTAAAATTTGGCATTGATGGAAAAGTTAAGGTTTTAATGGTAAATTTGATTTTATGATTGTTATTTAATCAGGAACTAGAACATGTACAGAAAGGCATGTAAATCATTTAAGACTTGCCTCAAAAGACATTCCTTAGCCAATGTGAAATTATAGTCATATCTGAAACCTGGTTATTGGAACTAGCTATTTTGAGATGCTATGGGACTATTAAGTGACTGTTCTTCTGAATCTAACTCCAGATATGGATAGCAAGAAAGGTGGTCTGAACCTCCAATCTATGATGCCACTAAGCCTGTGAGATACTGGTGTGACTGCAAAAGGAGATCTCATGGGAAGAGTGGGAGAGCACCTGGCAGACATTAAGCCTGACTGAATGCAAGTTGACAATCTGCTCCTGCCTGGAATTGACATGAAGTTGGGGAGGTATTGTTTGCCTGCAGTGTCCCTACTCTTAGTGGCAATTTCCTATAGTCAAAAGGTTTGTAAGCTTAATATCTGCTCTATTAAATTATAATTATTGGTAGGGGAACATCCGAGGTCAAGTCTAAAATTAAGCTATTAGGCATAGGACTTTAGACCAACAGTAATAAGTTAAGGCCCTTTAATTCTTAGTAATAGTGTGGAGACAATTAGGTCAAGGGCTTGAGAAGTTAGCATATATAGTTATTATTTGTGTCTCAGGTGGTTAATGTTTAAAAAAAATCAGTTTGTGGTCTATATTGTAAATACTTTAAAAGAAATAGCACCTGATGCAAAGTTGAAATTGTGTTATGTGATATGAACTGTGTTAAAAATGAAAAAAAAAAAAAATACAAGATAGGGAGGACCCCATGGCCTACAGAGGAAGTTCGATAAAGGAAATTGGTTTAGGAAGACAGGGAAGCGCTCTGAAATGAAATTCTGAGCAAACAAATAACGTCAATTCCAATGCATGGTGGAGTGAGAAAGAAAATGAGGTTTGGGGCCAGAAAGCCTAGCACCTAGTCCGGCTCTGCTACCCATGGGACCTCAGGCATGTAACTTAACTACCCTAAACTATGTTTTTTGATACTAAATGAGGGACTAGATGTTTCTGAGGCACTCCAGTTATAAATCTATAAAACCATGAAAAGGTCTGGTGGGCTGTAGACGAGAAGGAGACTGAAGAAGAGCAGTTAGACTTGTTTGGCTTTGTTCCATCATTCACACTAGGAGCAATGGGTGGAAACAGCAAAGACACAAATTTAGATGACATTGAGAATAAATTCCTAACAATCTGAGCTGTCCCAAAGTGGAATGAAGTGTACTCAAGAGTAGTTAGCTATCGCTCAATGGCGACATTCAAACAGACTAGAGGACCACTTGTCAGTAATGCTGTGGAAGGGAGTCTTCTTCAAGAATGGGTTGGAATTGATGGCCTCTGTGGTCTCTTCCAATTCTGAGGTAATGTGTGAAAAGGAGAAATTGTCTTTAGACATGTGGATGTGGATGCCCAGGGAACTCATCAGTCAATTTAGATTGTTTAAAGGAAGATGAAAGCAAGGTCAGGGGACAGAACATGAAAACAAAAATATGGTACAGTCCTGTAAGAATACAGTTTGATCATGATCAATCTATCAAAAAAAAAAAGACACAGTGGAGCTTGGAAGATTATAATTAATTATCTTAAATCATGGATTCACAGGGCTACCATTTAATTCAGAATTTCATTTTAGGGGTAAAAATTATCACTTGGATCTTTTTGGCACAAGCCGCATGTCCTTCAGTTACTTCATCAATAAAATAAGGGTGATAATAGTTTATCTTCCTTTCACTAAAAGTTCTGGGAAATTTAATGAGAGAAGCATGTTGTGTTGACATTTGAGTCTCTAAGACAAATTTCAATTCTTGCACATACAGATTTCAAGAGAAATATTGAAAAAAACAACAGTTAATGCTTTGCATCCTTACTTTATTCCCTACCTACCTACCAAATAACCTTGTATTTAACTAGATTATATTGATTTGGTATTTTTATAATATTTTTACTTTGTATAGTTTGCTATGTCATTAAGTATGATTTCCAAAAGTTGTGTGCAACTCATTTAAAATATAGTTAACTATTTCAGAAAGGTTTGAAAAAATATTATCCATTATAGGTATTACATGATAAATCCTCTTGCCATATAAAGAAATAACATCATTTCTTTTTCCATAGGGTTATTAGATTAGGAAAATATCTTGGCAATAGAATAACAAGATTTCAACAATATATATGTCAAAGCCTGTCATACTACACTTATAGACAAGATAGAGGAAAATGGTCATATGTTTTAGGATTACTAATTGATTCAATGAGTAGAGCTTTAAGGAAGGTATATGGTGGTGGTGTGCCATGAAGTTATGTCTTCAACATTCTCTCATTTAATATTTTAATCATTATCCTAGATGAATACATAGATGATATGTTTATCAAATTTGCAAATGACATGAACCTGGGAAGAAAAACCAATCTATTAGATAAACAGAATCACTATTCAAAAAAAATTGATAAAATTAAAACAGTGGACACAGTCTGACAATGATGAATTTGAATAGGGGTAATTATAAATATCAAAAATTAAGTTCTGAATATTAATTGCATAGTAGATGATTGCGAAGGCTCAGATAGAAAGCAGGTAATATATGACATAAAGGTTTTCAACAACTTTGCCATCATAACCTATTTGAAATAGATAATTCAAAAGTATTTTAATGTAGAATGAGGTTAATTTGTCACAATTGTCCATATTAAAAATGAGTTTTAATGTATGAAGTTACATAGTGTGCTATTAGACTCTATTAATAGAAGTAATATCTAAGACCAAGGATTTCAGTATTATTTTGAATTTTGATGTAGCTTATGAATTTGATATTGTAACAAATTTTCGGTGTTTCTTTTTTTTCAGCATCTAAAACATGGCAGCATTCAGGTAACCAGTGACAACTTCAGTTAGATTTGTAAAAAAGTTCACAAAAATCCAGAGTCCTTTTGCACATCTATCAGTTGATCTACATTCACCTATGATGCTACTATAAACTCTAAGAGCCTATATATCAAGGGTTCATCTGTGTTCAGATTTACTCTGAGTTTGCCCTCAAACTTATGGTCCCACCATCAGAGACTGGTATTTGGAAATTGCTTTCTAGGAATATATAATTCTTACTCATGTTTCAGCACTTTACAGATAGTTAATATAGTAAGAAAGCTAAACCTGAAGTCAGAAAGACTTTAGTTCATATCCAGACTCTGACACTTAGCTGTGTGACCTTGAGCAAATCACTTTACCTGCAAGCCTCAATTTCCTCATCTGAAAATATGGATAATAATAGTTCCTACTTCCAAGATTTGCTGTGAGGATAAAATGATACAATATTTGTTAAGTGTTTTGCAGCCTTAAGTTGTTACATAAATGTTAGCTGTTATTGGTAGATGACTTCCTCTGAAATATCCCCATGTGATAAGTAATGATATCATTAACATTTACAGTGAGTTTTAGGTTCAGTACTTTACATAGATTCTTATTTGAATCTCACAATATAACTATAAGGTTGGTAAATACTGGCATGATTTCCCCATTTGAACAGATGAGGAAAACGAGGCTAAGACAGTTTAAATGATTTGCGCATGCCCATATGGATGCTAAGTACCGGAACTAGGAATCTACGTGTGCTCAAAGTAATGTGATTGTATCTTTACTAGATCGCTTTAAATTGCCCTGAACTCCTTTCTGTATCTGACAGGACTCAGTAAAGTATGATAGAACTTTAATCATTGGTGAAAGTTAGATCCCTAGCTCTATTTCTCCTATCACCCAACTAAAATAACCACAGCCCTTCCCAGTAGTATGTATACTGAGAGAACTGTTATTGTTCACTTGTTTTCAGTTATGTTTGACTTTCTGTGACTCCATTTGGGATTTTCTTGCCAAAAAACCCCAAAAAACTAGAGTGGTTTATCATTTCCTTCTTCAGCTCCTTTTGCAGATGAAGAAACTGAGGCAAGTGTGGTTGAGTGACTTGCACAAAGTCACACAACTAATACATGTCAGAGGCCACAGTTGCACTCAGGAAGATGAGCCTTCCATACTTCAGGCTGGGTGTTCTATCCACTGTGCCACCTGCCTGCCCTTGGGATGACTTTACTCAATTTCCAAATCAAATTCCTCCAATGGCATTATTTTTTTCTAATCCAAATAAAGCCTCTACCAATCAAGAGTGACCATCATTGTCTCATTGTCCTTCTGTCCATACCTACATAGTTCTACAGAAGCCTTCAGTGGCTCATCCCTGAGCGACATGTAGACTTCTGGAGGCCAGAGATTGCTTTGCTTTTTTGTTTTTTTATCTTTCTATCACCATCATCAAGCAGAATCACTTGGACAAAGCAGATGTTTATGTGTTTGTTAAATTGCTTTGAATGTCATTAGTTCCTCTTCCCTCTCACTAAGGATAGTGGTATTATGGGAGGAGGAATATCATATTATAATAAATTCAAATGTGTGGGCCTTCACTCCAAAATGTTCTCTCTATCAAAAAAAAATCACTGATACTGACTCTTTAAAGTTACCTTTCAGCATTCAGAGTTGAAAGCATGATTTGTAATAATGTCTATTAGCATTTGTAAACGAAAAAAAGGGAAGACATCATTGCTGACATTTTTACTCTTGTTAGCTTATTCTGTGTAGGTGAATTTCTTGGCTGTTGCTTTCTTAATAATTATTGTTAATTTTGGAAAATAGTTTGCATATCATCTAGGCATATGATGTACTAGGTAGAGTGCCAGATTAAGGAAATGTGAAGGCATAAGTAGAAATTCTGATTCTGACATTTGCTAGATGTGTGATATTAGGTAAGTCACTTAATCTTTGTAAGTTTTAATTTCATCATCTGTAAAATCATGAACTCAGAAGAGATCTAAAGTTCTCTAAATTTCCCTCCAGTTCGAAATCTAGGATTTTGTGAAATGACTTTCCCAGAGTAGGTAGTCGAACTCATATATGAACTCATGCTCTCTGCCTTTACATCCAGTGGTCTTTCCACTATGTGATATTATATTCACTTACCAACCCCTTCCTTTCTTAAAGAACTGTGCTTTAATGACCTGTACTCCTGATTGGTGATTCCTTTGCTAGGACCAGTATTTCAAGATAAACCCAGTACTGCTACGTTTCATTCATACCTTGACTCCCTCTCTAAACTTCTCCTCCTCTCCAGTCACTTTCCCTTTGCTTTTCCTTTGTCCCACCCTATTAAATATAATCATAAGGTTAGGAACTTTCTTACTAGCTTGTATTTGTGTCCTTGCAATTTGAGGTGATATTTGGAAAAAAGTAAACATTTAATAAATATTTCATCTATTTCCATCCACCTATCTTTCTTCTATCTGGTTACAATCCTTCATTCTCAAGGAGGACCAATATGACATCACTATATTAGAGTCAAGTTATAATGTTGTCTGACTGTGGCTGATCAAACCAATAAGAACTCAGCATGCTCTATAGTCCATGTGAACATTTTGAGTAGAAGCTCTAAACATGTGAAGCTCTTGTTTCTTTTGAACTACTTCAATTCCACTTTGCTCACAGAACATAGCATCTTCTCTGATGTGGGCACACCATGCTGAATGGTCCTGTGCCAGTGTCTCCCATGTCAAAAATCAATTCCAAAGTTCTTGAGAATGTCCTTGTACCTCTTCTTCTGATCACCATGTGAGCGCTTGCCTGTGTGAGTTCTCCATAAAATCGTCTTTTAGGCAAGCAAATGTTTGACATTTGAACAATGTGGCCAGTCCATTGTAGCTGTGCTCTCTGTAGTAGAGTTTGGATGCCTGACAGTTTAGTATGAGAAAGGATGTCAGTTTCTGGTACCTTATAGTACCAGGCAATCTTCAGAATCTTCCTAAGACAATTCAAATGGAAGTAATTCAGTTTTCTGGCATAGCGCTGGTATATTGTCCAGGTTTCACAGGCATACAACAATGAGGTCAGCATAATGGTTCTGTAGACCTTCAGTTTGGTGGTCATTTTAATACCTCTTCTCTCTCACACCTTCCTTCAGAGCTTCCCAAACACTAAGGTAGCTATGCCAATGTGTACATCGACCTCATTGTTACTATACACATGCCTAGAAAGTATACTGCCAAGGTAAGTGAACTTATCTACAGCACTCAAAATGTCTCCATTTGTTGTTACCAATGGATTCACGTATGGATGGTGTGTTGCTGGCCGATGAAGTGCCAGTGTTTTATTGCTGTTGTTAGGCCAAAATTAGCAGAAGCAGTAGAGAAACAAGTTATACTTTGTTGAATCTCAGCTTCAGAGGCTATATTAAGTACACAATCATCTACCAACAAAAAATCATGCATCAGTGCTTCCTACTTTGTTCTTGGCTTGTAGTTTTATAAAGTTGAAGAATTTAGCATCAGTGTGGTAGCTGACTTTTGTTCCATGTTTATCCTCACTGAAGGTATTTGACAACATGGCTGTCTATCTACTTAGGCCTCAAAAGTCAGATAAGATTTAACTTAACAGAGGTGGAAGACGAAATACAAGGGGGAACTCTTGGGTGCCACAGGAAATGAAGGTCATGAAAGAAAATGGGAGACTGGGGTGATCACAGTAAACAGAATTTGTTATTCATGTGGAGAGGAATTGCTACAGACTTTTTTAAATATTTGGGCAACAATGATAAATGAAGGAGAAGAGATTATGTCTGGATAAGCTGAATTAAATTTCTTGTGCATATAACAAGTTTTGGAACCTCAGTTATATTTATATTTCTATAAATTTTACTGAAACCCCTTTTCAAATAGCCTATTTACTATGCTACTAGTATTGCTATGTAGTTGAGATATATAAAACATAAGTCTCCAAACAAATGAAAATGAATATTCCCTCATAAGATAATGAGGGAGTCATAGGGAATGTGAGATCAGTCAGGTAGCATTTATTAAGGGATATGTGTGCTAGGCACTGTATTAAGCACTGGAGATAGAAATGTAGCCCCTTCTCTCAGGGGCTCAGAGTCTAGTGGGGAAAACAATGTGCAAACTAGCGACTACAACGAGATATAGACAGGATAAACTGGGTTAGTTTCAGACAAAAGGCACCAGGCTTAGTGGAAGCTTCAGTGTGTACCCAATGAGGAACATCAGAAAAGAACAGGAGCCTAAGTTGTCATGAAAGTGTATGACAGAAAGAGAAGACAGACTGATCATTTTGCAAGGCTAAATGATGAAAAATAGACAAGTTGAATTTTCTTTTAACATCTATGGAATGGCCCTCTGTAATGAACTTTCCCTTTTTTATTAGCCATCCCCTCATATCCAATCAGTGGCTTAAACTTACTGATTCTGCCTTTACAATATCTCTCACGTACAACTCTTTCCCATTTATAGAAATACCACTTTAAGTTATCATTTCTCACTTAACTATTATAATAGCAACCCATTTTGTCCCTCTGCTTTCAGTATCATACCTCTCTAAAACATCCATGACTTAGTTGCCAAATTAATAATCCAAAACCAAAGTTATGATGATGTCAATTGTATCCTCAAACATCTTCAATGGCTCTTCATTACATTTAGGGTAAAATACAAACTTCTCAGCTTAGCACTCAAATTACTCTCTGACTCCAAACTATTTTTCCAGCCTTGTTTCATACTACTTCCTTCAAAAATTCTACATTAGAGTTACATCAGTTATTCCCTGAAATCAATACTTAAATTAAGTATATTTACATAGGCCATCCCTCTTAACAACAATGAATTCCCTCCTCATTTCTGTTTCTCAACTGCCTTGTGTCTCTTCCTTGAGACTTTCCTTAGTTTCTTCCTCCACCCCACTCTTAATCTTCTCTCCATACATTGGTATTTCCCTGGCAGTGGAAAAACATTAGTTCCAGAGTAAGAGAAATTGGGTTTAAATCCTGCTAGTTCTAAGAGGTGGAAGTGAGGAGAAAGTACATTCCACATATTATAGGAAGTTAGTACAAAGGTGTCAAGATGAGAAGAGGAGATGTAATAATAAATATAAGAAATAGCAAGCAAACCAAGTGGCCTATTCCAGTTATGATTCATAGCATGAGAGTACCCATTATAAAGAGGATGGCCAAGGATCCATTATCTTCTGGTGAAATTCTTTTTAAGACTTTTAGACATACACAGGGTCAAGCATTGTGGTTTGAAAGAATGGAATCCAAAATCCAATCACCCAACTCTGCTGGGTGACTTTGATTTGGGGGCATGCAGCACATATTGGTAAGTAGTAGTAGCAGTAGCAGTAGTAGTAGTAGTAGTAGTAGTAGTAGTCGTAATAGTAGCAGTAGTAGTAGTAGTAGTAACTAACATTTATATAGTGTTTACTACATGACAGTGTGCTGAGTGCTTCACAACTATTATTATATTTGACCCTCACAACGACTGTATAAGGAAGGTAAATTATCCCCATTTTACCGATGAGGAAACTGAGGGAAAAAAAGTTTAAATGACTTGCCTAAGCTCACAGCTAGTAAGTATCTGAGGTTAGATTTGAACCCAAGTCCTCCTTAGTGCACACCATATGCTCTCTCTGCTATTCCCTTTAACTGGTGGACCCGGTTTCTGGGGAGACAGTCTGTTGCATCATTTGGGTACAGAGATTCTAAACTGAATTAGGACTAATGCCAATCAGATGTCTACACCAGTTCTAGCACCAATATGGTAAATGCCTGGGAATGGAGAACACTCAGGCTTCTTAAGGAGCATGAACTAGTTCAGGCCAAGAGAAGGTTAAAGCTTACATGCCAAATGGCATTGGAATCAGACCTATGAGTGGCTGTTACATTTATAATCAAGGTGAGATAGGAGACCCAGTCTCAAATTTCCTTACACAACTTGGAAGACAGGAATGCTCTGTGTGATACAGTTTAAAGAGCATTGGCTGGACTTAGGAGATCTCAGTCTAAATTCTATCCCACCTTGGCTCATGCAACCTTGGGCAATTCCTTTACTTTCTTTGGCTCTCTATAAAATTAGGTTGGGCCAGATGACCTTTGATGTCTCTCCTGGTTCTAGCTCGATGATCCTATGACCTTGAAGAGCATCCCAGATATAACTTTTGTCTATATCTCCACATGAGGAATCATGACAAAGCCCTCACTTTTGATGTCAACATCTTACTTTTGCCCTCTGGATTCAATGGCTTACCAGTGGTAACCCCCCGTTTCACTCTCATTTAACAGTAAAAGCAGATCACATTCCGGTTTTCACCCTGTTTTTGGCATTGCTGACTTCATTAACCTAGTAGCAACTGACCCTGGCAAAAACTATATCATGGAATTTTTAGTTCTGAGCAGCTCATACTCTATAAGCCACCCTCACAAGAATCACACTTATGAGATTAATATAGTCACAAGTGTCCCTATTCCTGTAGGCCATACACACTATCTCACAAAACCTGCTATCTGAGATCTTCATGAGTTTATCATTGTCACATAAGGGTTACCTCTGGTACAATACGAGTACTTACAACATCTGTAATCTCTCCTGTCAGCTTAACCAATGCTACACTTAGTGGTCCCTTTACTTCAATTGTTTAATTTTCCACATTTCTTTGATAATTATGGATCCCACCCCTAGTTCTTCCCTGTTTGCATCATTTATACTGTAGTTTTGCTAATAGGTGAGTATTTGAGAGAATTCTAAGTTCTCCAAATCACACTATAGAATGCAAAGGAAGCTTACAATATTCAGTAAATACCAGGGACCTACTAGAGGCAGGAGACCAGATTTGGCTGCGTGTAAAGAACTTTCACCATACTTGGTCCTCTAAGAAGTTATCAGACTACCATCCTTATGATCAGTCCTAGAGACTTTCAGTTGCACTTCTTTGTCTCACTCCTTAATCACTAACTAGGGCTCTCCTTCCTTTTCAACTAGCTCAATACAGTGAGCAAAACACTGCACCTGGAGTCACAGACCTGAGTTCGAATTTTTGTTCTTCCAGTTGCTAAAGGTGTAACCTTGGACAAGTCAACACTTCTCTGGGCTTCAGTTCTGTCATTTGCAAAATGATGTGGATAGCATCAGATAGCAAATATGCTTGTGTGTACACATATACATGTGTGTATATATATAATATATGTACATACACATACACATTATACATACTATATGTTATATACAGGCATATATATATATATATATATATATGTGTGTGTGTGTGTATGTGTGTGTGTGTGTACACATGCTCATATATGTATTAAAGATCCTCACCCCCAAATAAATAAATCAAACTACCCTATTTGAAATACCAAGAATAATGTCTTGTCTTTAGTGGAAGACCTCTAGTACTGCTTTGGCTTTTTGTCATAAGCAGAATGTTTACAAGCCTAAATCATAGACAGAGATGAATTGATGATCTTTTGCCTTCTATGCAACTACACAGGGAAGTTGGTGGGTTGAAGAGTAGTCTGGGTAAACAGTATTTGTCATTGTTTCTCGAGTTTTATTGTTTAGTGACAAACAATTTAAAGGCACAAGTAATTGTTTTTTATGTTTCATTGACTGCCTCTGATTACCATGCTAATTATATTGCAAACATATCTTGGGATCCTGAGAAAATAGCAAATTTTATGTTATTTCAAGGTAAAATACTTGTTCAGAGATCAATGAAGCAAGACTCCTTTCTGCTGGGTATGGAAAAGCAAAAGAGGTTTTCCTTTAAAATCTATGCAAATTAAATGCTTTTCATGTATATTTAAGAAAATAAAGGCTGAATATTTCAGATTTGCATGACTAATGGAAGTTTCCTAATTTTTGAAGACTATTACAAACATTTTTTCTCTGGTCCATGCACTGTAGATTACTAATAAAGACTCTATACACACACACACGCACACATGTATGTATATGTATATGTATGTATGTATATTTGTGTGTTTTTGTGTGTCTCTGTGTGTAATTGGAGATAACTCTTGTTCAGAGGTAGCATCCTAAGAAGACTGCAGTCTATCGATGAGGTGAGCAACTGTGCAAGGCTGAATTTTGCCTTAAGCCTCTCGAAATCTGTTCTCTGTAAATCCCATAAGTGAACCAAATGAATGTTTGCAGTAAATGGGGCCTTCCAGCAGTTCTGGGAAGATAAGCCTGTCTCTTCCTGAATAAAATGACCTAGCCTTTCCATTAGCAAGATGGAAAGATAGATGATGCAGTTTTCAAACCAACAAATAAAAGATGCCCCATCTTTTATCATCAGGTGGTTCAAGGGGAATAAGAGAGAAATAAGCACTTATATAGCAGGTTTATTATATGCCAGGCACTGTACTAAACATGATTTACAGATATTATCTCACTTGAATTTCAGAAGTTTCTCTTAAGAGATAGGTGCTATTAATATCCCCTTTTTACAATTGAATAAACTGAGGCAGATTGCAGTTAAGTGACTTGCAGATAGTGCATGGTATTTTAATTTCTTCTGCAGTCAAGTAGATATAATATAACATAACATAACATAATATAATACAATATAATATAATATAGGCTATGAACTTTGAAGTGCTATATAAATGTTACTGGAATTATTGCTGCTACTTTATCATCACATCATCATCATCATCATTCAATCTCCCGACGTTCAGGTCTCTGCTGATTTTATTCTCTGACCCTCCCACCACATTCCTCCTGAACACAAGCAATGTTTCTGAAGAAATATAGTGGTGTGCTGGTGATAATCAGACTAGGAGGAGTGAAGCTTAATCTGCATTACTAATACTTTCTTAAATCAAGACAATAAAAATACAATAAATCTAGGCCTGACTTCAAGCAATTTCAAGGTATAAATGCTAACACTGAAAAATTAATAATGGGTTTGGACTCTCAGGAGTCATTTAGATCTGGCTCTAGTATATCAATATAGTAAACTCCCTCCGCTCCATCCTAACTCATAATTTGTAAGATTATAGAACTACTATCCACCTCTATCAATTCACTTAGGCACACAAAATATGGCCAGAAGAAATCTAGAAAATCAAATCTAAAGATTATAGAAGTCTTTGGTGAAAAACTGAAGACTACTTTCCAAAGGAAGAGGAACCATTAGGGAAAATTCTATTCTGGATCTTCTTGTCACAAGGAAAAATAAGCTAATTGTTATGGTGAAAATGACAGGACCCTTTGAAGACATGGAATAACAATCTACCAATATCCTGACATCTTGTCACACAAATCAAGGAAGGAGTGGTCTGATGTGGATGAGCCCATCTTGGAATTTATGATAGAGGAAAAGAAAAGTTAACATAGTTTGATACGACACAAATAGAGGCTAGATCAATGGTTTCATTTATATAAGAAACTTCCTCTACCCATGCCAGTAGGTCACCTTTTCTGCAATTTAGACATTGTCTTCCCTACAGCACTGAGACTTATCAAATGGCTTAAATGACTTATCAAAGTCATGCACCCATTCTATGACAGTGGTAGTTTTTATCTGTTATATCAAGTTGCCTCTCTGGTTTTATGTGAACCATGAAAACATGAGCAACAGATGAGAGTTGAAAAGAAGGCTTGATTACAAAGGGAAAAAACAATGGTAAGGATGAGAGCTATCCAATAGTAGAATGGTCTTCTTCAGACAACAACGCCTCCTCCCACCCCCTTCCCATAGGTATTTAAGTAAAGACTGAATGAGCCCAATTCAACCATGACAGAGAAAGAATGCTTAGACAGAAGTCAGATTAGATGGCAGTAGAAGTACCTTCCAAATCTGTATTTGGAATACAGATTCCAAATCTGTATTCTGTAACACCATACTTGCAATAGTTACTTCATGAGTTAGTTCAAGCAGAAAATTTTGTAAATCTTAATGTCTTTAGAAGTAGGATTATCATTATTATTAGTCATTGCTATTTATGTTTATGACACTGCCATTATCCCTGTAACTCAGTACTGAAAAAAAAAATGAGGCCATTGTTTAATTGGTACTCTTCTGTCAGAAATCCATTCAGGCATTATTGATCATTCCTCCAAAATATCTCTTACATCCATCAATTTTATGTTATTTTTATTTTCATTTAATTTTTTGGATAAATTTCATTTTCATATATCACCTTTATTTCCTAAATATAGGTTCTCTTTTCCCTCCTCCTCCCAGAAAGCCATTTCTTATAACAAAAAATAAAAAAGAAGAGGAAAAAACAGTTCAGCAAATGCACCAATATATCCAAAATGTCTGACATTATTTTGAATGTTCCACACCCATGGTGCAGAGATATATTGGCAAATATTTAGCATCCCACTGAGGTTGCTGGGAGGAGGATCTACCTGGGCTATACTTTTAAATTTAATTGTTACTAACATTTTCTTTATCACTTTGTTGAGACTATCAACAAGTTAAATTTTATCTATGGAAATATAGAGAAAAGAGGGGAGCATAAGATATGGTTCCTGGGAGAATAAAACACAATCTCTTTCTTTTTCATTTTGTTTGGCTGTTTTTTCAAAATACCATCATCACTTCCAGGACTTCTTGAGAAGGCATCTTTATAACAAAGAAATGATTCATTGATTCCAACTAATTAATCAATCTCTCTAATCTTCAAACTTTTTTCTGTCTACTGATTCATTCCCTACTGCCTTCCAAAATACTCAAGACTCCTTGATCCTTAAAAATAAACCTTCAACACACTGTATTATCCCCTCAAGTGACCAACCTATTTCTATCCTCCCTTTCTCAATTATAGTACTAGAAAAAATTTCAATACTCAAGCTCCCCCCTGTCACTCACTTTTCCACCCTTTGTAATCTGGCTTCTAATCTCAACACACAACGATACTGCTCTCTCTTAAATGATCTTTGATCTTAATGAGCAATCTTTTAATTACTAAATCTGATAACCCTTTTTTCAGTCCTTATCTTTCTTGACCTCACCAATTCATTGAATATTATTGATTGCTCTTTTCTCCTACATACTGTTGTAGGAGAAATGCCTCCTCTTTGAATTCATGTGGTACCGTTACTGTGACTAAGGCAAATGTACCACAATGCAAAAACTATAGAGGTTAAAACCTAGGTTCTATTATCCCTGAGGGCAGGTTAAAGATCCAGAAAATAATCCTGAACCTATGTTAGCATTTTAATAAAGTTGTTTATAGGCAAAATTATATCAAATAGAGAAATAGTTTTATATATTACAATTGTGTGTATTTTTACAATGTGAAAGCCAAAACATGACAGATTAATAATCCCATGCTTTCTTCAATGTCATAAAAGTTGAACAAACTTACTTAAACAGAATCATAGTTCATACATTTTTTAAGGAAACACACAGAATTAAACAAACTGTAGATTAAGTAAGGTTACAAATTAAACTACATTTAAAGGGCACGCAATGGTTTAATTAAGAAAGGACATTTTTGTGATTATAGAGGTAACATCAGAAGAATCTTTCTAGAAATAATTAAGTCATGTTGGGACACTCAGATCCCCCTTGGGCTTCTTATGTAAGGAAAGTAAAAAAAAAGTCATTGCACAATTCTATCATTAGTCATGAGTTAACTCAAAAAGGTAAACTTAGGTACATATCTGAGCAAAATGAGTTCATTAACAATGACATATATAACTGTTAAGAGCATCAGTCAGACTCGCCACTTTGGTAAAGTCAATAACCCCATTGAGAAGGAAAAGGATTCTTTATTGACAAATATATATGGAGGCTGTTTATGTAGTTAGTGAACATTATAATTAGCTATATTGAGAATAGTGAGAATTCAATGGTGGATAATCATGCCCTTCTCTGACAGTTAATAAATACTGTTTTATGAAACTCATCTAATTCCTGTAATCTTGACAATGAGAGAACTACTACCAATTTTGCTGTCCCTTAGGGGAATTCAACACCCCTCCCCAATTGTACAAGGACAGGCAGGGAAAGAAGACATGGCTTTGGGAGATGGCACCAGCTCAAGCTGCTTGGGGCTTACAGACAACAAGCAGGTATCCAAGGGGCCAATGTCATGAATGATAACTTTTCTTTCACATCTTTGAACTAACTTGGAGGGAAAACTGAATTCCTGAGCTTAACTCAAGAACACAGAATTGGGTTGGAAAAATGGGGCAGCAATACAGAATAGTCAATTACATAATAAAATCAATTATTAAATGATACATAGTAATTTTAATTTCTTCATTCTCCTTTTGATTTAGGGAGAAGCACTTCCTCAAAGAATTTCTACCTGATGTGCCAATTACTGAGTGGGATCAAATCTACCTCTCAGTATTAACGCACCAAGCTAAAAAAGATGAGGAGGCACTAAATACTGCATTAAGTATAGTGACTTATGAGACAGGTGCTTTACCATGATGGGAATAGTGGGAGAGTAGAGACAGACAGACAGAGACAGATGGAATGACAAGGTCGATTGGAGTCCCCTTTGACAATAGTCTTCACAGAGACAATAGGATGTGGGGAAGGAATGGGAGGGGGGGTGAACATTCAGTCTCTTTCTTAGTAACCCATTCCCAGTATCTGTTTCATCACCAAATCATATCTTAGGGCTTGCATATCTTGTGCAGTCATCTGCTTTCTGAAAATATAGCCTCTTGATGCAGTCATATAATTTCTCCTAGTAACCTCTTTTCTTGAAACTGTTCTGAAGGAAGTAGCTTCTCTTAGATCTGTTTTTCTGGTTCAGATTACCTGTAGAGATTCACAGATGTTTCTGTGAATATATTTTTGCAAAACAGACTTCAATCCAATTCTTAAGTCTCTTAAATTTTGCTCTTCTAATAACTAAGTTATGTGATTAAAAACAGTTCAAACTATATGGTTCTGATTTTATTAACAACAGATATAATAGATATGAGATACAATAGATTATAGAATCTATATAAGAATATAAGTGTAAGATTTTAATTAAGATCCCCTAATTCACAGAAAACTCCAGAGAATGAAAGGATTGTGTGTATGTATGTATGTATGTGTGTATATATATATATATGTATATGTATATATATATGTGTGTGTGTAACAATACTCTTTGTAAGTAGATTATTTCTATGCCTAGATTCAGATTAATTTACTGAAAAGATGCCAATTTAACACCAGTTGTAACAAAAGACCTGGGATGCAATATGTAAATAACACTAAATAATTCTAAATTTTATATAGAGAACAATGTAGATCAAATGAGTTGCACATAATTAAATATGTTCAGTTGGAACTGATATCACACACCCATATAGATCACTGCTCTTAAACACTCTCTTAATAATGGGGACATATTTAAGGTAATTTCTGTTATTTGCTTGCATTTTAGAAAATGCTTTATTTCCAGGACCTAATTTTACACATTAATATATAACTAGTAGCAGGCAAATGACAAACCTAGTTGTTTAGGACATACGCACAACTATCATTTTAGACTGGAAACAGTAAGATTTTACATACTTGCATCCTATTAAAATAACATGGATGTGTTCCAATATTCCTCTATTAAATAATATAAATATTGCACTCATATCTTCTAGTATACAAAGTTGCTACAAAAGGAAAAAGCAGGGACATGATTATAATAGCATCAAAACTGGTCCTCCAGGCCAAAACCTAAGAGCACAGAATGACAACAAATTTTTATATAATATGACAAAACATCTTTTAATTCCATTTGATTTCAGGCAAGAATCATGTAGGCAGTCAGTTTTATGACAGGATATCACAGTTGGGCTCAGAATTAACTAGGTGTGAAAATGTCTTATATGGGAAAATGAGTCAAAATGGTTTTACCTTCATCTTCCTAAGGTCACTCCCAACCACTCCACCCTGACCAAATATTATGCAGGGACAGATATCACTAATAGCACTTTGTAGACCTCACTCCCATTATGCAGCTGGCATTTTTCTTGAAGCAGAGAAACATTGCCTTTAATGACATAAACATACCTGAAACTAAAGTGAAAAAAACCTCAGTCTCTAAAACAGCAAAGTTTCATTACTTGTAGCTTAGGGCTGGATACAATTATTAGTGTATCTTACATTGCGCTTATAGGATAATTAACAAAAAACCTATCAGATTTAACATCCTTTACTTCTCATTTTACTTCTTTCCCAGTTTAAACTCATCCTAGCGTCAAAACCAATCATTGGAAACTAAGAAAAGTAATTACATTCCAGAAAACTCCCTGGCAAAGCAGTAAGTCATTGCATGGATGGGGGGAATAAAATCCAAAATCCACCTACTCCCTTATTTTAAGTATTTTTTAAATTTATAAACCAAGAACCCTCTCAGATAAAGTAATTTTTCTGAATTTTAATAATTTACTATCAATCCCTATCAGGGCAACCAGATAGCCAATCCTTTGATTAAATATTTCTCCAAAGATTTTAAGTCTCCTCTAAAAACTGAGATCCAAGAAATAGTTTAATTTCACGTGCCTTAGGGAAAATGTTTATGCTCTATATTGCCAATTATTTCCAAATTATCATACTGGACACAAAATAGCACCCCATGAAAATATAGACAGAATTGTAACTTTTCCCTAAAGAAAAAAGGGGGAAGTTACCTCAGAGCTGAGAGAACACTTGGAGAGCCTGTTCTCATTCATAGTTCTCTAGAAGAAACATTCCCTTCAGGTGGAAAATTCTGCCAGGGGTACCCAGCAGAAAGCAGAGGGTTTCTGCTAAGAGGGTTTGGGGATCCAGGCTCCCTCAACCAATCTTGGTAGGACCTCTAAATTGTTGTGAGTAAATTCAATAAAGGTACAAAATAAGAGGTACATCTCTAAGCAAAATCAATTTATTAACAGTGACAGTATAAGTGTTAACAAAATGGGTCAGATTGGGCCACCTCAGTAAGACCAGAAACCCCAATGCGAAAGGGAAGTGCTCTCTATTGACATATAGGAGGAGTCTATTTAGTTGGTGAACATTATGATTGGCTTTGATGAGAAAAGTAGGTTGACATTCAGCTGTGGCTCTGACAGTTAAAGAATGTTAACTGTTTTATAGGACTCATCTGCCTCCTGCAATCTGAACTGAGAGATCAGTACCACTAGGTTTATTGTCCCTTTGTGTGAATTCAAACCTCCCCTAATTTACAAGAATAGGCAAGGACAAAAGATATTTTTACCTGGTGGGGGGAATAACATCAGGTTGAGCTGGTTGGGGTTTACAGACAACAATCAGACATCCCAGGGGCTAATGGCATGAATAACCCCTTTTCCTTTCAATCACACTTTTGAACTAACATGAAGAGGAAACCGCATTCATATAAAAAGTGGGTTGACAAAATGTGGCAGCAATACAGAATAGCGTCAATTACAGAACAGAATCATTTTTTTAATTTTCCCACAGAACTTAGATTTTAGCCAAGTGAAGTTTATGGAGAAGATGGAGAACTATGGCTTAAATCAGAAGACTCTCAAAGGTATTCTGAGCTGGTCACGTGGTCAGGCTCAAAGATTGGTTTTTAATGTTTAATTGTCATCTGTTCTCCAGTGCAGTAATCTAGGCGGTCTCTGCTTCGTGCTGTGCTGTTCACTTTTTTTTAATCTATAACTTTTATTAAAGCATAGATACAATGTTCATCAAATAAGTAGATGACACAAAGCTGCAAGGGATAACTAACACAATGGATGATGGAATGTGTCAAACTCATTGTCCCCGAGAGTTCCCAATGATCACGAAACCAGATTAAAATATAATTAGGAATCAAATAAATAAAACAACAAAGCAAAATAGCTTTAATTTGTGGTTTTCTAAGTAAATATGCAATTTCAGGGATCCAGTCTATTTGGCACCACTGGTCTAAAAAGATCTAGGCAGGTTACAGCATGGTAACAATGTTAAAAGATAAAATAATAGGGATAAGTGTAAATCTTGCACTTGGTTAAAAAAAGTCAACTTTAAAAAATAAGATGAATCAGCAATGTGAAGTGGTAGCTTCCAAATTTACTGACAACTTGGGCTCTATTAAGAGAGATGTAGCTTTCCAGGAATGAGTAAGGGATAGCTCCGCTGTAATTACCCTTCGTTAAACATCATGATGGTAGGTGTTATATTTCATTCTAGGTAACACTGTTTAAGAACACTGATAAACTGGAGATTGTCCAGAAGAGCGTAACCAGGATAGCAAATGATCTTGATTCCATAATCTATGAGAATCAAGTGAAGAAATCGTTTTTTATTGTTTTTGAAATGTTTCATTCATATCCTACTCTTTATGACCTCAGTAAATTACCATTCATAATTGCCACACTGAAATGAAAGTCTGTAGTGTTCGAAAGGAATTACTTTTATATCAAAGTTGTTTAATATTATGAAAGGCTCTTTCTTCTCTGTCCACTTGTTGACTATGAAGTTAAAAACTGGAGGAAAATGAGCCAAGATCTTTCCATTTTTTAAAGTCATATGGAGCAAATATTCAAATGTATCAGGCATCTGACATTTTATATCTGTGGAATTAAATAAATGTGATTTGCATGCACCTCCAAAAGGCTTAATAATGAAATATAACTTTAAATATTATAGTTCCCTGAAAGATCCAACCATTACTTCTTGTATTAAATCAGATAAAAGCATCATGGGTGTCTTATTAATTTTTACCTACCACAGAGACAAAACACAATTTTAGACAAGATCTCTTTTGACATGTCTAATAGAATTCAATTAATGCCAATTTCCTATCAGTCATACTCTCCTGAATTCAGAGTGAGGGCTCCCATTTTGTCTAGGATTTCAGACTTGCACAAGCTGACATTACTAATATCAGAGCCTGCCAGGAAGAATTGGATATTGTTGTCTTCTTGGATTTAAGTTTTCATCAGACTGGGCATTAACCTTAACCAGATTTGTGGTGCCAGAAATGAATGAAAGGCAAAGAGAAATATCATCAGCAGACATAAAAGATGAGTCCTGCTGACTCTTCCTTTTACTTAGACAGTTGTTAAAATCATCCTACCCTTTGCCATCACTCTATGACAATTCTATTTCTCTCTATTTTTGGAGAAGTTATCTTTCAACCTCTTAGCAAGCCCAAAAGAAACTAGAAAATGCTATGATAAATCTTTTAGGTTTCTGGTCACTTAGCACTCTGGCAAATTATAAACCACGGAGTCTTGATGCTGGGACATCATGGAGAGATTATTACTCATTTGATACCTTTGAATTTTCCTCTTCTTTGCTAGTTTTTGATAAAATTGCAAATAACAAAGAAAAAAGACAACTGAGATGTAGCTGTCCCATCAGTATAAGAAATTAGTATGTTATAATTGTCAGGTGAGAAGAGGAGAACCCTTTGAAGAGTAACTCTAGCCTCATAAAGGAAAACAAACTTAACAGCTGTGAGAAGTAAGATGAGTATAATGACTATCCATGATTCTAGAGGACCAGAGATGAAACATATACTATCTAGTTCCTGACCAAAAGGAGATTGATTTGTGGTGCATGTGTGTGTTTGTCCTTCATTGCCAAAGAAGACCATGCCATCAGAGAAATAAGGACATGACTTGCACTTGACTTTGAATGAGGGAGGGCTGTGCAGGTCACCAGTCTCACTTCTTCTCCAGAGCCATCTGAATCCAGTGACCAGATATTCATCAGGATGACTGGAGATGACCCAGGATGAGGCAGTTGGGGTTAAGTGACTTGTCCAAGGTCACACAGCTAGTGAGTGTCAAGTGTCTGAGGTGAGATTGGAACTCAGGTCCTCCTGACTCCTGCACTGGTGCTCTATCCACTGCACCACCTAGCTGTTCCTTGATTTATGGTACAGAATAAGAAAAGTATTTTTATATACAGTCTATGACGGAACTTATTTTGCTTAGCTATGCATATTTTACAGCAAGTATTTATTTTTCTTTTCTCTTTTTTCCCCAATAGGGTGGGCTAGAAGAGAAAAGAAAAAAGATTTCTGTTAAATAGAAAAGTTTAAAAATGTAGAGGTGGGACGTGTTAGAAACCTGTCAGGTTGTGTCCAATTTCAGTTAGACACCCATATTGACAGTTTTGTTTAGTTGTTTTCCTTTGTTGCAAGAGACCTATTACTAAGTGTGGACAATCTGTAAATGTTTGCAATATAAAAACTAAACAAATCAATAAAACTTTTGTGTGTGTATATGTGTGTGTGTATGTATCTATGCACACACACGTATACTTGTAAATATATACATATGTGTACATATATACATACACATACATGCTTGCATACATACACACACAAACACACATATACCTAGTGAGTAAATCAAGCAAATACAGAGTAAATTAAAAGGAAACTTAAAGGGAAGGGCACTAGCAACTGGGGTCAAAGGCCTGCTATAGAAAATGAACATTTGAATTCAGTCTTGAAGAAAGCTGTCAATTGAAAGCAGCATAGACTGATGCAAAGTCTCAGTCTTGACTTCCCATTTGCTAGTTTAGAATATGGACAAATGTTATGAACTTCTAAAACAGTCTTGCACAGGAAGACTAATCTCAATCATAGGTGCCTATCTATCCTTTTTTGACAAGTTATTGTTGTAATGACATTGGTATGGTTTACCAAAAAATATTTTATTCCAAGTTACAGATTTTTTTTTGGTGGAGCATAAATATGATCTTCAAACTGTGTCAGACATTGTACAGAGATAAAGTGGAGACATAGTCTCCGCTTTTAGGAATACAATAGGTAAGTTAAGATATGGGCAAGTATACACACACATTTGTGTATGCACAGACATTTCCACAAATATACAAATTAGTTAGATGGAGTAACTAGAAGATTTCAGAAAGGAACTAAGACTAGAGAATTAAGATCACCATCTAAGTCGTTTTCAGCATCTCTCTTAATAGCTCCTGTAATTCCCTAAGAGGGAAAGAAATCACCCCTGAAAGTGGAGCACAAGATGGGACCCATTTTACTTAAGAGGGGGTATTGCCATTCTTTTCTAGTACTTGTGAAATTCATTTATCCTTGGAAACCTTCTTGTCTAGGACTGCCATGTGACCCATGAAGGGAACATCTGCTTCTCTACCTCTGGCCACAATAGCACACACAGCCAGGGCAGATATAGCCCTTCTCTTTCAAAAATTGAAAATTTACAGGATGGAGCCAAGATGGCAGAGTAAAAGCAAGGACTTCCCTGAGCTCTCCCCAAAAGCCCTCCAAAAACCTGTAAAAAATGACTCTAAACAAATTCTAGAGTTACATAACCAACAAAATGACAGAGTGAAACAAATCTCCAGTCCAAGACAATCTGAAAAGTCAACAGGAAAGGTCTTTCACACCAGGCAGGGGACAGAGAGCAGTCCAGTATGGGTCACACCTACACAGATGGGTCAGACCAGGCCTCAGGGGATTGAATCATTGACTGCTATGGCAGTTTCCAAATTTCTCAACCCACAAATGCCAAAAATGATCAGTAGGAAAACTCTGTGGGACCTGGGTGAAAGAGGAGAAGACTGTCTGGCTGTGTCTAGCTCCATTCTCAGGGCAGTGGGGCTGGTGGTGACAACAGAGGTGGCAGCAGCAGCATCAGAGGCTGCTTCTGGAGCTCTAGGTCCACAGAGAGTGGAGGATTGAGTAGCTGATACAAAATCCCTGAAACCTGGGAAAGTGTGCACACGCGTGCAGCGCGCGCACACACACACACACACACACACACACACACACACACACACACACACTGGAAGAAAAGTTCTGTCTTGACAAAGAGTTAGAAAGTCAAATGTTTGGCTGTGAAGATGAGTAAAACCTCCTAAAAAAAACTCAGACTAGAGAATCTTACTTTGGTGACAAGGAAGATCAGGGCATACAACCAGAGGAGTACAGCAGAGTCAAAACTCCTACATCAAAAGCTTCTAAAGAGAATATGAATTGCTCACAGGCCATGAAGGAGTTCAGAAAAAATTTTTAAAATGAAGTAAGAGAAGCAGATGAAAAATTGGAAAGAGAAATGAGTAATGAAAGAAAATCATGAAAATCGAGTCAACAGTTTGCTAAAGGAGACCCCTAAAAACACTGAAGAAATTAACACCTTAAAAATAGACTAACCCAAGTGGCAACAGAAGTCTAAAGACCCAATGAGGAGAAGAACATCTTAAGAAGCAGAACTGGTGAAATGGAAAAGGAAGTCCAAAAACTTGCTGATGAAAAGAATTCCTTCAAAATTAGAATGGAGCAGATGGAAGCTAATGACTTTATGAGAAATCAAGAAATTAGAAAACAGAATGAAAAGAATAGAAAACAATCTCTTTGGAAAAAGAACTGACCTGGAAAATAGGTCCACAAGAGGTAATTTAAAAATTGCTGGATTACCTGAAAGCCATGATCAAAGAGAGAGCCTCAACATCATGAAATTATCAAGGAAAACTGCCCTAATATTCTAGAGTCAGAGGTAAAATAGAAATTGAAAACATCCACTGATGGTCTGTGGAAAGAGATTATAAAAGGAAAGGTCCTAGGAATGTTCTTGCCAAATTCCAGAGTTTCCAGGTCAAGGAGAAAATATTGCAAGCAGCCAGAAAGAGCCAATTTGTGTATTGTGAAAATACATTCAGGAAAACACAAGATCTAGAAGTTTCTACAATAATGGATCAAAGGGTTTGGAAGTGTGTGTAGGTGTGTGTGTGTGTGTGTGTCTGTGTCTGTGTGTTCAGCCTTCATTGACAAAGAAGACCATGCCATCACAGAAATAATGATATCCTTGACTTTGTTTTGAGCAAGGGAGGGCTGTGCAAGTCACCAACCTCACTTCTCCTCCAGGGTCATCTAAATCCAGTGACCAGATATTCATCAGGATGAGTGGTGATGACCCAGGATGAGGCAATTGGGGTTAAGTGACTTGCCCAAGGTCACACAGCTAGTGAGTGTCAAGTGTCTGAGGTGAGATTTGAAATTAGGTCCTCCTGACTCCTGCACTGGTACTCTATCCACTGCACCACCTAGCTGCCCTGAGGAACTAGTATTAAAACCAAGAATCACCTGCTTAGCAAAACTGAGTATAATACTTCAGGGGAAATAAGGATGCTCAATGAAATAGAGGACTTTCAAGCATTCTTGATTATAAGAAAAGAGCTGAATAGAGAATTTCACTTTCAAATACAAGAATCAAAAGAAGCATGAAAGGTAAAAGGAAAGAGAAATTATAATAGCCTTATTAAAGTTGAAGTGTTTACATTCCTACATGGAAAGGTGATATTTGTAACTCATGAGACCTTTCTCAGGATTGGGATAGTTGCAGAAAACATAGACAGATAGACAGACAGACAGAGAGATAGATAGATAGATGATAGATAGATAGATAGATAGATAGATAGATAGATAGATAGATAGATAGATAGATAGAGGGCACAAGGTGAGTAAAATACAAAGGGATGATATTTAAAAATAAAATTAAGGGATAAGAAAGGAATATGAAAATAGAATGGAGTAAATTATCTCACATAAAAGAGGCAAGGAAAAAGGTTTTACAATGGAGGGGAAGAGGTGGGAGGTAAGAAAGAATGAGTTAACTTTAATCAGATTTGGCTTAAGGGGGGAATAATATACGCATTCAGTTAGGTATCTTACCCTACAGCAAACTAGGGTGAATGGGAACAAGGTGGGGGAAAACAGAAGGAAGGGCAGTTTGGGGGAAAGGATAGTCAGAGATAAACACTTTATAAAAGGGACATGGTCAAGGGAGAAAATAGAATAATTGGGAGGTGGATAGGATGGAGGGAAATACAGTTAGTCTTTTACAACATGACAAGTATGGAGGTGTTTTGCATAACTTCACATGTATAACCTATATTGATTTGCTCTCCTTTTCAATGGGGGTGGGTGGGGAGGGAGGAAGGGAGAGAATTTGGAACTCAAAGTTTCAAAAACAAATGTTAAAAAATTGTTTATACATGTAACTGGGAAATAAGATATATGGGGTATAGAAATCTATCTTGCCCTTCAAGAAAGTAAATGGGAAGGGATAAGGGGGAGTGAAAAAAGAGAGGGCAGACTAGGGGAAGGGGCAATCAGAATGTTTGCTATCTCAGAGGGATGAGGGGAAGATGGGGGAAAATTTAGAACTGAAAATCTTGTGGAAATTAATGTTGAAAACTAAAAATATATCAATTAATTAAAAAAGAAATTCTTGAAATTTTAGCATACATTCTACCAGAAAAAAATTGCCATTTGGTGTGCAATTTTAAAGCCAGCTTGATGAGCTGTCACTTGGTAAGCTGTATCACAGGTGTAGTCCGTGGGGCTGTTCCAGACAGCTTAAGCACTGGTCTGAATTTCAATGAGTCAAGATGTACTGAGTTTCATAAGCTCATTATATTCCACAAATTCCTAGCATTCATAGTGTGTATAAGCATAATTAAGTATCTATACATGTGGTTTAATAGCATGCTTTTCACAGATGATCTTCTTGCTTGAATAATTTCAGTGGCTTTCCACTACTTGTGGCAGGATGAACCCAAAGTCCTTAGATAGCAAAAAAAGCAATGAATCTAGATATAATACCTTTAAAAAAAATCCTGTTTCTGAAATTTGTTCATCACTACTTCTGTGATTGTGTAACCTCTGTAGACCTCAGTTTTCCCATCTGCAATATAAATGAATTGGACTAACTGGTCTCTGAAATCTTTTCCAGTTGTAGATCTATGTTTATATGTCCCTCAGTAATCATGTCCTTCTCCGAAGTTCTGTATTACTTATAGTCTATTTAATTTATTTGGAATTGTATATCTATTTGTCCATAGAATGATATCAAATATGTAGAGGGTAGGTATGACATTCTATGTTTCTCTGTATCCAAATATTAGTTACTCAATACTTATTTGTACATAATGATTAGCAAATGAATTTGCACATATACAAAAATCCATACATAAATACACCTAATAAATATACAGGATGTTTAAATATAGGACAATAGAGCAAAAATCATATAATTTATCTTTAATAATCTTATCACATTGGCTAGAAAGTATTATATGGTATCATAGGATCATAGATTTAGAATTGTAAAGCATTTTAGAGGTTATTGAACCCAATCATCTCATTGTACAGATTAAAACATTGAGGCTCAAAGGATAAATGACTTGTCCAGGATCACATGGTAAATAGCTATCTGAGGTAGAATTTTAACTTGTCTTCCTGACACCAAGATGAGTATTCTATCAACTATATAACATAGCTACCTCCAAGCATGAGATTGGGTTTAATTTTCAATCTTATTAGAATGTCATATTTCACCTACTTAGTCCTTTTTCGTAATTTGAAACATCTATGATTTTATCAGTGTGGGTAATCCTTACTTTGATATGGATCTTAACCTTTTCACACTTTTTTATACAGAACAATTTGCACAGGACTACTTACTGAATTCTAAGTTTTGTAGGTAAACAGTTACTAGTTTATGTTAAGTATTACCATAGATCAATGAGTCTCTAGTAAAGGTCAATAAGGATCTTTCAAGGTACTCATTAAGAGAGAAACTACCAGCTTGGTGGAGAAGCTAACAATATATTCCACTTTAACTGGCCTCCATATTTTCTGGTGGCCAACTGGGCTCTTGTCTCTACCACTTTTCCTCCCATCTCCCCTCTCCAACATGAAATAGCTAATAACAAAAGTAATGATATTATCATCTTTCTTATAATATAAGGAAAATAGTTCTTCCATTTGAAATTAATTCATTATTCCAGATATATTTTCCTTTATTATGTTCTTCTCTGTCCATCTTCTGTGAAAAGATCAAGTTTTCACAACAAAACAAAAAACACAACCACATTCATAAAAAAAAAAAATTCTATAAAGTATAAAGTTCATTTATTACCTGTTCCTTCTTACCATTTGGCTTTTTATAAACTCTTTCTCTGGTCTTTATTTCCATATCTATAAAAAGCAGAAGTTATATTAGATAATTCTTAAGTTCCCATCTCCGCTTTCATATTCTATGAATAAGACTTTACGTTTCTTGTTCTCTGGTCAAACAAATATTGTTTAAATGTTATTCCTTAAAAACAATCATTAATTCAGGCAGTCAAGTATTTTTTAAATGTTTACTGTATTTTTGGCACTGTACTAATCACTGAAGATACAAAGAAATGGAAAACAATAATAACAGTTCTTACTCTCAAGGAACATACTAATTTGTAATTTAGATACTAAATTTTGTCCTATTAGAGAGTTTGGGAACTTATTGGACATAATTTAAGTGATCAGATTCTTCATCTTCCCTACCATCTCCCAGGAAATGCTTTCTAAATGGTGATTAATGGTTAATTAACCATTAATGACATGAAACATGAAACATGAAAGAAATCCCATGAATAATACTTATGAATCCAAAGCCAAATGTATTGGCATGAAATTTTTAAGTGTTTAATAGGCTCTTGATCTCATGGTAAATTCAAGAATGTAGTTTTTTATTTGGCCTCAGGCCAAGTAGGTGTTATTGAAATTATACTAACAAACATTTATTAACTGGTACTAAATGGCAGGCACTATGTTAGGACATATAAATAAGAAAAAGAAAAATAGACTCTGTCCTCAAGGAGCTTATTATCTAATGAGTGAAGGCAACACACATACTCAAACACTCATACACACAACTGCAAAGTATATATAGGAGGAGGAGAGTGCCAAAGAATACTAGGTGCAGGGACATGGTGAAAATTATTATGGAGTTAAAACCAAGCAAAGCAGTTAGCAGCAAAGAAAAAATGGCATTTTGATCCCTAAGGAAAGTTTCTTAGAGGAATTTCTTATTCTACTCTTTAGCCCTCTAATCAGAGAGAAACAAGTGAGGGTACTTATGAGGTGGGTAGCAAAGTGACTGCAGAAGCTCCATCACCTCTATAATGATGAGTTTCTTGGTAATGAGGTGATGGATCCTAGTGATGGTGATTATAATGTCAAGTTCCCTCATTTTGGGCATATTCTTGGTCCAATAGCTGTGTTAACATTGAGATGCAGTTCCATGAAGGTAACAGCTCTACAAAGACAGGAATTTCTGGTACTCATGACTAGAAAAAAATTATTTCCCTAAATAGGCTATGATGAGGTTTCTAACAGTTTTTTTTTCCCTACCTTTCAAACTTGCTATAGATTTGACAGGTTGTTTTATTAGGGGGGGACACAAGGGTATCTAATTTCTGGTCTCCATTCCCATATCTATATCTCAGGGGTTCTGAGACAGTGATTGACTTAGATTGAAGTAGTTGGACTCATAGTTGGGGAACTTGATCATTATCTTATTCAAGGCCTAGGAGAGCCTCTTTTAAGTATTTTCTAGGTTAAGAGAAACACTACTCCATCCAAATGTTCATCACCCATGCAGATACAGTTTTTTGGCATTTTAACAAGAGGTTTAGGTATGCTGGGATAAAAAAAAAAATAAACACTCATCTTCCCACAATATGCTTTTAAAATTATTTACCTAAATACTGATCTAAATAAAAAGCCCAATTCTTATGAACCAGTATCAAAATTTTAAGCATATTTAAGCAAATATTTAGTAATATATTTTTGTGGTGACAAGATTAGCATAAATCAATTTCTGTTTAGTATTTTATATATTTAGATGTTGTGTGTTAATGATAGATCAGCATGACTAAAAATGAAGCCACCATTTCAGATATGGTTAAAAAGAAAAGCACTAGGCTAAGACTAGGGAAATCTATTAGATAATTCACTTTACTTCTTTGCATCCTAGTTTCTTCAGATATAGTAGCCATATTAGGTACTTTCTAACATCTTGTTCTCTAACATTCAATGAGCCTGTCACCTGTATCATTCAAAATCTTTGGTAGGATATAGAATGCTTGGTTAATTTTCAGGGGAATATCTTCTACATTTTAATCTTCTAATTTTTTTGATAGTAATGTTAGAAGAGAAAACATTCTTATACTCGATCACTGTCTTAGTTTTCAAACCTAGTAACTAAAACATTCCCATCTGGAACTCTAACCACCAAACTAACAGACATATGCCTATGTCCATTCACTTCCCACACATCCTCCATGAACTGATTAAACTAGTTCTGTTGATCCACATATATCTAAATATTAGGACTTTTCTTCTGGAATAATTTATATATTTGTTTTCCTGACTTCAGAATGAGCTGTGACCTCTTATTTTTTTAATTTACTTTTTTGCTAGGTTTTTTCTGGCTGCTTATTTGGACTGCATAACTTTTAATTTTAATGTTCTCAACATCACAACCGAAGTCTCACCTGCTCTCTTACTATTTTTGGCTTAATTTGGATTTTGGCATAAGCCCAGTATAGCTCATATTTTTTTGCCCCAATACTAATTTTCCCCTTTTAGTTCAAGTTATATTTAATTGTTCTTTACGACACCTTTTCCCTTTAATGAACACTATCTTTAATTAGAATTATAGTAGTAATCAGGGTTTCTTAACTTGGCATATGGGATTTTATTTTTAAAAATATTTAGCAACTATTTCAATACAATTCATTTCCATTGTAAGCTTATACATTTTATTTAGGTATTTATTTTTTTTAAATGGGGTCCATAGACTTCATCAGACTGCCAAAGGGGGGCTGTAGCAGCAAGCACCTTGACACATATAGGATGAACTGCCAGCTCGGGTACTCTGATCTGTTTTTATAAAAAGAAAGCAACTTTTGAGGGAGTCAATTTTCTTTAATTACATATACCAACAGAGAAATAAAGACCAACAGACAGGGCTTCTATCTACCCATAAGTAATACATCACAGATGAACAGATATATCCAATTCTCTGACCATTAAATACATACATAGTTACCAGAGAGAGAAGCACCAACATCTGAGTTTTCAAAGTTGGGTGGGAAAGGGGAGGTTCCTTAATGGCTATCCAGAGGCTCATCTGATCATATCACATCAATGTGTTTCCAAAGAATAAACCCCCAAAGCAAAACCACACCTCAGAGTACCTCCTGACCTAGTTAGTGTCTCATTAACAATTAACAGAAGGTGTGGGTCTTCCTACCAAACAAACCCCTACTAATCAAACTTCCCTTAATGGGCTTCACCTGAGGCCTATTAATGGGCAGGGAGGGAAAGATCTTCAATTCTTACATAACAAGCCTCCCCTAATCAAGCAACTCTCATTAACATTATGGCTGTCTACAACACATACAAAAAATCAGTAACTTCATTTAACAGAGAAAAAGAAGAAAAATGTAGTTGTAGAAAGTAATAATAAAAATGTTTATATGTATCTAGCTGTAAGACAAGTGAAGACACTAGAATTGCCAGCAGGTGTCCTAGCATTAGCACAGGTTCACTTTTAATCTGGTCAGATAGGATGGACAGGAAGCCAGGAAGTCAGGAATGGAGTCCCAATAAGGAAGTAAATAAGCTAGCCTACTTTATTCTAGTGTACTATTTTCAAAGGGATACTGATGATGGGAGCACTGACTCCTAAAGCTTTTCCTAATCACCCTTCTTGCAGGGGCTGATAAGAAGGGGGAGTGGGGACAATCACCCTTATGACTCCATGGGATCAATGGAGGTAAGCACAGAACTCAAGTTTTTGCACTCCTCAAAATCACCTCAAGCCTCAGTTGGGGCTGGTTGAGACAGGTACATGCATTCCGTAATACATTACTCAAATTGCAAATGACCATGACTGGGGGCCTAGAAAGCCACACACAACATTACACTGTCATATTTCCCACCCATGGACCAGTTCCCACTTGCTTTAAGGAACAACAGACAATGAAGGCATATTGCTAGCAATAACTTCACAAGTTTACATCATCTCACCATTATATTTCACTGAACCGTTGCAGTGGATATTTACAATTTTACGCATAAATGTTGATATTATTTATCATTACATAATGCTGTGCAAGCATGGTAGAGATGTTTACAAGTCATGAGTTTTGGAAACAGATATTGTTATGGCCATAGGTCCTTGGGTTCTGGGAAATTATGTTTAAGAAAGAATAACAAGAACCCACTTACACACACTAAAATCTACCTTACTTATATAAGAATCTTGTAATTTTAATGTCTTCACATTCTTTATTTCATGTGAACCTCATTTGAACCAAGATACATAGACCATATATTATAGTCCCACTTCATAAATAAGGATTTTGAGGTGCAGACAAGTTAAGTGACATCTATAACTTTAGACATCTCACAAATTTAGGAAAATTAGGGTCTCAATCTAGGTCTGTCTCCTGGCTAAATTTTCTTTCTACAAAACCAGACAGCATTGAAATAAATACAAAGGTCAAAATGAAGAATTAAAATGGTTGAGTACAGCATTGAGCACCTAAAAATAACTTTCACCTGAATTTTTCAGATAAGTGAGCATTTTTAAACATGAATTATCAAATAATTTCCTCAATTTTTTACTTGTACATGATGGCTTGTATAAAGAATTGCAAATATCTTTTCCCTTGATGCAATTTCCTAATGTCAACTCCATTACTCTCCATCTTTTTTCACAGCATTCATACAGCTTTTGCCAGTCTTTCATTCCACAAATGAGAGTTTTGAATGTTTAAAACTATATCACTTTGGCATAAATCAATTGGCTAGCATTTGTTAAGTACCTACTATGTCCCAGGAACTGTGGTAAATGCTGGAGTTGTGAAGAAAGCCAAAAATCAGTCCCTGCTCTCAGGAAAATGACAGTTCAATGGAGTGGGGACAGAGATCTTCAAAAGTTTCTTCTTAATATTTCTATGGATGATATTCTTGTCATATGCCCAAACCTATATAACTTTTGTCCATATCTTTCCTTGCTTCTCTTGCTTCTTGTATTTGAAAGTCAGATTTTCTATTCAGATCTGCTCTTTTCATCAAGAATGCTTGGAAGTCCACAATTTCATTGAATATCCATTTTCCACCTGAAGGATTATAATCAGTTTTATTAGGCAGGTGATTCTGGGTTTTCATACTATCTCCTTTGACCTCCAGAATATCCTATTCCAAGTTCTGTGATCCCTCAAGGTAGAAGCAGATAGATCTTGTGTTATCCTGAGTATATTTTAACAAAACTCAAATAGGCCCTTTCTGGCTGCTTGCAATATTTTCTCCTTGACCTGGGAACTCTGGAACTTGGTTACAATATTCCCAGGGGTTTACTTTTAGGTTCTTTTTTCAGAGGTGATCGGTGAAATCTTTCAATTTCCATTTCACCTTCTAGTTCTAGAATATCAGGGCAGTTTTCCTTGATAATTTCTTCAAAGATGATGTCTAGGCTCTTTTTTTTTTTGTTTTTATCATGGTTTTCAGGTAGTCCAAGTAGTTTTAAATTATCTCTCCTGGAAGTCTTTTCCAGATCAGTGGTTTTTCCAATGAGGTATTTCAGATTGTCATATTTTTTACATTCTTTTGGTTCTGTTTTATAATTCTTTTCATTTCTTATAAAGGCATTAGCTTCCATTTACTCCATTCTAATTTTGAAGGAATTATTTTCTTCAGTGAAATTTTGGATCTCCTTTTCCATCTGACCAGTTCTGCTTTTATGGGAATTCGTCTCATTGAATTTTTGGACTTCTCTTGTCATTTGGGTTAGTCTATTGTTAAGGTATTATTTTCTTTACTATTTTGGGGGGGCGTCTCTTCTAGCAAACTGTTGACTTGATTTTCATGATTTTCTGGCATCACTCTCATTTCTCTCCCCAATTTTTCCTCTATATCTCTTACTTGATTTTCAAAATCACTTTCTTCAATTTATTTATTTATTTTTAGTTTTCAAAATTCATTTCCACAAGATTTTGAGTTTCAAATTTTCTCCCCATTTCTCCCCTCCTCCACCCCAAAACACCAAGTATTCTGATTACCCCTTCCCCCAATCTATCCTTCCTTCTTTCACACCCCTCCCTTCTCTTATCCTTATTTTTTGTACAGCAAGATAGATTTCTATACCCCATTACTTGTACTTCTTATTTCCCAGTTACATGAAAAAACAATTCTCAACATTTCTTCCTAAAACTTTCAGTTCCAACTTCTCTCCAATCCTCCCTCCCCATCCATCCCCACTAAGAAGGCAAGCCATTCAATATAGGCTGTATATGTGTGGTTTTGTTAAGATTTCTGTAATAGTCATGTTGTGAAACCCTAGCTATATTTCCCCCCATCCTATCCTACCCCTCCACTTATTCTACTCTCTCTTTTGACCTTATCCCTCCCCAAAAGTGTTTGCTTCTAATTAGCCCCCTCCTCTCATTTGCCCTCCCTTCTACAGTACCTCCAAACCCCATTTATCCCCTTCTCCCCTATTTTTCTGTAGTGTAAGACAGATTTTAATACCAAATTGAGTGTGCATGTTATTCCCTCTTTAAGCCAAATGCAATGAGAGTAAGCTTCATTTTTTCCCTCTCACCTCCTCCTTTTCTCCTCCATTAAAAAAACTTTTTCTTGGCTTTTCATGAGAGATAATTTGCTCTATTCCATTTCTATGTTTCTCCTCCCAACATATTCCTCTCTCACTCCTTAATTTTATTTTTTAGTTATCATCCCTTTCTATTCAACTCACTCTGTGCCCTCTGTCCATGTGTGTGTGTGTGTATGTGTGTGTGGGGGGGGTGTATAATCCCTCCAACTACCCAAATACTGAGAAAAGTTACAAGAGCTACAAATATTATCTTTCCATGTAAGAGTGTAAACAGTCAACTTTAGTAAGTTCCTTATGAATTATCTTTCCTGTTCATCCTTCCATGCTTCTCTTGATTCTTGTGTTTGAAAGACAAATTTCTATTCAGTGCTGGTCTTTTCATCAAGAATGCTTGGAAGTCCTCTATTACATTGAATGGCCATTTTGTTCCACTGAAGTATTATACTCAGTTTTGCTGGGTAGGTGATTCTTGGTTTTAATCCTAGTTCCTTTGACTTCTGGAATATCATATTTCAAGTCCTTCAATGCCTTAATGTAGAAGCTGCCAGATCCTGTGTTATCCTGATTGTATTTCCACAATACTTGAATTGCATATTTCTGGCTGCTTACAATATTTTATCCTTGACCTGGAAACTCTGGAATTTAGCTACAATATTCCTAGGAGCTTTTCTTTTCAAATTCCTTTCAGGATGTGATTGGTGAATTCTTTCAACATTTATTTTACCCTCTGGTTCCAGAATGTCAGGGTAGTTTTTTCTTGATAATTTCATGACAGATAACGTCTGGGCTCTTTTATTGATCATGACTTTCAGGTAGTGCCATAATTTTTAATTTGTCTCTCCCGGATATATTTTCCAATGAAATATTTCACATCGTCTTCTATTTTTTCATTTTTTTGGTTTTGGTTTGTAATTTCTTGGTATCTCATAAAGTCATTAGCTTCCATCTGCTCTATTCTAATTTTTAAAGAATTGTTTTCTTCAGTGAGTTTTTGAACCTCCTTTTCTATTTGGCTAATTCTTCTTTTCAAAGCATTCTTCTCCTCATTGGCTTTTTAGACCTCTTTTGCCATTTGAGTTAGTCCATTTTTAAGGTGTTAATTTCTTCAGTATTTTTGGGTCTCCTTTAGCAAGCTGATGACTCACTTTTCAAGATTTTCTTGCATCACTCTCATTTCTCTTCCCATTTTTTCCTCCACCTCTCATACTTGAGTTTCAAAATCCTTTTTGAGCTCTTCCATGGCCTGAGACCATTGATATTTATTTTGGAGGTTTTGGATGCAGAAGCCTTGACTTTTAGGTCTTCCTCTGATGATATGAATTTTTCTTCCTTATCTGAGAGGATGGAAGAAAATACCTGCTCACCAAGAAAGTAACCTTATATTTCCTTAGTCTTTTTCCCTTTTGGGGGGGCATTTTCCCAGTCAGTTATTTGACTTTTGAGTTATTTGTCAAGAGGAGGGTACACTCTGGGACTTGGAAGTTCTCAGTTCCTCCAAGGTGTCACAATCAAGGGAGAGAAACTTACTCCTCTCTTGACATGTTCTCTTGTCTGAGAGCAACTACAAGCACTCTTTTCTGTGAATAGAATTCCCTCTCCAAAGCCTCCACCAGCTCCACCAGCCAGCGCTCCTCCTTATCCCAGGGCTGCCTCTCAGGGCTGAGATCCAGATCAGCTGCTCAATCCCTCCATGTTCTTTAGGCCAGGGCTCCAACAATGTAAGTTGCTGCCACCTGGGACCAGGTCTACTCTGCTTCATTCCCTATTCACCCAGGTGCAAGAACTTTTTCATTGATTTTTAAAGCTGTCTTTAGCATTTGTGGTTTGAGGAATGTGGGACCTGCAGCTGCTGCTAGTGGTGCCTTGAAGCCCACTCCAGTCATGTCCTTGCCATGGCATGGCCAATGCTGGGCTGAGCTCTGTTCTGCTCCTGGTATGACAGATCTTTCCTGTCGGCCTTCCAAGCTGCTTTGGGCTGGAAATCTCTTTCACTCTGTTGTTTTGTGACTTCTGCTGCTCTGAAATTTGTTTCAAGTCATTTTTAACAGGTATTTTATGGACTATAGGAGGAGAGCTTCTAGAAATGTGTCTTTCTACTCTGCTATCTTGGCTCTGCTTTCAAAATCATTTTTGAGGGGCAGAGTCAAGATGGAAGAGTAAAAGTAGGAACTTGCTGGAGCTCTCCCTGCCAACCCTGTCAAGTACATATAAAAATGATTCTGAATGATTGGAGCTGCAGAACACACAATATGATGGAGTGAAGCAAATTTCCAGCCCAAGACAGCCTGGAAGATAATGTCTTTTGAACCACATAGAGCAAAGCACAGGCCAGCATGGGTCAGTCATCATTGTGACTGAATCACTGGCACCTATGTTGGTTTACGGACTTCACAACCCCAAAACACCTGAGATCAATTGAAAGGTCAGTGGAAAAGACCATACAACATGTATGAGAGAGGAGAGTGACCTGAACCCAGCCCCAGGTCAGCAGAGAGGGCAGAGGAACCTGCATCAGCCACAGCAGCACCAGGGGAATCTTTCTAGAGCTCTAGGCCCATGGATTGAAGAGGATTGAGTGGTTGCAGTACCCTAACTGGTAGCAGAGAACTACCTTGACAAAGAACTCACAAGTCAAGTAAATGGCTGAAGAAATGATAAAAAAAAAAACAGGAAAAAGGAATCAGACTACAGAATCTTACTTTGGTGACAATGAAGATGAAAACATACAAATAGAAGGAATCAACAAAGTAAAAATTCCTGCATCCAAAGCCTTCAAGACAAATATGAATTTGTCTCAGGCCATGGAAGAGCTCTAAAAGACTTTCAAAATCAAGTAAGAGAAGTAGAGGAAAAATTGGGAAGAGAAATGAGAATGATGCAAGAAAATTATGAGAAACATGTCAGCTGCTAGCTAAAGGGGACCCACAAAAATACTGAAGAAACTAATATCTTAAAAATACACTAACTGAAATAGCAAATGAGGTCCCAAAAGCCAATGAGGAGAAAATGACTTTCAAAAGCAGAATTGGACAAATGGAAAAGGTGGTCCAAAAGCTCACTGAAGAAGATAATTCCTTAAAAATTAAAATGGAGCAGAAGGAATCTAATGACTTCATGAAAAATCAAGAAATTATAAAACAGAACCAAAAGAAGGTAAAAAATATGACAATGTGAAATATCTCATTGGTAAAATATTGTCCCAGAAAATAGATATAGGAGACACAATTTTTAAATTATTGGGCTACCTAAAAGCCAAGGTCAAAAAAAACAACAGCCTAGACAATATGTTTCAAGAAATTATCAAGGCAAACTTCCATAATTTTCTAAAAACAAAGGGTAAAATAAATATTGAAATAATACACTGATCACATCCTGAAAGTGATCCCAAAGGATAGATCCTAGAAATATTGTAGCCAATTTCCAGAGGAAATTTTCTCCAAGGAGAAAATATTGCAAACAGCCAGAAGGAAACAATTCAAGTATTGTGGGCACACAATCAGGATAACCAAAGATCTAGTAGTTTCTACATTAAGGGAACACAAGTTTGGAATATGATATTCCAGAGGTAAAAGGAGGTAGGATAAAAACCAAGAATCGCATACACAGCAAAATTGAGTATAATACTTCAGGGTGGAAAATGGTCATTCAGTGAAATAGAGGACTTTCAAAGATTCACGATGAAAAGAACAGAACTTAATAGAAAATTTGACTTTCAAATACAAACATCAACAGAAGCATGAAAAGGTAAACAGGAAAGAGAAATCATAAGGGATGTGATAAGGTGGAACTCTTTTTTTTCCTACATGGCAAGATAATATTTGTAACTCTGAGACTTTTCCCAATGTTAGGGTAGTTGGAGGGATTTTATACATACATACATACATACATACATAGATATATGTATGTATATATATATAATATATACATGAAAGAAAAGCTTTTTCAATGGAGGGGAAGAGGGTAGAGATGAGAGGGAAAGAGGGAAACTTACTCTCATCACATTTGGCTTAAGGAGGGAATAACATGCACACTGAATTTGGTATGAAAATCTATCTGAAATTATAGGAAATAGAGGAGAAGGGGATAAGTGCAGGGTATTGGGGAGATGATAGAAGAGAGGAAAAATAGGAGGAGGGTATAGTTAGACGTAAAGGTTTTTTGGGGACGAAGAAGTTCAAAAGTACATAGAATAAATGGGAGAACAGGATAGGATGGAGGGAAAATATAGTCAGTCTTTCACTATATGACTATTATGGAAGTGTTTTGTGTGTCTGTATATGTACAACCTATATCAATTTGGTTGCCTTCTCAATGGGGGTATGTGGGAAAGGAGGAAGAAGTTGGAACTCAAAGTTTTAAAAATGGATGTTAAATATTGGTTTTTACATGCAACTGGGAAATAAGACATACAGTCAATGGAGTACAAAAATCTATCTTGTCCTGCAAGAAAACAGAGGGAAAGGGGATAAGAGAAGGGAAGGCTGTCTTAGAAGGGAGGGCAGATTAGGAAAAGGGGTAATCACAATGTTCATTGTCTTGGGATGGGCATAGAGGGGAGATGGGAAGAAAATTTGGAACTCAAAATCTTGTAAAAATGAATGTTAAAACTAAAAATAAATTAGTTAATTTAAAAAATTATTTTTGAGCTTGAATGGCCTGTTAACAATTCATATTCCTCTTTAGAGGTTTTTGATGTAGGATCTTTGATTCTGCTATCCTCTTCTGGTTGTATGCCCTGAACTTCCCATGTCAACAAAGTAAGAATCTATAGTCTGAGTTCTTTTACAATGTTTACTCATCTTCCCAGGACTCTCAGACTCTGATTCCAGTGGGGATGTGGGTGGGGGTGTGTGTACTGTCCAAGATTTCAGGGATTTTGTATCAGTTGATTGATCCCCCACTGTCTGTAAGCCAAATCTCCAGAAGTAGCCTCTGTTGCTGCTGCTGCTGTTTCAGTTGCTACAGCCACAGCTGCTGCCACAACCACCATCAGCACCACCCTGGGGTTAGGGCCTGACTGGGCCAGACCACATCCTCTTCTTTCATCCAGTTATCACAAAGTTTCCCACTGACCTTTTTGGTGTTTGTGAGTTGAGAAGTCGGCAAACTGCTACAGCTCCCAATGATTCAGTCCCCTGAGGCTTACGCTGGCCCATCCATGCTGGTACAAAATGGACTACACTCTGCTCCCTGTCTGATGAAAAAAACCCTTCCTGTCAACTTTCCAGGTTGTTTTGGAATGGGTATTTGTTTTCCTCTGTCATTTGGTTGGTTCTGTGGTTATAGAATATGTTTAGAGTCATTTTTACAAGTATTTGAAGGGCTTTGGGGCAGAAGTCAGGCAAGCCCCTGCTTTTACTCTGTCATTTTGGCTCTACCCCCTCCATTTCTTTTATAAATTTTCTTTTGCAAATTAAATCACTTCCAGGATAATTTAAATAGCATGGGTTCAATATCTCAGCTGATGAAGGAAAAAACAGTTTAAACTGGAAAAATATCAAAACCACTTCTCTATATGACAATTGGAAGTGGATTAGGAAAATTGTGCTGCCTTAGACTGTACATGTACACCCAAATACTGGAGAAGAAAGAAGGTACTGAATCATTGTAACTTTGTGAGATTGAGGATGAAAAATCATTTAAATAGTACTAGAAAAGTGTGTTCCCTTTTCTGAAAAATCTGAAAATGTCAGAAAATCCTTTAGCATAAGAGGACATGGTTTGTGGAACTCAGATATAACAAAGGAGACTATTCCCCTTTTCAAAGGGATGTAGGAACTCTGGCCCTCAGATGTATTTTAAGTATTTTAAGCAGTCAGATGAGAGAAGATCTAATGTGCTTACTTTATATACACTAGTGGGTAATAAGCTGGTGCCCTGAAGAAAGTAAACAGTACTACCTTCTGATGAGTGATAGACTTGTAAATATAAACAAAATAATTGAGTTGCAAAATATAGGACTGCAGCAAGAGAAGAGATACATAGGAACTAAGCTAAAAAGCAGAGTTATATAGGGAGGCAAGTTTAAGAGAAGCAATCACCACCTTGTGAGAGATGAGGGGATCCAATCCATAAGAGATAGAAATAGAAGTGTGATGGGCAACATAAAACCTAGTCTTTTAACTTTCTGGGGCCCAATCATTTTGGACAGTATCATATAATACAGACCCGTTATGGGCTATTTAGATCTCTGTGCAAATGATTTCTTTCAACTTCTAGGAGCTTTGATGCTAAAACAATCTTTTTTTTTCCAAGTCTGTGCCTATTAATTGTAAATGAAACTGTCTTATATTTTAAGCCTTGAACATCTGATTGCTTAAAAGAGATCTGATGACTTCAAGAGGTGGCACAAGGAAAAAGAAAAGCTAACCAAGAAGAAAGAAAATAGGTTGACAAGAGAGGTGGAAGGAATACCAAAATAATATAATACTGGATGATTGAAATGGATGAAAGATATGGAGTCTGTAGAAGGAAGATGGGATAGAAAAGGAAGACTGGGATGATGAAGAAAAAGTCTGTCTTTAGACTTGGGATGAGGAGAAGGAATGGGTCAGCCCTACCAGTAGAATTAATGGCATTTAAATATAATTTTTGTTGCAAGTTTAATGACTCTATGAAAAATAGTTGAATATATTCAGGAATAATTCATGAGGTTCAGATAAGGCAGATTGAATTTTCATTTGAATTCTATGGAATGTTGACAATCAGATCATTTTCATAGATACCCATTCTAAAAAATACTACCTTGATGCTAGTGATGCACAGTATGGAAGGTCAATTTACATGTCCCTGAGTGAATTTCAAAGTGGCACAAAGATCTAGGTTGGTAAAGCTATTCATTTTGGCTAAGATCATATCTCTAGGGGCAGGGCATGGCAGGAAGCTCTGAGTGGTCTGAAGCAGAGGCCGCACTGCAGAATCTTGGATATATCAGCCTAGGAAAAGAGTCCAGCAGAACAGAACAAGTGAGAGCGTGGAGCCCCACGTGTTTGCAGTAGCGCCTCCTGAGAATATCAGCCTGCAGATTAAATGCTGTAAGTCACCTACTTGAACTCCCAAGAGCCACGATGGCAGAATGATAGATAAATGCTATACTCTTCCCCTTGTTAACCTTGAAAGATCCATAAAATATTTCCACAAGAAAAATCCTGGAACAGTGGAATCAGCTAAAGGGGCAAGCAGTCTCTTAGCCTTTGAGGTTAGGAAAATTGCAAAGGGGGTCCCTCTTGCTGTGGCTGAAGGGGACCAGTGGAGAACCAGAGCTGTCCCAGACAGCCCCACCTCAGCAAACCAGGAAGAGATCATGAGCTCCGGGGGGGGTGAAGCCTGCAACCGCCAACACTGGGACCCCTGGTATGCCTCAGCACTCCAGGGGAATCAGGAAGACACTAGGGCAGATGGGTTCACCAACCACAGAGCTTGCCTATGCACTATCTCAGCAGAGGAGACCTCCTGTGGCTGGACCTTCCTTCCCCCATACTTAACACAGCTAGCTCCAGGGTAACTCCAGGGAAATGCAGAAAGACTTCAACTGGCCTCTGCTTTCAAATACCAGCTAGCCCAGTACCAGGTAAGCTGCCACATTTTAGCTTCTAGCTGAAAGCACCAGAGGCCACAATACAAAAAACCTCAAGCTCAAAGCACAAGAACTGTGGGACAGAGCCCCTTGTGCCCCAGAAGCAGAGATCTACTTTAAAAGTCAAGAAAGAGGTGGTCATCACAAGTAAGAAACAAAACAGAAAAGACCATAGAATCTTTCTATGGGGACAAGGACTAAAACACTATTACTACAGAGGTCAGCACTGAGACTGTAATCCCATCTGAAACTTCAGAAGGAAATATGAACTGGTCTGAAGCCCAAAGAACATTCTTGGAAGAGCTGAAGAAGGATTTTAAAAGCCAGATTAGAGAAATAGAAGAAAAACTGCCCAATTATTTTTAAAATATGAAAAAAGAAATCACAAAAATTTAAAAGGAAAATTGGACAAATGGAAAAGAAAGTATAACTCATTAAAGGAACAATTAGACAGATAGATGAAAAAGGAGATATAAAAACTAACTGAAGAAAACAATTTGATAAATATTAGAATCAGGCAAGTAGAAGCTAAAGATGATATCTCTAGAAAACCTCTATTAAAATATGTGTTTCTTGGGAATCACATTTTATCTATTAAAGAGAGAGAGTACAGTATATTATAAAAAACCCAAAAGAATATTCTAGGCCTACCTCTACCAGTAAGTAGCCAAGTAAACTTGGTCAAGGCATTTCAAAGTTCTATAACTGTAATGTGACAAATCATTAATATTCATGGACATCTGGTCTATGATTAGCTTATTAGATCAAGTGTCTGCAACTTTGGAAAACATGAGGTAACGGGACAGAGAAATGGTACTTTTTGGTAGGGAAACAAGAAATAGGAAAGGGAATTTCTTGAGGGAGGGTACGTTTAGAAAAGGCAAGAGACCAAATAAAGAATCACAGAATGTTAGGTCATCAAGGGAAACTAACAATTGCCTACCAAACTTAACCCTTTCATTTTCATGAAAGAAAATCTGAGACCTACAGAAACAGACATATTTTTTTTACAAGGCCAAACAAATAATTAGTAGTATAACTAAGAATAGAAATGAGATTCTCAGATTGTGTTAAGCTTTCAGTGTACTTCCTTCATTGTCATATCTGCTTGTAGATGTTGGACTCTTTATGCCTTTAGAAATCAATAATTCTCTACAAAGAAGAAAGGAAGGAAAGAGTGATGGAAAAAAGGATATGTCACCAAGATAACCATTTTTTGGAGCAGGGGGAACCTATAATTTCCTCTTTATAAGGTACTCCCAGGGAGAAAACTTCTTTTATAAATGTAGTTGCATATCCATTCTATAATTTATTCTGGAAGAGGTACCTGATGAAAATTGGAGACAAAATCACCTTTCCAAGGTCCCCTATCCAGTGTGTGCCAAAGACAGGACTTGAATTTAAGTATCCCAAATTCAATACTCTCTAACTTAGATATTCATAATTTTTTTTTCATTCTACTTCATTCATTTTGCTTTTACTTTTGGCAATAGTCTCCCTCTCTTTCCCACTACCACAATCAAATGACCAACAATGGATTGTAAAAAATCTTGCTAAAAATTTTTTTACTCCAAATCACAGCTGGTGGTTGCTCAAGACCTTTAAATGCTAACTCACTGTTTTGATGAAGAAATTTATTCTAGCACTATTTGTTTTGCATTTTGACTGCTGCTAAATTGACATAATTATATCCATTTAGAATCTTGAAATAAGTCAGATTTATAATTCCTCCCAGTTTGGCATGCTCCATGAACTATACAGACTGAAAATATTATGAGAATGGAATACAATGCTGGCTTAATTAGTGGTGGAGTAAAACCAGCTTAGAACAATGGAGATCAAAGGACTTTCCCATTAATGGCAAATTACTTCCCCAGGGAGACCAGAAAGGTAATATTTGATTCCTGGAAAAGGTAATGTACCTTATTTGCAAAGTAAGACACATGACTTTTACTTGTAAAGGCAAAACATGATTAAGGAAAGTGGCTTAATTAGGTCTACAGGCAGCTTGGAGAGCCTGTGGTGAAGTCAAGATAATGGGGAGCAAGTATGCACTTATTTACTGGTGGGTGTCTGTGAGAAGCTGGTCAAATTCTGTTCCATTAAAATCTCTATAAAAATACCCATATAACCTATTTAGCTGGCTTTTATCTCAACTATTGTCACAGTACACCTGTAGATTCACTATCCACCCCTCTGCCCTACCGCCACTTTATTATAGTTATCCTCTTCATAAGCTTTTGGGTCTAGCCTACAGAAACAGAATAGAGGGGATAGAAGGCTAATATAATACAGAAAATAATTTATTGTTCAATTCTTTGGTTCAGCATCTGATCCAATGGGTATCTGGGTTACTAATGTCACCTGTTTTGACTCTTGAACTTTGTTTAGTTTTCTCTGTCTTTGTGAATTCTTAGTCACTGACTTGATATCTATGTTCTTAGACTTTCTTTGTTTCTGATCAATGCCCTAAATTAAAATTTTGACTCAATAATAACCCAATTCTACTTTTATCTATGTCCTTCTGCCTGGCAAAGTTTTTTCCAATTGTCAGTTAAGTCTTATTATGGTAGTCTACCTTTGAAAAGAGCTCTAATTGAAGGATTGGATTAGGATAGGAATAGATTTCTAGAACCGACAACCTAAATTTAAAGACTGTCAGGAATTGTCCTCTCTGACCACTCAAAGGTTATTTCAAACCCTGACCAATGAAAATGGAAAATTTTGCTATTAAGCGGATATGTGGGATGCAAAAGATAAAGAGGTCACAGATGACATAAAATTTACAAACATGAGTAACTAGAAGAATGATGGTATCATCAACAATAAGAGGAAATTTAAAAAAAAAAAGATGGATTTGGGGCAAAAGATAATTAATAAATTTTATTTTAGCCATGTTTATGTTTATGAGACATTTAGAACAAAATCAGTAGACAGTTTGGTGATGCATGACTACATCTCAAAAGACTAAGTCTGGTTAAATAGATTTAGAAAGTATGAAAAAGGAAATCTTTTATGAATATCTTGCTTCAGGAAACTATAGAAAACTATTAAAAAAAATTTAAATCAGAAGTTAAATTACAGATCAACAAAATACACATGGCAGTAACAGAAACCCCAAGTTTATATTACCAAGATAAATTGTATTCAAATGTTAGAATTACATCAGTCAATTTTAGATGGCATCAAGATAGAAAAGCACTTCACATTACAGAATTACTTATGTTTCTACGAAATCAATGGGCAAATGGAATATGATATAGTGAAAAACAAGAATTGATTGACTTCCCAAAATAACACATCCTGCAAAAATGAGCTTCAAAGAACACACCAAGCACACAGAAACACACACACATAAACGGAAAGACAGAGAAAAACAGAGAGAGAAACAAGGAATAATTTGAATGATTCCTTTCTTTATGCTTACTCAGAAATAAACACCATATTCAACAACCAGAAGCAAAATGAACACTTTCACATAAACATGAAAGACTAAGAAATAAAATGATCATCACCTGAGCCTAGAAATAAGAATGCAGATTGGTGTATTTGAGAGCTTCTTTTTTATTATTTTATTACTTACACACTGTGTGAGAGGCACTGATACGACAAAAAAAGGATAAATGCTCTTAACAAGTTAAAAATTCAAAGAACACAATGGGAAAGGTTAAGAGTTAAGGAAATAAATTAATATTATTTTGAATAATCATAATTTTAATAATTTGCAAATCAATATTATAAAAATAATAACAAAAGTAAACACAAAGAATAGAATATGGGAAACACAACATAAGTAATTTAGAGTATTCTATCGGCAAAATCCCCAGTATACAGAGGAGGGCCTGCTGTACATGTTCTTACATCCACTTTTTTAAAAGGGAAGCAACTTTTGAGGGGTCAACAATCACTTTAATCAATCACATATATCGTTCACTTAGTTCAGGGCGAAAAGTCAGTACTTTGAACTTCAGAGAAAATACAAAAAAATAACAATCAACAGACAGGATTTCCAACTGTCTGACCATAAGCAAGGAAATGCATCCCAGATCGACAGATCCAGCTGTTTGACCACACACACGTAGTTACCAGAGAGAGAAACACCAACATCTGAGTTTCCAAAGCTGGTGGACTTCTTAGCTGCTGCCCAGAGACTCATCTGGCCAAACAAACACTTCCAATGAATAAGCCTCCAAAGGAAAACCTCACCTCAGAGTATTTATACACTTTTCATAGCCAGAGGGCATCACGACCCTTGAGAACCAGTGCATTAGAAACTAACAAAAGATGAGGGCCTTCCAGCAACAACAACCAAAAATCTCCCCTAATCAAGCTCCCCTTAATAGGCAGGCCCTTTAATGGGTGGGGAAGGTTTTTAACTCTCATTAGCACTACAATTATTCATACTGACTATTTTTGCCTGACCTGTCATAGAGAATTTCAAGCTTATATTGGTCTGATCAGTCACAGTTGGACAAATTGAAACTTGACTCTAGCATAATGATGTCATTTTGGTCCTCCTCAAGAAGAATGGACAGCAACCAACCAACCAGATGCTTTCTTTAAATATCTATCTACATAGATACATATATGCATGTGTGTATATATGTACACATACACATACACACACATACACATATATATATGTATATGTATATATGTGTATGTGTGTGTGTGTATATATATATATATATATATATATATATATATATATATATATTTATATATAAAATCTCCTCCATTAGATTACAAACTCTTTGAGAGCAGAGACTATCTTTCGCCTCTTCCTGTATTACCAGATCTTAGGATAGTGCCTGGGACTTGACAGGAACTTAATAAATGATGATTGATAAAAAGACTACTTAATCACTGTGGAATCAGCAAAGAAAGGCAACAAGTGACTGGGAAACTGGTGTATGGAACAAGAAGTATAGATACTGGAGAATTAGAGTCCAAGGAGAGGTCTTGGTCTCTGAGAAAGTGATGCATAGTAAGAACCCATTGCTGAGAATTTTAAGTATCAAAGTCATAGTGAGAACAGCAGGATGGATAGTTGTTCTGAGCCAAAGAACATTAAACTAAGGCTTTTATGACATTATATTTTCAGGACCAATACCTACAGTCTGGAATGGGACTGGACTTTCAGGTAAACAACAAGCTAATAGAGCTATCAGGATGGAGGTCGTCCTAGACTGATATTCTTTGCTAGCAAACTCTGTTAGGTTCTACCAAGCTTGAAAGGACCTGAGTTACAGAATAGACAGAGAGAGAGAAAAAGAGAGAGGAAGGGAGAGAGAGAGAGAGAGAGAGAGAGAGAGAGAGAGAGAGAGAGAGAGAGACAGAGACAGAGACAGAGAGACAGAGAGACAGAGAGAGAGAGAGAAAATGTATGCACTTTGGTGGTGAGGGAAAGAACAACTCATGTAAAGCATAAAAGTGTTCAGCTTTGGACCAGGACAGGGAGTTACTCTGATATTGTGATTATGAATCTTTGAAATATTGAAATTTCATGTGAACAGATTTAAGGAGAGAAGGAGGAAAATGACCCTATTTCTGTTTAGATTCTAATCAGTGAGGAATTCCTATGGGTGTTTGATATCTCTAAAGTTTCATCAGAAGAAGCTTGAAAATTTAACTTTTGTTTTAAAAGGACTAATTTCCAGTGGTGACAGAATTGTCAATGTAGTGTTACATTATCTAGTACTTTGAAATTAAACATGAAGTCTTTTGAGACATTTTGAAGCAAGTGTATAGCAAAATATGACAATCCTAGCCACTTAAATCATTTTTGTTCAGTACTAACGTCTGAGAGTCCATCAAAGGAAGGTTTTTTTTCAAATAAAATCTTGTGATATAGGTTGGTGTTGATGATTGGCTATGGAATAAAATGGGCTTTTGGACTTGATGCCAAGGACCCAAGTGTTTTATCTTTTCATCAATGTTTGTGACTCAAAGTTTTGACAAGCCACACAATATAAAGATGAATGACAGGTTGAGATTTATATTTTTCTCCTTAAAGTGAACTTACAAGCCTGGCTAAATTAAAATTTTGGCAACACTGCATTTACAAGTCTTTACATAAATACTGTGAACCTGCTTTCTCTGGGCCAGCGCACTCCCTTCTACCTTAAACACACATCCATTTCTCCTTTTAACCTGGTGCAAAAACAGTTGGGGATTTACGTGGAGCACAGTTCTGTCTGAGGATGCTGTTAGAGCAGCACTGCAGATTACAGTTCAATTGGGAATGCATTTGCACTAGAGTAAGAGTTGCCTCCCCTCCCTCATGAAAATCCAGCCTTCACTTGCATAAGGGTTGGTGGGGGAAGAGGAATGTTGGCCAAGAAGCATGGTGTCATAGCAATGGGACATTCGTGTTAGAGGCCCAACAGATAGTTTCACCTTATGGATGTGCATGCCAGGGGAGGATTGCAAGATGGCAGTCACCTTGATGCTAACCCATTAGGCACATGCCACCGCCACTACCAGTACCTCTACTACCACCCCTCCTGCAAGAATCAATGTCCAGGATAAAAGACATTATCCTAGTTAGTTACATCTCTGTTCCGCTCTATCTCATCCTGATGTTATCACCCTAAAATAGCACTGGTATACTAGAAAAAGCCTGATCCTGGTGGGGCTAGATGGTGAGAAACAAAACTTTGGTGTATACCAGGCCAGGATGCAAAGCTTGTTGTTCAGGCTAATGGTTTCTATTCTGTATTGGATCAAATGGCCCTTTGGTGGAAATTCTGATTTGATGGGTCGCTAACAGTTCATCCATCTCAAAGAAAAGAAGTGAAATTGGCTGAAACTTTTGGTGTCCCCAGCTTTCCCCTTCTCCAGCATTTTCTGGTATCTATTTTTCATATAGTTTATATTTTCATATATATTTATATATATATATGTGTGTGTGTGTGTGTGTATACATATATGTGATGTCCCCCATTCCAGCAACATAAAAATTCATTATTTCATTTCTGTCCTTTTATTCACATTGTTTTGCACAATGAGTTCCTGACATAAAAAGTATTTCATGAATACCTGTTAATCAATTGATTGGTTGATTTAGCTGGATACCCAGCCCTTAAGTGCACATGGTGCTAGGGCTATCTCTGCCCTCCCATTCATCAAACCTTTAATCCATACTGCAGAGTTTGGCAGTTTCAAAGGAATCAAAATGTTAATTTTAAAAGAAATGAAACTCTGAGAGTGAATTTCAGGCAATACTTTGAAAGTCTCATAAAGATTTTCTTGAAATTTGAAGTCTTCCTATAGTCTCTGAAATCATAATATTGAGTCTGTCACCTACACTGCATGTGTATGAGTGCATGTTCACTTGTGAATCCTTGTTATGTAGCAGCACTAATTCCTGTTCTACTTTCAGAATGGGTACAAACCTTGGGCTTGTTTCTCTTGTTCTCTCCATTCTCTCTTCAACTATTTTTCCTGTCTTCCCCTTCCCTTTGCAAGACTCTCCCTGGCTTGCCCAGACACCACTGTGTTTTACTGAGCTCCCTTTTTACTCAAGTGAGATAGACCTTTCCTGAAGTCTTTCTAAGTTACTTTAAGCTGGAAAAAATATTTCACTCCATCTTTTTGTGGGTTCTATCACTCCAGAATTCATTTAAAAGCTTGATTTAATGTTGTTTCTGAGGGAAACTGAGGAGAGCTCAGGCATTAATTTCTTAAATTCTTACTTATACAACCCTAGGCAAGTCATGTAACTTTTCTGGGGTTCAATTTCCTCTTCTATTAAATAAGTTGATTGGGCCTGATGGCTTCCAAGGTCCCTGCCAGTTCTAAATGCATGGTCCCATGATCCTGTTCAGGGAGCTAGTGTTGAGGAAATCTTCAGGCCAGCATCGGGGACGGTGATTAATGCATAGAAGAAGACAGTAGGGATCTCTAAAACCTGTGATTGGAGCAGTTGGAAATTGTCCCAGCAACATGTGCTGCTTTTGATACTACGTGTTCTAGTCAAGTCCTCTGATTGAAAGGTCCCTTGCTGATCTCTGACCTTCTTACTACCAGTAGCTTCTGGCAGTGACATTTTCATCAATAGACCTGGGGGGATAAAATTAACCTACAAATTTGGGCCTGAGACTCTCAGCCTCCTTCTTGCTATCATTATTATCCTTTGAAGATGAGGAAGGAGCCTTGTTACTGAAGATCTAGATTATAAAGTAATAGCCTAATTGAGAAGAAACTGAAATATAGGGCAAGGACATTTGCCATTGAAAGCCAACAGTGAGCTGTTTCTCTCTGTGCTCCAAAGGGTTTGAGTAGCCCGAAGTCTGCCATGTAATAAGCACATTTCTTTTGTCCTTTGTTTCATACTGTTCAGTCTTTTTACTGCTCCCTCTGCCAAACAGACTGTAAATGTCTTTCTGGCAGGGCCTTCATCTAATGTCTTTTCCATATTTCTAGGTTCATATAATCATAGAATTTTAAAGCTACAAAGGAACTAGAAGCCATTTATCCATTTGATACTTAACCATGTGATGGAGGACACTAGTTTATTATTAACTACATTCTAACTATATTCACTACCTATATGGTGGTCACAATCATTCTGAGTTTCTGATTTGGTATTTAAGTTACAGTTTACAAAGTTACAGTTTTCTAGACTCCAATGAACTCTTTCCATGGATGACATGTTATATTCCTCCTATCACATATTCCTTATAGACCCCTACTTCATCTTGAGGTAGTTTATGTTGCTAACCTGTGGAATATCAGGGCACTTCTACAGTTTTTTTTTTTCCAACTAGCTCTCCTTTGGGTACTAAAACCCTCTAAAATCCAAAATGCATTGAAACATGCTGCATACGGGATATCGTCTGAAACTGCTAGAACATTCTTCATTTGTTGCTGTTGCTATCAGAGGATCATGGGTCTAGGATCATGGTTGTTCCTGTTTACACTACTACAAGAAACTGCTCAATGACACCTGCTGCTGTGTGTACTTTCCCTAATCCCCATGTTAATACATCTAGTACATGCGGTAAATCTCTCACATAAGTCATTTTCTATGCCTCTTAGTTACCATGATATATTAGAGACAGTGCTGGAGTTGGCATGAGGTAGAATTGGGTTGAATTGTACCTCAGATATTTATTAACCATGTGATCATGGACTTGTCAATTAACCTCTCCAAATCTCATGCTTGCTTTGTTTGAGCCAACGATATACATTGCAAACCTTAAACCATCATATAAACATGAGTATCTAGTTCTCATGTTTTTGGATAGAGTTCAGAGAGATACAGTCCTGGGACCGGTCACTATTTTCCTATGATTTTCATAAATTTAATTCTCATGCATCATTGTCTAAGTCAAAACATCAATTGCATTCATAATTAATTATTCTTACTAATTCAAGCCTGAGAAAAATTGACTTTTTGTTCATGCTAATTATTTACACTGCTGCTATTTTTTCCATGATTTTTTCATGACAATGAGAATAATTCAACTTTCTATAGCACTTTGTTTTACAAAATGTTTTGCTCAGAACAGCCTTGTGAGGTGGGCAGTTAGCAAACCTACTCAAGGCTACATCAAACTATCTTTAGCCATTGTTGCCGAATGAATGAATTAGTTTTGCATGAAAAAGGGTTCACTATGGAAATTTAGGGCACCCCAAAATCATAACTATACCAGTGTTTCCATTTTTTCTCTTCCCATTTTCTTCCTATCTCACCACAAATCATTTGCTCAGCGCAAAGCTTTTCATGCTAATAAACCTCCTGTCACATTTCAAATTTCACATCCGTTTTTGTGACCTGTTCTTACATTTTCTATTTTACCAAGTGAAAAGTAGTCGCCTCACAAATTCCAACCTGTCACTGAAAGCTAAGGAATTACAAAACTGCCAGGTGAAACATGATTATTTCTTGAATTGCCCACAAAAACTGCCAAGTCTTGTCATTGTCTAAACTCTTTCCTCACTCAGGATGTTTCCTATTGCTCCCTCTGCTTGGGAGGGAGCTTGCTTACTAGCACATCCACAAGTGTTTTGTGCATAGTGGGTGCCAGTTAGTAGTAGACAGAAAAATAAAATAATAAAATCAAGGAATCAGACTTAGAATTTCAAGAAATTAGAAGTCATTTAGTCACAATTACTTGATTTTACAGACAAAGAACCTGGGACCAGAGAAGTTTATGAAAAACTTAATGCTTCACATGCCATGAGTACACTTGTACTATTCTTTGTTTTATCTTTGTTCATCTATTCACACACACACACACACACACATACATACACACACACACACCAATTAGGTCACAAACATCTTTTTGACAGGGGCTTCATCTAATGCCTTTTCTATATTTCTAGATTCATATGAGCAAGTAATTTCAAAACTACAAGGAAACTACAGGTGATTTAGTCCAACTTCCTCATTTTACAAATGAGGAAACTGAGGACCAGATAGTTGAAGTGATGTCCAAAGTTGTTAATTGGGACAAGATCATAGGTCTTAGTAAAAATTGTTATATGTGTAAATGAACATGTGCATAATAAATATTGTGTCTTCTACTTGTCATAAACCTCTCAAACTTCCTAACAGTTTGACCCATTGTAGGCAGTCAAGAAAATATTTGTTAAATTATATTTTATATAAAGCTGAAAATATGAAAATAGTGAATTATTTTATCCCACAGAAAATAGCACATCTTAGTTATGGTTCAAAGAAATTAAATAATGAGGTAAACGAGTTAAGTTTTTTGAATGCAAACAGATTTTTAAAATAGTCTTGATAGTAGACAGGCTAAATAGAAGCATATATAGTGTGAACGTCCTCACATCACCTCCTTCTCATCCCATTCCAAAAATGTAGGGCTGAGACTACATCAATATGAAGCAAAGTTTTCTGATGTAAAGAGGGAAATGTGGCTTCCATATATTTTACCCGCAATATGACAAAAAGCTGGATGGATGATACCATGCAGACATTTTAGCCTCTCCCATTCTAGGTTTTCAGAGTGGCCTGTAATATAAGGACAGAAAAAGTTAAGTTTACTTGCCTAAATTGAAGCTCTCATCAGAGAAGGAGCTTAATTCATCCCTTAATTTATTGTTAATGAGACTAGATGTAGGAATAGTAAACAAAATTGTACCTGAACTAACCATGCCTATGGTGAAGATTGATATTTTCATTGGAAGCTCCCAATAGTATAAGGGATATGAGTATCTATAACTTGAACTCTGCATCCATATTTACTCAGTTCCTAAACTTTGCCTTGTTTCACAGAGAGGCAGTTTTTTCATGGGAAGAAGACCTGACTATACCCTGAAAACAGAGCTATGTTTTCATCATTCATTCAGTCCTACAGAAGCACTGCTATAGAAGCATTATTTACAGACCTCAATGAGTTTAAATAAATGTCCTCTGTGGTCAGTTTTGTGGTGATTGTAGAATAAACAGATGGAGGGGCTAAGTAATGGCACATGCTTAGCATTGCATTGTATACATATGGCTTTACTGTCAATAAGACTGATATATATAACACAGCACAGAATTGGGAGATGTCCTAAAAAGAACAATACATCTTTGCTTTTCTGTATTTGCATAAGCACAGAAGAGAGGGGTCTCATCCATCTATAATTTATCTAACCTGCTCTGATCAATGATGGGCTTTTATATTCCTCTTTATTGATTTCATAGCTAGATTTCACAAAAGCAGATTTTTAAGGAAACCCAATGGAGTTCAGACAACCACTGATGCAAGGTTAGCCTTTCAATAAGGACTTATTAGTGTGGGGGGAGAGGGAGTAAGGTAGGAGGAGTCCTTGGGCATAGAAGATTTTTTTCTGTCAGTTTTCCTTTATGAAACAAGCAGTAGGATGTTAGAACAACAAAAAACAACAGAAAATATCTAATTCAACCCTTTCATTTTACCCATGAGGAAACTGAGATAGAGCAAGTGGAATTACTTGCCCAAAGGCTTATAGCTGGTTAGTGGCAGAAATGGGACTCAATTTCTATTTTTTTTCTTTCCTATACATACAATTTCAGTCCTTTCAATTAGTTTTCCTTACCTACTGAGCATCTGACTAACATTGTTGACTCACTGCGCACCAAGTTCTGATGTTACATTTCCAGTGACTAGAGGAAAGTATTACACATGGAAATGTGCATGTGCATGTGGTTGCATGTATTTCAACACATGTACATATATGTATATATATATATTTATTTATATATGTACAATATACTCTCTCCATATGTGTGTGGATAGACAGACAGACAGATAGATGATAGATAGATAGATAGATAGATAGATAGATAGATAGATAGATAGATAGATTTGGAAAGTAATAGCATTTCCCTTTGTTGGGAGGGGAAGGGGAACTGTTTTGATAATATAATACTTTCCAGGGATGTACACATTGACAATGAGGTTGATACACGTGTTGTCAAAGCTAGCTCAGTGTTTGAGAGGCTCCAAAGAAAAGTTTGATAGAGAAGAGGTATTAGACTGAATACCAAACTGAAGGGCTACAGAGTCATTTTGCTGACCTCATTGTTGTATGCCTGTGAAACATTGACAGTCTACCAGCACCATACCAGGAAACTGAATGGCTTCCATTTGAACTGTCTTAGGAAGATTCTGAGGATCACCTGGCAGGATAAGGTCCTTGCTCGAGAGGAACTGCCAAGCATTCAAACTATGGTTTAGAGAATGCACCTCTGATGGACTGGTCACTTTTTGTTCGAATGCAAATTGTAAGCTTGCCAAAAAAGATTATTTTATGGAGAATTCACATGGGCAGGTGATCACAGGGTGGTTAAAAGAAGTGATACAAGGATACTCTCAAGGTCTCTCTCAAGAACTTTGAATTTGACTGTGCAACATGGGAGACACTGGCACAGGACTACTCAGCATGGCGTGCCCACATCAGTAAGGATGCTGTACTCTATGAGCAAAGCAGAATTGAGACAACACAAAGTAAAGGTAGGATATAAAAATTTGGAGTACCCACCCCAAATATTCACATGGACTATCTGTGCCCAACCTGTGGTAGAGCATTCCGAGCTCATATTGGTCTGATCAGCCACAGTCAGACACACTGAGGTTTCACTTTATTATGATGAGGTCATTCTGGTCTTCTTCAAGAATGAGGGACAATACCCACCACCACTACAGCGTTTCCCTTTGTTGGGAGGGGAAGGAGAGCTGTTTTGATAATATATTTATTTATTATTAAATGTATATTATCAACAATAATTATCAATTACAGCAACTAATGAAAGCAACAGTTAAATAAATCATAAAATCATGCACCATACAGTAACTTCCAAACTGTTTACAGATTGACAATGGAAAAGAAAGTCTTCAAAAATGATTAAAAAATAACAGTAATATGATCTTATTTGTTTCCAGGCCCCCTTCTATTTTTCCCCAACTGCTTAGTTATCAGATTTTGTTACTATTATACAGGAGAACATTTTTACATTTGATTGATACGTGTGAATTTTCAATACAAGTGAACTGGATGTAATCAGATATTATTCTAACCTATTTATTGTTACTATTTTTCATGCACACTATCAAATTTGCATGCTTATTCCCTGCTCCAGATGAAAATATGTCAGGTTCTGGCTGTCAAGTATTACTCCAATTGATTCTTATCTTAAATTAGTTTGGTCTCCAAGTTTTTTTTCTTTTTATTATGCACCTGTCTCAATAAAACATCTGTATGCTCATTCCCTATATATGTGCATATATTCACATATAAATTACATGTATACTACTGTACATATGTTATAAAACACATTTTTAAAATGAGCTAAAGATGCAACAAATAATATTTAGGAATAATTATTTGATTTTATCTACAAATGGTACAAAATATTTTCTCTTTTATCAAAAAAAGAGAAAGTTATATCACTAAAAAGATTCCAAAACATGAGAATAGTTCTTATTAGAGAGGGTGAGAGAAAATGATCACACTAGAACATTATTGGTAGAGCTGTGAATTAGTACAACCATTTTAGAAAGTAATTTGGAATTATACACATAAAGTGATTAACATTTCCACACCTTCAGAGATTCCATTAGTTTGAAGTACAAATCACATATCTCTTGGCATCTTGATAAATGTTTTAACAATAAGCTCTGAGAAAAATGTGTATTGAAGTGTTTCATCTGCATTATTAATATTTTCTTCATCACTTTTGTCTAAAATCAGCAATGTCAAACTCTAACAGATAGAGATATGTTGTATATTGATTTAGAAAAGTGCAAATTAACATTACCTATGTTTTACGATGTTTTCTTTATTTTTGTTAAACATTAAACCAAGCTGGGTGGAGCCAAGATGGCAGAGTAGAAAGACTCATGTATGCTAGCTCCGAACCCACAGCCCATATATTTCCTGCAAGAAGAACTCCCCACAAATTCTGGAGCACTCCAAGGCACGCAGAAACACAGTGGAAAAGATTTCCGTTCCAGAGAGCCTTGGAGAGCCGTCCCCAGGGGTCTATCATGCACCAGAAAGTGGAGCCCACCCCTGTGCTGCCCTGGCCAGATGGCCCCAGAGGAGCAGATCTGAGCAGGCTTCAGGGACGGAATCACTGGCTGCTGGGAAGGTCCCTCCGCCCACAGACACTACAGGTCAGTGAGACAGATGTCTGGGCTGGCCGAGAGGGGAGCGGGGTGTCTCCATGACTCAGGAGGCAGTGGCAGTGGCAGCAGGGGCCGCCCGGGACTCCCCAAGCAGGCAGAAGTTCAGGGCCATTACCTAAAGTCTCTCCATAAAACCCCTGAGGGAACTGAGCCTGAGAGACAGCCCTGCCCCCACCCGCTCCATTACTGAAGGTCTCTGCATAAAGCCCCTGAGGGGGCTGAGCCTGGGAGGCGGCCCAGCCCCCACCCCAGCACCAAAACTTAAGCTCACATTGAATAGCAGCTGCGCCCGCCATGGATAGCCCTGAGACTGGGAAGCAACATTTGAATCTCAGACCCCAAGCAATAGCTGGGCAGATCTAGGTGGGGGTGGACAGAAATCTCAGAAGTCAAGTAACTGGCTGGGAAAATGCCCAGAAAAAGGAAGAAAAATAAGACTATAGAGAGCTACTTTGAGCAGGTGCGGATGTTCCCGCCTTTCAAATCTGATGACGAGGAAATATTCTTACCATCAGGGAAAGACGTGGAGGTTGGAGCCTCTCTATCCCAGACATCCCGGATAGATGTCTGGTGGGCTCAGGCCATGGAAGAGCTCAAAAAGGATTTTGAAAATCAAGTTAGACAGGTGGAGGAAAAAATGGGAAGAGAAATGAGAGACATGCAAGAAAAGCATGAAAAACGGGTCAATATTTTGGTAAAGGAGACCCAAAATTGCTGAAGAAAATAACACCTTGAAAAATAGGCTCACTCAATGGGCAAAAGAGGTTCAAAAAGCCAATGAGGAGAAGAATGCTTTCAAAAGCAGAATTAGCCAAATGGAAAAAGAGGTTCAAAAGCTCACTGAAGAGAATAGTTCTCTCAAAATTAGAATGGAACAGATGGAGTCTAATGACTTTCTGAGAAACCAAGAAATCACCAAACAAAACCAAAAGAATGAAAAAATTGAAGAGAATGTGAAATATCTCATTGGAAAAACAACTGACCTGGAAAATAGATCCAGGAAAGACAATTACTACCTGAAACTCACGATCAAAAAAAAGAGCCTAGACATTATCTTCCATGAAATTATCGAGGAAAACTTCCCTGAGATTCTACAACCAGAGGGCAAAATAAGTATTGAAAGAATCCATCGATCACTGCCTGAAAGAGATCCAAAAAGAGAAACTCCTAGGAACATTGTGGCCAAATGCCAGAATTCCCAGGTCAAGGAGAAATTATTGCAAGGAGCTAGAAAGAAACAATTCCAGTATTGTGGAAATACAATCAGGATAACCCAAGATCTAGCTGCTTCTACATTAAGGGATCAAAGGGCATGGAATAGGATATTCCAGAAGTCAAAGGAACTAGGACTGAAACCAAGAATCACCTACCCAGCAAAACTGAGTATAATACTTCAGGGGAAAATATGGTCTTTCAATGAAACAGAGGACTTTCAAGCATTCTTGATGGAAAAACCAGAGCTGAAAAGAAAATTTGACTTTCAAACACAAGAATGAGAAGAAACATGAAAAAGTAAACAGCAAAGAGAAGTCATAAGGGACTTACCAAGGGTGAACTGTTTACATTCCTACATGGAAAGACAATATTTGTAACTCTTAAAACTTTTCAGTATCTGGGTAGTTGGTGGGACCACACACACATACATGCACACACACATGTACACGCATGCATACACACACACATACACACATGCATGCACACACAGAGACAGAGAGCACAGAGTGAATTGAATAGGATGGGACCATATGTTAAAAGAAATTAAGGTAAATGGTGAGAGAGAAATGCAGTGGGAGGAAAGAGGGTGAAATGGAATGGGGTAAATTATCTCTCATTCAAGAGGCAAGCAGAAGACTTTTTAGTGGAGGGAAAAATAGGAGAGATGAGAAAAAAGCAAGAAGTTTACCCTCATCACATTCGACTAAAGGAAGGAATAAAATGCACACTCATTTTGGTATGAAATCCTATCTTACAATACAGGAAAGTGGGGGAGAAGGAGATAAGCAAGGGCAGGGATGGTAGGGAGGGTAATGGGAGGAGGGAGCAATTTGAAGTCAATACTCAGGGAGGGACAGGATCAAAAGACAGAACAGAAACAATGGGGGGCAGGATAGGATGGAGGGAAATACAGTTAGTCTTACACAACACTACTATTATCGAAGTCATTTTCAAAACTACACAGATAGGGCCTATATTGAATTGCCTGCCTTCACAAAGGGAATGAGTGGGGAGGGAGGGATGGAGAGAATTTGGAACTCAGAGTTTTAGGAACAACTGTTTAGTATTGTTCTTGCTACTAGGAAACAAGAAATACAGTTAATGGGGAATAGAAAGTCATCTGGCCCTACAGGACAAAAGAGAAGATGGGGACAAGAGAAGGGAGGGATGATAGAAGAGAGGGCAGATTTGTGATAGGGAAAATTAGATTGGGGGGGGAGGGGATAAAAGGAGAGAAAATTTGGAACCCAAAATTTTGTGAAAATGAATGCAAAAAGTTAAATAAATAAATTTTTATTAAAAAAAAAAAATTAAACCAAGCTCTGATTCATAGTATTTTTTGCCATGTATTTGCTCATATTGAAAATCTAACAATCAACTCTTTCAGGATGGTTTGAGTGAACTCTGGCACAGCCAAGGAAGGTATTCATAAAGTCTGTATATACACTAAAATATTTATAGCCACACTTTTTGTGAAAGAAAGGAAATAGAAAAAAATGAACCAATCTTTCAAGTGGGAACTGTATGTCCAATCTCAGCAGGAAGTAGTTATGGAAGAAGAGACTTTTACCTCTTATCCCAAGATTTGCATCCCATTTGTTTAAGGGGAGGAATGATGGAGTACTTGTGCTCAAGTTCCAACTTAAGATATTGTTTTATATGCTTATTTTATGTGATCCCTGTTATATTGTTGTAAAATTCTGTTGACACCAGTTCCCTAAGATATTGCTTATATTCTTATTTTCTGTTATCTGTTTTACAATTCTGTTGATACCAGCTTCCCCATCAACCTATGTAATGAATACAAAAGATCTTGTAGTCACATGTAATGATAATTTAAATGAGAAGATCTTTCTCGTTCATTAATAGGCTCATGTGACCTTCCTGGGTCATATGGAAGCCTGAGTCACATGAGTCTAAGTCACATGGAATAGGAAGAGGTATAGTAGAAAAGGTGGAACAGGAACAGGAACAGGCAGAGCCAGAGCAGAGATGTGAGGAAATTGGTCAGAAATGAGGGAGAGAGAAAGGCAGACAGATAGGTTCCTGAGTGTTTGTTTATTTGTTTGTTTGTGAAGGCCTGATAATGTGTACAGACTTATTTGTTACTATGATGGATCTGGCCTTCTGGTGTCTGAATAAAAGTTTTGGTTCTGAGGAGTAGAGGGATGGATCTTCTCTAGCTTTCCTCCAATAGCCCATAGAAGACCTGTAAAAAATGACTCTAAACAAATTCTAGAACAGCAGAAGTCACAAAATAACAGAGTGAAAGAGATTTTCAGCCCAAAATAGCTTAGAAGGCTGACAGGAAAGGTCTATCACACCAGGCTTAGAGAGGAGCACAGTCTAGCCTTGGCCATGGAGCACTGCACAGACAGGACTGGAGTAGGCCTCAGGGAAGTTAATCATGAGTAGCAGTTGTGGTTCCCAGATTTCTCATCCAACAAACAAAAGGCAGCTTCAAACGTCAGTAAGAAAGCTCTTTCACCAGAAGGAGAGGGAGTCTTGATCCGGTCCAGGGTGGCAGCAATGTCTGCTTTTGGAGCCTTCAAACTAAAGACCCTGGGGGAATCAAGCAGTTAATCTGGGTTTCAATTCTGAATGGCAGTCCTGGGGTGAGGAGGAGTGCTGGCATGGTGAAGCTGGTGGTAGTTGTAGAGTGGGAATCCTACTCACAGATCCAGGGCAGAAAAGAATGCTTGTGGTTGCTCACAGATCAGAGCACAGGCCAGGAAAGAAGTAAACTCCTCTCCCTTGATTGTGCCACCTTGGAGGAGCTGAGAACTTACAGGTCCCTAAAGTATACCCTCCGCTTGACAAAGGACTGAAAATTCAAGTAATTGACTGGGAAAATGCCCCAAAAAAGGGAAAAAATAAGACTAGAGAAGGTTATGTTCTTGGTGAAAATATATGTTCTTCCATTCTTTCAGATAAGGAAGAAGAAAGCATACCATCCCAGGAAGACATCAAAGTCATATCTTCTACATCCAAAACCTCCAAAAAATATGCAGTGGTCTCAAGCCATGGAAGAGCTCAAAAAGAATTTTGAAACACAAGTAAGAGAGGTGGAGGAAAAAATGGGAAGAGAAATGAGAGCAATGCAAGAAAATTATGAAAAGGGAGTCAATAGCTTGCTAAAGGAGAATATTAAAAAATACTATAGAAAATATCATCTTCCAAGAAATTATCAAGGAAAACTGCTCTGATATTCTAGAACCAGAGGGTAATATAGAAATGGAAAGAATTCACTTATCACATCCTGAAAGAGATACCAAAATGTAAACTCCTAGGAATATTGTAACCAAATTCCAGAATTCCTAGGTCAAGGAGAAAATATTACAAGCAGTAAGAAAGAAACAAAGTGCTGTGGAAACACAATCAGGATTACACAGAATTTAGTAGCTTCTACACTAAGGGATCAAAGGGCTTGGAATATGATATTCCAGAGGTCAAAGGAAATAGGATTAAAACCAAGAGTCACCCACCCAGCAAAACTGAATATAATACTTCAGGGGAAAAAATGGAATTTCAATGAAATAGAGGTGTTCCAAGCATTGCTTTTGAAAAGACCAGAGCTGAACAAAAAATTTGACTTTCAAATACAAGAATCAAGAGAAACATGAAAAGACAAACAGGAAAGATAAAACTTAAGGAACTCATTAAAGTTAAACTATTTACACTCCTACATGGAAAGATGTTTTTTGTAACTCATGAAACCTTTTTTAGTATCAGGGTAGTAAGGGTAGTGTGTGTCTGTGTTGTGTGTGTGTGTGTGTCTGTGTGTGTATGGGTAGGCATGTATGTGTAAATTATATATTTGTAGCTATGTATATGTACATGAGTGTACGTATGTATGTATGTAACATATATATATATATATATATATATATATATATATATATATATATATATGTGGGTTGGGGGGTCTGTGTGTATACATAGAAAAAGGGCAACAAGTGAGCTTAATATGAAGGGAGAATACCTAAAAATTTTACTGTTGGATGAAATGTACTAGGAGTAAGAGAAATGGAGATGGATAATGTAGCAAATCATCTAACATACAAGAGGGGAAAAAGAGCTTCTACAATGGAGAGGAAGAAGCAGGAGATGAAAGGAAATAAATTGAGCCTTACTCTCATGGGATTTGACTTAAAGAGGGAATCACACTCAACTGAATATGGAAATCCATTTTGCCCTGCAGGTAGGCAAGGGGGAAAGAGATAGGAGGGGGAAGATCATAGAAGGGACAACAAATTGGAGAAAGGCATAATCTGAAGCAAACATTATTGTTTGAGGACAGGTCAAGGGATAGAATGGAATAAATGAAAGGCAGGATAGGACTGAGGGAAATGTGGTTAATCTTTCACAGCATAACTATTATGGAAGTGCTTTGCATTGATACATATGTGTGACGTATTGAATTGCTTGTTTTCTCAATGACGGTAGGTGGGGAGAGAAGGAGAGAATATGGAACTCTAAAGCTTTAAGAATGAATGTTAAAATTGTTTTAACATACAGCTGAAAATTAAGCTAACCAGGCAATCTCGTATAGAAATCTATTTTGCCCTACAGGATAATAGAGGGGAAGGGGGATGAAAGAAGAGTGGGTAAGAGAAGGGAGGACAGACTGGAGGAAGGGGTAGATGGGGTACATGCTGTTCTGGGGTGGGGAGTAGGGAGAGATGGGGAGAAAATTTTGAATTCAAATTCTTGTGGAAGTGAATGTTAAGAAGGGAAAAATAAATAAATTATATATTTTTTAAAAAGTTTTGGTTCTGTGTTCCATGTGGAGAGTCTGTTGTATTTCATGACTCAGAATTGCACCAGCATATTCATGGCTGCCATGAGTTCTGTCAATATCACATTGGCACTACAATCACACAGCCAGCATGTATCAGATTTGGGATTTGAATGTAGGGCTTCCTAAATCTCTCTGTCTCCTATGCCATGATGCCTATCATTAAGAAATAGCAAAATATTATCCATTATATTTTAGTAAGAGATGTATAGTTAGATATGCTTTATTATTTTTGAAAATATTCAGTAATTTTTGATGCAGCAGTTATAAGGACTGGTTACAAATTCACTCTATTTAAACTCTGTCTTTTAATAGCTGAAAAAAGTACCTCCCAAATGTTCAAATATATACAAAGCACATGGTTGCCTTACTAAAATGTGGTCTTAATTTTCCAATCTTGTTCCCCCACACACACAGACAAGCTTTTATTGAAATTCAACTAGGTGACCTATAATAGCTCTTCCACCTTATTTTTATGAGGTTCTCAGCATTGATGTAATATTTTTTATATGTGAAGATGATCTAAAGTTGGTAGAAATAACCAAATTACTGTATTATAGAGTCAGGACTCAAAATATCCCTGTCAGACTAAAAAAAAAACTTCAATTCTAAGATGAAATTTAGTAGGAAATAAATGTAAAGTTGTGTATTTGGATTAAGATACCAATTGCATAGCCCAGAATAGAAAAGATCTGACTAAAAGGCAACTCATATAGAAAAAAAAATGGGGTAGATTGATTGACTAGAATTAAAATTGTAAGTGATAACATGAAACAGGCACAAAAGCCAATGCAAACAGCCTACAATAATAGAAATAAGCTATCCAGAAGGAAGGAGGTTATGATGTTTTCCTATACTGCTTTGTCCATATTTGTGGTATTGCATTCTATTAAAGATACCACATTTTATGGAGAACCTTAACAGGATTGGCCATGATCTCTAAGGTCTCTCCTATTTCCAAAATACATGATCTTTTGTCCACAGTAAGGTAAGCATGATGGTGAGGTGACTGCAAACTGCACAATACAAAGAAAATCTGAATGAACTAAAGACATTTGACCTTGAGGCTTCCCTAACACTGCAAAACAGCAATGATCTCTTCATGTTCTCTATTCCTATCGCTCTTATTGTCTGTGCCCTCCTATTTGTTGCCTATCATACATTACCTAATATTGTTAATTACTCTTTAATATACATACAACCCCTACCTCCTTGACTGGTGTGTAAGTTCAAGAGGAATAGTAATAATGACTCCAAATCTTTTCCTACAGTCTTTAACGTAGTTTCGTGCACATAACAGGTTCATTTATTTCTTAATTAATTGGTTAATATATAGTAATAGACTGTCCTTGAATAATCATTGTGAAATTGAATATAAAAATCATGATTCTCTTACTTAAAAAAATAACTTTCACATTCATTATTTAATTTTAGTGCCTCAGCAACCTTATGAGATACATAAGTGAAGTCCATAGGCTAATAGATTTAGAGATGCAAAAAACATTAGAAGCCTTCAAGTCCAAAGGTTTCAATTTACAAGTGAGGAAACTGAGGCACAGAGAAGTTAAGTGATTTATAGTAAGAAATCAGGTAGTATTTGAAATCAAGTCTTCCTGACTCCAAGTCCAGTGCCTTATTCACTATGGTAGTCCACCTGGTATATTATTCATAGCATTTTACAGATAAGGTTCAAAGAGTTTCAGTGACTCATTCATAGTAACCAAATGTGTCAGTCAGAAAGGAATACTAAATTTCAGGTCTACTGCTTCCTAGTTCAAGGGTCCCTCCACTCCTCTCAGAAATCAAGGACAACACCTACCTCCTGACTTTCAATATCATGTATATTTACATGTCTATGGCTTACATTTTTGACCCACAGAAAGTGAGAATTGGAACTACATATATAATGGGCTCATAGGATTACAGGATATGGGATTAGAACAGATTATTTTTTTGATCACAATTTAGCTGCTTCAACTGCAAAGGAGGAGACTGAGATTCAGAGAGTAGAAGAGACCAAAGGCTTCCTCAAGTTACTCTCATATTAACCTCTTTGCACATTCTGTAGCCAGTCTGTTTGACACCAGAACAAACTTTTCATTTGGTTAATTGGAAAGAAAAAAAAAGTAACTGGGCAACTGACTGAAATTTCTCAATTTTCAACTAGTTGTTATGACTTTTTGTAGACACAGCCTCAGGCATACTTCCAGCATAACTACATGGCCCCATTAGGAAGGAGATTTTTTGTGCAGAATATTAAATATTGATTCCCCATCTTCCTTAACTTTTTATTGCATTTCAGAGAGCCATTTGCTTGCAGTGGATGTGGGGCAGCTATATTCTTCTTTGCCCCCAGGGAGCTGAGAATGTGGTTGAAAAAAGAGAGCAGAGGAAGAAGAGGAAAGAATCTTATAAATAAACCAGAGGTACTGTTACAGTGATCATGGCTACTACATGTGGCACTTCTTCATTACTAACCTATCTTTCAGGGAAGTTGGAACCAGAAAGAATGGCCAATTTTCTAGGATTTAGGAGGAAAGAGAAAAACAACTGTGTATAGTTCAGGACCTCATGATACTGTATGAGACTAGCATGTGGATTATTTTATGGAGCCTTATTAGACTCATATATTTATTTTAAGCTACAGTTTCACTCTTTCCAGATACCTACCAGCTATTTCCCTTCCACTTACTACAATCATGAGGAGTCAGAATGGCACTGACTACCCTACCCTGCATTCTATCATGGCAGATAATGCAAAAATATGGAAAGGAGGATTGCCTACAGTCAAGGATTGGAGCTTCCAATGTCCTACCTTTCCCAAGCAAGGGGTGAAATCAGGTAGTACAATCAGGGTAGCTGTCATACCAAGGAAAATTGGGAAAACACTTAATACATTTTCTAGTCCAGTGATACAGTGTGTATTAAAGTCTGGAGAAATGGTGGCTGGATCTTTACTAACATAAGAGAAGTAAGTGTGATGTGTGACAATCACCAAAAATTTGAAATGGTTGAAAAAGTCATAGGAGACCAAATTGAGCTTCTTTCCGCAATCTCTACTTTGATCACGTAACTTGCTTTGATCCTGAGATTGTACCCTGAAAACAATGAACTTAAATTTGGTTGACTGTGTTTACTACTTTAACAAGATATTTAAACCATAAATTCAAACCATAAACCAAAAATTAAACCATACTTTTGTATAACTGACAAGTGGTTTCTAACCTCTACATGACAACCTCCAAGGAGAGGAGGGGAAAGCCAGCACCACTTCTGGCAAATTATCCCACTTCTGGACAATTCTAATTTTGGAGAAAATATTTCTGCCTTCTAGTCTAAATTGAATTCTTTGACTTAGTGCTCCCAGTTCTACCCTCTGAGATCAAATGGAACAAGTTTATCCCTCCACATTACAATCCTTAAAATACTTGAGCATAGCTCACATGTCCCCTCTGAGTCTCTTCGATATTAAACGTAGCTCCTTCAATCATTCTTCATGTGACATGGGCTCAAGACCCTTCACCGTTCTGCCCACTTTCCTCTGGACACTTTAGTTAGTCAAGATCATTCTCATATTGTTATTCCCAGAACTGAACACAATGGTCTACATGAAGTCTCTTGGTTCAGCTACAGTAAGGTTATTATTTCCCTATTCCTGGAAGCCATGCTTCCTCCTAAAGTACCCCAAGTTTGCATTAGCCTTTTTGGCTGCCATGTAATAACTATCATTGAGCTGAAGATCCATTAAACCCTCAGATCCTATTTATCTTTTGTCATTCACTCCTCCACCTTATGTTTTTGGAGTTAATTGTTGTGCTCAAATTCAAGGCATTGCATTTATCCCTATTGAAATGTCACCTAATTGTATTTATTTCAGTGCTCTAGCCTGAAATGAATTTTTTTGTATCTTAATTGTTAGCTAAATCATCCATCTTTATGTCACTTGCAAATTTAAAGAGTGTGACATCTATGTTTTTATTCAAGGCATTGATCAAAATGTTAAACATCACAGGGTCAAAAACTTGCCATTGGGACACTTCACTGGGGATCTCCTATCATGTTGACACTGACCTAATAACAACTACACATTCAGTTTCACTGTCTTCCCAGTCCAAAACCTTTCTGATTGAATTTTCATTTAATTCTACTTTTCTGTTTTTCATAAGAGTTGTATGAGATTTTCTATCAAAAGCTTTGGTAATATGATTGCATATGTGTAACACATAAAATTGCTTAATTTCTCATCAAGGGGTAAGAGAAGGTAAGGAAGGAGACAATTTGAAACAAAACTTTTTTTTAAATGTTGAAAATTATTTTGCAGGCAATTGGGAAGGAAAGAAAATATTATTTTTATCTTTTACTAATTTATTTTTAGTTTTTAACATTCACTTCCACAAGATTTTGAGTTCCCAATTTTCTCCCCATCTCTCCTTTCCCCATATACCATGATGGTATGCATTCTGATTGCCCTTCCCCCAGTCTGACCTCCCTTGTATCACACCCCTCCCTTCTCCTATCCCCTTCCCCACTATTTTCTTTGTAGAGCAAGATAGATTTCTATACCCATTGCCTATATGTGTTATTTCCCCATTGCATATAAAAACAAATTTTAATATTTGTTTTTAAAACTGCATTCCAAATTCATTTCCTTCCTCCCTCACTACTCACCCCCATTGAGAAGGCAAGCAATTCGATATAGATTATTCATGTGTAGTCATGTAAAACATTTCCATAACAGTCATATTTTGAAAGACTGACTATATTTCCCTCCATCCCATCCTTTGTTTCATTCATTCTATTCTCTCTTTTGACCCTGTCCCTCCTCAAAAGTGTTTACTTCTGAATACCCCCTCCTTCAATTTACCCTCTCTTCCACAACTTCTCTTCTATAACTCCTCCCTACTTTCCTGTAGGGTAAGATAGATTTTCATTCTAAATTGAGTGTGCATGTTTTTCCTTCCTTAAGTCAAATGTGATGAGAGTAAAGTTCACTCATTCCTTCCCACCTCTTCTACCTTCCCCTCCATTTTAAAAGGTAGTTCTTGTCTATTTTACATGAGGTAATTCACCTCATTCTATCTCTCCCTTTCTCCACCAAATAGATTCCATTCTCACAATTTAATTATATTTTTAGATGGCATCCATTCATATTCAACTCACCCTGTGCCCTCTATATTTCTATCTCTCCAACTACCCAATATGAGAAAACTCTCAAGGGTTACAAATATTATCGTTCCACGTAGGAATGTAAATAGTTCAACTTTAATGAGTCCCTTATGAATTCCCTTTCCTGTTTGCCTTTTCATGCTTCTCTTGACTCTTTTATTTGAAAGTCAAATTTTCTATTCATCTTTTGTTAAGAATACCTATAAGTCCTCTATTTCATTGAATGACCATGTCCCCCTTGAAGTTTTATATTCAATTTTGCTGGGTAGGTGAATTTTCGTTTTAATCCTAGCTCCTCTGAACTCCAGAATAAGATATTCCAAGCCCTATGATCCCTTAATGTAAAAGTTGCTAGATCATGTGTTATCCTGATTGTGTTTCCACAATACTTGAATTGTTTCTTTCTGGCTGCTTGCAATATTTTCTCCTTGACTTGGGAGCTCTGGAATTTGAATACAATATTCCTAGAAGTTTTCCTTTTGGGATCTCTTTCAGGAGGTGGTTGGTCGATTCTTTAAATTTCTATTTTACCCTCTGGTTCTAGAATATCAGGGCAGTTTTCCTTGATAATTTCATGAAACATAATGTCTAGGGCCTTTTTATATCATATCTGTCAGATAGTTCAATAATTTTATGGTTATTTCTCCTGCAACTGTTTTCCAGGTTAGTTGTTTTTCCAGTGAGATATTTCACATTTTCTTCTATTTCTTTATTCATTTTTTGTTTTAGAATTTCAAGATTTTTCATAAAGTCATTAGCTTCAATCTGCTCCATTGTAATTTTGAAAGAATTATTTTCTTCAGTGAGTTTTTGGACCTTCTTCTCCATTTGGTCCATTCTGCTTTTTAAGGCCTTTTTCTCCTCGTTGCCTTTTTGGACCTCTTTTGCCATTTGGATTAGTCTGTTTTTTAAAGTGTTATTTTCTTCAACACTTTTGCAATTCCCCTTTAACAAATATTTGACTTTTTTTGTGATTTTCTTGCATCACTCTCATTTATCTTCCTAATTTTTCCTCTGCTTCTCTTAACTTGATTTTCAAAATCCCTTTCGTGATTTTCCATGGACTGAGACCAACTCATACTTTTCTTAGAGGCTTTGGATGTAGGAGCTTTGACTTTATTGTCTTCTGCCTTTGTGTTTTGGTCACCAAAGTAAGATTCTATAGTCTGATTTTTTCCTGTTTTTGCTTATTTCCCTAGCCAATTACTTGACTTTTGAACAAGGTAGTTCTCTGATTCCAGTCGCAGGGAGGTGCTGCACTGTCCCAAGCTTCAGGGGTCCTGTGCAGCTGTTTTTAGAAACACTTCTAGGAACCCGCAAATTTTTAGCTCTTCCAAGGTTCAATGATCAAAGGAGAGGTGTTTACTCCTCTCTTGGTCTGTGCTCTGTTCTGTGAGTGACCTCAAGTGCTATTTTCTGTGTTAAAACTGTGGGCGATTCCCTCTCCACCACAAACTCCAGCACACCTCCTCACCCCAGGACTGCCACCCAGGACTATGACCCTGATCCAAGTAGAACAAAGCAAGAGAATCCCATCTCCACAACAGCAAAGAAATCTCTGCAATGCCTCTCTGATCAGCAGCTTGCTGCTTCCCCCCCCTAATATGGGGGCCCAGAAATCTAGAAAGAGTTGCCATTTTCAGCATACCCTCTGCCATTCTGGGACTTGGGTCAGACCACTCTAGTCTCTCACACAGTTCTGGCAGACTTTTTCTACTGACCTTACAAGTTTTCCTCAGCATTTTGAGGTCAAGAAGTCTGGAAACTGCCACAATTGCCTGCAATTCAGTCCCCAAGGCCTGCTCAAGCCCTGTCTAGGAGCCCATGCTAGACTATGCTCCACCCCCAACCTGGCCCAATAGACACTTCCTGTCGACCTTCTAGACTGTCTTGGGCTAGAGATTTGCTTCACTCACTCATTCTGTGGGAGAATTTGTTTAAAGTCTTTTTATAGGTATTTAGAGCATCTTGGGGGAGAACTCCAGCAAGTCCCTACTTTTACTTTTCCATCTTGTCTCTTCCCCCTCAAAAGTATTATTTTTAAAAGGCTTTGCTAAAATCCAGGTAAAATATGGCCATAGTACACTCCCCCTCATCTACTAATTTAAGAATCTCATTAAAAAATGGAAAGATGGCCAGTCTGGCATGAATTCCTCTTGATGAAGTAATGTTGGCTCTTAGTAATCACTATTTCCTTGTCTAGATATTCACTGACCATCCCTTTAGTTATTTCTTTTAATTTTCATTTTCAATTCTCAATTCTCTCCTTCTCCACCAAATGAGAAAGCAAGAAATATGATATCCATTATGCATATGAAGTCATGAGAAACATAATTTCCACATTAGCCATGTTGTGAAAAAAATACAAGTAAAGTAAAATTTAAAATTACAAGCTTCAGTCTATAATCAGAATTCATCAGTCCTCTTTTAGGAGGCAGACAGTATTTTTCATCACAAGGCTTTTAGAGCTGACATGGATCATTACACTGATCAGAGCAGCTAAGAACTTCAGAGATGATTACTGTTATAATATTCTGTCACTTTGTATACTGTCTCCTAATTCTGCTCACTTCACTTTGCATCAGCTCATGCAAGTCTTTCCAGGTTGTTCTGAAACCATCCACTTCATCATTTTTTTAAAAATTTATTTTATTTTTAATTTTTTAAACAAACATTTCCATAACATAGTAAAGTAAAAAGATGATTGCATATGAAACAACAAATACTTTATGTACAACTTGCTATTCTTTTTAAAGACCCAATAAAGTTATCATTTAAATATTTTCCCCTTCCTCCATGCCCTAGAGATGACTACAATTAGACACAAATATACAAAGATATAAAATAATTTTATACTTACTTCTATTTATCAGTTCTTTCTCGGGATGCAAACAGTATAGTGTCTTCATTCAACCTTTGCAGTTAATTTGAGTATTTAAAATGGTCAAAATGATTTATTCTTTCAAAGTCATTCTTAAAACAATGTTGTTGTTACTGTACACAGTGTTCTCTTGTTTCTGCTTATTTCCCTCTTCATTAAATTGTGCAAGTCTTTCTATGTTTTTTTAAATCATTGAACTCATGCTTTTTTTATAACACATTAGTATTCCATCACAATAAAAACCCAAAAATTGTTCAGTCATTCTTCAATTGATGCACATCCCCGCAATTTCCACTTCTTTGTCATCACAAAGAGAACTGCTGTACAACATAGGTTCTTTCTCTTTCTCCATAATCACCTTTCAAAACAGACCACCTAGTATTGCTGAATCAAAGGCTATAGGTTAGGTGAAGGGAAGCTATGACCTTGAGGGCACATGTGGCATTCTGTGTCCTTGGGTGCAGCCTTTTGACTGAGTTCAAAATTTACAGAGCAAATCCTTTTATCAAGGGAATTTGTTCTATGAAGTTTAGATTTAGTCAAAGGTCCTCACTTGAGGACCTAGAGAGCCACACATAGTCTTGAGGGCAGAGGTTCCCCATTCCAGCTATAGGAAGTTTAATAACTCTTTGGGCATAAATCTTGATTACTCTCCAAAATGATTGTATCAGATCACAATTCCATGAACAATGAGTTAGTGTCCCAATTTTTCCACTTCCACTCTATCAGTTGTCATTTTCTCCTTCAATTGTTTTATCTAATCGAAAAGGTATAAAATGATATCTTGAGGTTGTTTCAATTCGCGTTTATCTAATAAAAAGTGATTTCAGAGCATTTTTATATGACTACAAATTGTTTTAAATTTCTTTATTAGAAAATTGCCTTTTTATATCCTTTGACCATATATCAATTGGGGAATGTTTTGTGCTCATATATATTTTTACAGCTCCTTTAAAATTTGAGACATGTAACCTTTATTTGAAAATCTGTCAATGATTTACACCCAATTTTCTGCTTTCCTTCTGATCTTGCCTATATTTGTTATATTTATACAAAACCTTTTTAATTTAATGTAATCAAAATTTACTATTTTATACTTCACTCTGCTCTCTCTCTCATTTATTTATGTCATTCACCTGTTCATAAGTCTGATAAGTAATATATTTTATGTTCTTCAAATTTTCTTCTTATCTCTCTGTAGATCATATGTCTATTTTTACCTTTTCTTGGTAAATGGTATAAGATATTGGCCTATACCCAGTTTCTGCCATACCACTTACCAATTTCTCCAATGATTTTTTTTTATCAAATAATGACTTCTTAACCCCCAAAATCTTAAGTCTTTGCATTTGTCAAACACAAGGTTACTATATTTATGTGCTGTTGTAAATTATATGTCTACTCTGCTCTATTGATCTTTTTTTCTCTTAGCCAACACTAGATAGCTTTGATAATTACCAATTTATACTTTAAGGTATGGTACTGCTAAACCTACTTTATTTTTTGCATTATTTCCTATGATATTCTTGACATTTTGTTCTTCCAAATGAATTTTATCAGTTTTTTCTAATCCAGTTTTGGGTTTGTTTTTTTTTGTTTTTCTTTTTGTAATTTAATTGGTATGGCATCAAATATATAAATTAACTTAGGTAAAATTGTCATTTTTTACTATATTGACCCTGCCTGCCCATGAACAATTAATATTTCTCCAATGGGGAATCACTCTCTCTTCAAAAAGGGTTTTCTTTATAATATATAGGAATGCTGATGATTTTTGTGGATTTACCTTATATTCTTCTACTTTACTAAAATTATTAATTGTTTCAACTAATTTTTTAGTTGGGTGATTGGGATTCTCTAAGTATATTACCATATTGTCTGCAAAAAAAAGAGGTAATTTTATTACTTCATTCTCTATTTTCATTACTTCTTTTTTATTTTTTTCTCTTACTGCTCTTATTAGGGTTAGAAAATTCTTGCCCTTGGTTTTAAATAGACACTACTTATTGTTTTTTAAAGTATCATTTACTCTTACAATTTCCAATGTTCTTAAAGAAAATTGTGATGCATCTTGTTAATATTTTTCTGTATCTATTGATAAAATCCTATGATTTTTGTTGTTTTTATTATTGATACAGTCAATTATTATTATAAGTTTCCTAATGTGGAACCAGTCCTGGTTATAACATTTGATCTTGGTGATACATTGCTTTCATCTCCTTGTTCATATTTTCTTTTGTGTGTTATACTCATTAGGAAAATTGATCTAGTGTTCTTTCTGTTTTACTATTCCTTGTTTTAAATATCAAAACTATATTTGCGATATACAAGGAATTTATTAAATTCCTTTATTTTTCTAAGTATTTTATATAGTGTTAGAATTAACTGGTTTTTTTAATATTTGGTTGAATTCACTTGTAAATACAGGTAGAGTTGGGAATTTTTCTTGTGGAGCTCATTTAGGGATTATTCAATATCTTATTCCAAAGTGGCATTAAATATTGTATTACCTGTTCTGTTAACCTGGATAATTCACAATTTTATAAATATTCATACATTTTATTTAAATTGTAGATTTATTGGTATGTATTAAGGCAAAATAGCTCCTTTTTTCTCAATTTTATCTTCATTCGTTGTGCATTCACTCTTTAAATTTTAAATTTGGTAATTTGATTCCTGTCTTTCCTTTTTTCAAGTTAGCCCATAGTTTATCTATTTTATTGTGTTTTTTCTCATAAAATCATTCCTATTTCTTTTTATTGGCACAATAGGTGCTTTATATTCAATTGTATTCATTTTTCCTTTGATCATTCAGGATTTCTAATTTAGTGTGCTAATTAAGAACTTTTAATTTTTGATTTTTCTAGTTTTTTTTTTAATTTTCATGACCAGTTTCTTGTTCTGCTCATTCTTTCTTTTAATGATATTTCTTCAAAGATATAAATGTTTCTCTAAATTCTGCTTTGGCAACATCACACACATTTTGTCATGTTGCCTTCTTATCATTATTGTCTTTAATTCAATTATGGATAATGTCTATGATGTATTTGGCCTACTTTATCTTTAGGATTAGAGTGCTCAGTTTCTAACTATTTTTTAGTCTATGCTTCAAAGGTCCTTTGTTAAATGTAATTTTATTATGGTCTGGAAATGCTCAACAATATTTTTGTTCTTCTAAATTGTTTGTGAGGTTTTTGTTTTCTACAAAGGGTCATTTTTTGTGAAGGTATTATGTGCATCTGAGAAAAAAAGACATTCTCCCTTTTATTCTCCTTCAATTTTCTCCAGAGTTCTGTCATACCTAACTTTTCTAAAATTTTGTTCATCTCCCTAACTTTTGTTTATTTAATGGTTAGATTTACCTAGCTGTCAGAGGTGCAAAGTGAGGTCCTTTACTAGTATAGTTTTACTATTTTCTCCTGTAACTCATTTTTTTCCCTCAGAAATTAAGATATTATGTCATTGGTACATATATATTCACTATTAATATTGCTTCCATCTTTATGGTACCTTTTTTGAAAATGTAGTTTCCCTGAATACCTCTGTTAATTGAGTCTGCTTTTGCTTTTGTTTTATCTGAGATGAATGATAAACCTAAGCGAGAGAGTTTCTAGGTATTTAATAATCAATTTATTAATTAGTTGATAATCAATAACTTAATGGTCAATGATTTCTCTTGGTCATCAAAGACCTCTAATGGAGATATTGAATACCTTACATGTTTTCAAAAAAGGGAATGCTGCTGACAGAAGAAATCAACCCTGATTGGTGAACAATTAATGAGGGGTTGGACATATTAATGAGGATGTGAGTTAAAACTCTTTAGCTTCTCCTGCTGAGAAAGTTGTTTGATTATGAAACTCAGCCACCTCCAGCGATTTGGACAAAGGAATCCATCTGTACTTAGACCACTCTTGTTGGTTTTCTCCTTCATGAGCTAAATTACCCTAACCTCCAGTGGAGGGGTATGATGACATAGCTCTATTTTCTAAGAGCAAGAATTCACCTAGATTATATTTGAAAAGAAATGAAGTCTTCTAGTTAAGTGGGATCCTTCCCAAGATAGAGAAATGTTGCCCAAAGATTGGACAACTTCATCTATCAACAGTGTCCTTCAGAAATTAACTGACTTACAGGGCCTGGTCCCTCAGTAAGGAAGTAAAGAAAAGAAACCTTAATCCTAATGTAATCATTGGTCTTTAATATAATAGAAAGTAATCATTTCTTTTCACTACCACTTTCTTTTTTTTTTCAAGCTAAAGCATAACTTTCTCTTTCAGCCCCTGATTGCTACTCTGTGTCTGATTTCAAGTGTGTCTTCTTATGAAAAAAATAATATTGAATTTTGGTTTCCAATCCATTCTGCTATCCACTTCTATTTTATGGGTGAATTGAATTCTTATTTATATACAAAGTTATAATTGTTAACTGTGTATTTACCTCCATCCTATTACCTTATACTTATAGTTCTATTTTTCTATGCTGTCCACTTATCAAAAATCTGTTTAACTTTGCTTGCTGTTTCATCTACATTTCTTATTACCATTCCACCCTTTCTCTTAGTCTTTCCTGATCCTACTTCCCTGTTGGTTGATTATTTTCTGCACTGGTGGTGGCATGACCTGGGAAAAGTTCTGTTAACTATCCTCCTAGTCTGCATCTGACTCTTATTCAGATAAGACCTCTACTTCCGTAAAATCATAGACCATAAACACTCCTTTCTGCCCTGGAACTGTGACCCTGAACTGGGTAATGCTCAAAGAAGCTACCAACTGTTACATGTTCCTGTATCCAGTAGCCAAGGATGATAACACTGCTCTTAAAACCCAAAGTCAGTGGTGGTTCTTTTTATATGTATTCTCAGGATCCACGGATCAATCTTTTTATTTTCTATTCTTCTCAGCTCTCCTGAACTGGAATATAAAATGCTGTGGCTTTTTTTGTTGTCACATTGAGAATTCAATTGGAGGTAATTTTTAAAAAATATTTATGAGGTCAGGTTGAGAGAGAAATGCTCAATTTTCTCTGCCATCTTGGTTCCCCATCATAACATTCCTTTCATTTTTTTTTCTATTATTCAAAGTCCTAGTAATTTATGTTGTAGGATTTATGAGGTGCTCAGGGAGGACTGGTACCTGTGCTATGAGGACTTACTGAGACTTTTTCAGGGCTGCTCATCCAACTTTGCTCTTCACTTGTCAGCTAACTCTCACCTGTGATGTCTCAAAACTATACCATTGCAGCAGCCACACCCTGGTAAAACTACCTTGACAGATGGGCAACCAACAGGCCTCAATATTATTGAAGAGTTAGGGGATGTCTAGCCCATGCATGTAAAGATTTCCCACAGTGGAATGATGGGATAAGAACAATTAGTTACAATTACCATGAAAGCAGCTAAAGTAGTTCCTATGGAATGCTTAGAGCTTGGTCAGACATTGAAGATACCAAGGGCATCCACTGCATCCCAACCCATCATTAGGAATCTTATATTGTCACTAGACTTTGATGACTCAGAAAGAGAGACTGAGGCTGATGATTTTGTGCAGCTCTGCCCCACAAATCCAATTTCCAAGTAAGTCAAGATATCACTCCATGATTTCATTGTTCTTCTTCAAAAATGAAGGATGAACAATCATAAATTATGTTGTCAGCTTTATCAAACACTGAATTATCGAGTTCCATGATTTCTTATTCTCCCATTGTCTGGCATATTCCATTTATCTATATTTTTTATACAGTACCAGATGATTTTCATGAGTACTGCTTTAAGATTTAATTTGAGGTCTGGAATGGCTATTCTCCCTTTGTCTCTTCTTATTTTCATCAGTTCCCATTATATTCTAGATCTTTGTTTTTCTACATGAATTTGTTAATATTTTAGTGTATCCCCTTGGCAATTTGATTGGTATAGCCTTAAAAGTGTAAATAAACTTTGAGCTGAGTTATTTTTATTAGAGTGACTCAGCCCAAAAATGAGCCCTGTATAATCCTCATCCATTCATATTTTTCTTTATTTCTTTAATGAGCATCTTGTAATTGAATCTAAACAAGTCTTTTGTATGCTCTGGTAGATTCAGCTCTAGATATTTTATTCAGTTTATAGTTATTTGGAATGGGATTTCCCATCCTATTATTTCTTTTTGCATTTTGTTATTATCACATAGAAGTGCAGTTGATTTTGAGGAATTATTTTATAGCTTACAACTCTACTGCCTAGCAGCCAAAACCAAGATCAGTAGTTTAAATTTGTTAGATTCAGTTTTCTTCCCCCTCCTTTTGTGAAAACAGAGATGGCATTTGCTCTACTCCACTTTGTGCATCTTTTATGATTTGGGATCTTTCAAGAATCACCAACAATGGCCCAGGGATCTTCTTTGCCATTTTTTTCCAGAAAAAAATTTAATTCATCTTGGATGAGGGGTTTCAAGAGCATCTAGGTGCTCCTTACCATTTCCTTACTTATCTTGGATATCAACTGACTGCTAGTTATTTTTGTTCTGTCATCTCCAGAGCAATGGTCATTTTTCAAAGAAAACTGAAACAACATGAAAACTGAGAAGCATTATTTTACCTATTTTTTCAATAACTATGGTTCCACCTACCCAACCATGGGTGTATCAATTCTTTGATTCCCTTTTGTTCTCTCATTATAATTTTAAAATCTTTGTTTCTTTTCCTTAGCCTCCTTCACCAACCTCATTCTGACCAATTTTTCAGGTCCATGCAATGTTCTAATATTCTTCTTCTATTATCTGACCTTGCTTCCATCTTCTCTAAATTCTCTTTTGTAAAATCCAAGTAGCTTAGTGAGCTCTTTGTGAGTCCCCATTAGCCTCTTTAAACAATAATTAGTTTTCATATTCTTTGAAACTATTTTCATGAAACTCAAAATTTCATACTTGAGCATCTCCCATCCCATTTGGGTTGAATTACCCTTGGGCATTAATGTCCATGGAATCCTGTCTGTCTTTCTTCTGAATGAATTGAAATCTACTTCCAAAATTCTAATTTCTAAAATATAAAATATATATCAAATGATACCTTTTCTTTTTAGATGTAGTTGTCATTTCTTTCCAAAATTCTAACCGTTTACAAGTCAGCAGCCAGTTTTTCTCTATTAGTGAATATCAGATCCAGAATAGAACTTTACCTTTTTGTTTCATCCATCCTTTGAAGAAGGAATGTATTTCGAAGGTCAAGATAAAACCTGATGCATTTAGAGTTAAGGGAGACCTGATTTCAAATCCTGGGTTCTACCATTGCTAGTTGTGTGACCCTGGAGAAGTCATTTATAGTTCTAATATTTGCTCTACCTATTATACAATGTTGCTGTTAGAAAAGTATAATTTTTATAATAAATTATATATACATATATGCATATATATGTATATACATTATATATGTCTATAACAAAAATTTATAATAGAGCTGTTATTTAGACTTACTGGACATAACAGAAGAGAATATGTTTGATAACCTCATTTCTTAAAACTTTTTTGGAGTTGATAGAACATTACTCATTTTGAAAAGTTCTCTGGAATATATTTTGCCCAGAAGAAAGTATGTTTGACCACAGTGTTTATCACTACCAAATGTGCATTCTGATAATAGGGAATGTTCTGCTTGGCTCTAAATTTACATTGTGGAGCCAAATGTTAAGTGCAAGTAGAAATAGAAGAGATAAGTAGCAGGAATGCAGTTAGAGGAGATCTGGAATGATAAAATGTCATGATATCTCAAATCCCAAGAATCCTAGATGTATCGTGATGCCTTCAAAATTGAAGTGAGAAGCTTCAGAAATTCTCTACTCTAACAAAACAAATTCCCACAAAACTCTGGGAATCAGATATCAAGACTCTAAGCATTTACCACCAGAATGAGAATATCTGAATCCACTGTCTCTATTTTTCTTTTCTGGGGAGTGAAGGGAGTGGGAATCAAGTAGGGATAAAGGTGAAACTTAAGGTACAAGATATTACCACCATTTCTTTATAGCAGAGAATGACTCTACTACTCCACCCTTTCTTGATATTTATGTTTCCTGGATGAAATAATTAAATGCTTTTCTTATTGAATGTATTAGTATTTGCATGGTCTAATAAAAAAAGATTTGTATTAGATGTGTGTCTAACACAAATCATTTATAACTCCAAACCAATCCACTGAATCTGGGGCAACAAGGGGTTCTAGAGTCATGTGGAACCTATACTATGTAAATAAATGTTATTTCACCTATTTTTTTATTTCCTGACCTATTGCCACCATCAGTGATACATTGATATAGAAGAGTTATAAAATGTTTCCTTGATAATTTCAACTAGATAAGGTAACAAATCTGGGAACATTTTGGGGGAATTTTAAAAGCACTTCCATTGATTATCAGTATGCCAATTAGCAAGTTACTGCGAAAGCTCAAGAGAACTAATATTCAATGAGAGGTGCTATCACAAGGGCAGTTCCTTGGCTTAGAGATGTCCTTGGTGCCTCAAGATGCAACATGGTATGGGGAGAGAGCAATTGATGTGGAATGAATAAGAATTGGGTTAAAAAAGAATCTCATATTCCTCCAGGAAATATGATTCTGGTTACATCATTTAACCTCTCAATCTCACTTTCATAATCTGTAAAATGAAGTGGTTAAAGTCAATGATTCCTTCCCGATGTAAATCTTTTGTGTTTAATCATATAAACTAGATGATTGGCTTCACAGATGGGAACTACTTAAAGATGGTTTGATTGGCTCAGACTTTAAGAGCACAGAATCTTCTGAGTTAATTCATCCATTTGCACAAAATCATGCTAATACAACTCCCTTATACCTTTTCACCTTTTTTTTTTCATCCATCTTTCTTCTGGAAAGATCTTGGGAGCACAGCAGGAAGGTAGAGGGAAAAAAATACCCACATTATAAGAGCAATTATTGGATTACTTCCAGTTAAAGCAGCTGGGAGATTATCTGTGACCCAAGATGGCAGTTCCTGAACAAAGTATTTGTGAAACTCAGCTTTGTAATTAATATTGGGGGGGGGGATTTATTAAGTAGTATGACCATAAAAGATATCATTTTTGTTGTAGAAGTAGCACAATTCTAAGGTTGTACATTGTAGGTAACTCTGAATTTTCAGACTTCAGAGATCTGTCCTACTGTTGAAAAAAGGAAAAGTTCTAAAGAAGGGTTACTCTTGGTAAGACAAGATGGTTATGCCACATGGTACAAGAAAAAAAAATCACAAACAACTAAAATCATGATATGGAGGACTGTAGGATACAGACTTAGTAGTACACTACCACACTGAGTTACTCAGGTGGCATTCATCCAATAGGTAGGGAATTGCTTACCTAGAATATTCAAATGAATTTCCCTTTCAAATGAGTTCAAATTTTCAGAATTTCATATGACAGTGAAAAAACTTACCAAAATATAAAGGAGAGTTGCCAAGTGTATTTCCATTCTGTGGGCATTAAAAACTAGCTTCACACTATGTGTCTTAGCAGAGTAAGGAGGAAGATTGAATTCATCATTGTTGAAAGAAAGTCTCACCAGATTGTAGAAAGGAAAGTTTACTCAATTAGAATGCCAAAATTCAGCTTATTTTCAAAGTAATTTCAAATGAGGGAGTAGCACTAAACTAGGGTACTTTAGGATACTGTAGGGGGAAATGGAATTTAGCAGAGATAGAGAACTGATGTTTTCTGAGTCTTTTGTGTCTTATGCATTTTTTTAAGGTGAAATAAAGGTTACCCTGACTCCAATACTTGAATTGCAAATTTACGTGCTTGTATAGAACCTTTTATCCATATCTGTGAAAATCTTGAAACTTGGATTTCTAAGAGTTAACTTTGGGTGATGACACAATGTGTTAAAGAGTGATTTTTTTTTTTTTTCAGATAGCATCCCAGGTAGATGATCAAAGTCAAAATTTGAGAGGTCCTGATCCATAGGATACAGAGACTAAATTTAATCCTCTGTAACAGCAAGGACCCCAACATACACAGGAGGGTCTGTTGTACAGGTTCTTAGATCTGCTTTTCTGAAAGGAAAGCAAGTTTTGAGAGGTCAACAATCACTTTAATTAAGCTCATATATCATTCACTTAGTTCAGGAGAAAAAGTTAGCATCCTGAATTTCAGAGAAAAAAACAGAGAAATAAAGACCAACAAACAGGGCTCCCAACTTTCTGACCAAAAGCAATATATACATCACAGACTGACAGACAGATTCAACTGTGTGATCATTACATTCATATATAGTTACCAGAGAGAGAAGCATTAACATCTGGGTTTTCAAAGCCTGAATGATCCTTTGTGGCTACCTAGAGTCTCATCTGGCCAAACAAACACTTCTAATGAGTAATCCCTAAAACAAAACCTCACCTCAGAATATATATAGACCTTTCAGATCCAGGAGGCATCACAACCCTGGAGAACCAGTGCCTCATTAGAAATTAACAACAGGTGTGGTTCTTCCTACAAAATAAATTTCTCCTAATCAAGCTTCCCTTAATTAGCAGGCCCATTAATGGATAGGGAAGATCTTTAACTCTCACTAACATAATTAACATTCTACCCACCTTATCCCTATTTTACATTTGAGGAAACTGAAGCAAAAAGCTAGAATGACCAAAGGCACAGAGAACAATTAGGAAGTGTTACAATAATCCAGTTATGAAGTCACTGCCCTAAACTAGAGTCTGAATGTTAGAATGGAAATAAGGACAAATATAAGAAATATTACAAAATATTACAAAAAGAATTATCATTGTTCCATATTGACTATTTGAATGATGGAGGGTAAGGGACTAGGAGGCATAAGTGATTTGTGACTAAAAAATGGTATTTTCAGTGACCCATAGAAAAGCAAGTTAAGAGACAGAGTCAGTTTTGGGAAGAAACTATTCAGTTACATCTTCCTCCAGATTTTCCTATTGAAATTGCATCAGAAAAACATTCCATTATCTGTAATGCACTTGAAAACTGATGTGGGAAATGTTTTTTTTTTAATAGTAAAGCTAAATATGTATATTCATAAGGCAGTTCAGTGAGAAGGACTAACTTATCAGAAAGGAAAAATCCAACTCTTGTTTACATAGGATGGTACAACTTTTTTAAGATGTACTGGAGAAGCAATGTCTGGGCAGGTATAGCCATTCAAACTGCCATTGATGCTGGTTATTTATTTTGCTACAAGGTATTGGTTGGTGTAATTATTTTATTATTGCCAATATCAATTCCCACTCTTTATAAATTTCCATTATCTTAATCAATCATAGAACATACAACTTTTTAAAATGTACAGTGAGGATAACCTCGAAGGTTCTTTCCAGTTCAGAGAAATTATAATTCTATGTATTTTTTTGAGTGATTGTTATACCCTCGATTGTCAGGAATTAAAGTAAAGGACAAACCATATTCCTGGCACTGAGAGTTAGGCTTTAGAAAGATGACTTAAGAGTAATATGAGGCAATACAGAATCAAAGGCTCAATTGTGTAGTTAAGACTATAAAGACTCAATAGATTAACTTAGAGAAGAGAGACATCACTTACAGTTTGGGTAAAAAAAAGTGAAATATTACTTAAATTAACTGCTTTATTTGATAATTGTAAAGTATTTTGTAAAGCCTGAATTCCAATATATAAGTGCAACCAGTTATAATTATAAACTTAGTAAGGTCAAATATTGTTTTCTATTCATCTTTATAACCACCATTTTTGTCTAATATATGGAGATATTTTGGGGTCTGGCACTGTGATTCCATTGGTAGCACTCCCAGGGAATTTCTTCCTCCCATACTGCAGGTTGGCATCTTCTCTGCAATGGATTATCACAGCATGTTGCTACCCTAAAGCATTGGAAGTTTAAGTGATTTATCCAGGGTCACACAGTCAGTATGTATCAAAGGAGAACTTGCACTCAGGCCTTAACTCTGTGTTATTACAATGATCAATCGTGGTTGCAAAGAAGAGATGAGAAAATGCATCTCCTTCTCTCCTTTACTACAGTGGAGGCTATGGGTATGAAACATTGAATATAATGTTAGACTCAGCTGATGTTGTAACTTGTTTGACTGAACTGATTTTTTTCCTCTTTTTTCTTTTTTTTTTTTTTTTTATTCTTTGCTGCAAGGTAAGTCTGCAGAAGGGCAGGGGAAACAAGATAATGTAAAACTAAAATGTATCAAAAACATTGGGAAAAACAAAAAAATGTTCCTGAAACAGTAGAAGTCTGATAGGGAAAATAATAAGAGCCCACATTTGGAGGTATTTGGTATTCAGAGTCAAGTGGCTGAAATGGTGTGGCATCCTTACACAGTCTATTCTTTGGTGAATTTTCTAAGAAACTTTATCTGTAGCCTAAGAAATCTACATCTCTTTAATTATCCCTAAAGGGCTCATGACATCCTCATGAAAAGTGGGAAGTCATTCAATTACATAGAGGTTTGACCCTCTCTAGAATTAAGATCCCAAATGGAATAGATGGGGATACACATACACACCAATATACATGTACATATATATATATACATACACACATATACACACATATACATATATGTATAATATATACGCACATGTATGTATATATGTGCATATATATGATATGTGTATATATTTAGTTGATAAATTATGCCTTTTCAATACCAGTTCAATCCCATGCCTGATCCCTGCGCTCCCCCACATACTGGTAATACTTCCTTTAAAGAATTAAGCAAAAACCTTCAGATAAAAATAGATATAACAATTATAGCTGCATGTTTTACTCATCATCCAGATTTTGAAACATCTGGGGCATTTAACATCTGGGGGTCAAATGCTCCATTTTGTTTCCTTTTAGATAATTTGGAATGCAAATTCCATTCATTTGGTGGCTTGTGGTTCCGCAATGGACCTTTCCTCTTGTTTCTGAGCAACAAATTTTGTTCCCTCTTAATGGGATCTGGGCTAGTTACATAGACCTGGAGGGAGGACTGACCCTGCTAGGTTTTTAGATACGTTTTCACTTTTGATACATGCAACCCCAATTTATATGGAAAATGCCCTTTGTGAAGAATGCTGACTTTGGGAGCCTCATATGGGGAAAAGTTTTTAGAGCTTCTTAGTGGCCATGTGCCTGGGTGTAGCTAATCTGCTAAATGGCTCTGACTTTGTCTAATGATTCATCAGTAATTCCCAGAAAGCTGTTTACCTGGTAATGCATTCGCTCAATGTCCTTTGCTCAGGTCAGAAAAGAACAAGAATAAAATAGAATTTTCTGCTGAAAACATGTTGTCCTATTAATCGTGTTCCTCTTGCTATAAGAAAAATTCAGACTTCAATGGCATAGTTCCTCTCCTTTTAAAAGAAGCATTTTCTCAATTATTGGTCTGACAAAAAGGGAGGACATATGTTCTGAAGAGCCCCGGGAATATAACACAAAGTGTGGTCAAATAATTAATATAGGCCTGGTTCTCAGCATGGAGCCTTATTGATAAGAATTTTAATAATGTTCTTTCAGCTTTAGATCTAAGAGTAGTATGATATATGGTCTGCATTTTACCTAACACATGCACCTCATATTTTATTTTTTCAATTTATTATTATTATTTTTAAAGTTAGAGATATTTCTTATCACTAAACAAATAGGTGCCGTATATAAGCACTTAAACTAATGAAGGCTGGTTTTCTGTGATTTGCATACAAGGAAGGCAAAAGAATTACCATGTATAGAATGAAGTCAAGACATGGGTCCCTTAGGAATAAAGTTTGCCTGATAAATTGCTGAAGCTACTCACCTCATTGTGATATTCAAAAAAATTGTAGGCAGGTCTGGCCCTTAGGAAAATCATGAACTAGATAAGGTTTGGCTATACAATACTGAGCTTTCCCTCTTTGCATCTTTTTATTTTTCCTTAACCCATTTATAATTCTCCTCTTCAGAGACTTGGTACCTCTATGCTCTCTTTTCCCACTTCCTTCTATAAAATTTGCACTTAAGAATGCATTTGATATTAATAATTTGCTCCTACTTTAACCCAATCCTTATGATACATATTCCAGAGGGGTTTGCATTTCCAACCTATCTCTCATTAGGAAATGGAAAAATTTCCCCCTTTCTTAAAGGAATTTCAAGGACTAGTAAACAGAAAGGGATATGGAAATATGGGGGGAGTGGTTGCAAGAGCCTTTTTCTATTTGTTATATTTGGATTTTCACCACTTAAAAGTCCTAAACTTAGCATCTCAAGACATGAGTCTGAACTCTAGCTCTGTCCCTCACTACCTATGGGAACTTGATTGTCATTTAACCTCTAGACCTCAATTTCCTCAAGTACAAAATGAGAAGTTCAATGAATTGACGTCTAAGGGTACCATCTAGCTCCAAATCTATGACTATGTAAATAATGTCACTCTTAAGAAAAGGCATAGAGACTTCAAAAGATATTGATAGGCAGACAGAGGAATTATTTTATATAATAGACTAAAAAAACATGGGAGTGGTCCCTGGCAAATATCATTAAAAGTCAACGTGTCATCTTCCAAATAGTTGCCAGATTGATATTCCTAGATTAAAAATCTTATTTTGCCACTTTCTGACTCATGAAACTCTAGTGACTTCCTATTGCCTTTATGATAAGGTATCAACTTTTCTTGGCATTTAAATTCCTTGACAATGACTCCAAATTACACTATTAGTTTTAGGACACTTTTTTCCCCATCACGCTGTATCACCAAAGCAATATTCACATCACTAATGGTGACCATGAATATGCCAGCACAGTTCTTAATCACAAAATACAGACTTTTCATATAGAAGGCAGAAGAACAACATTTATTTAAACATCAAGAAGTCAAATCTCAGGGCCAGAAAGCAAAATCATCCATCATGGTGATCAAAAGTTAATAAAGTTGATCACAGCAGAGGGCAGTCATTCTCAAACCTCCCCTTTCTCAGCCAGGGCCTTCTCACTATCAATTGTCACAATGTTTCAGTTGACCTGTGTCAGTTGCCTGCATTCTTTCCACTCTGACCTGACCCCACTTACTCTCTTCTTCCCACTTCTGCTCCATCCTTCCTGTTCTGCCTCTTCAGCAAGCTCCTCCTACCACCTGTGATTTAGACTTCCAGGTGATTTAAGCAGGACACATTGACCTATTAATTGATGAGGAAGATCTTTCCATTTCAATTACTATTACATTTCGGCCCCAATATCTTTCATATTCATTACATAGCTCAGTGGGGCAACTAGTATTACAAGCATCATATCATTCCCCCTTAACAAATGAGGCCCAAAGTCTTGGGGTAAGGAGCAAAAGTCTCTTCTTCCACAACTACTTCCTGCTGAGATTAGACACAGAGCTGCTCCTGCCCCAAAAGGTCCCATTTGAGAGATCGGTTCTTTAGCTGGCATCTGGAGTTTGGTCATCTTCAGGTCCAGAGATGACACATCACCATCATGGATAGGAGGTGCATCTAGCTTAAATGATCAGGCATCTGCAGGTGGAGGGTACTAAGCCTATAGGAAATAAATCTAGCAAATAAGTTTAACAGATGAAAAGACAAAATACAAACAAACAAAAAAATAAAACCAACAAACAATAACCAGAAGCAGGGTAGATATAGGATCAGCTGTGGTTCTGGAGTCTATAAATCTATTATCACAGCCTCATTCATGGTAGAATATATTAGTTAAGGGTACAATTTGGTAATCATTCTCTCTTGAATTAACAACACTTATGGTATTATTTTTCCCATGTGCTATAATTTCCACAATCTTTGGAACACTGCCTGTCTGGCTTCCATTTTACCCATACTTTAGCTCCCAATTTTATTCTATCAGTAGAGCCCAATCCTTCAGTTACTTGATTAGCTATTTCACAAGGAGAATAAGTTTTCACAAGTGGTCTTGTTTCACAAGGAATAATAATCATTTGCGCTATTTTATCATTTTTACAAAACTGTGTGGGTCCATCACCTAAATTTTGCAACGTTACAATAATTCCTCATTGATAATTAGAAACTATCACTCCAGCCAATACATGTATTCCTCGAACTGATAATCCTAATCTGAGCTGGGGTTTGGCCAACTTCCTATTCTCCCTGAAGGTGAGACAAACTTGGATATAAGGGTTCAGCAGGATCTGTAGGGGCAGTTCTTATTCCTCTATTTCTTCTAGTATAAAGTCCCTTTTCTCAGTACATTCTGTATAGTTCTTTAGTTGGAATACCATCTATGCTTCTAAAATCTACCCCAATCTCAACAGAGCAGTAAACAATTCTCTCCATGTCAATTTATTCTGATTTTGAATCCACTGGCTATTTACTCTTCTCTCTTTAGCAATGTTGTCTTTCCTCCACTCTGCTAAGTCACCTAAATGTGAAAACTTGTCCAGTGCCTCTGAAAGAGGGTGCCCTATTTCCGCAATTATTAGATTCAAAGTCAATTGCTTATAAGTAGGAAGAACCGTCTTCACTATTATGTTCCTATGGTAAACTGGAAAGAGTGTGTCATAGTATGCACCTGCACTTCCAATCATTATGGCAGTCTTCATTACCTCCTCCTTTAGCTTTCTTATACAGTCCCTAAGTGAATACCAGGATCTGTCTCCACCAGGTCACACAGAGTAATCAGGATACTGCTTACTGTATCCTTCTGCAGCCAAAGGTAACAGATTAGTTGTAATGTTACCTCCTTGCATAGTGTAATCTCTAAATGTTTGCTGTACAAAAGGATTTTGACTAACACCTATCAATTTGAAGCAGTCAACAGGATCTATAGCTATTCCTCCAACTCTGTCATCACTGATTCTCCCCACCCAAGATATTACCAATTCTCCCATCCTTTGGGTGAACTGACTCAAAATTTCGATGATCTCCTACTGAGTAAAAGTCTTAATCATTTCCCTAAACACTGAGTTACCTCCTTGATTCTCCTGTTTCCACCTCACTATTGGGCATCCTTCTGACTGAGAAAATTCTTCCTTTAAAATTATTTCATTTGCTTTGTCAATATTGCAAATAGGCTGGATCTGTACAAAGGTCAGATTGCATTTCTTTTGTTAGCCTTCAGCTTCCTCTGAGTTGAGCAGCCTTTCCTTCTACCTGAGACCTCCCCCTCCCCACCCGCAGACTGTTCTTGTACTCTTTTCCCATATGATTTTTTTTTTCCTTAAGCAGCTCATCTCTGTTTCTACACATAATAATGGTAAGATGTTACCCCTGCAAGTTCCTTCCCTGGTCTTTATTCCTTGAAGACTCCTGTTCAAATCTCCAGGTTCCCCTCTTGTAACCTTGCTTCCCAGTTTTCATAGGGTCCAGTGCTTTTAGCCCATTCCCTTGCTAGTGAGGAAGATGGTAAATTCTCCCTTATTGGGATATTAATGTCTTCCTCTAAATCATTTCTGCCTAAAAATAGATATTTTTTTTTTTTACTTTGTAATCCAGTTTGTGACACCAAATGTAACACCGAGGCAATATTCATAGCACTGGTAGTGACTATGAATATGCCAGCATAGTTCTTAATCACAAAATATAAAAGACTCTCCATATAGAAGGTAAAAGAAAAAAATTTATTTAAACATCAGAAAGCCAAATCCCAGAACCAAAAAGCAAAATTCATCATGGTGACCAAGAAGTTAATAAACATGATCACAGCAGGGGGCAAAGCCATTCTCAAACCCCGCCTCCTTCAGCCAGGGTCTTCTCACTGTCAACTGTTACAATGTGTCAGTCTCAAACCTCCTCTCCCTCAGCCAGGGCCTTCTCACTATCAACTGTTACAATGTTTCAGTTGGCCTGTGTCAGTTACCTGCATTCTTTCAGATCTGACCTGACCCCACTCACTCACTTCCTTCCCCTTCTGCTCCATTCTTCCTGTTCTGCCTCTTCAGCAAGTGACTTAGGCTTCCAGGTGATTTAAGCAGATCATATGGGCCTATTAATTAATAAGAAAGATCTTTCCCTTAAAATTACTATTATATATGCCCAACTTGCTAACTTGCTGTTTCCTAATATTTCATTTCTCATCTTTGTGCCTTTGTACAAGGTAACCCATATTCTTGGAATGTTTTCCTTCCTTGCCTCCTTCACTTATATACTTATATATTTAACTACCTTCAGGGTTGACCTCAGGACTTACATTCTACATAATGCTTTTCCTGTTACTGCCTATGTGGGGGGCCTCTCCTCAATAATACTTCTCTGTGTTCATATTGCATTCAACATTTACATCAACATCTTGAGTACAGTTTACTTTGTCTCTTCATTTCCACCCACAGTTCTAGGCACATAAAAGGTATTAACAAATATTTAGAGAATCAATGAATTATGAATGAATAATATCACTTCTAAATGATTAAAATAATATAGATAGCAAAATAAACACAAGTATCATATCCCTAGATTTATGAGGGCACTTTAAGCGATCTTACAATCCAACTAACAAGAAAAGATATTCATGAACAAACCCTTAAAAGTGAGTTCATTATAATAAAGAGAAAACACGAATATTCATTGAATTGAATTTAAAAAGTAATTCAAGATAACACAAAATATGGCACATGGGACTAAAGAATAAGTGACAATTGAACGATAAAGACAGTAAGTATAGGACTTCAGAGAAGGGAGAGAGCACATGATTTCTAGGAAGCTTTTAGAAAGAGGTAGGATACGAAAGGAATTAATATAAACATATTGATTGAATTTTTGGAGACTATAAGAACTATAAAACTGGTTACTGTTATATCTTAAGATACAGTTCAGCTAAAGGTGTTCCTAAACACTTTATTAACATAATCTCTGTATATGTATTTTGGTGGTTAATAATATGGGTATCCCCCTCCAATTGTGTAAGTTGTAACCTATTCATTATATTGTCAAATAGAAAACGGGAGCCCAAGGCAAATAAAGATAGTAATAAACCATTCACCTGCCTTCAATGAAGTCAAAGCACTACACCCAGAGGAACTAGATCCAAAGACATTGAGAAATGGCAGGTGTAATTACTGAGCCAGAATATGAGATCTTTGAAAGATCTTGAGGAATGATAAAGAAGTAAGATTGGAGAAGGGATAGAAGTTATCTTGATTTTCAAAATAAGGAAGAAAATCAATTTGGTAAACAAAAGACTAATTAGATTGGAACCCTGAGGAAAAAAATGTAGTATGCATTCTTAAGTGGAAAGTTAATGAATATCTCCCTTAAGTGATCTTACAATCCAACTAATAACTTGGTTAAAAGCATCACCATTCTTCCAGTCTCCCAACTTTAAAACTTCAACCTAATTCTGAACTTTTTATCCCTCCACATACTCAGTCACTTGCCAAATCTTGTCATTTCTACCTTCACAACATCTTTCACATCCATTTCTTTATCACCACTAATTCATATTATTGTGAACCCTTCCTATTGTGAACCTACCCCTCTTTAAGTCTCATCTTTTCATTCTATGCAGCAGCATCAAAGTAATTTTCTTAAACACAAATCTGACCATAGGTTTCACTTACTTAATCAATTTCAGTGGTCCCTAATGCCTTCAGAATATAACATAAATTTCTTATATTCATATTTTGAAGCCCTTTACTACAAGATCTAGCATATCATTCCTACCTCATTGCACATTGCTCCTACTTGTGCACTGTAATACAGAAAATATGGCCTTCTCTCTGACTCTGTAATATCAAATTAGACTCATTTTTCTTTTAAGACTGTCATTATATTGTTGCTGGGAACAATGAATTAGATATAGTTTACCTAAACTTAGCAAATATTCAACAAAATTTCTCATGCTATTGTGGAACACAAGATAAAATGATATGTCCTAGTCAATATGTGACTTCAGAAATTGATTGACTTTGGCTGCAAAAAGAGACAAACTATGGCTACAACTAAGGCTGTGATAGTACTGTTGTACTTAGTTCTGGTCAGGTAGTATCTGTAGTATTTAATTGAGGTCTGTACATTACATTTTAGGAAAATATTAATGAGCTGAAGTATCAAGGGGAGGTCAACCACAGTGGTAAAACACCCTGAGATTTTCATATGAGGACCAATTGCAAGACCACTGAATGCTAAACCTGGAGGATAAGTTTTCAGTGAAACATGATGGCTCTCTTCAAGTATTTGAAGACCTGTCAAGTGGAAGAGGATCACCCTCACTTGTTTAACTCTAGAAAGCAGAGAAGGTAGCAATGGATAGAAGCTATAAGAAAGTAGATTTATGCTTGTTGTAAAAAATGTTTAGTAATAATCAGAACCACTCAAAATCAGAACAGATTACCTAAGGAGTTAGGTGGTTTCTTCTCAGACGTCTTCAAACAAAATTGGATGACTAGTTATCAGTTATGCTGAAGTTATTCAGTCAAAGGTTCAAATATATGATCTTTGGAGTTTTATTAAAACTCAATAAATTTGTATTTCTGTTGCGTGTATTTTTTTGACTATACAATTTTTCTCTCTGCAATTTTCCATAAATATTCTGGGTATTTTAAAACTCCGTAGGCACTACTACAACACTCCTGCATCTGTTCAATCTCTAGCTCTTGTTACATGGACATCCCACCTTATTTTTAATAATATAGCAATTGAATGGCATTGTTCCCAAGCTATAACTGATAATATGCTGCTGCCTATTTAAGTTTATATGATTTCTTGTCTGGTGAATGTAACCTTCAGTTTTTTTGAGGTCACCAGAAATTTTGCTTCTCCAAATACTGTGGTATTTTATGATTCACAGTGACACAGAACCTCTGGGAAAATATGGGCACTAAAAAAGGAAGATGCTTTTATGTCACAAAGGAGGTGGAGATCATTAGAAAGACTGCGCAATTTCCCAAATGCAATTCATACTTTGACTTATCTCTTATTTGCAACTAAAGATTAGATATTTTCTTCATCCTTGCTTCTTACATTCTCCATTTCTTTCTTTCCCTCCTCTACCTTAATAGCTTTCATGAGAGAGTCCTGGGATCATTTGAATGACCCAGCTGCCTTTGAAGAAGATGGGAAATGGAAATACAACAAGGAAAAAGCAAATTTACATCCCACTGGAAAAATGTATATGTGAACAAGGGATAAAGTACCCATAGGCTGAGAGAGAGAAAAGGCAAATAATTCTGACTTGGAATACCTTTGAAAGAAGTGTTACAGTTCCTTGAGAATATTTTGGTGTTTATTAATAGTAGTAACTGAGGGTTACTACAAAAGATAATTTTTGAAGGAATAGAAACACTATGGTTGGCAGAGAGCTGTGGTTCCAGCATGGTTGGTCCATATGGGTCAATCTAATAGTTAAAGAAGTGGTCTTTCAAGGAAGGTGATGACCACCATCTGCTGGAGAGTCAAAGAATTGCAGAAGTTAGAAAATGAATTGAGCTCTAAAAGGCTGTTTTATGAAAAACCATGAGGCTGGGAGCTGAGATACAGTATGTTGAAAAAAGAAAGCAATGTGAAAGAACAGATGAAATATGGCAAGAGATGTTGAGAAAAAGCAATATAGTTCAAAGAAAGTAAATCATGACAGGAAACCCCTTCAATAGTCACCAAGGAGCAGCAGATCCTAGCCTCCTATACTTTGTTGGATGCACTAGTAGAACCGTTTTAGGGTAGCTACAAGTTGTAAAAATGAGGAGGAAGAATGTTCGTTTGAGGAGAGGTAGTCTCTTGATTCTTGTCTCTTTGGTCTGTTACTTTATAGATAAACGCATTTATATTTTAAAGCTTGTGAGTCTGAGTATTGTAAAATCTTTTGACTACCTAGGAGGGAACTATGGTAGAAAATATGACCTTCACCATGGGAAGGTTTTCAAAGAGCTATATAATTGAGAGTTTTCCCAAAGTGCAATCATGTCAGGAGTAAGCCTCTGATATTAAGATCTGGACCAATATCAAAGTCTTTATTCTGTGCCGATTTAATAGCACAGCTAATCAGACTTAGAACTAGACAGGACCAGAGAGGTCATCTTACACAACCCACTCATTTTATAGATGATGAAAATCAATCTGAATGGTTAAATGTTATTCAAGTATAAATAGAGCTGGGATATTAGCTTAATTGTTCTAAACCCAACATCAATATTTTGCGTTTCCATTCCAAATTGCTTTTCTAGATCTATGTGCTAATGGAATAATTCAATATGCTACCCTTCTATTTACATTCCATAGTCTTGAGAATAGCTATTCTTTATCCATTTGTTTTGGCTTCATTTTTCTCCCCTTTGCAGGTCATTAGTCTGACCTCCCATGAGTAGCTATTGTATCTCATTGAAAAAATGCTTTATTATTCTGAGCTTTGATTGAGTCAGCACAATGTCATTTACAAACAATTTCATTTCAAGGACCTCACATCTTAGCAAATTAATCTTCCATTTGAAATCTGTTTTGGCAGTCTTTATGAAAATGGCCAACACTTTGTGGTAGGGGGGTGGGAATATACATGTCCCTGCTTTATGTTTCCCTGAATATTGATAATTAGAGGACTGCTAGAAGAATTTATCTCTATGATTTCATCTACAAAGAAAGTTTGTATAATTTTAATATATTTGTGCAAGTTGCTCTGTATAAAGTGTCTTTAGGTTTTATTTTGTTCTGTTGAGTCATTTTTTTGTATGTTGGGAACTTGCATTCTTTAACTTTTTGACCATTGCGTGACTATAAAAATGAGATTGTCAATAGAAATTATTTTATTAAAACTTTTTCTACTTACTTCCTCTTCATATTTTCATCAAGAATTCCCTTGACATATCTATAGTTCACTCTCTTAAAGATTTATTAAACATGAGGAATGAGGCACCTGAGTTATGAGTTGCTAAAGTCCTCTTGTTTATCATGTTTTAAATAATACTATTGATGATTTTCCCCCAATCATTTGGTATCTCCTCTTCCAGTTACCTGGAAAATTAAAATATTAATGCTTTCAAAATTATGTTTCCTTCAACATGTACTTAGTGTGGCTCTTGTGGACTTCAGTTTCTCAAATAGTATTTCCATTCCTTTTTTTTTTTAATTTCTCTATTAGCTGTGTTATAAGATGAAAAGCAAGAAAGATGGGATGAAAATATATGTTTTGATTTGCATTCATACTTCTTCAATTCTCTTTCTGGAGGATAGCATTTTACCTCATTAGTCCTTCAGAATTGTTTTAGATCAATATGATGACCAGAATTTCCGAGTCTTTCACAAGTGATGATTGTTCAAAATATTCCTGTTACTTTGTAGAATGTTCTCCTGGCTCTTCTCACTTCACTTTGTGTCAATTCACATAAGTCTTCCCAGGTTTTTCTGAAACCTACCCTTTCATCATTTCTTATAACATAATAGTATTCCATTACAAATATATGCCACAATTTGTTTAGCCATGTCCTAATTGATAGGCATTCCTTCAATTTTTCAATTTTTGCCACCACAAAAAAGGTGCTATAAATTTTTTGTATGTATAAGTAATTTCCCTTTTTATTTTGTGTCTTTGAGATAAAGATCTAATGGTGGTATGTCTGAATCAAAGATTATGAACATATTTGCATCCCTTTGGGCATAGTTCCAAATTATTTTCCAGAGTGATGGGAGCAGATAGCTACTTCACCACAAATGCATGTGTCCCCATTTTTCCACATCTCCTCAAACATTTGCAATTTTTCTTTTCTAAGTCCATCTGATAAATATGAGGCATAACCTGAGGTTACCTTTAATTTCCATTTCTCTAATCAATGGTGATTTAGAACATTTTTTTCATATAGCTTTAGATAGCTTTGGTTTCTTCTAAAAACTGCTTGTTCATATTTTGACCATTTATCAATTGCAGAATGGCTCTTTTATACATTTTACTAGATTCTCTATATATTTAAGTAAGGAGGTCTTTATCAGAGACACTTAATGTAAATTTTTACCCTAGTTTTCTACTTTCCTTCTATTCTTGGCTATATTGGCTTTGTTTGTGCAAAACCTTTTTTTCATTTAGTGTATTCAAAATTGTCCACTTCACTTCTCACAATACTTTCTATCTCTTGTTCAGTCATAAATTCTTCCCTTATCCATATATGTGACAGGTAAAATTTTCCATACTCCCATAGTTTACTTATTGTATCACCCTTTATGTTTAAATTCTGTATCCATTTTGACCTTATCTTGGTATACAGTATGAGATGTTGCTCTAGACCTAGTTTCTGCCAAAATTTTCCAGTTTCCCCAGAAGTTATTGTCAAACACTGAGCTTTTATCACAGAAACTGGGGTATTTGAGTTTATCAAACACTAAATTAATATAGTCATTTATTACTGTGTATTGTTTACCTAATCTGATCCTCCACTCTGTTTCTTAGCCAGTAATAGATTGTTTTGAAGATTAATCCCTTATAATATAATTTGGAACTTGGTACAGATGGTCCCGTCCTCGTCTCACCCAGAAGTCCTGGAGCCCTGACTCCAACCCCCTTGATGGTCTCCATGGTACACATGGAGTTCCCCACACTGCACAGTTATCTGGTTCTAGTTTTGTGCTACTTCTATGGCAGCCACCATGCCTCTCTGCAAGGCAGAGCATCTAAAACATTACCTAATCATGGATGCCCATTGTGAGGCAAGTCATAAGTGAAGTAAGAGAAGTTGAGTGTAGCAGGAGATAAAAAGCATATGGATTCTGGATAATGCTGTGACATAGGTAACTATTTCTACTGAGTCAGAAAAAGAAGAAGAGGAAGATTTGGTTGAAGTGGCTAAATTCACTGATGAATGTTCAGAAGAATGGAAGTAGATGAAAGCAGTCTGGACCAGAACAGTTAGAAGCTCTTAGGAGAACAAAAGCAAAATCCCCACCAGGAGGGCTTGTCACAATTCCTCAGACTCCTCACCCCCAGGAGGGTCTGTCAAAAGTCCTCAGACTTCACACCACCCAGGAGGGTCTGTCAAGACCATTGAGCACTTTGTTACCCACCAGATTCATGACTCCCTGAATTCTTGCCTGTAAATAAAGCCTGGAATGACTCCCCAGACTCCTCACGTCTCAGGAGGGCCCATTAGGGCTCTGCTTAAATTTCCCCCCCACCCCAGGAGAGCCCATGGTGACTCTTTAGACTCATCATCACCCATCATCCATTATAACTCCCCAAGTTTAGTTTCTGAGGGCTGCCCATCACTGTGTAGTGAAGTCCCTGCTAAGTCCTCTCTTGGCCTTAAGGAGAGGAGTAGTAGACATAGACATGAATTTTCTCGGCCTAAGAGCCAATCACCATCCTCTCCTGAGTCAAGGAAACAGCTGCATGACCCCAGAGGTTCTTCTAAGCATAGGAAGTTTCAGACAAACCATTTAACCAAAAAATAGTAACAGCATGATAACGATTCCTCTCATCCTGTGAGGAGCAACCAGTAGGTCTGATTCAGAACTATCTATTCCAAGCAGAAGGGAGGCTCTGATTTAGACCTCTCTCCACCAAGAAGGAAGCAGAGAATCAGAGCTTCTGATTCACTTCACTTTCCAAACTGAAAGAGCTACACAGGTATTTTCTGGGTTCAAAACTGGGTTGGTGTCTGATATAAAGGAGAGAGCAGCAGGAACTCATGAAGTGGGACCAAGAAACCAACTATTTGGAAGCCGAATTTCAAAATACTGAAAACATTTTTCAAGAAAAGCCTGACCACAAGAAGAACCTGAAACTGAAATGATAAAAAAGAAAAAAATTCAAAAATTTTTAAAAAGAGAAAATGAACAATATGCTCAGTGAGGAAAGAGTCTTGTCCAGAGCCAGCAGCAACAATAGAACATGGAAAAAGCAGTTAAAGAGATGCAGAAGCTACTGCCCCATTGTGGGAACCTGGATTAGATGATATGAGAACTAGAGAAAGAGGGTGATTCCATGGTAAACTTCATTAAGAAGACTAAGGATAAGAAGAACAAAGATAAGAAAGAAAAGTCTCGCTACAATGACCCTGCACATCCCCTTGAAAGATTCAATATCTGGCCACCTAAGTGTCACTAGGATGGCATGGACAGGTCCAGTGACTGAGGAGAAACGTGTTGCCATACTTGTCAGTAAGAAAGCTGTTGACACACTTTCTTATAAATGGATTATTGAGCAAATACACCTCCTGTAACTCAATAATGGCTGTAGGTTCTGGTGGTGTGCATGGGACAGATAAGACAACTAAGCAGAGCCAGGGCTAACAGTTTTCTCAGAACAGCCATTCATGGTTGCCACCAATGACCCTGGGAGAGGGTTTAGCGCTTGATATCGGTCTAGGGGCCCTACCATCCAGGGAAAGGTTCATATTCTTTAGTCATTCATACCGCTTTTCCTGTCTTTTACGTGAAACATGCACCATCAAGGGTCTTACTGGTACCCAGAATTCATTCTTGATTGGCTCCTTTTTTCTTTTTTTCTAACAAATACAAATCTTGTTTTGCAAATATTTTCTTTCTGTTTTCTTGAGGATTCTAAAACAATGGGTTCTTCTAATGGGTCAGGGGATGGTTATTTCATTTATCTAGAAAATGGCAGGAATGTTCCCAGACTTAAGAGAGAGGTAGAAGTGGGTCAGAAGTAGAGATCAGTTTAAATGGTTTCAGCAACTGCTCCCCTCTCATGCTCCAAGAAAATGACCCTTTGGCCATTGCTCAGCCATTTGTAGCAGAACTTGGGTTGGAATCAATTCTTCCATTTGTGAAAATAAGGGACTCTCACTCTTCACTTGAAATATATTAGATAGAATCATTGCCAACCTAGGGGTCATGTACTACCTCCTCTTAATTTGGGCAAGAATTGTCAAACAGAAGTCGAGGCTCAGAGCTGATAGTTAAGAAGGGGAAAGTGGTTTATTCTTGCTTGGGGAGCATTCTAGAAAAGGAACTGACTTATCAGGAGCATAAATTTTTTTTAGATCTTAGAATTTTTGACTTTATGATGTTTATGAAAATACACAGATACCACTTTTAAGGGGGAGGAAGAGAAAGAAATCAGGTACTCCTAGTTTTTCTTTGCATTTTTCATTGATTTCCTTGATATTCTGATCTTTTGTTCTTCCAGAAGAATGTTGTTGTTAGTATTTCTGTTTCTAATTTAACACATCAAGGATAGTTACATTAGAGGTCAAATGGGTTGCCTTTATTGTTCTTAATAATGAAAATATGTTGTCAATTTTTTTTAGTCTGTTTTCTGATTTCTTACTTAATTTAAAAATCTGGATTAGGTTTCTCTTATGTCAATCTTACTTTCCTTTTCAGTAATCTTTGATATATTATGAATATCAAGATGAATAAGTAATTTGATATTCCACATTTGGTTTCTCTTTGGTTGCCATGCCTCTCTACTTGCCTCAGAGTTGTGATATGCGGGCTATTCTGGGCTCTATGGCTCTTTCTGGCTATTAATTAACATTGGACAAAATTTGGTAGGAAATGATGGTAGTCCAAGTTGATATCTCTTCCATTTTTTTGCTATCAATAGTTTCTTTACATGAGTCAAGTTGGAGTTATCTTAATTTCTCATAACTTATTCCTTTTATCTTTTTGTTACCTAAGCTTGCATGGGCATGCCAGTATTGCCTAAAATGCATTCAATCTTTGTTCCCAACAATGTGAGTGAGTGTATTCACCTTTAATCAGGTATGTTTCTGTAAAGGCTGTGTCTCTACAACTGATGAAATTGAGATGGATTGTCCATTTCTGCCACTTTTTCTGGCTTAGGTTCTTACCCGCTTGCTCCTTCCTTCTGTGAAGATCACTCTTCAGCTTGGGTGCCAAGAACTGAACTGGTGAGAGGGGAAGACTTCCTTCCTTTGATTATTCTGTTTGACCCAGTTCCTAGAAATGGGCCTGAGGATGTTTTTGCCTGTTCTATATATAATTTTTCCTTCTCAGTTTCAGACATGATTTCCACTAAAATTGTAAGCTCAAGCCATGATAACCTTGGAGCCAGAATGCTGTAATGAGGGTTAAAGATCTTCCCTGCCCATTAATAGACCATTCCCCATTAAGGGAGGCTTATTTTATAGGAAGGCCCACCTCTTTGGCTAATTTCTAACGAGGCACTGGGTCATCAGGATTATGGTGCCCTCTAGCTCTGAAAAGTGCATATATATTCTGAGGTGAGGTTTTGCTTTGGGGTTTATTCTTTGGAAGAAGGTTCATGTGCTAGATGAGACTCTGGGTAGCTGATAAGGAGCCACCCTCAGTTTTAAAAACACAGATGTTGGTGCTTCTCTTTCTGGTAGCTATGTATATATACAGTGCTCAGACAATTGGATCTGTCTGTTGATCTGTGATGTATGTATTGTTTATGGTCAGATAGTTTAGAAGCCCTGTCGGTCTTTATTTCTCTGCTTGTATTTTCTTTATTGGTATATGTAATTAAGGAAGATTGTTGACTCCTCAAAAGTTGCTTTTGTTTTAGAAAAGCAGATCTAAGAACCTTTGCTAGCAGGCCATCCTGGATGTGTCTGGCTGGTATAGATGCCAAGCAGGACAGTACAGCTAAACATCCCAGGGAAGTCAGAAGACACCAGGGGATCTGGGACTCAAGCCCAAGGAGGGTATTTGACTTAGACCTGGGACTATGATCTAGAGGAATTAAGCTGAACTATAAACATTTCCCTTCATCAGAAAACGAGACGGTACAAGAGGTTATGGAATTATGTCTCACACACGTGAGGGGAGTGAGTTTGTATATAGGTGACTATCTCTTAAAGTAAATATTCCTTTATAAAAGCTCCCATGTTACATTTATACTTAGTTCATGTTTATTTTGAGCTCTAAACTGACTAGACGATATTGTTTCTGATATTTAGAAAACTTAGTGTTCAGTCCTACTAAGGCTGTTAATTCAAAATTAGCTACCACTCTGTTGGAAATCTTTTACTTTCCACCAAGCCAACAATTAATTTCATTTCTCCACCTCTCTTACTTGATTTTCAAAAAAATTTTTGAGCTCTTCCATAGCCTGAGACCATTGCATATTTTTTGGAGGTTTTGGATGTAGAAACCTTGACTTTGACACCTTCCTCTGATAGTATTCTTTATTCTTCTTCATCCAAAAGGACAGAAGATCTTTTCACCAAGAAAGTAACCTTCTATTTCCCAGTCAGTTATTTGACTTTTGAGTCCTTGTTAAGTGGAGGGTATGCTCTAGGGACCTGTAAGTTCTCATTTCCTCCAAGGTGGCACAGTCAGGGGAGAGGAGTTTATTCCTCTCCTGGTTTGTGTTCTGTTCTGGGACCAACAAGCACTCTTTTCTGCCCTGTAACTGTGAGTAGGATTCCCTCTCCAGAGTTACCACTAGCTCCACCACATCAGGTTTCTCTTCACCCCAGGACCACCACTCAGAACTGAGATGCAGATCAGCAGCCCAATTCCCCCAGGGTCTTTAGGTCTTGGGTTTCAAAAGTGAATGCTGCTGCCTCAGTGACCTCACATGACTTCCTAAGGAAAAGCTGTGTCCATCCTATCATTTACTCACAAATTCTAAAAGGTTTCTGGTCTTATTTATGGATAGTATGTAAGTATTAATGTGGTTTGGGTGCTTTAGTAATATATCAACTCAATCATCACTGGAACAGAAGTTGCCATTTAGTGCACCAACAGCTAAATTAATTCTTATAGAGAGTCTAAAAGACTTTGTGATTTTAGCAGCCATGGAACCTTTACCTGGAACTCTGTCACCATCATTATGAAGTCTAAGTCAGTTCCACAAAATAGAAGTTAATCTGTTTTGCTTGCTTTCATGGGCTTCTATGATCAAAGAATATATTAGCTAGTATACAACTTATTCATGATGAGCATTCCGTGACAAATTAGGCTAATTCTCAGCAGGTTTGAAACCTTCTCTGTTTCCTAGTAGTATGTGATATTTATTCAAAAATACATCACCTTATTTAAAATGATCATGAACAAACAAATGCAAAATCCCAATATCAAAACCAAGTACTCACTGCACATGATTTAATCAAATATGCTTCAACCTATATTTATTTTTTCTTTTCTTTGAGAGCCTGTGATTTTATCAGAGTATTGCATCCCCAGAGAGGAATTCATTCTACCAACACAGGTAGGTACCTTTTCTTCAACTTGTATCTCACAGTTTTGTTTTGTTTGTTTTTTTGTTAGAAAAATGATAGTTTCAATTGACTTGCCTAATACTATAGAATCTGTGTCAGAGGTAGGACCTAGTTCTTCCTAACCCCTAATTCTATCCTTTATACTACTGCTATTTTGATATTTAATTGTATCATAATCCCCAGTAAGATCCCAATTCGGTGTCTCATTATAGCATAAAAATTACCCTCAGTTTTAATGAATATGCCAATGGAATGAAAGACGTATATTAAAACTAGGTATTAATCTTACCAAACTGGTAAAGTTTTCAATATGGATTAAGTTACGGCTCTTATACGTGGAGCTTCAAATTAGACAACTAGCTACATTCAGAGACATCCATCATCAGAGCGCTAACAAGTCATGATTGGGGTGGGAGTAAGGATGACCACATCTAAGTAATACTATCCATTAAGTCACAAAGAAAGTCTCATTCTTTGTCTTGAAGGGAGTATCCACACTGATGAAATAATAGATGTCAAGTACTAAAGCAATTATACATTGGGGAAAAAAAATCTTCGTGCCTAGGTGGAAAATTTTTAAGAAATTAGAACAATCAGAAAACTTAGAGCAATGATGTAATTTAATAAAGTAACCAGTGCAGCCAGGTGTGGCCACTAGGCGTACAGAGGGAAATGAAGGACTTAATTGTTGGTGTTATAATATTCAGCAAGAGATGCAGAAGTGTTTCCTGGGCCTTGTTAATGGCCCAAATATCATTAATAATTCACTAACCCCATTTGTAGGAGACTGCTTATATGGTGCCAGGACTAGAAGATGATGCAAAATGAGTAAAGCAGCAGTAAAGGGGATGGGGAAGAAAATCCTAGAGCACAACTATAATCTTGAATACTACTTTAAAAACCTCCCAAAATCAATTTTAAATGAGGCAGATATCTGCCTCACAAATGAACCAGTGGAGGTTTCTTTAGTAATAAGTAAGGAAAAGAAAGGGTAATTTATGTGTGGCTGTGAGGGTAGGAGATGAGGAGGGATTTTTTTAACACTATCATTTGATTAAAGTTTTGGAGGATTTTTAATATATTAAGGACAGCAGTTTTGAAGTGTCACTTATTGGGTATATTTATTCCCTGAAGTAGTTTTCTCCAGGCTTCAAGGAGCCAGTGTACCAGAGATAGAAGTGTTTCTGTGAAATCCTACAAACATAATGAAAGTAGGGCCTCCTGGGACCAAAGAGCAGTTTGTGTGCAGACAGGAAAAGGAAGAGTGAAAACTGTTTCCACTTTCACCTTGAATCAAATTAAATCAAATCAACGAATTCTTATTAAGTATCTAGTATGGATAAGGCAATGTGCTAGGTTTCCTGGAGAATATAACGAAATATACGATATGGCTTTTACCCTTAATGAGGTCACAGTCTACTGGGAAAATCAGATAAAACATACAAAAAAAAGAGAGAGACTTGTTAGCACTATTCAGATGTGATAATGCTTTCAGCTCATGCAACTACAAAGGAATACTTCAGTGGTAGAATGGTACAATGGATAGATAGCAAGTTTTAGAGTTAGAATATATGGGTTCAAATCTCATACAGGATTGTAGTGGCATATTCAAATGACACATGCTGGCTATGTGACTGTCAATAAGGCATTAGTCTCTAAGTATTTCATGTAACTTTTTGACATTGTAAATTGCACGATGTGATTGAGAATTCTGTAAAAATCATGGGTCTGTTCAAAACAAGTAAGATGGTTAAAAGCAATTAAAATCTTGATAGTTAAAATGTAATATGTAAATAAAGTGTCACATGATGATATATAAATACCACATGGTTAAGAGTATTATCTTGGAGCATTCTGGAAACTGAGAGAAAGAAAAATCACTTCAGGTCATAGGGGAAACAGCACGTGAGTTACAGGATCTGAACTGGTCCTTGGTTGGATTTAGACCAATATAGAATAGAGAAAGGATATTCAAAATTCCATTGCAAAAAATACTCACCATTTTCCCTGCTACTGCTACTCTGTTGCTCATTGTGGGTTCTCAGACAGGTATAATCAAATCCAGAGGCATGTTAAGCGAATAGAAAAATATTAAATCTAAGAGTAGAGGAGGAAGAGCATAAAGTTTTTGGGTTTTTTTAGGGAGGTATTTTTTAGTGGGGGCAGTTTGTTTTGAATAAAATATTCACATAATGAAGTAGAAAGAAATATAACTGGAAAAAAAAGATTAAGGACAGTTTATGAAGGACCTTGAATGCTGGGTAAGGAGTTTTGTCATTACCTCTTAGGTAATAGAAAACAACTAAAGTTTTGTTTCGTTTTGTTTTTTTAATTTACTTCTAACTGCTCTCGCCTTAATCCACACTCTTTTAAAGGATCTCTTTATCCTCTTCCCTAACCCTCCCATTTCTTGTTCTAGGCACTCCTCAAAGGGTCCCTCCTTTTTCCTCTCCTCCCACACTCCTAAATTTTAATCTATATATCCTTCTAATTCCCTTATCACTTTCCCTCATCCTCTTATCTCTTTATAAATTTAAAACAGTTTACATCCTTCTAGATGTATATCTTGTCCACTCTTCAACAACAAAGCTGATGAGTAGGATTCCAGCATTAGCAGCCCTCCACTGCTACCCATTTTTTTTGTATCAGTAATTCCTTTTCCACCTCATTTTTATGATTGCTTTTTTTACCTTCTGCTACACAATTTTGTTTTCTATAATCACTTCATCATGGTCAGATCAACTCTAACCTTTTTTTATAAACTACCCAAGTGCTATTAACAGTCTTAAGAACACTGACAACACAGGAGAGCAGTTTGGAACTATGCCCAAAGAGCTACAAAAATATGCATATCTTTTGACCCAGCAACATCGCCTCTAGGACTGTATCCCAAAGAGATCATAAAAATGGGAAAGGGTCCCACATGTACAAAAATATTTATAGCAGCTCACTTTGTGGTGGTCAAGAACTGGAAATCAAGGGGACAGCCATCAGTTGGGGAATGGCTGAACAAGATGTGGTATATAAATGTAATGCAATACTATTATGCTATAAGAAATGATGAACAGGAGGACTTCAGAGAGGCCTGGAAGGACTTATATGGACTGATGCTGAGTGAAAGGAGCAGAATCAGGAGAACTTTGTACACAGCAACAACTACAATGCATGAGGAACTTTTTTAGGATAGACTTAGCTGTTCACAGCAATGCAAGGACCTAAAAAATTCCCAGTGGACTCTTGAGGCAAAATGCCTTCCACATCCAGAGGAAGAACTATGGAATCGGATCACAGAATGAAGTAGACCATTTTCTCTTGTGCTACATTTTGTTTTGTTTTGATGCTTTATCATGGTTTCTCCCATTCATTTTAATTTTTCTATGCAACATGACTAAGGTGAAAATCTATTCAAGAATGTATATCTAGAACCTAAAATAAGGAATTCTGCATATAAAAAGTAAACAGTTTAACCTCATTGAATCCCTCACATTTGGTCTTTAATGTTTACCTTATATTTCTCCTGGACCTTATATATCAGATTATTATGTTATTAAGTAGGATATAATTAATATAATATATTATAATATATCTGTATCATTATATATTATCATTATCATATATAATGTATCATTATAATAAAGTATAATAAAATAATAACAAATAATTATTGCAATTAATTTAGTTGAATTGTAAGGATTTTCACATATCATCTGCAAAAAGAGATGATTTTTATTACCTCATTCCCTATTTTGATTCCCTCAATTTATTTCTTCTATTATTGGTATTGCTAGGATTTTCAAAATAATATTGAATAATATTGGTGACAGTGTTTTTAATAGGAATAAATGTTGTATTCTGTCAAAAGTTCTTTCTTCATCTATTGAGGTAATCATATGATTCCTGGTGGTTTTGTTATTGATATGACCAATTATGTTTACTATTTTTCTAATATTGAAACAGCTCTGTGTTTTTCTGATCTAAACAAAACACAGTCATAGAGTAGTGTTTTTGCGATATATTGCTGTAATCTTCTTGCTGGTATTTTATTTACCTTTTTTTTGCATCAGTATTCATTGGGGAAATTGGTCTACAGTTTTTTTTTTCTGTTTTTGTCTCATATTTGGTTAAGGTATCAACACTATAATTGTGTCATAAAAGGAGTTTGGTAAAATTCCTTTTTGTCTTATTTTTCAAGATAGTTTATTTAATATTGGAAGAAATTGAACTTTAAATGTTTGGTAAAATTCACTTGTGAATCCATCGTGTTTTGGGCATATTTTTTCTTCTCCTGGTTATTTTTTTGTTTTTTTGTTCTTGTTTTGTATTGTTTCTTGATATCTCATGGAGTCATTGGCTTCCACTTGCCCAATTGTAATTTTTAAGGAATTAAATTAAGCTCAATGATGACTCGTTCAATTTCCTTGTCTAAGATAGAGCTATTTATGTATTTTGCTTCCTCTTCTGTTAACCTGGGTATGTTTTTATTTTTGTAAATATCCAGCTACTGCACTTAGATTGTCAAATTTATTGGCATATAATTGGACAAAACCACTCCTTATAAGTGATTTAATTTTCTTCTCATTAGTGGTGAATTTCCCCTTTTCATTTTTGATATTGGTAATTTAGTTCACTTCTTTCTTTGTTTTAATCGAATTAACCAATTTTTCATCTATTTTAGTATGTTTTTTTCCATAAAATTAGCTCCTAGTCTTATTTATTATTTCAATGATTTTCTTACTTTAAACTTTATTAATCTCTCCTTTGATTTTCAGGATTTCCAAGCTGATATTTAATTGAGGATTTTTTATTTATTTTTTCTAGTTTTTTTTATATTTTACTGTATGTCAGATTTATTGATCTACTCTTATCTTATTGAAGCAAGAATAAAGCAGTAGGCACTTCTTTGACCCCCACACCATAAATTTTGGCGTGTTTTCTCATTTTTGTCATTATCTTTAATGAATTATGGATTGTTTCTATGATTTTTTTTATCTTCTCGTTCTTTAAAATTAAATTATTTAGTCCAAAAAATAATTTTTACTCTATTATTTCCATGGCCATATATTGGAGGCAATTTTTATTGCAATAGGATCTGAAAAGGGTGTATTTAATATATCTGCTTTTCTTTCTTTGATTGTGAAGTTTTATGCACTTATACATATTCAATTTTTGAGATGTGTAATGTACAGCTAAGAAAAAGGCATACTCCTTCCTATTCCCATTCAATTTTCTCCAGAGTTCTATCATCAATTTTTCTAAAATTCTTTTCATCTCCTTAACTTCTTTCTTGTTTATTTTTGGTTAGATCTGACTAGTTCTGTATGGGGCAAGCTGAGATCTACCTTCTGTAACTCATTTAACTTTTTTCTTTAAGAATTTTGTATTATACCACATGATGCATATGTTTAATTTTGAAATTATTTTGAGGATTTTTAATTTATTTCATTGTCTATGGTATCTTTTAGCAAAATGTAATTTCCCTGCTTATCTCTTTTAGTAGATTTGTTCTTAGTTTTGCTTTGTCCAATATTGTGATTGCTACTCCTGTCTTTTTTTTTTCTTCAGTTGAAGCATAATAGATTCTGTTTGAGAATTTTATTTTTATTCTCTGTTTCAAGTCTGTTTCTCGCAAACAACATATTGTCAGATTCTGGATTTTAATCCATTCTGCTATACATTTCCATTTTATGGATGATTTTATTTCATTTATGCTCAAGTTATTATTACTGTGTATGTCCCTGTTTATCCTCTCTCTCTCTCTCTGTCTCTATCTCTAATCTCTGTTTCTTTATCTCTCTCTCTGCCTTTTCATCTGTCTCTCTCTCCCATCCTCAAAATTCTCTTTTCCTTCTGTTGAGTGGCTCCACTAAACCTCCTTCCCTTCTATTAATCTCTTCTTCTCTTATCCACTTCCCTTCCTACCTCTCTGTAGGGTAAGATAGATTTCTATACCCAATTGAATGTGTAGGTTATTTCCTTTTTGATCCAGTTTTGATGAGAGTAAGGTTCATGCATTTCTGCAGCCCATATCTTCCCCTCCACTGGAAAAGTTATTCCTTGTTTGCTTGTTTTATGTGAGATAATTTTCCCCATGCTACCTCTCTCTTTCCTCTGTTCAAAATGCAAACCTCTTTCTCAATTGTTCATTTTATTTTTTTATGATATGATCCCTTCCAATTCACCTCACTCCCATGACCTCTGTCTAAATATACTCCTTGTAACTGCCCTAATGATGATAAAGTTATTAGGAATAACAAATATTATCTTCCCATGAAAAAGTGTAAACAGTTTACCACATTCAATCTCTTATGATTTCTCTTTCATGTTTACTTTTCATATTTTTCTAAGTCTTGTACTTGAAAGTCAATTTTCTATTCAGCTCTGGGTTTTTCATTAGGAATACCTGAAAGTTCCCTGAAGGATTATGCTCATTTTTGCTGGGTAGGTTATTCATAGTTTTCAGTTCCTTTACCTTCTGGAATACTATATTCCAAGTTTTCTGATCCTTTAATGTAGAAGCTACAGGGTCTTAAGTTGTCATGTCTGTGGTTCTATGATATTTGCTTTATTTTTCTGGTTGTTTATAATACTTTTCCTTTGACCTCAGAACTCTGGAATTTGGCTATAATATGGCTGGGAGTTTTTATTTTGTCATCTCTTTTAGGAGGTGATTGGGAGATTCCTTCAATTTCTATTCTACCCTCTTGTTCTGGAGTATTAGAGCAAGTTTCTTGATGATTTCTTGAAATGTTATATTGATGCTCTTTTTATTAAGCATGCTTTCAGGTAGGCCAATAATTCTTAACTTATCCCCAATAATTTTTGCAGGCAAGTTTATTTTTCAATGAGATATTTCACATTTTCTCCTGGTTATTTTTTTGTTTTTTTGTTCTTGTTTTGTATTGTTTCTTGATATCTCATGGAGTCATTGGCTTCCACTTGCCCAGTTGTAATTTTTAAGGAATTATATTCTTCTGTGAGGTTTTGATCCCCTTATTCCATACGGTCAATTCTGTTTGCTTAAGGGATTCTTTTCTTCAGTAAATTTTTATAGCTTTGTTTCCCATTTGGCCAATTCTTTTTAAGGATATTTTCTTCAATGATTTTTTTTTGTACCTTTTTAAATTAATTTGATCAGTTCTCTTTCTGAAGGTGTTATTTTCTGCAGTATTTTTGTGCATCTTTTACCATGTTGTTGACTCTCTTTTCGTAATTTTCTTGAACCACTCTCATTTCTTTTCCCATTTTTTTCTCTTTATGTCTCCTATTTTTTTAAATCCTTTTTTAGCTCTTCCAGAAATGATTTTTGGGTTTACATCCAAGTCACATTTTCCATGATGCTTTCCTGTTTTGACTTTGTTGTCTTCTTCTGAGTTTCACTTTGTCTCTTCCTTGTCTCCATGGTAATGTTTTATAGTACAGTTCCTATTTGTTGTTTATTCACTTCTTCAGCCTATTATTTGATTTTTAAGTTCATTTTAAATTTGGGCTCTGCTCTGGGGGTAAAGTGAGCACTGTTTCAAACTTCAAAATTTTCATTTGTCCTTTTTAGAGCTAATTCTGGAGGGTCTTCAAATATTTAGTTCTTTTAAGGTGTTATGATCTAAGGATAGATGTGGTCACTATTCTGCTGGGCTGTAATCTGCTCTGTGAGCAATCATATGCACAATTTTCCCCTCTGGAATTGTGATTAGGATATCTTTCCCTTGCTGCTTCAAGTTTGTTTCTTTTCTGTTTTGTTTTGTGTTTTTTTTAATATCCCTTATGATTCTGTAAATGTAGCTTGGTACCTTGCTCTCCTGTGGCCACAAGATCTAGTGTTCCTTTCTGCCTTGGATTTGAGACCAGGGCCCCTGCTCCCTTACAAGCAATCAGAAGCCCCCTTCTCTACCCTGGAACATGATGAGGGAACCTGCTTCCAAGCAGCCAAAAGTCCTAGAATGCTGGTCTTCCTTCTTTTCCTGGGACTATGACCTGAAATTGTGTGTGGGCAATGCAATGAGGCCTCTATCCAGTGCCGGCAAATGTTGCCTTTAAATATTCTTCTTGCCAGTTTCCTGACCTATCTACTGTCTGTGGGCCAAGAGCTCCTGAACCTGCTGTTGATTTGCCAGTGTGCAGCCTAGGTTGCACTGTGCTCCATTCTCAATCACCACAATTCTTGGACTGGGAAAATTGTTTCACCCCGAATTTTTGTCTGTTCTACTGCTCCAGAATTTGATAAACTGCATTAAAGTTGTTTGGAGAGGAATTTGGGAGATTTCAGGAGAGTTCCAACCTTCATGTCACCATCTTGGGTCTGCCTCTCATGGCTAAGTTTCTTGAAAGGGTTATCCACAAGAGCTGCCTTTCTTTTCTCTTACTTTTTTGTCAACTATTTGCAATCTGACTTCTGACCTTATCATGATCTCTCCAATCACTAAAAACTTTTAATTGCCAAATTTAATGGCCCTTTCTCAATCTACATTTTTCTTGATCCTTCTATAGCCTTTGACTCTATCTATCACTCTTTTTTCCTTGGTATACTTTTTTTTCTGGGTTTTTGAGACAATACTTTCTCCTGGTTTTCCTTTTACCCATCCACTTGTTCCTCAGTATTTTCTGTTGGAACATCATCCAGGTTATGTCCCTTTAATGAAGGTCTCCAGCAGGTCTCTGTTCTGGGTCCCCTTCCTTTTTTTCCTTCTATACTATTTCACTTGATGATCTCATCAGCTCCCAAGGATTTAATGTTTCACATCTACACATTCAGCCCTAATTTCTCTGTTGACCTCCAGTCTTGCATCCCCAATTACCTGTTGGATATCTTGAACTTGACATCCCACAAGCATCTTAAACTCAACTAGTCTGAAATTCAAGTCAATATTATACCCCAAATTCCCTCCTCTTCCTAAATGTCCTAATATTACTTAGGGTATCAATCTCCTTGTTAGTCATGCAGGATTGAAACTTAGGCATCATTCTCGATTCATCACTCTCTCTTACCTACAATATCAAATGTGTTACCAAGACCTATTGATTATATCTTCATGATGTCTCTTACATATGATTCCTTCTCTCTTCTGACACTATCATCATCCTCGTGCAGGTTCTCTTCATATGACACTTGGACAAATGCAATAGGTTTCTAGTTGAATTTCCTTACTAACTTCTCTGCCCTTTCTAATCCCTTCTTCATTTTACTGTCAAATTATTGCTATATTTTTCTTTGTAACTCCCAAGACCTTGCATATTGGATGGAATCTATGGTTTCATTAATATAGGGAATTCCCTTGAGATAAAGTCCCTCTACCCATGCAGATTCATTTTGACCCTGCAAATTAAAGCTTTACAGAGTTACCTTGGGAGCACTGAGAGATTAAATGACTTTTCCAGAGTCACAGAGATGATACCTCTCAGAGGTAGGACTTGATTCTAAGTCATCCTGACCTGAAGATATGGTCATTCTCTCTCTGTCTCTGTCTCTCTCTCTTTATCTGACTCACCTTCTCTGTATCTCTCTCTGTCTCTCTGTCTCTGTCTCTCTGTCTGTTTCTCACCCTCTCTGTCTTGCTCTCTGTCTCTCTTTACGTCTCTCTCTGTATCTGTCTCTGTCTCTTTCTATCTCTTTCTCTGATTCTGTCTTTGTCTCTGTCATTCTCTCTCTGTCTCTCTATGCCTCTCTCTGTGTCTCTCTCTCTATCTGTCTCTCTCTTTCTATCTCTTTCTCTCTCTGACTCTGTCTTTGTCTCTGTCTCTCTCTCTCTCTCCCCACTACCATGTACTTCACATTATACTGCTTCTCATGCCTTTCCCACAGATAAATATTTGTTGAATTGAGTTTGAATGTTATTAACTAAATTCTCCAAATGATTAAGGAACACTTAGAGAACTGAACAAAATTAGGGGCTAAGACATGAATTATAATGAAATTTCGGCTTCACCAGTATAACTTTATGTGCAGGAATGAATAGTTAAGGCAATTATCTAAGCTGTTGAATACAGATGTGTTTTAATCAATCTGCTGATCAATCTGAAACTATTTACTGAGCAAATCCTATGTGCCCAGCCCTGCTTCTCTAGTTTTTTTTTTCTGTTTTGTTTTATTTTGTTTATGAGTGTAAATGATTTCTGACTTAAGAAAAATTCTAATTTATACATGGAAAATAGACTTACATGCATGGCACAGGAGTAAAACAAGTAAATATGTGCGCATATGCTAGATCCAATACCTTCAACGTCTATCTTAGTAATATATCTATTATAGTGAGTGCACAATATTTTTGAATGAAAGAATAAAGTAGCTATATCATCCATAGATTGGGTGGTTCATTTAGTAGATGCCATAGGAGAGACATAGTGCAGGATGGAATAGTCAAGAAAACCTTCATGGAGCATTTGCACATTCTCTGTGAGATATGCTGCATGAACAAAGAAATATTAATAAGGACCTAGGAGCAGGAAAAAATCTACCTGCCAGACAGGGAAGGTAACATCTCCAGAAAGTAATGACAAATAAATGACACACTCCTTAACTCACCTATGCCCCCATATTTTTGGAGCACGTACCTTAATTTAATGGTTGTAACTGATATTTATTCTGCTCAAAGTACTTGCATTTTTTTTTTACCCTTTTCCCCATTCAAGTGTGCAGTTCTATCAGTCATAGATAACATATTGTCACAACACAGAGCCAATTAGTGTCAAGTCTAGGTTAAAAAGGGAACAGATCTTTGAAAATGGTGATCCTGGAAAGAACCCAAAGTTTTTCTCCTCTAAGTCCAGACCTTTAACTTCATTTACCCATTCTCCCTTCTTGGAATATAATGCATTCAATTGCCTTCATTCCCTTTGGAATAATTTCCTGCCATTAAACAGTTGTACCAAAGCACAGTTGGTGCTAGATAGCTATTAGCTTCATGCATCTTCTAAAGCTCTAACCAAGCCATGATCTTACTCTAACACAAAAATCCATCACTTACCTTTACCAACACCTGACCATTTGATGAGATTGGTCAGAATCTCTCTCTTCCTCCAGGTTATAGCTCAAGTACCATTTTCTGCTTTAAACCTTTCTTGATCTTCTGAACTGCTTATGCCTTTCCCTTCAAACCTTAGTCCTAAGTATCCTACATAACAGGCAATTAAGAAATATTGATTGACTGAGAGACATTGGTTTACTACTTCACAGTTAATAAAAGAGAACCTGAGGGACTGAACAAATGCATTTTCCACACTTTCACTGTATCTATAAGGCTCACAGAGATCAGGAGATTTGGGAGATTTGGGTACTGATTCCTGCTTAATTATTCACTTGCTTGTGGCCATTGGTGAGTTTACCTCTGAGAGATAGTTTCCTTAGCTATAATGTGAGCAAAACAATATAATGTGAGCAAAACAATATTTCCCTCCTTACATAATAATATTGTCTTTCAGATGAAGTGAAATAACAGTTATGAGCTTTAAATTTTTTTTAAATGCGTTATACATATGAGTGATTATGTTGCCTGGTATTCTTAATAATTTTAGAATGAATTTCTAATGAAATTCTAATGAGTTAAAATTCTAGGAGCATAGGGATTTAGAATAACAGTCTCTCAACTTTTAGGACCTTCCTGAGTCTGCTTAATTTTTTTTTTTTTAGTTCTCAGTGGGACAAATGGCAGGAAAGATGGAAACAAGCATCTATGAAGTGTATCTTCCATGTCAAGTGCTATATGAATATTGTCTCGTTTGATGTGTGTAACAACCCTAATGATAGATTATTATAATGATATGTTATTCCTGTTTTGCAGTTGAAGAAACATATACAGAAAAGTGTATTTGTTCTTGGTCACAAGCAAGGCTTAGGATTCAAATTACAACAACTCTGGGAGGAAAAAGTTATTATCATCCCCATTTTACAATCAAGAACACAGGGGCAGACAGAGATTAAATGATTTGCCCAGGTCACAGAGCTGATAAGTATCTGAGGTGGGGTTTAAACTCAGGGGTTCCTTTTTCTAGACCCAGTACTCTATCCACTGTACCAAATAACTATGGTATCCAAAAACAGAAGCAGCTACGTCTCCTGAATTACTCTGAATAATTACTTTTCATGTTTGTTGGAAAATTAAGAAGTTACAAAATAAACTAAAATTGATCCCCAGTAAATACTCTATGTTTGTTTTCATAGGAAAAAAAGCCTGTCCTATAGGTTTAGTATATACTTGGCTCAGTATATTAACCAAGCCTTACCAATTCACCTTTATGATTCACTGCCTACTTCCTCCCCAGGTAATTTTCAATTCCTGTTAATGGGAAAGCATCATCCATCTTTGGCTAAAATGTGTTCTATTTTCTAATTCTGGATTTTGGGGAATTTCTAAGGGAAATCACTTTATTCAAAAGAAATTAAGATTAACTAGATTGACATTTGTAAAGGACTTTTAAAATGATTGGTCTGATTGGATCATTACATTGTGGTCAAATAAACAGAATATAAAACTATTGCTCCTACTGAATTGATGAAATAATAAATCATGCTTGTATTTACAATTTTGATCTCATGATTAACTATGTAAGTATACAATAATATTATTTTGATATTCAGGAATCCAAAATATGGAAAGTAGTCATCAATAAGTAGTTGGAAATGGAAGTGCCCTAACAATGATAATTTACTATTTTTTTAATCACAATTAGATATCTAATCCTAAAACATTTGTTAGATGTTCTTTTCAATCTAAACAGAAGCTTGCTTCTTTTGCTTCTGATAAGTGGATCTGGGAGTCAGCTGTTTAGCCTTGAGCATACCACTAAACACAGGGGTCCAAATCAGGTCTCTTGTATTGTTCTAACCTGCTTAATTTTCATTTTGTTTGTTTGATAATGAGGAAGTTGGGACAGTCAACTGAGGGGACACAACTTCCTCCAAGGTTACCCCTGGATCAAATACCAAAAAAATATGTTGAGAATTCATATTCTGAATTTCCATCCAGGTATGTGCTGCCAAGAAACCAACCTAGCTCTCCCAAAAGAATACTTAACATATTGTTTAATTAAGCAGATGTGGACTGATTCCCAAACAAGATTGGATATCTTGAGAATGATTCTTTTTTCAGCAGGTGTCTTGGTATATGAATGCTCCCAGATAGTTACTTCTCTGGTTGATGCATCCACACTTACAAGACTCACCATGTCTACATTATGGACAAGCCTTGGAATGAAGAGAAAAAGAACCTCACTAATTAATATCTTTAAGAAGAAACCAAGAAAAATACAACATAGTTCATACATATTCCAGTTCATGCTCCCTCCAACATTATTCCCTAAAAACATAGGGAAAAATTGATTTCAAAAGAGAATTTATCTTTTGGTCAAAGCTCATTTGAGATTTAAGTTATTCTTGAATTTTTTAATTCCCATAATCTGCTATATCTATGACAACCTAAAATTAGGACCTTTGGAGGAGTCACATGCTCCTTGTAAAGCTTATTGCTGGGGATTAGGAATTGGTGACTGATAAATTCCAAGTCATTGTTTCATGGTTGCAAAGGTTAGTCTCAGGAAAATAAACAGGGAAAGCCTGATTGGAGGTAGGATATACATAGGCCAATGAATGACATTGGGCCTGAGGTTATTAGAATCCATTCAGCCTTAGCTAGTTATTCCCTTAAAGAACATACTGTCTTGTATTGTTTTTAATGATGCACAATTTCACACCTATAAGCAGGTCTTGAATTATCTTTGATATTCTATTCTCCACTCCCCCCTGCCTGGCAGTATTGAATACAGAAAGAAAGGAAAGGAGAGGTGTTCTTTTGGCCTTTATATCCTTCTCCATGTGCATAAAAGTAGATCTGAATTGCCCAGGAGCACCTTCATATTTCCGTTCTATTATTTAGTCAGCCTCTTAGTCCCTCTTGCTTCCCTCTAACCTTTTGCCTACAAAGCTCAAGTGCCAGGTAAAGAATTCAATCTAATCCCAAGCTCATATAATGGCATTTGTTAAACCCCAGATATGTGAAATTCACTATGTTAATCCCATTGGATATGAAGACCAAATGAAAACAATAGTTCCCCCCATTCAAGGAGCACATGCTCTTGGAAGAGATATGAAATGTAACTACATAAACAAAAATATTGTTTTATTTAATGATAACTTGAGCATGACACTTGATAATAATAATATTATCAACATAATAACTTGATTAAGGACCAAACTGTGACACTAAAGGGGAAGTGGGAAAGGCTTCCTACAGGAAGCCTCCCATAGGAGGTGGCACAGGAAATGAACCATAAAGGAAATTTGCCATTCTAAGAGGCAATGATAAGGAATTATTCCATTCCATGGAAGAAAGTCTGTTCAAAAGCAAAAGGTAAGATATGGACGACTGAATTAAGGAAATAAATAAGCCAGTTTTGCAGGACTATAGAATGCATGAAGGGGAGAAAATCTCAGCAAAGTTATAAAGGTAGGCTGAGGTCAGATTGTTAAGGTTTTCAAATACCGAGGGGAGAATGTCATATATTGTCCTAGAGGCAATACGGAGACAGAAAAACTCCTTGAGTAGGAGGAGTATGTAGGAGACAGGATGTAGGAAGACAATTTTGAGAGTTGTGTGGAAGCAGAATTGCAGAGGGAAGAATCCTGAAAAAGAGAATCCAATTATGAGACTGTTGCAATAGCAAAAACAAGACTTAATGAAAACCTCAACTAGGGTGATTATCTTGCAAAAAAAAGGTGCAAACAAAGGAGTGTAAGCAAAATATATTGTGGAGATGGAAGGGAGATGGACAGGGAAGGAAGAGTTGAAGACTCCAAGGTGATGAATCAGAAAGAACAGCAATTTTATCATCAGAAATACGAATGTTAAGAAGAGGCAAGAACATAAACATATACATATATATGTGTATATATATACATACATGGAAACTAGAAATCAGTGTTACAGAATTTATGTTGAATCTAAGACTGTATACTATATACCTTGATAAGTTTAAAATGAATATGAAACTTGAATATAAAACTATACATAATTTAGAACAAGATTTAAAGAAATACATACATTTAGGCATATTTTAATATTGTCTGAGTAACCAACAACTATTCTCAGTTTTTATGTTTCCTTTCCTGCCTCACTCAGCTTCCCTCTCGAGAGAATTTTTAACTCATGAAAGAACCCTTGTCCAGAAATTCACCCACTTGAGTTTTAGTTCTAGCTCTTTGACTCATTAGCTGCATGGCCTTATACAGTCACTTTACTTCTTTGAAGCTCACATCCCTAATGTATAAAGCATGAGTGTTAGCCTAGAATTATCTCAAACATCTCTTCTAGTCCCTAAATTTAAAAATTCCATGACAGTTCCTCCTGCTTTAATTTAATTTAACAAGCATCCATTGAGTACGTGTTATCTTCAAAGGATGGTGCTAAGTTATGTGTGTACAAAGAGGAGATAGCACGAAATTCCTGTCCTAAAAAGGCTTAATAATCTAACAGGGAGCAGGATGTGTATATAAATAAGCATGATGTAAAGTCAAATTACTGTTGTGTTGGTCCTTTATTGCCTAAGAAGACCATGCCATCAGAGAAATAATGACATGACTTGCCCTTGACTTTGTTTTGAGTGAGTGAGGGCTGGGCAGGTCACCAGCCTCACTTCTCCTCCAGAGCCATCTGTATCCAGTGACCCAAATATTCAACAGGATGATTGGAGATGGCCCAGGATGCAATAAGAGACCTTGACCCCTTTAAACCAAGACCTTTTCAAGTACTCATTTATGATAAGGTAACACCCATTCAGTGAAAATGCCTATTTAAGAAGTAGTCAGGGAATGGCCCCTTCAGTGATGCAAAGAAAAATAACTACATCTGGCTGGGAGAGAAACAGTAACATTTACTATTGATAATCACTCTTAATCACTTATCACCTTTTATGTTGAGGTGAAAGAAGAGATCCACAGAAGGTATAATAAGAATATTTGAGGAAGAAGACATTTTCTGATGAGCAAGATCAAGGAGGTAGTGGCATCTAAGCTGGACTGTGAAGGAAAAGAAAGATTTGCACAGGTGAAAATGTGGATAGAAATTATTCTGGGCATGATTGCACAGTATGATGTCAAGAGATAGTAACAAACCAGACTACACAAAAAGGAGAATAGTATGAATTATTAGTCTGAAGTAGCTGGGTGAAACCAGAATTTATAGGCATTTATTCATACATCAAAGAAGCCTTTATTTTATCCTACAGATAATAGGGAAAAGGAGACATTCACATTTAGCAGAAGATGAACCAACAAAATAATTATAAGAGATCTCAAAAGGTATAAGCAAAAACAAAGGAATGTTGTATCAGTGAAGCTGAGGGAGGAGAGTAGCAAGTAGAGGGAATAATTAATAGTCATTATATTCTGCATTAAGGTCAAGTAAAATAGGGATTAAAAATAATCGTGAATTTTCTAATTAAGACATCATGAGAGATTTTGTGGGGAGGTGTTCTTTTAGAGAGGTGAAGATGGAAGCCAGGATGCAAGAGAGGTTAAGTAATGAGTAGATGGCATGGAAATAGATGAGGTAATGGGAAAAAAAGGAACACCTGAGTTCAAATCCAGCCTCAGACACTCATTAGTTGCATGACATGGTTAAGTCACTTACCTGCTGCTTGTCTTGGTTTCCTCATCTTTAAATGGGGATAATAATAGCACTTAATTCTCTTGGTTGTTATGATCAAGCAAGAACTTGGTATCTGGTAATACAGAATCAAAGTAAAACAATCCCTGACCTTAAAGGGCTTAAGTTCCATAGGGTGAAAGTAATTAAATCAGTTAATGCAAATCCTATCCAAAGTAATCATTTAGTAAGGATTTGTCTTTGTTGGTTGGTGGTGTCCTATATCAGTCTTAAATTTTCTTCTCTGCAGTTAATGTTGCCTCCAGTTCATAAGTTTTGCAGAATGACGATATATATCAAACAATAAACTCATTCTTTCTAGGGTTATCCAGAGAAAATTTGAAAATCACCAAAGTTTTCAAGTTAATAATGTAGGGGTTGCCTGAGGTCACAAGGAAACTTTTGGTTTTATATCACATCATTTCGGTTTTTAGACTATAAGTAGAGGTTGGAAATGTCTTCACTGTGTCTGGCTCCCATTTCAGTTCACCTGTGACTAAAGCTCCAGCACCAGAAATTTTACGGTGTATTTAATTCTTTCACTTTTGTTCAAGATTCTGCATTTCCACTCTTTGGACACTTTCTCCTAATGGAGAATTTTATTTTAGGCAATTCAGGTTACGTGGTTGTTGCTTTTTTTTTTCCTTGCTTGATGGCTTCATCAGATGAGCACTATGAGAAATATGACATTTAAAATTTTTCTGATTTTTCACTTAGTAGAGAAAGTGACTTTGAGGAGATTTTTGCCAGAGGCCTCCAAAAGGCCTTTCCTTTTACAGGGCTGTTATTAAGGACTTTTTCATTTTTTGGTTTTCCATTTCACTTTCAAGATTTCCTATCTGATTTCCATCCTCCTCAATACTTAACTTCAAGTACAGACTATACTAGATGAAGTGCACTATAATCTGTGTCTACATCAGCAATTTTACTGAAGACAAATTATAGGGCCAAGGCTTAACTATGACAAGCAACGAGGTCAGAGACCAAGTGAGACAATAATAAATTATCAAGCCCAAGCACAATCTAAGAATTGCCAGAACTTGGGTCTAAGATACAAAACATGAAGCAGAGTCCAAAGCAGGAATCAGAGTAAAGTAAAAACCATATGAGACTTATCCAGACTAGAGACAGTGGCAATAAGGCATATCATATTTGTATAGTACTTAAAAAATAATTCTTAAAAATGCTTTCACTGATCCAAGACAATTTCAAATGACATTAGATGAAAAAAGCTATCCAGCTTCAGAGAGATAACTGATGAACTCTGAGCGCAGACTGAAATATGATTCCATCACTTTATTTTTCTTTCATTTTTTGGCAACATGACTGATATGGAAATATGTTCTTCATGGTTTCACATGTGCAATTGATACTATATTGCTGGCCTTCTCAATAGGTGGGTGAATTCAGAACTCAGAATTTTTTTTTAATGAATGTAAAATTAAATAAACATTGAATTTATTTTTAAAAATTAAAAAAAAAATTCAACATCCACAACCTCATTCAATGATATCCTTTGGAAGTACATTAGAGAGGGAAGTAAACTTATACCCAAAGATGTCACATTACTGTTACTGACTCATTGTCAAATATCCCAATGAATTTATGCTCTTGTCAATTCAGGAGTTGTCTTCAGTTATGCAGGTCACTCTCCATCCACACTTACCTAGCCAACATAATTCTCATTTATGTTGTTCCAAAAGTTTCCCACAAATGGTACACTCAATTGTTTAGCACATTCTCCATTTTTTCCCAATATTATAGGGTAACAGTGGAGTACTCTGGATGCCCAAGTGTCATCTCTCACTTTTATGTGACCAGTCCATCTTCTCTTACATTCATACTTTCCATTGATCAAATCCTTTACTCCAGTTCTTCATCATTTTATTGGTTATATGTTGCAGTCTGCTCACATCACCTTTCCCCAAATCCAACAGAGTTGCCCTCCGTGTGATCCAAATATTTTCTTCTTTTTTTCTTCCAAAAGGAAAATCATAAATGTTGGAGGGGGTGTAGGAAAACTAGGACAGTAATGCACTATTGGTGGAGTTGTGAACTGATCCAAATGTTCTGGAATTTGGAACTATGCCCAAAGAACTCTAAAACTGCCTTATGCCTTTTGATATAGCAATACCACTAATAGGTCTATATCCCAAAGAGAACATAAAGCAGAGAAAAGAATCTACTTATACAAAAATAATTATGGCAGCTCTGTTTGTGGTGACTAAGAATTAGAAGTTGAGGGGATACCCATAAATTGGGGAATGGGTGAACAACTTGTAGTATATGGTTGTAATGCAATATTATTGTGCTGTAAGAAATCATGAGCAGGATGATTTCTGAAAAGTCTAAAAAGGCTTACATAAATTGATACAAAATGAAGTGAGCAGAACCAGGAGAACATCATAGACAGTAGCAGCAATACTGTAGTGATGAACAACTGCTCTCAGCAATAAAATGATTAAATAATCATTTTATAATAATAAAATAATGATAATAAATAATATAAGTAATAATAATAATAAAATGATTTTGGAAAAAATTCCAAAGGACCCATGATGAAAAATGCTGTACATTTCCAGAGTAAGAACTGAGGGAGCCTGAGGATAAACAAAAGCATACATTTTCTCTTCCTTTCCTTCCTTCCTTCCTTCCTTCCTTCCTTCCTTCCTTCCTTCCTTCCTTCCTTCCTTCCTTCCTTCCTCCTTCCTTCCTTCCTTTCTTCCTCCTTCCTTCCTTCTTTCCTTCCTTCCTGCCTGCCTTCCTTTCTTCTTTCCTTCCTTTATTTTCTTCCACAAAATGACTAATATACAAATGTTTTACATGATAGCATATATGCAACCTATATCAGATTCCTTTCCATCTCAGAGAAGGGGAAAGAGCAGGAGAAATAGAATTTGGAACTCAAAACTTTTCCATGTAATTTGGGGAAAATAAAATATTATTTTTAAAAAAAGAAAGTGAGCTTCTTGAGGTCAGTGACCATGATTTTATTTTTCTTTGTGTCACTATCATCTAGCGCTGTGCCTGGTATAGAGTAAGAGTTTAATACATGCTTGTTCACTGAAAAAAAAGCAATAGTGAGTTGTTCCACATCTCACTGATACACAGCAATGTTGGTAAAGTATTAGTATTGAAAAGAAGGGCTTTTGCTTTTGTGGGAAGCTCAAAGTCAGTAAAAGAGTTTTACAATTTCTTGAAAAGAATGCAGCTGACTATGCTGGATTTTTTTCAGCTCTGGACCCAGTCCATTGTCCATCGGTACTGTCAGTACTAAATATACATATGGTCAGATAAGTCCCATAGAGTATCCATGCAAATGTATCTTAGAATATGAATTGTAGATATTTTTGTTTCCTTGGTCTTTTCTGTGTTGATAGATAGGCTGATTTGCTTTGAGTAGTTACTGATGCTTTCCCTAAAAGCTCTGAAATGTTCTTGCATTTCATGTAATCAACACAATATATTTTACAAATAGAAGCAAGTTAATAATAAAATGGGACCAGGTATGGTGCCCCAGATATAGATATATATATAGATATATCTATCTATCTATCTATCTATCTATCTATCTATCTATCTATCTATCTATCTATCTATCTATATATATATATATATATATATATATATATATATATATAAAATCTTTGTGACTAGAGTCTGAATATGGTGAATTGATTGAGTTTGGGAGTTCAGAGCTAATAGCTTGCATTTGTATAGTGCTTTAGTATTTGCAATGCACTTTACACATATCTTTATTTAATCCTGACAGTCATCCTATAAAATACTATGATTATCCTCCTTTTACAGTTGAAAAAAATGAGGCATACAGAGGTTAAGTGGCTAGCCCAAACTAATGTCTGAGGAAGGATTTGAATCCACATCTCCCTGACTCTAAGTTTTATCCACTTTGCAACCGACATGCTGTATGCTAAGCCATTTGTATGTCCAAACTCCAACACCAACATAGTGAGCTCATGAGGAGCCTAAGGAAAGGCAAATTAAATTAGCCCAGGCTAGAAATGTAACTGTTAAAAACTCCCATGTTTATCAATCAGTCAATAAACTTTTATTAATCACCTTCTACGTATCAGGCACCGTACTAAGCATTGAAGCAGCATTGTGCATAGGTGTTCAGTGAAGACTAGTACCTCTGGTATGAAGGTTCCCCAGCCCTTTTCAGGTCTGCTTTTCACATTAGTCAAGTTTTAATACAAAAAGTAAACTGATAAAAATTATACTTTAACCTGTAGTCAGAGTTTGATCAGTTTTCTCACTGAAGTCGGATATTTTTCATCATGCGTCCATTAGAATGGTTCTGAATAGCTAAGTCTGTCACAGTTACTCATTAAAACATTGTTCCTACTGTGTACAATTTTCTTCTGGTTCTGCTCACTTAGGATCAGCTTTCTAAGTTTTCTTTTTTCTTAAACCATCTCCTTATTCATTTCCTTATATTACAACAGTATTCCTTTTCATTCATATACCACAAGTTGTTCAGCTATATGTTATACAATTGATGGGCATCATTTCATTTCCCAATACTTTGCCCCCCACAAAAAGAGCTGCTATAAATAGTTTTGTATAACTAGATCCTTTTTCTTCAATCTCTTTGGGATATAGATCTAGTAGCAGTATTTCGTAATGTGAAAATAGTTTTATAGCTTGTTACACAAAGTTACAAATTGTTTTACAGAATAGTTGAACCAGTTCACAGCTCCAGAAAAAGGGCATTTATATATTTCTAAATTCCACCTATTTTTCTACTTCCTTTCCAGTACTTGTCATTTTATTTTTCTGTTATGCTAGTTCATGTGTGTGAGGTGATAACTCAGAGTTGTTTTACTTGGCATTTCTTTAGTTATTTTCTTTGTTTATTAATAATTTACAGCATATTGTTCATATAACAAATTATCTTATAAAATGTGCCTGTTAACTATTTATCAATTGGAGAGTGAGTCTTTCTTATGTATAAATCTGTCCCAGCCTCATATATATTTGAGAAATAAGACTTTTATCAGAGAAATATTATTTTTTTTCCACTTCCTGAAAGTGTTCTAATTTTGGATACATTGGTTTTCTTTATAGAAAATCTTTTCCTCCATTACAGAAAATACCAGTTCTTAGTTTAAAATGAAATTTACTTATCATCTTAAGAGAAGCTCCAGGGGAGGAGCCAAGATGACGGAGTAGAAGATATACATATGCTAGCTCCTAACCCACAGCCCATGAAATACCTGTAAAGAACTCCCAACAAATTCTGGAGCAGCAGAAGTCATAGAACAATGGAGTGGAGGAGATTTCTGTTCCAGAGAGACCTGAAAAACTGACATGAAAAGGTAAACAGCAAGGAGAAGTCATAAGGGACTTACTAAACTTGAACTGTTTACATTCCTATGTGGAAAGACAATATTTGTAACTCTTGAAACTCTTCAGTATCTGGGTAGTTGGTGGGATTACACACACACACACACACACACACACACACGCACGCGCGCGCACACACAGAGACAGAGAACACAGAATGAATTGAATAGGATGGGATTATATCTTAAAAAAATGAAACTAAAGCAGTGAGAGAGAAATATATTGGGAAGAGAAAGGGAGAAATGGAATGGGGAAAATTATTTCTCATAAAAGAGGCAAGCAAAAGACTTTTTATTAGAGGAAAAAAGAGGGAAGGTGAGAGAAAAACATGAAGTTTACTCTCATCACATTCAACTAAAGGAAGGAATAAAATGCACACTCATTTTGGTATGAAAACCTATATTACAATACAGGAAAGTGGAGGAGAAGGGGATAAACAGGGTGGGGGGGATGATGGAAGGGAGGGCAATGGGAGGAGGGAGCAATTTGAAAACAACACTCTGGGAGGGACAGAATCAAAAGAGAGAATAGAAGCAATGGGGGGCAGGATAGGATGGAGGGAAATACAGTTAGTCTTACACAACACGACTATTATGGAAGTCATTTGCAAAACTACACAGATATGGCCTATATTGAATTGCTTGCCTTCCCAAAGGGAATGGGTGGGGAGGGAGGGATGAATAGAAGTTGGAACTCAAAGATGTAGGAACAACTGTTGTGTATTGTTCTTGCTACTAGGAAATAAGAAATACAGATAATGGAGTATAGAGAGTTATCTGGCCCTACAGGACAAAAGAGAAGATGGGGACAAGAGAAGGGAGGTATGATAGAAGAGAGGGCCTATTGGTGATGGGGCAATTAGAATGCTCAGTGTTTTGGGGGGGTGGGGAGGGGACAAACAGGGAGAAAAATTGGAACCCAAAATTTTGTGAAAATGAATGTTAAAAGTTAAAGAAATAAATTTTAAAAAATATTTAAAAAATAAAAAAAAAGAGAAGCTCCATTTACTCTTTATACATTCTTTCTTAATAGGAATGGGTGCTATATTTTGCTAAAAACTTCGTTGGCATCTATTAATATAATCCCATGATTTTTGTTGCTTTGCTATTGATTTAGTCAATTATGTTATATAATTTTCCTAATATTAAGCCAACCTTGAATTCCTGGTATAAATTCGACCTAGTCATAGTACATGATCTTCGTGATACATTGCTTTAATGAACTTACTATTTAGATCTGACTTTATTTGTATAAAAAGTGTTTTATGTTTAATGTTCATATAGTTCTTATGATTGTTTTGGCAGGTAAACTCTCGAGTATTTTATACTGTCTGGTCATTTTAAATGGTCTAAAACAATATTGAATAACATTTTTGATACAGTATAGGTTCTCAACTTTTCTCTTGATTAAATCATTTTAGTTTTAACTTTAAGATTATGATTACTATCTCCTTTTTTATATAGTCAATTGTACTCCTGACCTTTATTTTGTCTTTGTGTACATCTGTCATTTTTATAGCATTTCCTGAAAGCAACATATTGTTGTATTCAAATTTTAATCTGCTGTTTCCATTTTATGGGTAAATTCATCCCATTCATATTCTAAGCTACGGGTACTTGTATATTTTCCTGTTTCCTATTTTTCCTCACTATGCTTCTTATCCTATTCCTATCCCTCCTCACCCCTCTGCTTTACTTCTACCCCATACCTTGCCCTCCCATTCCTGAACATACCCACTTACGTAAGAATCCTTTCTTTACCCTCTACCCTCCCTGTCCCCTTGCCCTCTTATTTCTTTCTGAATTGAGAAGACTTTTATACCCTTCTAGATATATATGTTGCTCCCTCTTTAACCCATTCCTGATGACAGCAAGATTCTAGCACTACTTGTCCTTCCCCCATTAACTTCTTCTGTATCATTTCTTTCCTTTATCCCTCATTTGTATGAGATAAATATTCCTTTTTATTTCTCCCTACACAATTTCGTTCCTTTAGAATCACCTCCATCATAGTGAGCTCAGCCCAAACCTTCCTTTCAAACTACCTAAATAAGAAATGACAGTCATAAAAGAACTGATAATATTTTCACATGTAAAAAGTCGACAATTTGACGCTATTAAGAATCTTATAATTGATTCTTAGTGTTTACCTTACATTCCTCCTGGATGTTATATGTCAAATTTTCTGTTAAGTTCTGCTTTTTTTTCTCACAAATATTTGAAAGACTTTCAGTTCATTAAATGTCCATTTATGAATAAATATATAATATATATATATATATATATATAAAATTCAAAACTATACTTAACTTTGCCAGGTAAGTTACCTTAGTATTGCTCCAGTTATTCTGCTCTATGAGATATAATATTCCAAGAATTATAGTCCTTCAACATAGTAGTTGCTAGGTCTCATGTAATCCTTATTGTAGCTTCATGATACTTATTTTTTTTCCTGTTGCTTCCATTACTACACCTTTAACCACTTTCCCTCCTGGGATCTCTTTCATGTGGTGATTGGTGGGGTTTTTTCCTATTTCTCCTTTTCCTTTTTGTACTAAAAATTCAGGGGCAATATTCTCTTGATAATTTCTTGTAATATTGTATTAAGATACTTCTTTTATCATAATTTCAGGTAGTCCAAGTATTCTTATATATATATATATATATATATATATATATATATGTGTGTGTGTGTGTGTGTGTGTGTGTGTGTGTGTGTGTGTGTGTGTATACACATATATGTATAATATACATAAATATATATATATTTATTATGTCTCCAGATCCAGTGTTTTTCTGATGAAATGTTTCACATTCTCTTTTTTCTTTAATTCTTTTCATTTTATTTAATTATTTCTTAATGTCTTAGACTGTCATTAGCTTCCCTTTGCCAATTCTAGCTTTCAGGGAATTTTTTTTTCCTTGAGTTTTTGATTCTCTATTTCAAGTTGGTTGACTTTCCTTCATAAATTTCTTGATTTTCTTGGATTTCTCATATTTTTTCTAATTTTTGCTCAGTCTCTCTTATTTGATTTTTAAAGTCTTCTTTAAAGTTCTCCAAAGAACTCTTTTTGTGCTTGGGACCATTTGACATTCCTCATTAAAAAAAAATAAAGAGTGGCTTTTTTAGCTCCATTATCTTCCTCTGAATATCAACCCACATCTTTCTATCCCCACTGGGAGAAAAAAAACATGTGTGGGGATATCCACTGTGCAACCTAACCCCAAGCCTCAAGTGCTTCTTAGTGTTTTTTCCTGTGGTCTGTCTATGATCTCAATCTTGGGGTCATCTCTCCACTCATAAGCCAAGCTTAGAGCCCCCCGTCACATTATCCTGCAAAAGATCTTGGTCCCCTCAGTGTCTACAAACTACAGCTGTCCTCTCTGACCTGGAAGTGAAACCGGGGACTCTGCTGTCCTGCAAGTGCCGACAGCCAGCAGAGTCCTCAACCCCTGGTATTTCACTCACCAAGTGCGTACTACCTCCTTCGGTCTCACAGAGACAGCCCATCCCAAGGCACATCTGGTCAGTACATCTTTTCTTGGTGTCCCTCCACAATAGAGGGTCCTTCAACCTTCTACTCAGCCATCAGACCCCATACTATCTGTGAGATGAAAGTTTGGCTGCCTCCCAAATCCAGCTTCCCCTGGAGCTTGGTTTTTGTTGATTCTGAAGAGTTGGCCTGGAGATGTTTGCACTTCATTCAAGCTGAACTTGTGCCCCAGGAGGTCAGGTCTTTCCTGGGGTCTTCTTTGGTTGTTTTAGGAGACAAATGCTTTCCCATGACTTTTGTTCATTCCTGCTACTCTACGTTCCCTCTGAGGCAATGCTCTGTCTTTTGCTCTGGAGGAAATTTGGAAAACAGAAAATTTTCTGACCTAATTCAACATCTTCCCAGAATGTTGTAGCATTTTTCTTCGAAGATAGGGTTATTTAAGTATCTTTTTTCATCTGTTAATCTGGGCAATATATATTTCTATAAACATTTATCCATTTCATGCAGATTGATAACTTTATTGATATAATTATCAAAGTAACTTCTGGTGATTGTTTGGATTTCAATTTCATGTACATTCATCCTTTTCATTCAGATACTGGTAGTTTGTTTTTATTTCTTTTTTTTTACTTTAACCATTATTAAACAATTTTTTTCAATTTATTAAAACTAGCTCTTACTTTAATGCATTATTACATTTTTTACTTTTAATTTTTTTACTCTCTTTTTTTAAGAACACTAAATTGCTTTTAATTTGGGATATTTTTAGGTTTTTTAGTTGTATGTTGTAATAGGAAGAACCCTAACATGCACAAGAGGACTTGCTATACAGTCTCTTAGATCTGCTTTTCTAAAAGGAAAGAATCTTTTGAGGGGTCTTCATTCACTTTAATCAAGCACATATATCATTCGCTTAGTTCAAGGGGAAAAGTCAGCACCCTTAACTTCAGAGAAAATATAAACAGAGAAACAATGATCAACTGACAGTGTTTCCAACTGTCTGACCATAAGTAATATATACATCACAGATGAACCAACATATCCAACTGTCTGACCATACATACATAGTTAACAGAGAAAGAAACACCAACATCTGGATTTTCAAAGCTGACTGGCTCCTTAGCAGCTGCCCATAGTCTCATCTGGCCAAACAAACACTTCCAATGAGTAAGCCTCAGAGTATTGATACACTTTTGAGAGCCAGAGGGCATCACAACCTTTGAGAACCAGTGACTCATTAGAAATTAACAAAAGGTGTAGTCTTTCCTACAAAACAAATCTCCGCTAATCAACTTCCCTTAATGGAAAGGCCCATTAATGAATGGGAAAGATCTTTAACTCTCATAATTATCATCACACATGTCCAGTTTGTTGATTTGTTCTTTCTACCTTTTATTGATGCAAGTATTTAGAGATATATCTTTTCCCTAAATTTTACAGTCTGTTCTCCCCCATTCCCCTTTCCATTGTAAGAATCCTTCTTTGAATACTTCTTTTATGAGACATTTTTCACCATTCTTCCTTGCCCTTCTTCCTTGTCATAGTATATCCTTCTTTGTTAATTTTCCATCCTTCTTTTGAGATCATCCCAACATCATTGACACAACCATGCTCCTTTTCTATGTAGTCTCCTTCTAACTACTCAAATGATGATAATTCCATAAGTTTACATGCAACATCTTTACATTTAGGAAAGTTAATAGTTTAATCTAATTAAGTGCCTTGTGATTACTCTCTCTTTCATATTTAGCTTTATATACTTTTTTTGAGTCTTATGTTTGAAGGTCAGATTTTCTATTCAGTTCTGGTCTTTTCAGTGGGAATGCTTGGAAGTCTTTTATTTCATTAAATATCCACTTTTTATGTTTGGTATTATACTTTTGCTGGATAGGTTATACTTGGTTGTAATTCTAGCACCTTTGCCTTCTGGTATATCATATTCTGAGCCCTCCAATCCTTTAACATGGAAACCAGTAATATTGTGTGATCCTGCCTGTGGCTAATAGTACACAATGCTAAAAGCATCCAGATTATTTTTCTTCCTAATAACATTTCTGATACAATGTTCTTTCACATTTCATAATACAATTTGTCCTAAAAGAAAATCATTAATCTTACTAAATTTGGCATTTTAAATTAATTACATAATTTAGAAATAGAAGAAGAAGAAGAATATACATTTCATAGATTTGCCTTGTAGATAAGGAGTTTACCCACTCCACCATGGATCAAAAAGGGGATATTGAAGGAATTGGAGCTGCAAATGGTAGTGACAGTTCTGGAGCTAGCTCAGTTCCCTTTCTAATCAATTATTGGTTTAGTTCAGTTTCTGTCCTATGAGGAAATTCAATCGTAGGAATTGTGAGAAAACTTTGTTGCATTGTTTTAATATAGTGCTATGCATCTGGGAAGCTGGATCACCTCTATCTAATTCCTAGAAACTGTTACCAAAGGACCTAAATCAAACTTTTTTTTCCCCTAGCCATTTCATTTTTTTTCATCTTTCACCTGCCACAGCACTCAAGTTGCATTATAACATGTCCCTGTTCTACCTCAAGTACTAAAGTTCCTCAGTGTGCACTTTTGACTTCAGGTCATTTTCTTCACTCTCAGGAAAATAGATTATGAGTTTTCCTGTATCTATGCCTTTATTTACATTTTTATTGCCTCCTAGAATCCTCCTCCTATACAAATATTAGTCTTCTTCCATGACTGTGGCATTTAAAAAGTTCAAGAGACACAATTTCTGGGTAATTTAATCATTTTGTTAGTAATGCCAGCATTTTAGTAAAAGGATGGCCATTTGACCATCTCTGTCTTAGACCAAAGACAATCATAGCATTGGGCTCAGGGCTTAAATGCTCTTTCGGAAGAGGAGTGTTCTTGAGAGCGGTGATAAATTCTGATTGACTAACAATTAATATTATAATGAGGGGCTGGACCTGAACTTTGATTAAGTTTTTTGATTTAATCTGGCCCCAGTCTAGGGCAATCAATTGAAGTAATTTATCCCCAAATCTGAGTAGAACACAATAGCTGCCACACTTGTGTGGGGTCTGGATAGAAGAGAAGGTTAGCTCGACCTTCATAAACTGAGGTCATGAAATGGGAAAATCTGAATCTTCTCAAATCATTGGTTAATAATAATGACTTCTCTCAATGGCTCAGATTAAAACCTGGCTCCTAATGAAGAAATTGCCAATTTTAGAGGAAGCTTGGAAGACTTCTATGATAAAGAGTAGACATAACTGAGAGAGAAATTTATACAATAATTTGTACAATGTAACATTAGAGCATCGAAGATTAAATATGGCACCTATTTCCTACTAGAGAAGAGATGGCAGTGAAATGCAGAATGAGACATACATGTTTTCACATTGTCAATATGGTACTTTATGTCTTCCTGGTTTTGAAGTTTTCTTTATCTTTTCATTCTTTTTATTCAAATAGTGGAATAGTGGAAAAAACAAAACATTTTTTAATGTGGGTGATAAAAATGTCTCCCTCTGACCCACTATCATCTTTCCTTTAATCTGAACATAAAATCTATGAATGTTATTTGTACCATGCTATTTAATAGTGTTACTATTTATAATTACCATGTACCTTAATGATACTTAATACTGGTTCATGATTCTCTCATTGTTTCACATACATTATTCTTATTTTCCCAAATTAGACTATGATTTCCTTGGGAACAAGAACTTTACCTCTTACTTCAGTGATGATCCAGACCCAAAATTACATTTTATTTTATTTTTTAAATTCAGATATTGAGTATTTTTTAATTTATTTATTCATTTATTTATTTTCAATGTTCCACAACCACTACCATTCAACCTAGATTTTTTCTTTCCCTCCCTCCCCCAACCTTTTCCCTCCCTCTCCAAGACAGCACACAATTTTATATAGGATCTACACATACATTCCTATTAAATACATTTTCACCATAGTCATGTTGTATAGAAGAATTAAAATGAATGGGAGAAATCACCTAACAAATGAAAACATAATACAAAAGAAAATGATCTGCTACAATTTGCAATTGAATTCCACATGTCTTTCTCTGGATGTGGAAAGACCACTGGGAATTTTTTAAGTCCTTGCATTTCAGTGAAGTTCAAAGTCTACCAGAAAAAAAATCCTCTCACACTGTGGTTGTTGCAGTGTACACAGTTCTCCTGGTTCTGTTCCTTTTGTTCAGCATCAGATCATACCAGTCTTTCCAGGGCTCTCTGAAGTCTTCCTGTTCATCATTTCTTATAGTACTGTAGTATTCCATTACATTCATATACCATAATTTATTCAGCCATTCCCCAATTGATGGGCATTCCCTTGATTTCTAGTTCTTGGTCACCACAAAGAGTGCTGCTATAAATACTTTTGTACATGTGGGACCCTTTCCCAATTTTATGATCTCTTGAGGATACAATCCTAGAAGTAGTATTACTGCGTCAAAGGGTATGTACATTTTTTAATCCTCTGAGGGTAGTTCCAAATTGCTCTCCAGAATGGTTGGATCAGCTCACAGCCCCACCAACAATGAATTACTGTTTTACCTCTCCCACATCTTCTCCAACATTTATCATCTTCCTGTTCCATCATGTTACCAATATGATAGGTGTGATGTGGTATCTCAGAATTGTTTTGATTTGCACCTCTCTAATCAATAGTGATTTAGAGCATTTTTTCATATGACTATAGATAGCTTTAATTTCTTCCTCTGAAAACTTCCCATTCATATCCTTTGACCATTTATCAATGGGGGAATGACATGTATACTCATACATTTGACTCAGTTCTCTATATATTTTAGAAATGAGGCCTTTATCACAGACACTAGTTGCAAAAGTTCTTTCCCAGTTTTCTGCTTCCCTCCTAATCTCGGTTGCATTGAATTTGGTTGTGCAAAACCTTTTCAGTTTAATGTAATAAAAATTATGCATTTTGCACTTCATAATGCTTTCTATCTTCTTTAATAAAAATAACTCTTCCCTTCTCCATAAATATGATAAATACACTATTCTTTGTTCCACTAATTTGTTTATAGTATCACTCTTTATATCTAGATCATGTACCCATTTGAACTGTATTCTTGTGTACTGCGTCAGGCATTGGTCGATATCTAGTTTCTTCCACACTTTTATCCATTTTTTCCAGCAGTATTTGTCAAGCAATGAGTTCTTATTGCAGAAGCTGGGGTCCTTGGGTTTCTCACAGAGTAGATTGCTATATTCATTGTCTACTGTCTTGAGCACCTAGCAATTTCCACTTCTCTACACTTCTGTTTCTTAGCTAGTACCAAGTAGTTTTGATAATTGCTGCTTTAAAATACAATTTGAGATCTAGTAGAGCTAGGCCACCTTGCCTAGCACTTCTTTTCATTAGTTCCCTTGCTATTCTAGACCTTTTGTTCTTCCAGATGAGTTTTGATATTATTTTTTCCAGCTCTAGAAAGTAATTATCTGATAGTTTGATAGGTATGGCACTAAATAAGTAAATTAATTTAGGTAGAATTGTGATTTTTATTATATTGGCTCAGCCTACCCATGAGCAACTGATGTTTTTCCACTTACTTAGATCTGACTTTATTTGTGTGAAAAGTGTCTTGTAATTGTGTTCATACAGTCCCTGGATTTGTATTGGTAGGTAGACTCCCAAATATTTTATAATATCTACCCTTGCTTTAAATGGGATTTCTCTTTCTCTCTTGCCATTGGGCTTTGTTAGTAATATATAGAAATGCAGAAGATTTGTGTGGATTTATTTTGTAACCTTCAACTTCGCTAAAAGAGTTTAAAATAGCAAGAACTTCTTGCATGTTATATGAATATGCTAGATACTGAAGGAGGAGGCAGATTTTCAAGAAAAAAAAAGGAGAAATGGACTGAAGAAAAGTTTAGAATTTAGAAGCAGAGGGAGCAATTGTATTTAAAAAGGAGAAAAGGAATGAGTAATGAAAAGGACTGTATTTATTTTGAGTGAAGTTTAACTCATGTAGAGAGGAGGTTAGGTTTGAGAAGAGAGGCCCTAATAAAAGCATTATATCAGTCTTCATATATTTGAAGAACTGTCTTATTGTAAGGGAGACTGGATCCAGATGATCAGGAGGGGACAGTGAGACTGGTGACCTTGCACAGCCCTCCCTCACTCAAAACAAAGTCAAGTGCAAGTCATGTCATCATTTCTCTGACATCATGATCCTCTTTGAAAGCAAAGGATTAATACAAGTGGGTGTAAATCAAGCTGCCTGAATGGGGACCCAGTTAGCTGAGTAACTCAGCCCATCCTCTCTCTCAACCTCTCCCTCTCTTCTTCCTTCTCCTCTCCAAAAGAAAGTAAATTTTGATGGTCAGAAGCTGCCCAGTTAACTTAGGGTTTACTGCTTATATCTTCCTTCCTCCTTCCTCCTTTCCTTTCACCTTTCCCCTTTTCCCTTTCCCTTTTTCCCTTTTCCTTTTTCCCTTTCCCTTTTCCCTTTCCCTTTCCCTTTCCTTTCCTTTCATCTCCCTTAAAACCTGAAGCCTATACATTGAACAGCAATGGGTTCCTGCCCAACTTCCACCAATAACTGGTTTTTTTTGACCCTCCTGGCTTAGAGTGAATGTAAATAGTAATTGTTTCTGGTCTCAACAAAAACCCTGAGGCTATTGCTCCTCCCAGTTTAATTTTTTTTCTTTTCTTTTCATGCCACCTCTGGACTACTTTTTAAAGAGCCCTATTTACTGAATTGGGCATTGACCTCACTTTAAGTGAGCACCTGAAAAGGCCTTAGCCTAAAAGACCAAAGTCTCCCACTGCATCCTAGGCAGTTTCCAGGTATCCTGATGAATATCTGATGACTGGATCTGCATGGCCCAGGAAGGGAAAGTGAGACTGGTGACCTTGCACAGCCCTCCCTCACTCAAAACAGTCAAGTGCGAGTCATTTCATCATTTCTCTGGTATTATGGTCCTCTTCAAAAACAACAACCTATTGATAAGGGAGTAGATTTCTTTTGTTTGGCCACAGAAATCCAAATGAGTAACACATGAAAGCAACATAAAGGAAAAAAATTACAATCCTACAGTTCATGATAGAAAAGGAGAGGACAGCTAGGTAGAGTTTGTTGTATGCTCTCAATTTAGGGAGAGCAGATTTCAAAGAGTTCAGGGGGGAAAAAAGATAGGATACCATGGTTTAAAATTCCATAGGAAAAGTCAATGAAAGAGGAATGGTCTGCAGTTAAAGAAAAAAAAATGATGCTATAAACACCAATTTCTCCTCTGAGGAAGAAAGAGGAATTGTCTAAAGACATTTGACATAGTTACACATTCATCGACCAACTCAGATTTAAAAGACACACAGAAGATGAAAGAAAGGGCAAGTAACAGATGGTGAATACAAAAGACTCCTATAAGAATAATGTCAAGAATTCTAAAGCTCAGAAAATGCTTTGGCTAGCTCTGAATGTTAAGGACAACAAAAGGATTTTTAAAAAAATTTATGCCAGTTGGAGTAAGATCAAAGAAATGATGGGGCTACTACTTGGAATGGCTGGAATGATAATACAGATGACTATGACTGAACTGCTTATATTTTCCTTAGGCATTCTCTGCTAAAGAGAATCATCCTGAGATTAGGAAGTATGACATAAAGTATTAACATGGATTTCAAATTCAAGATAAGTGAAGAATTAGTTTTAAAAAAATCCAGCTGCTCTTTATTAATTCAAGTTGAAAGATTTAGATAAATTGCACACGAATATGATAATAATCACAGATAGCATTCATATTGTACTTTAATATTTTAAAACATAATTTAATAAGATCCTATATTAGCCCTTCAAGTTCTTAGAAACACTGTTCATTTCCCTATGGAGTTTCTTTTATCTAAGCTCAATATCCCAGTTCATTCAACCCTTCTTTACAAATCTTGGCCTCAAAACCCTTCCCCTTTTTTGTTGCCCTTTTCTTAATAGTCTCTAGACTATCCATGTTTTTCTTAAACCAAGTGTCCAAAACTAAATAAAATATTCTATATATGATCTGAGTAGTGCAGAATTCAGAGAAGTTATCAACTCCTTTATTGATAGAAGCTAGGACTCTGTAATGCAGACCAAAACCATACTAGATTTTCTGGGTGCCACATAACAATGATAACATATTTTGAATTTGCTGCCAAATGGAGCATTCCATTTTTTCTTTTAAATGCTTTATAACAATAACTTTATCATCTTGTATTTCAAATGATTTTTGAATACATAATTATTTAGCCATAGTTTAAAAATCTCAGTGATTACAAAATCACTATGTTCCAAGAAAAACTATTCTATAGATTCTAAAGAATATGAATATTTATGTTCTAAATATTTTCCATGAATTTCAATGGCCCATTTGATGAAGACTCAAAGTTGTTGTGAGATGGTTAGACCTTTAGGTAATACAAGAAAGGAAGTAGGTGAAGGGAGTAAAAAGAATTCCAAGAAGAAAGTTCATATTAAAGGTATGGATGGAATCTTACAGTGAAAGATCCTGGCTTATAGAGGAGAAATGTTTGCAAGTCACTGGAATTTAGGGGAGGCTGGTGAACCATGGGCACCTTAGTCCTTTTCTGGATACAACCTGGCTTGGTTGTGATCTTCCTAAAATGAAATGACCCAATCTTAATACATTATTACACACATGTACTCTGATGAAAAGAGAATGTAGCATGGCCAAATAACCTCATTTGCTTTAGAAATCACTTTTTTTCTTAATATATAGTTTATAGCAAGATAACATCCTATTCTTTTCTATACTTCCTTTTGATTGCTTTCTTTTTATATTCTTCTATTATTCTTTCATCATCATCATGATCACCATCATCATCATCGTCATCATCTTCTTCTCCTCCTCCTGTTTTTTTCTTGCTCCTCCTCCTCCTTCTCCTCCTCCTCCTCCTCCTCCTCCTCCTCCTCCTTCTTCTTCTTCTTCTTCTTCTTCTTCTTCTTCTTCTTCTTCTTCTTCTTCTTCTTCTTCAATTATCACATGTGGTCCTTCTGTCCACCTGGGAGGTCATATCCTTATATGTGCATGGTATGTCAAAAGGAATATAATTTTAGCTGCTTATATTTTGTAAAATATCTTTGGATTTAGGGACTAGAATTTTTAAATTTGCTACTTATTTATTTTTCCATTATTTTTTTTCAAAAACTGGGTTTGTCTTGCAAAGGTCTGATTTATGATTTCTTGAAACACAGCTCTGAAACAAAACAGACTTTGCAAAATCCCATTGTGATTCAAATGGGGCTGCTTGACTACAATTTTAAACCCAAATCACGCTGGCTTTCATTCAGTGGCCAATATTAGGTGGAATCCTATCTTTGCTTGATTTTTGTTTAGATTTTGATGGCTCAGAGTGAGTATAAATAGCAATTATTTTCTGTTCTGGCTAGAAATCGAGGTGGGAGGGCTGATTAGGCAAACTAGACATCTTTAGTCTCAATTCTTACGTTATTCATTGATTAGGTGTTGTTTCAGACAAACTGAGACCTGAGAAGGACCTTAGTTTTAAAAGACCAGTAGGCCATCACCATTCATCTGGATTTTTGTCTTAGCACTGGACTTCCTTGAATCTGGAGGAGAGAATGAGGCTGATAATTTTTGCACAATTCTGCCTCACTTAAGTTCAATTCATTTAGTAGTCAAGATTTTGCCCTTGTAATGTCATTGATCTACTTCAAGAACAAAAGATGAATAATAATAGTCCTACTATATCCGTATACCAAAAAAGATCAAAGAAAAAAGAAAAGGACTAATATAAAAATATTGACAGTAGCTTTTTTTTGGTGTAACCAAGAATGGGAAATTGAGGGGATGCTCATCAATTAGAGAATGGATAACAAGATGTGGTATATGATTGTGATGAAATATTATTATACTATAAAAAATATACAAGCAGGGTGGTTTCAGGAAAACCTGGGAAGACTTACATGAAATGATGCAAAATGAAATGAGTAGAGCCAGGAGAACACTGTACAGATTAAAAGTGATATTGTAATGATGATCAACTGTGAATGATTTAAATATACTAATCCAATGATCTAAAGTAATTCTGAAGGACTTACGTTGAAAAACACTATTCCTCTCCACAGAAAGAACTGATGGAATCTGAATGAAAACTGAAGTATAATTTTATTTTGTTTTCTTTTCTTTCCTTTCCTTTTTTTTACAACATGGCTAGCATGGAAATAGGTTTCTATATCATTTCCCATGTATAATTGATATTGCATTTCTTGTCTTCGTGATTGGAGGGGGTGGGGTTGTTGAGGTGCTGGGACTCTGAAATAGTGACACACAAGTTCTGCCTGAAAGAATTCGACCCAAGCCTTCTTTCAGCCAAAGGAAAACAAGGCTTATTAAAGATTCGTCATAATGGCCAAACTCTTAAGGGATCTCAACATTAACTAGACTCTTAAGGAATCTGAGCACTTTCATGGGGATAAATCTTTTATACAGAAAGACTGTGAGAAGGATCTAGCAATAATCAAGTAGTCTGGGGTAACAAGAGGAGGGGGTCTAGGGAGGATCTTGATGGGAGTGGCCAGTAGGCTGGGATGAATGGGGTTTAGATAGGAAGTAACAGACAATGAAGGACTGGCCTAGCTTAGGGGGTGACAGAATTGGAAGACTGACCATTGACAATGAAAGACCAGTTTGAGAGGATTATAGCCTCAGCTGAAGGCCAGAGACTTGATCAAGTAGGAAACTTTCAAGGAGAATTCAAGAAGGTTTCCAGATCCTGTATCCCATCAGGGTGACAGAGATGGATAAAATTCAGAACACAAAAAGTTTTTTAAAATGAATGTTAAAATAACATAAGTAATAATTTCTTTTAAAAAATAAAAAGCACAATGTTTAAAAATGTGAAAAATAATTGGGAATGAGCTCTCTTTTTAACTGCTTCTGAAAAAACTGAAAGACAATTTAGCAGACATCAGATATAAACCAATATCTTACACTATATACCTTGAGGATATCAAAATGTATACCTGATCTGAATATTAAAGCTCACACCATCTTGTGAAGAGAAAAGAAGGTATCTTCTACAGATACAGCTTGAAGGAGAAGTATTACCTAAACAAAGGATAGAGATAATTACAAAAAGTGAAAAAGATCTTTTCAAGTACATAAATTGAAGAACTTCTACATCAGCAAAATTAATACAACTAGAATAATAAAAACATCTTCATTTGGGGGTAGTCTTTGTTTTAAACATCATGAATAAGGGTATGATATCTATGAAATACGATGAGCTAATACAAATGCAGAGACAGATAGATAGATATAAAACATCAAAACCCATATTACAAAGTTATTAAAAGAAAGACTGAAAATTAAGAATTAAATGGAAAATTATTCCCAATCACTTATAATTAGAAAAAATAGATAAAACTTAATCTAATGATTTTTTTCTCACAGAGATAACTGGGAAAGAAGACAAAAGTTGGAAACAGTGTTATAGGATTGTGTAAAAATAAGAACATTAAAGTATTTGTGGAAAGCAATTTGCAAATGTGCTATGAAGCTGACTAAAATGACCAGAGCCTTTGACTCAGAAATCCTATTGCTATATACATAACCAAAGGAAGACTAATGTAGAAAGATAAGCACAATGTTGGTAGTGTCAATATCCTGGAAAAGCTACTTATCAATTGAAAAATAGCTAACCAAGTTGTGATCCATTAATGTGGTGGAATATTACTGTGCTGAAAACAGTAAAGAGTATAGAAAACAATGTATTTGCATTACTTGATGGGAAGATTTATACAAACTAATGCAAAAGGAACTTTAAAAAACCATGGAAACAATATAAATTAATTATTATAGCAATCAAAACAGAAACAAAAATTGAAACTGAATTTATATAATTATAATGACCAAGACTCTCCCTGCAAAAAATGGAACATAAGAATAAATATCTTCACTAAAGAGATGTGAATCTATAGATGCGGAACATTGCATTCATTAGCAGACTTAGTTGAAGTTCTGGTTAGTTTTGCCAAATTCTCTCTCTCTTATTTTTTTTTGTTTTGTTTTGTTATAAGGATGACTTTCTGGCTGATGGGAAAAAGAAGGACATGTTGGATGATAAAGATGATATAAAAGCAATTGTTAACAATTTTTAACTAAATGTAAACCAATCCCTATTGTAAGTCTGCTCTTTGATTGCTAATATATGTATCAGAGCATCTCAGAAACTGAAGGACCCTCAGAAGCTACGTAGTTCAAAACATATCTTAGCATATCTTTCATTTAACACACCCAAAAAAGATTTGTACATCTTTCACTTGAAGAATGTCAGTAATGGAAAATGTACCATCTTCAGAGGAAGCTCACTTCACTTGTAAGTAGCTGTAATTTTTAATACATGTTTTCTGATATCAAGGCTAGATTTTTCCTCCTTGCCACTTGGTTCATTCCTCTAAAAGACCATTCCTTTGTGGTCAAACTGAATAAATTTAATTTGTCTTCCATAAGGTAGGCTTGTAAATCATTGAAAGAAGCTTTTATGCCTGCCTCAAGTCTTTCCTTCTCCCCTGGTGAAAAATACCTTCAAATGATGCTTACATGACACAATCTCAAGAACTTTTACTAACCTGGTCACCCCTTTAGCTATGTTCTCTAGATTATCAATTGCCTTCATAAAATATGTTTCTCATAGCTGAGCATAATACTCCAAATGTGGTTTTCTTTGGGAAGGGCACAACAGAAATAGCTATAGTTCTCTTCCTGAATTCATAAAGTCCATTCACTTTCTTGCTTATTACATCAGACTAATCTGCACATTGAACTTATGGTACACCAAAACTCTCACATCTTTTATATGTGTGTGTGTGTATAGGATTAAGAAATCTAATACCCAAATATTTTTAATTTTATGTAAAATAAGACAATAGTATCTGATTAAAGCCCTGAGAAATTTTTCTATAAGATTAATATTACCTTTCTGTTGGAGTTTAGGTTCTGCCCACCCGGGGACACCAAAAACTTTTGCAGTTCCATGATGTGTTATGGTGAAACCATCTCAAAGAATTCAGATTCAGACCTCCTGTAATCCAAGTATAGGCATTTATTGAGATTGATGCCTCTCATTAAGTGGACTATGTTCCAAGAGGAATCAGCAACTTCAGAGAAAGCAAGATGAATTTTCATAGAGTAAAGATGCAATTATATAACAGAAATTGTGAATATATAAAAGGCAGAAAGGGTTGTTAAGAGGTTAGGTATTAGGAGAGGGGTCCCAGATTCAGTTAAACTGTGTGTGTGATTACCCACAATGCATACAGAAAAATGCATTTGGTGAGCATGTATGTATGATAATATTATAATAAGTCTCTCTACATCATAAGTTTATTCTAGGTCAGTTCTTTACAATTACCTTGAAGGTGTCTCTTTAGGGCAAGTTCCTTCTATTGTTTTGGGGTCCAAATCCTGCTCAGGCATCCTGGTGGTGGTGCTTTCTGATCGACTGAGTATTGTGGTCCTGTGTGAAACTAGATGGATGTGATTGTGGTTGCGTGCATGGACATACCCGCTGTTTCTGTGGGTAACATGAAGAATGGGTCTGGGAACAATGCTAGAGGCAGTGGTTGGGATCCCATCACGTGGACATGCCTGCTGTTCTGTGAGAAATATGAATTCATGGTCATACCTGTTCTTCTAGTGAGAAGTGAGGCATATAGGAAGAAGTCAGGATATTGAGTCGGGGTAGGGGGGGCAATGAGTGACTAGGTAGGGGCAGTGGGCCTGCTGTTTAGTGGGGCTTATAAGGAAGTTAGAATATTGGGGCTGGGGGCAGTTTTATTAGGATTCCACCATTTTGACATTTATTTTGGCTGATTATTAGAAGTATATATAATTCATGTATTACATATATATGTATATTTACATATACAGTTTTTAACTTTCATTCTGGTACTTGAATTCATAGAAAATTATGTACCTACTTAGCCACATGTTTGCCATCTCACTCTTGTAATTGGTTTTTGCCACTAAAGTGTGACTTTATACTTATCCCAATTATACTTCATTTCATTATAGGCAATCCCATTGCTTTACCCTGTGGAGATCCCTTTGGATCCTGACTTTTATCTTTCCCTGTTAGCTATTTTTTACTTTAATGGAAAGGTGGATTATGTCTTTTTCAAATATGACTAGTTATTTCTCCTCAAACAATTTAAAACATTTGAAATTCCAAATCTAATTTGCTTTCATAAAACTAGTCTCATCTATAAATAACTGGTGATTTCATACACACACACACACACACACACACACACCGATGCCCACATACTAGATGCATGGTTATTCCATTAAAAACAATTAATGGCTTTATCCCAAACCAGTCCCACTAATCACAGGATTGGAAAAGGCCTACCAGCTTGCTAGGTGCAGAGCGAGGCAGTGTTTGAATACTCATGTTTACAGTAGCCTTTTGAAATAAGAGGAAGTATTTAACAGAGCTAAGGAGTAAAGCCTAAGAACCCTTCAACTTCCCCCTTTTAAAAGAAAAAAAAGTTGGAAAGCCAATATTTTTTGAGCTGGGAAAGAAGGGGCTGGGAAACTGCCCAATTTACCACCCCATCTTTGGTTTCTCAGTTCCCCATTATTTAGGCACTGGGGTTGCAACCACATTGTGTATGCTTAACAAATAAAAGCTTTCAGTGAACATCATTCAATTCCTGCCTCCTGCTAAGGGTTTTGGAAGTGTAATACATCACAGAATCAAAATGACTTTCACTAAAAATTCATGCTGTTTAAATCACACCAAATGTTATATTGAGCTGTAGCATACATAATTCATGTGTCATTAACAGTGCCTACTAGTCCTTAGCCTCATGGCATACCAATGAGGGGGGATGCAGGGCTATGTTGCCACTACCTGTCTTCATTTTACACTTCTATTTTTCAAAGAAGTTGACACCGAAGACCTGTGGAAATTCTATGAACAGCAGCAATAGACTGGCATGAGGACCTAGACCCTCAGAAAAGGCCTGGGAATGGGAAAGCCAGCCATTCCCCAACATGGAAACTTTGTCTTCACAATTCTACCATGTGGAAATATGCTGATCTTAAAATAGAGCACTGAACAAAAAAAAAAAAAAAAAAAAAAAAACGGCAGAATCAATACATCTTTTGTTTCATGAAACTCCATAAAAACTTGCATTTAGAATGATGTTTGACAGGAGCCCCAGGGGGGTGATATGATGCAATCCATGAAGTCACTGTCTCAGCAAAATTTTTGTTTGTTTAGTTTCATCTCTGGTGCCTTATTTTTCATCATCAGAACACCCCTGGGGTGTGTTCACTGCTACTGGGGCAGTCAGGCTTTCATAATAACTCATATGAGATTGATAGACACTGTGAGAACAGGGTAAGGAAAGGGTCTATTCAGGAATAATAATGCAAACCGTGGTCTATTATGGAAGTTCTGTATTCACACAGATCCAAAGTCAATCTTAGAAACTTAATAATGAAATATTTTCCATGGCTCATGTTTCTATCCAGAATCTTTTTTGGGGGAACACTTTGTTTATACATCTTATCTGAATGTCTTCATTTCCCTTGGAAGCACTAAGAAAGCAAGGTATCAAATAGAAAAGAAGTTTATTATACAAATCTCATCAGTTGACAACCATTTACTAGGTACTTACTATGCATGCCAGACATCGTACTATGCACTGATTTAAAAATACAAAGAAAAAATCCCTACTTGCAAGTAACTTCCATTATAAAGACCATGACAAGTATGTATATACACACACACACACACACACACACACACACACACAGATCTATGTGGGTATACATATATGTCTACACATCATAAATGTAAAGTGATTATATATATAAATAAATAGAAATTAGTTAATATGAAATAGTTTGAAAGAGGAGGGCACTAGTAGCTGGGGAACGGGAGGGCAGGAATCAACAAAGTCTTTATCAATATGATACTACTTGAGTTCTTTTTTTTTTTTTACAGGAAATGAGAAACTGTGAGAGTAGCAGTGAAAAACTGTATTTTCCAGATATGGGATACAACCACTACAAAGGTATTGAGAAAAAAAAAATAGAGTACTCTGAGTGAAGAACAGGGGAAAGAAGAATTGAGCTCTATCATAGATTGTGGTAGAGGGAGTAATTGCCCAATGGGACTGGAAAAATGGGTTGTGATCAGATTGTAAATGATTTTAAAAAGGTAAAAAAAGGAGTACATATTTCATCCTAGAGGCAAGAAGAAGTCATTGAAGTTGATTGAGCAGGGGAATCACATAATCAGTTCCATACTTATGGAAAACTATCTATCAACAGGATAGATTGGAATAGTTAGTAAATTAAGAACTTAAATCAGGGGGTCAAATAGGAAGTTATTGAAATAATCTTGGCAAGATATACTGATAACCTGAACTAAGTTGGTGTCTGTGTAAGTAGAGAGAAGGGGTCAGATGTGAGAGATATGGTAGATGCAAAAACAGCAAGATTTGGCAATTGACTAGATATTCTAGGTGAGAAATTGAGATGTTAATATTATGAAATTAGAAACCTGAAATGATGGTAGTGCCTTTAAGAGAAATGGAGAAGTTTGGAAGAGAGTAGAATTTGGAAGAGGAGGATACAATGAGTACAGTTCAGTTTTGGACATGCTGAGTTTCAGATGTCTCTGGAACATCTCTATTGAAATGACCAATAGGCAATGGGTGATACGTGAAGCTCTGGGGAAATGCATATGCTACCTTGGTGGATCTGTCAGTCATCTGTTTAAAGATGATAGTTAATCCTATGGGAGCTGATGTAGTTATAGAGAGAACATTGTAGAGGGAAAAGAGAGGAAGTTCCAGGGTAGGACCTTTGGGAGCAACCACAATTAGGAAGAGCCATATGGATAACAAGCAAGAAAAAAAATGATATGGAAAGGAAAGATTAAGAAGATAGGTTGAAAACCATGAGAGAGCAGTGTCATTAAAAAAAAGTAGAAAGAATATCTAGGGAGAGGATGGGTAATAGTGTCAAATGTAGCATACAAATTTCAGCATACAAGCTGAAAAGGAAGAAGACAGAAAAATCAAATTTGATAAAAAAGAGGCCTTTGATAACTATGGAGAGATTGGTTTCAGATGAATGATGAGATTAGAAGCCAGATTGCAAAAGGTTGAGAAGGCAGAGGAAGTACAGATAATACAAATATTTTCCTGGGAGTTAACTTCAGAAATGGAGAGAGATGGAATACCTAACAGACAAATCCATAGCTGGCTGATAACATTTTCTCTTCTAGAAAATTCACCACCAATAGCCTCTAAAGTTATTCATAGCTGTTAAATTCACCATGATAACATTCAGTGCCTCACTCTTAATCAAGGAAATAATATAGGATCATTTAAAGAGTCTAGATATCAAGTTATTTCCAGCTATTCCAGATTTATGACATCAACTTGGAACTGAGTCTTCCCAAAATAAGGAAAGAATTCAAGGTGGTGACTTTCTCTCCTATATCTATACTGCCCACATGAATCAAAGTATGACTTGCATGCAAAGTTTATCCATTTCACATTCAACTGGTGCCAGAAAACATTCCTACACCTTCTGGCTTGGCCCTAGAGAACTCTTTGCTTCCCTATGATTGCTGTTTGGACTAGCATCTTTGGCCTCTATCAAAGAGACTACCACCAATACTGCTATCATCTTCCTGATGCTACTTCCATACTTACTCTGGAAAGTGCTGGAGCTCTTGAAAATCATTGTTATTGTTATTTGTCTTTCATTTTTTAAAAGGAGCAATGACATCAAGGAGTGATATCTTGACTTGCACATGAATCAGATTTAAGTGAAAATGGTAGAGACTTAACAGAGGCAGACTGGATTGAATGGTGTCAAGAATACACAAACAAACTATATATAACATATCTTAACATTACAGATAACCATGATTGTGTCGTTGCTGATCTAGAGCCAGACATTCCAGAGAATGGAGTCAAGTGGACTTTAGGAAATGTGACTATATAAGGCTAGTGAAGGCGAGCTATTTAAAATCTATCTATTCTAGGTGAGCTATTTAAAATCCTAAAAGATGATGCTGTTAAAGTGCTTCACTCAATATGCCATTAAATTTAGGAAATTCCATAGTGGGAACTAGATTTAAAAAAGATAAGTTTATCTAAAGTTATCTCCAATCCTAAAGAAGGACAATCATAAAAAATGTTCAAATTATCAAACAATTGAGCTCATTTCACAAGCCAGCAAGGTTATGCATAAGATTCTTCAAACTAGGCTTCAGCAATATGTAAACCAAGAAAAACTATAAGAGCAGGATGGTTTTCAAAGAAGCAGAGGAACTAGAAACCAAATTGCCAACAATTGCTGGGTAATGGAGAAGGCAAGGGAGTTCCAGAAAAATCTCTATTTCTACTTCATTGGCCATACTAAAACATTTTATTGTGTAGATCACAACAAAATGTGACAAGTCATCAAATAGATAATAATATCAGGTCATTTTACTTGTCCTTTGAAAAACTTGTATGTACACCAAGAAGCAATAGTTAGAAGCAAATACGGAACAACTGATTGGTTTAAGATTAGAAAAGGAGTACAATAAGGCTGCATATTGTTACATTATTTATTTAAATTATATGCAGAGTGCATCATGCCAGGCTGGAGAAATTAAAAAAAACAGAATTAAGTTTGCCAGGACAAATATCAAGAGTCTCAGATAGTCAGACAATACCACTCTGATGGCAAAAGGTGAAGAGGAATTAAGAAACTTTTGACTAAGGTGAAAGAGGAGAGTGTAAAAGCTGGTTTAAAGCTTAGTAACAACAAAAGCAATCTGGCCAACTGGTTCTATCACTTCTTGGCAAATAGAGGGATAAGAAATGGAAGAAGTATCAGATTTGATATTCTTGACTCAAAGAGCACTGCAGAGAGTGACTGCAGTCATGAAATTAAAAGAAGTTTACTACTTGGAAGGAAAGTTACAGCAAATCTGGGATGGCATATTAAAAATCAGAGACATTACCTTTATGACAAAGATTTGCATAGTAAAGCTACATTTTTTCCACTAGCAATGTATGGGTTTTGAGAGTTGAATGGGAAAACTGAGTGCCACAGAATCTACATTTTTTGGTTGTAGTGCTGAAGAAGACTTTTAAGAGTCCCTTGGACAGAAAGGAGATCACATAAATTAACTGAAAGAAATTAATTCCAGCTATTCACTGGAAGGTTAAATACCAAAGTTGAAACTCATTGAGAAAGAGCCTGATGTTGAGAAACATTGAAGGCAAAAGGAAAATGGGATGGAAGAGGATGAGATGGATAGATAGTGTCATGGAAATAATGAAAATGAATTTGAACAGGCTTCAAGAGATATTGAAGGGTAGAATTTCTGGTGCACTACATTCCAAGGGATCAAGAAGAGTCAGAAATGGCTCTTTTTCCAGCTGGAATCATGGCGGGCGCAGAAGAAAAGAAGCTACCATCCGTTCCAGATTCCCTTCTGAAAAAGTGAAAGACTTTCACGATACTGAAGGCAAAATGCTTGCAGAAGAAAATGACTATAAAAAAGCTCATAAAATACGAAGAAAAGTTATCTATGAAAAAGCTAAAGCCTATCATAAGGAGTACAGACAGATGTACAGAAGTGAAATCCAACTGGCTAGAATGGCACAAAAAACAGGCAACTACTATGTACCTGCTGAACCCAAGTTAGCTTTTGTGATCAGAATCAGAGGTATCAATGGTGTTAGTCCAAAGATCCGAAAAGTATTGCAGCGTCTTCGTCTTTGCCAAATCTTCGATGGCACTTTTGTTAAGCTTAACAAGGCTTCCATTAATATGCTGAGAATTGTGGAACCATACATTGCATGGGGTTACCGAAACCTGAAGTCTATGAATGACTTGATTTATAAATGTTATGGCAAGATCAAGAAACAGAGAATTGCCCTGACAGATAATGCCCTTATTGCAAAATCTCTTGGTAAATATGGAATTATCTGCAAGGAGGATTTGATCCATGAGATCTACACTGTTGGCAAGCACTTCAAAGCTGCCAACAACTTCCTGTGGCCCTTCAAATTATCTTCCCCAAGAGGTGGAATGAAGAAAAAGACTACACACTTTGTGGAAGGTGGAGATGATGATAACAGGGAAGACCAGATCAACAGGTTTATTAGAAGAACGAACTAAAGGTCTCTGCCATGATTATTTTTCTAATGGTCTGTTAAATAAAATACCTATGACAAAATTGAAAAAAAAGAGTCAGAAATGACTGAATTACTAAACAATAACAACGACAAAGAGTTGCATACATTTATTCAGGCCCACTTTCTCTTCCAGAGTCATCAAAGTCCAGTGGCAAGATAAAGTCAATATGACTGGCAATGGCCCAGGATGCAGTGAGTGACCTTGGCACTGGCAGTATTGAAAAATACACAAACCAGGACAATATATCTTAGAGCTATTCGACATTTTTTCCAAGTCTTATGGAAGAACCTAAGTAGGCAACTATAATGATCTTTTACCTATTTTTATCATATAGTCAGCAGTTCTGTTGAACCTTTTTGCTATTGGAGTTTTCTCACATTCCTTTCTCTCTTACCTGGCTAATTGCTGTCCTCCTCCCTAAAAGATATCATTGAGAACTAGAAGCCCTGCCAGCAAGCCTGTGGCAACAGCACATGCTTATGTTCACATCTGCGTTAAGGGATATAGTAGATAGAGTGCCAGGCCAGGAGTCAGGAAGACATCTTCCTGAGTTCAAATCTAGCCTCAGACACTTACGAGCTAGGTGACCCTGTGTTAGGGACCCGGGAGTCTGGGCCTGATCTCTCAGGCCCACAGGCCTTATCTGGCCAGCAGGGGACTGCAGGCCTTGGTGGAGTGAGCTGTAAGCAATGACCGAGGCAGGTGGGTGACAAGATAGTAAGAACTCTGTTTATTGAAGCAGTGAGTGGTGCTTTTATCTCTTTTCTGACAATAGAGCTGTAAGTGAACCTATCAGCAATTAGTTTGCCCTTATAAGGAAGTGATATACCTATGACCAGGATTGCCCAGGGCGGACAGGTAGCCCCTAGAAAGAAAAACATCTTGGGTCTTCTTTGTTCCCCAAAAGCCTGGGAAAATAGCCTTGAGCAAAACAGGGGCCATCTTGTTCATGCCTTACCAGTCTCCCCTCAGTTTACCTGAGTAGTGACCAGTGAATGCCGTCCAAGAGGCTGGGGGTTGGCAATTCCCTTACTACCCTGGGCAACTCACTTAATCTTGTTTGCCTACTTCTTCATCTGTCATATGGGCTGGAGAAGGAAAAGGCAAATGACTCCAGTACTTTGCCAAGAAAACACCAGATAGATTCACAGAGTCAGATATGACTAAAAACGACTAAGCAACAACACTCTAAGATTCATAGGATTGAAGGACTCATTTAAATCATTATTTCCCAACAGACTATTGGTTCCTAGACAATCATCAACTTCTCAATATTTGTTTCTGATCCATGGTGTTTTACTGCCAAAGAAATTTATCCATAAACTTAAAAAACTGACTCCACATTGCCATCTTTCTTTTCTTTGCATTGTGCTCCTATAATCCTACCTCCCTGCTTATGTAAACTTTCCATCCATGTCCTGAGAACTACTAATAATGTCTACATGAAGGCTACAAAGGTCTGACAATATTAGAAACTAGATATTCTATTGGTCTACAAATAATTTGAGATATGAGACATTGGTATGAGTCATCCTCACTTTTATTTAGAGTGATTTAAGGTTTATAAAGCTCTTAGTATTGCAAAAGCCCTGTGTGATAGGTATTATGAACATTATTGTTGCAATAATATCGGTAAAGAAACTCAGACTCAGATAAAATGCCACTCTCCTCAAAATGTTTTTAAAATATGCATCACCACACCCTTTCTATTTTTGAAAATTCTAAATTCTTAAATAAAACACTACAGAATGGCCAGAAACAACATTTTTGGAGCAAAACAATATAAAAGCACATTGAAATTCTTCATTTACCTCTCCTGCCAGCTCATCTGCCCCATTTGGCTGAATTATCTAACTGAATAATCTTTAACCATTCTAAAACTCACTTCTTTGATTTTTTTTACCTCAGTGAAAACATAGTTCTTATTCTTGTACTGCCTCAGCTGTCTCTGTGATTCCTTCAGGACCCTTCTTGATTCCCTAGCATATTTTCTGCCCAAGTCACTAGTCTTCCCTCTCCCTCTAATTGTCATAGAATTTTTTGTTCTACTTGAAAAAAAACCTTCAAGCACATGTCAGTGCTTAAAATACATTTTACTTAAAACAATGGTGCTTAGCATAGTGCCTAACACATACTGGTGCTTAACAAATATTTATTGAATCATTGATTGATGAAAAGTTTGCATTTTAACATTTACCACCCTAAGTTCTCTCTCCATGTTTTTACATGTTTTCCGTGATCTGACACATCCTTCCAAGTCTAGGCACTACAAACAGCAACTGGGAGCTGACCAGGGGTGTGCTGGTAAATTTTTTAACTGGAATGCAAGACACACCTTTAAGTGTAATTTACGTTATTGACATTTTATTCACTGATTTCTTAAGTCTAGACAATCAAATGAACAATAAATCAAGACATGATGTGTAGGACTTGTGAGGTGTAATGTGCTTACTGGAAACTTAAGGATCAGTTCCCCCAAGTTGGCTTCTCACCATTCCTTGGGAACTACACAGCACATTTATTTGCTTTCTTTTCAAGAGAATCCCTAATCATTTTACCCAGGGTCAGGATTTTCTTCTCAATTGTGTAAAATAGTTCTATTTTTACTATCCCACTGAAATTAATAAAGATACAAATTAATTAATTTTCAATTAATGTAATTCAATTTACTAATAAACATAAAAAGGATAGTCCTTGCCTTCAAGAAGCTTAGGTTCTAAGAGGAGGAAAACAACATGCACACAGTCAACTAATACTCATATAAAAGACTGCTCCAATTAACTAGAAGGAAGAGAAAGGCACATGGAAACCATTTTGAAGCTTCTACCCACACCCACCTAATCAACAACGATAACAAACTACGGAAATATTCAATGTTGGTGAAGTTCCAAAAAGACAGGCATACTAACATATTGCTATTGGAACTTTGAATTATTCTAATGAATCTGGAAAGAAATTTAAAATTAGGTTTTAAAAATAAATATTATATTCTTTGACCCAGAGATCCCACTGTTAGGCATATCACTCAAAGAGGAGAAAAACAACACAAAACAAAAACATAAAGCTCTCATTTTCAGGAAAATATTCACAGCAGTATTTTTTTTACAGTACCAAAGAATTGGAAAGCAAGTAGATGGCCACCAACTCAGGAATCGCTAAATACATTGTGATTCATGAATGCCTGTGCCATAAGGGAAAATATGAAGGATTCAGAGAAATATAAATTGATAGGTGAAGTAAACAGAACCAGGAAAACAGTATATACAATGACTACAACTTATGTCTATATAACTGGAAATGGAAATAACAACCCCTTTCCTCTCCCTACTAAGAAAGAGAAAAAGAGAGAGAGAGAGAGAGTTTAATTTTTTATAATGACCAAGCTTGGCACTGAAGAAAAGGTGAAAATCTTTTTCTTTACTTCTTTTTTTTTTCAGAAGTTAGAGTTCTTTAGCATTTCACCACTCTTGGTTGATGTGTTTGATTATAGTTGACTTGATTTTTGCTGGTTTTTTATTTTTTTATTCTGCGTGACAAGGGATAGATCATTGGATAAGGAAAGGAGAAAGATATATGTGTGTATGTGTATGTGTGTATGCATACGTGTGTATGCATATATGTATCTGTATATATGTGTTGCATATATGTGTGCAGGCATATATATGTATGCATGCGTGTATGCATATATGTATTATGTGTGTAGATAGATAATTTATATATATTAGAGAGAAAGAGAGAAATGATGGCATAAAATATAAATTTTTAAAAATAATTAAAAGGAGATGATGATAGAAGCAAAGGGATATTGTACAAAAGTTTTTTTCTAGAGAAATTTGAAGAAAAGAATACTAATATTTATTTTAAGAAGTCAACAATAAATATAGTATTAATAAATTCTTCCAGAGGCATGCTATATTCACACATATATGCATGTATTCATATGCACATGTATATGTTTATCTCCATATTTGTGTAGGTAGATATGTAGATATAAATATTTACAAAGTAATAAAGGTGGAAATTTCAACATAAAGAATTTTGTTTTTAATAATGGGCTTTTCAGAAACCATAAATGATGACTGTGGAAGAGATTTCTGGCCCATATAGCCTTTCCCCCCATCTCTGACAACACATATTGAAGTAGACTGAAAGATTTGTTGATGAAAAGAACCTTAGAGATCATCAGTCTTATTACCTCATTTTTCTGATGAGAAAACTGAGGCTCAGGGTCCCCTTGTCAATTAAATGTTTACAACATCCCCTCACCAACTCTTAGTGGTTCTCCCTCCCTAAATTATTTTGTACTTACTTTTCTATGTAAATGTGCATTCCCTAGTAGAATAAAGTATAAAGATTATCTTAATTATGTATCTATAGCTCTACTTCCTAGCATACAGTGTTCACTTAGTAAATATTTGTTGAAATGAAATATTGATCTTTTGTGTCCAAAGTTACATGGGTATTGTTGTAATTTTGTTAACACTAGGAAGCAGATTTGGGATTCAAACCATGATCCCCTGACTTCTAAACTAATTTTTATTTCCATTTAGTTTATCCAAGAAAACTAACGCTGGAATCCGCTATAGATCAACCCTGATAATCATCCAAGTTCTGCTTATAGACACTCAAGAGATAAGATACTATTATTTAAAACAGACCATTCCCTGGTAGTCAAATATTGGAGCCCATGGAGAAGATAAAGAAAATTATTACTAGATGCCCAGAGTTACTAAAGTCATTGCTTCACTGATTTTTATCCATATCCCTCTGTTAGTATACTATTTCTCCTCCAGAGAAGAAACAAGCTACTGGGAGCATTCCTAAGGGTTAAAGCTATGTTTACATAGACCAAAATCTTTCTGGATCTTTTGCAAGCAAAAGGAATAGCTGACTTTCCTTGGATAGCTCTCTTTTAATTTTCTGTTGTCTTTTAACACAAAGGTTGGGTTATTTGGTTATATGTCAATTTTATTCATTGAAATCCACCATTTGTTCAAGAGATGAAATGTTTGTCTCTTCACTTAGAGTTCCACTATTTCTGAATCAGATGTAGCCTTATGAAGAGATGAAACGGGTGATCTGCTTGAATAACTTGCAGATTTTAAGAGCTTTGGAAATTCACAATGGTTATCTGTTCCATCCAATTTCTAATTCTGAAATTCGTTTATTACTCTACAAAGCTTTCTCTTCTTTGAGCAGAGAAGAGGCTAGATATACCAATAGGCCTATGAAATGGTGTGTATTCATCCTTTGTTGCCAAAGAAGACTATGCCATTGGAGAAATAATGGCATGACTTGCACTTGACTTTGTTTTGAATGAGGGAGGGCTGTGCAGGTCACCAGCCCACTTCTCCTGCACAGCCATCTGAATCCAGTGACCAGATATTCATCAGGATGACTGGAGATGACCCAGGATGAGGCAATTAGGGTTAAGTGACTTGCCCAAGGTCACACAGTTAATGAGTGTTTTGTGTCTAAGATGAGATTTGAACTCGGGTCTTCCTGACTCCTGCACTGGTGCTCTATCCACTGCACCACCACAGGCCCCCATAGCCTGTGAAATAAAATTAGAGAACAAACTCAGACTCAGGTATAATAACAGACAGCAGATTCTGAGAGAAGGTAAAGAATACAAACACCCTCAGCTAGAGAAACAAACAGACAGACAAACAGAAGGAAAGAGACAGAGAGAAAGACATAGTGTGGATAAAGCACAAAGAAGGAAAATTAGATACACTGAAAACAAATTTCACTGACTTTACAGTACTTTAATGAGTCAGGAAAATCTGTAAAAAGTCTTGGTAGCAATCAAGCAATCTTCAGAAGGATCAGGGGGTCATCAAGTTTAGTCAACCCTTGATTACCTAAGGGGAAGAGTAGAGGTGAGGAGAATCCACAATATTAAATAATCCAAAAGGCACTTCTATCTGGTTTTAGATGGTGGGTTTTTTTCATTTCATGTGAAATAAAGACATGTAATGTTCTTGGGAATTTAATTCCAAGAAATTAAACATATGTATGTTTAATTAATATAATACATAAATATGTATTATAAATATATGGAGAGAGACAGGGAAAGAGAGACAGAGACAGAGAGATGGAGAGAGAGAGACAGAGAGAGAATCCATATGGCATAATTAAAAGAATAGTGGACTGGGAGTCAGGGGATCTTTTTGCTTATCTATATTAGTAGCTGACAATAATCAGGAACTTGGGAAGAGGGATGGGTTTGGTAAGAAAAAATGAATTATATTTTAGGCATGCTGCATTTAGAATGCCCAGTGGAACATCCAATTCAGGATGTTCAATAAGCAAGTGGAAACACAAAACTAGAACTGGCAGAGAGGGATTAGGGTAGATATATAGATCTAGAGTCATCGGCATAGACATGATAAATGAATACATGGAACCTAATAAAAACTATCAATTTTCTCTCAAACAGCATGGTTTGAGAGACACATTGTGTCCAATGATGAATATAAGGAAAATATTGAGGATTACAAAGGGATGCTTCAGAAAGAAAAAGCGTGTTAGCCGTTGGAATGGCTGTTTCCAAAGAAGAAATGGACTCAAATGTTGAGGCTATACTTTGGGGTGGGGAAAGTCTGGAACTGTGGTTAAATATTGTAACAGTAAGCATCCCAACATACATGGGACAGGGGGAGCAGCGCTGCTATCACAGATTCCTAGATCTGCATTCATAAAAGGAAAGGCAACTTTTGAAGGATTGACAATCACTTTAATCAAGTACATACATATATATATATATATATATAAAATCAAGTACATATATATATTATTCACCTAGTTCAGGGGAGTCAGCACCTTGAACTTCAGAGAAAATATAGAGAAATCAAAGATCAACAGATATAGCTTCCCCTGTCTGACCATAATCAATACATATATCACAAATCAACAGACAGGTCCAACTGTCTGACCATAATTACCACAAAGGGAAGCACACTTCACCCTCTTAGTATTTATATACTTTTCAGAGTCAGGGGGTATGACCATCTAACCCAGTGCCTCAAAAGAAAAAACAAAAGGTACTTGGGACCCTCCTACAAAAGAACTCCCCTACTCAAGCTTTCCTTATTGGGGAGGCCCATCAATGGGTGGGAAAGATCCTCCTTAATCACATTATTCAGAGGCATTAGAATTCTTGGTACATACAAAAACAGCAAAAAGATACCATTTTGCTTGCCCTCACATATATGTAGACCTGTAAGGGAGTGCCTGATGTGGAATCTTCCATAGATGTCAATTAATGACTCATTGTATAAGTTATAATATTAAGTAATACTACCATAGACTCATAGAACTGGAAGAAGTCCTAGGGGTGATTCCATTTAATGAATGATGATACCAAGAACTAGAGAGTCAAATGACTTGCCACAAATTGCAAAGTAAATTAGTAATAGAACTGTGACCAGAATTCAGGTCTCTTGTTACTTAGCAGTGGTCAAAAATGTCCATACATTAGAGGGAATAGATTAAAAGGGCATGTGAAGTGTTAGAGAGATTAAGCTTTGTACAAAGTGTGTTTCTGTCTTTGTGAAATGGGATTTGAGGTTAAATTCTGAGGCCTCCACAAAGTTCTTTTCAAAGATCTCTACTCATTATTCCTATACTCTGAATTGAACTGTAAGTTTATTTTTGGTAGGAAATGGGGAATTTGGGGTTCTTTTCTGAGTCTCCAATTGTACAGAGGATGTTTTCAAGGTCTCCAAGTCTATGTTTGAAGAGTAAATGTATTCAAGATGGTTTAGACACTAATATCCTTAATGTACTTAAAGCTACTCAATTCTCAGATTAAATTCTTAAAGGTAGTGAATCTCTAACGCTATTGTTTGTATACTTTGTCTCTACCATTATATTTAGAAACACCTGGGATTGGAGTATGTGGCTGCATTTTAATGATTTTTTTTTGAAAATATGATGTTGAAACATAACCAGGAAACACTGATGAAAATGACAAGTGAGAATAATCATGTCCCTGATATTCATGAAATGTACATATGATATTGTTGCCCATGAAGTATAATAAGGTATCAAATGGTCATAGAATAATTCTCAATTATATTATCTGTGTTCTTTATTTTTGTTTTCTGGATCTTTTATTATTTTTTTTCTGAAATGAGCCTATGTTATCCTTGAAGTTTCCCTTAGATTCATTACTGAATGTAGCATGCCTCCCAAAACAAATATTTCTTTGCTTTCATCCTTAGAATGTTTAATTTAAAAATTCAGGTGGGTTAAAGAGGCCCTTAATAGGTTCCCACTGTTCAACAATTTTTCCCTTTGTGATGTGCCAGGGAAAGGCTGGTGTTGGGAAGCAATTGACCAGTATGAGGAAAGGAATTAATTTTAACCATTTGAAAATCAGGTTAGAAAATAATCACCCAAAAGCAGGCAAAATATCCTGTCTTGCCAAATGATCTAGGTAATTAGTCATCTGTTTAACCTCCTGAGAAACCACATGATATAGTAGATAGAGAGCTAGCTAGGGAGTCAAGAAAAGTTGTGTTCACATTCAGCCTCTGACATACTGGCTTTGTGACTCTGGGTAAGTCTTATTCTCTCAGTGCTCTGGAAAGATCTAAGACTATTTGAGGCAGAGAAAATCTCAACCTAAATTGGTAAAGAGCTTCCTATATGAATGAAATCACAGGTGGAATTTCTGTACCTCAACCACTTACACCAAAAACAACTACATTCTATTACTCAATGTAATATGGAGAGAAGATCTCTGGACTAAAAGAACTGTTGATGGTAGCCGTTGGTTTTTCTTATTAAGAGTTTGGTGAACTTTGGCAATTCTTTGGTTTCTTTCTTGGATTGAGTGTCCCATGTGTTAAAACATACTTTAAAAAAAATTAGGGAGAAAGATTGGAGCACCAGTATGACATTGTGGAAAAGAGAATAAAGACTGGGATATAGGAGTTGGGTCCTCATACTTACTGTATTACTTTTTGAAAGTCACTTTATAGCTTTGGACCATCTGTAAAGTGAAGGAATTTGTCTAGATCTCTAAGGATCATTCAATTGTAAATTCTAAGATCTCTATGAATAGATGATCTTCAATATCTCTTCCAGATCCTATATTCTGTGAACCTCCAATTTTTGTACATATGCCACCTAGACTTGATGTGGCATTGGGTATTATTGCATCAGTGTGGAAATATCAAAGGGGAATTTGGTCATCATTGAAAATATGGTTTGATTGTAATCAACACATTTATTAACTACTTACTATCTGGTGAAACTTAGCTTTCTCACAGTTTAGAATCTCTACAACTAGAGGATGGTGGTGACAAAAAACTTCAGTCTATCTCCCAGTAAGGAGCTGAGGAAAAAGGTTCTGATTTATCTTTTATCTTAACTTAAGAAATCCTTATCACTTAGTAGTGCTAAGTAAAATCAATAGTGTTTGGTGTGAATCTAAGCAAATGAGAATTCCTACATAAATATAAAGTCAAAATGACAGGGCAAAAGCACAGGCTTGCAACAACTCTTCCCTAAAGCCCAGCCAAATACCTTCAAAAATGACTAAACAAATTCTGGAGTTGAAGAACCCATAAAATGACAGAGTGAAGCAAATCTTCAGTCAAAGAACACCTGGGCCTACAAGAAGCCTCTATCGAGCCAGGCTGGGAGGAGAGCACACTGCAGCAGAGGAACCTGCAGTAGCAGCAGCTGTTTCTGGAGTTCTGGGTCCATAGATTGTGGAGGGATCAAGCAGCTGACAGTACAACTCTCCACCCCCACAAGACACAGAGAAGTACCTTGACAAAGAGCTCAAAAGTTGATTAAATGGCTGGGGAAATGAGCAAAAACAAGAAAAAATAAATTAGACTCTAGAATCTTATTTTGGTGATAAGGAAGACCAAAATATCCAAAGAGAAGACAACAAAGTCAAGGTTCCTGAATAGAACACCTCCAAGAAAAATGTAAATTGGTCTCAGGCCATGGAAGAGCTCAAAAAAAGATTTTGTAAATCAAGTAAGAGAAGTAAAGGAAAAATTGGGAAGAGAAATGAGAGTGATACAAGAAAATCATGAAAATGAGTCAACTGCTTGCTAAAGGAGACCTCAAAAAATGCTGAAGAAACTAACACTTTAAAAAATAGACTAATTAAAATGACAAAAGAGATCCAAAAAGCCAATGAGGAGAAGAATGTCTTAAAAAGCAGAACTGGTCAGATGGAAAAGGAGTTCCAAAAGCTCACTGAAGAAGATAATTACTTAAAAATTAGAATGGAGCAGATGGAAGCAAATGACTTCATGAAAAATAAAGAAATTATAAAGCAAAACCAAAGGAATGAAAAAAATAATGTAAAATATTTCATTTAAAAACAATGACCTGGAAAATAGATCCAGGAGAAGTAATTTAAAAGTTATTGAAAGGAGATCTGTAAAGGAAAACTAAGAATATTGTAGTCAAATTCAAGACCTCTCAGGTCAAGGAGAAAATATTGCAAGTAGCCCAAAGGAAACAATTCAAACATTGTGGAAATATAATCAGGATAACATAACATCTATCAGTTTCTACATTAAGATATCAAAGGGCTTGGAATTTGATATTCCAGAGGTCTAATGAGCTAGGATTAAAGTCAAGAATCATTTACTCATAAAAACTGAGTATAATAATTCAGGGGGGGAAATGATCATTCAATGAAATAAAGGACTTTCAAGTATTCTTGAGGAAAAAAACTGAACTGAATAGAAAATTTGACTTTCACGCACAAGAATCAAGAGAAGCATGAAAAGGTAAACAGGGAAGAGAAATCATAAAAGAGTGCATTTTTACATTTTACAGTTTACATTTCTACATCTTGCAACTCTTGAGACTTTTCTCAGTATTAGGATAGGGTTTTTTTGGTTTTGTTGGGGGGGTTTTTGAGGGTTTTTTGTTAAATTTATTTATTTAACTTTTTACATTCATTTTCACAAAATTTTGGGTTCCAAATTTTCTCCCCATTTGTCCCCTCCCCCCCCACCCCAATACACCGAGCATTCTAATTTCCCCTATCACCAATCTGCCCTCTCTTCTATCATCCTTCCCTTCCCTTGTCCCCATCCTCTCTTTTGTCCTGTAGGGCCAGATAACTTTCTATTCCCCATTACCTGTATTTCTTATTTCCTAGTAGCAAGAACAACACACAACAGTTGTTTTTAAAGCTTTGAGCTGCAACTTCTCCCCATCCCTCTCTCCCCACCCGTTCCCTTTGGGAAGGCAGGCAATTCAATATAGACCATATCTGTGTAGTTTTGTAAATGACTTCCATAATAGTCATGTTGTGAAAGACTAACTATATTTCCCTCCATCCTACCCTGCACCCCATTGCTTCAATTCTTTCTTTTAATCCTAACCCACCCCAAGAGTGTTGATTTCAAATTGCTCCCTCCTCCCATTGCCCTCCCTTCCATCATCCCTGCTTCTCCCCTTCTCCCCCACATTCCTGTATTGTAAGATATGTTTTCATGCCAAAATGAGTGTGCATTTTATTCCTTCCTTTAGTCGGATGTGATGAGAGTAAACTTCTTGTTTTTCTCTCAGTTCCCTTCATTTTCCCTCCACTAAAAAGTCTCTTACCTGCCTCTTCTATGAGAGATAATTTGCCCCATTCCATTTCTCCCTCTCTCCTCCCAATACATTTCTCTCTCACCACTTAACTTCATTTTTTAAGATATGATCCCATCCTATTCAATTCATTCTGTGCTCTCTGTCTCTGTGTGTGTGTGCAGGTGTGTGTGTGTGTGTGTGTTTGTGTGTGCGTGTGTGTAATTCCATCAACTACCCAGATACTGAAAAGTTTCAAGAGTTACAAATATTGTCTTTCCATGTAGGAATGTAAACAGTTCAACTTTAGTAAGTCTCTTATGACTTCTCTTTGCTGTTTACCTTTTCGTGCTTCTTTTCATTCTTATGTTTGAAAGTCAAATTTTCTTTTCAGCTCTGGTCTTTTCATCAAGAATGCTTGAAAGTCCTCCATTTCATTGAAAGACCATTTTTTCCCCTGAAATATTACACTCAGTTTTGCTGGGTAGGTGATTCTTGGTTTGAGTCCTAGTTCCTTTGACTTCTGGAATATCATATTCCACACCCTTCGATCCCTTAATGTAGAAGCTGCTAGATCTTGTGTTATCCTGATTGTATTTCTACAATACTTGAATTGTTTCTTTCTAGCTGCTTGCAGTATTTTCTCCTTGACCTGGGAACTCTGGAATTTGGCCACACAATGTTCCTAGGAGTTTCTCTTTTTGGATCTCTTTCAGGTGGTGATCAATGGATTCCTTCAATACTTATTTTGCCCTCTGGTTCTAGAATCTCAGGGCAGTTTTCCTTGATAATTTCATGTAAGATAATCTCTAGGCTCTTTTTTTGATCATGGCTTTCAGATAATCCCATAATTTTTAAGTTGTCTCTCCTGGATATATTTCCAAAGTCAGTTGTTTTTCCAATGAGATATTTCACATTCTCTTCCATTTTTTCATTCTTTGGGTTTTGTTTTGTGATTTCTTGGTTTCTCATAAAGTCATTAGCCTCCATCTGTTCCATTCTAATTTTGAAAGAACTATTTTCTCCAGTGAACTTTTGAACCTCCTTTTCCATTTGGCTAATTCTGCTTTTGAAAGCATGCTTCTCCTCATTGGCTTTTTGAACCTCTTTTGACAATTTGGTTAGCCTATTTTTCCAGGTGTTATTTTCTTCAGCATTTTTTGGGTCTCCTTTAGCAAGGTGTTGATCTGCTTTTCATGGTTTTCTTGCATTTCTCTCATTTCTCTTCCCAGTTTTTCCTCCACCTCCCTCACTTGATTTTCAAAATCCTTTTTGAACTCTTCCATGGCCTGAGCCCACTGAATATTTATTCTGGATGTTTGGGATACAGAAGCCTTGACTTCTATGTCTTTCCCTGATGGTAAACATTGTCCTTCCTCATCTGAAAGGATAGGAGGAGATATCTATTCACCAAGAAAGTAACCTTCTATGGTCTTATTTTTTTTCCTTTTCTGGGCATTTTCCCAGCCAGTTACTTGATTTCTGAGATTCCTCTCCACCCTTTCCTTGCCTCCAGATCTGCCCAGCCAGTGCTTGGGGTCTCAGATTCCCAGCCTCAGGGCTTTCAGCAGGGTCAGGGCTTTCAGCAGGGTCAGGGCTGCTACTCAGTGTGAGATTAAATTCAGGTGCTCAGGTGGGGGCAGTGCTGCTATTCAGTGTGGGATTAAGTTCAGCTGCTTTGGTGAGGGCAGGGCCACCACCAGGGGCTCAGTTCCCTTAGGGGGTTTATGTGGAGATGTTCAACAATGGATCAGAGCTCCTGCCTGCTTTGGGAGCCCTTGTTCTCTACTTCCTCTGCTGCTGCCTCCTGAGGGGTCCTGAGATATGGAGATACCCTGGTTCCCTCTCTGCCAGCCAAACAGGCTTTCTCACTGACCTTTTGCATCTGTGGGTGGAGGGACCTGCTCAGCCGCTGGAAATTCTGTCCCTGAAGCCTGCTCAGATTTGCTTTTCTTCGTGCTGCGTGGTCAAGGAAGGGCTGAGCTCTGCTCTGGGTTCAGTGAGCAACGGACCTGTGGCGTCAGTTTTTCAGGGCTCTCTGGAACAGAAATCTCCTCCACTCCATTGTTGTGTGGCTTCCACTGCTCCAGAATTTGTTGGGAGTTCTTCTTTGCAGGTATTTTATGGGCTGTGGGTTTGGAGCTAGCATAGGTGAATCTTTCCAGTATTAGGATAGTTGAAGGAATTATATACATATAGATACAGGATACATGGTGAGTTGAATAGGAAGGGATGATATCTAAAACAATAAAATTAAGGGGTGAGAGAGGAATATATTAGGAAGATAAAGGGAGAACTAGAATGGGGCAAATTATCTCTCACATAAAAGAGGCAGGAAAAAGTTTTTCAATGGAGCAGAAAAGAGGGGAGGTGAGAGGGAAAGAGTGAAACTTACTTTCATTGCATTTGGCTTAAGGAGGGAATAAAATGCACACTCAATTCAGTAAGAAAATCTATCTCATTCTACAGAAAGTTGGAGGGAAGAGGATAAATGGGGGAGATAAGAGAAGGGAGGACAAATGAGAGGAGGGAAAAATTAGAAGTAAACACTTTTGAGGAGGGACAGGCTCAAAGGAGAAAATAGAATAAATAAATGGGGGCAGGATAGGATGGAGGGAATATACTTAGTCTCTTACAACATGATTGTTATGAGAATGTTTTGCATAACTACACATGTATAACCTATGTTGAATTGCTTGCCCTCTCAATGGGGATGGGTAGGGAAGAAGGAAGGGAGAGAAGTTGCAACTCAAAGTTTTAAAAATGAATGTTAAACATTGTTTTTACATGCAACTGGAAAATAAGATATACAGGCAATGGAGTATAGAAGTCTATCTTGCCCTACAAGAAAACACAAGGGATGAGGATAAGGGAAGGGTGGGGTGTGATAGAAGGGAGGGCACATTGGGGGAAGGAGTAATCATAATTCATACCATATTGGGGTGGGAGAAGGGCAGAGATGAGGAGAAAATTTGAAACTCAAAGTCTTTTTGAAGTGAGTGTTGAAAACTAAAATATATTTTTTAAAATGAGCAAATAAAAACAACAAAAAGAACCTGATGGTGAAAAGTTACCATGGTAACAAGGAAGGTTAGGACAAATACAAAAAATACAATGATTTAAAGGATCTACAAAGAAAGCCACAAAGGAAATAATACATAGACTTGATACACTTCCAATAAAAATTACTAAATGAACTAGAGAGATTTTTTAAAAGTTCAAAAAATAATTTTAATTTAAAAAGCAAGAGAGGATAATTAGGAAAAGAAAAGTGGAATATGCAAGAAAATTATGAATAGAGAATTAAGATCTTGGTAAAAGAGCCACAAATAAATAATGGAGAAAATAATTCCTTAAATTTCATTATTTGTCAAATCATAAAAGATATACAAAACCACTTTTTACTGAAGAAAATGGCTTCTGAAAATTAAATGGGTCAAGTGGTAGATAATGATTCCACAAGACAGCAAGAAACAATAAAACAAGTCAAAGTATTGAAAAAAGAAGAAAAAGTGAAATATCTGAGAAAAAAATCAACTGACCTGGAAATTTAAACAAGAAGAGATAATTTAAAAACCACTAGACCACCTAAAGGTTTTAACAACAAAAAAGAACCTAGACATTATATTTCAAGAAATTATAAAGGTAAGCTGCTCAACTAGCTTAAAATAAGAAGGAAAATTAGAAATCAAATGACTTTACCAGGCACCTCCCAAAAGAAATCCCCAAATTAAAATTCACCAGAATATTATAGCTAAATATGAGCTTCCAAGTAAAAGAGAAAATAATATAAACAGACAAAAAGAAATAACTCAAATACTGTGTAGCCACAGTCAAGTTTTTACAAGATAAATAAATGATAATTTACAAGATAAATTTTTACAAGATATAAATATGAAGGATTGGGGTCTTTAAATATGATATTCTAGAAGACAAAGGAGCTAGAATTACAACCAAAAGTAACCTACCCAACAAAAATGAGCATAATCTTGTAGAATAAACATGGATACTTAGTGATCAAGAAAACTTCAGTTAAATAGAAAATTTCACATTCAAATACAATATTCAAGAGAAGTTGGAGGGGAAAGGAAAGAGAAGGCAGATAAACAAATGTAGTTATCAGAAACAAAAGACACTTTAGAGAAGTGGCTGGAGAAAAAGTAATAGGAAAACATGAATAAAAGAAAATAGGATGGAGGGAAATGTACAGTTAGTAATCAAAACTGTGAATATATAGAGAGTATATTCACCCATGAAAGAGAAGCAGATATGGCTTACAAACCAGAATCCAGAAAAATGTTATTTACAAGAAAAACACTTGAAACAAAGAGGCAAGGAGTAAAAATAAATGACTCCAGAATTGGATAAGCAGAACCTAATAACTCTATGAGGCATCAAGAACCAGCCAAACAAAATCTAAAGAATGTAAAAATAGAAGAAAATGTGAAATACCTCATTGGAAAATCAATTGACATGGAAAAATAGATCCAGGAGAGATAATCTAAGAATTATTGGTCCCCAAGAAAGACATGATGAAAAAAAAAAAAGCCTAAATAGCATCTTCCAAGAAATCATCAAGCAAAGTATACCCTCCTAGCACCTAGAACCAGAAAATGAAATAATCATCAAAAGAATCCACTGATCATCTCCTAAAAGAGAATCCAAATTGAAAGCTCCAAGGATTAGTGTGGCCATATTCCAGAATTATCAGGTCAAGTAGAAAATACTGCAAGCAGCCCAAAAGAAACAATTCAAATATCAAGGAGCTTCAATCAGGATCACACAGGACCTTGTAGTTTATATATTAAAAGATTAGAAGGATTGGAATATGATATTCTGTAAGGCAACCAAGGATCAATTACTCATCAAAAGTTAGTATAATCTTTCAGGGAAGGAGATATTAAATGAAATAAGAGAATTCCAGACCTTCCTGATGAAAAGGCCAGAGATCAAAGGAAAATCTGATCTTCAAATACAAGACTCAAGAGAGGCATAAAAAAGGTAAACAGAGGAAAAATCTTGTTAATCAATAAGGGCAAACTGTTTCCACCCCTATATGGGAGGATGGTACTTGTTAATCTTGAGAATGGTAGGAGAGAAGGGGGTCAGTAAGGTGTGGTGGGGATGATAGAAGGGAGAGCAAATGGGAGGAGGGAGTAATTCAAAGTAAACACTTTTGTGAAGGTTCAAGGTCAAAAGAAAGAATAGAATAAATGGGGGCAGGAAAGGATGGAGGAAAATATAGTTAGTCTTTCACAACATGACTATTATGGAAGTCATTTACATGACTACACATGCGTGGCCTAGGTTGAATTGGTTGCATTCTCAGTTGGGATGGGAGGAGGAAAGGGAAAGAAGTTGGAACTCAAAGTTTTAGGAATGAATGTTGAGAATTGTTTTTGCATGTAATTTGGAAATAAGAATACAGATAATGGGGTGTAGAAATCTATCTTGTCTTACAATAAAAGAAAGAAGATGGGGATAAGGGAAGGGAGAGGTATAATTTTAGAGCCAGAGGGCATAACCCTCTGACCCAGTACCTCAATAAATAAAAGGTATTTGTGATTTGCTGATCTGCTCCTTCCTTTTATCAGTGTACACATTAAGAGAAATCAATTGTCCCTTTAGCTTTGGCTGCATGACACAAATTTTGGGATGTTGTATCATTGCTGGCATTGTTTTTAATGAAATTATTGATTTCTTTTATGATTTTATATCTCCAAATATTTACTTTAAAAGAGAGAAAGAACAGATCAATGAATTCATCATACCACTAAAAGAAAAAACTTGAAAAAGCCAGAAATTAAAGGACTTTAATTAAATACTGAAATAGAAATTCTGTTCATCAAAAAAGTGATTAAAATACTAAAAATAGGAATCAATTAAATATAACAACTTTTAAAAATAATAAAAGCCAATAAACTATTGTCTAATTTGATTTTTTAGAAGAAAGAAAATCAAATTACCAGTATCAAAAAGTTAAAAGGTTGATTCACAACCAATGAAAATGAAATAAAAGCTTTTATCAGGAGCTATTTTGCCCATCTATAGGAAAATAAAACTGATAATTCAAGTGAAATGAATGAATTTATTTACAAATTTTATATATTAGCTGAATAGGAAGTAGAATACTTAAATGACCCTATCTTAGAACAAAAAATGTTGAATGAGTCATAAATGAGCTCCTAAGGAAAAAAATAACCAAATGGATTTACAAGCAAATTCTACAAACCATTCAAAGAAGAATTAGTTCCAATACTACATAAACTATTGGAAAAAACTGGTAAAGAACTATTTGAGAAAATAGGTATTAGGTATAGTACACATATGATCTTGATATCTAAATATGAGAGAACAGAAACAAAGAAGAAACTCTATAGATCAATTTCACTTTTAAGAAATTATGTCAAATTTTAAAATAAAACACAAAGAGCTTACAGTAACATATCGCAAAGGTCATACACTATGAAAAAGTTGGATAACTAATATTAATTGTAGGCTGGGTCAATGTTCGGAAAACCAGAACTGATATATCTAGTATATATCAATAATAACATCAATACTTATATGATTATAATAGATAAAAGTTCTGAAAATATAACACTAATTTCTGTTAGAAAAACACTAAGAAATCATAAGAATAAATGAAACTTTTCTTTAAAAATATATAAATAGCATCCAATTAAAACCAAGAACAAACATCATTTGTAATGGGAAGTTTTTCCAATAAGAACAGGGGTGAACATGACGTCTGTTATTACCATTATTATTAAATACTTTGTTAGACATTCTAGCAAAACAATGAAAAGAAAATGAAATGGAAAGAATGGGCATAGGCAAAGAGTAAATAAATTATCACTTAGAGAATTAAATAAAATTAATCAAAACAATTAATAACAAATAAAGTTACAGGATATATAATAAATCCATAAGAATATCAAGTTTCCTACATATTGCCAACAAAATTCAGCAGAAGGAGATAGAAAATTTCAATTTAAAATAATAACAGCATAAAATACTTGGAAGCTTACCTATGGGATACATCAAGGAAATATATGATCACAATAATAAAAGACATCACACAAATAAAGACATATCTAAGCATCTGGAGAAGTAGTGATTGCTCCTAAATACGGCAAAACAATGTAATAAAAATGACAAAAATATCTAAATTAATTTATTTACTCAGTGCCACACCAATCAAACTACCAAAGAATTTCTTTATGGCGATAGAAAAAGCAGTGAGTAAATTCTTCTGAAAGAACAAAGGTCATAAGGGAATTAAAGAAAAAAATAGGAAGGAAGGAGGACTATCATTTCCAGATCTCATCATATACTACAAAACTCTAATAATCAAAACAGCTTAATACAAGGTAAGAAAAGGAATGGTTGAAGAATGGAACAGATTAGTTTATCACATACATAAGCAAATAAGCACAGTTATCTAGTATTTCATAAAGAATTCATTATTTGACAAAAACTTCTGGGAAAATTGGAAAGTAGTCTACCAGAAACTGGGCATAGACTAATATCTCACTTCATATACCAAGATAAGTTCAAAATGGGTACATGCCTTAGACCCAAGAGGGCATTTAATGACAGAAGATCTTAGTTGAATATGGAAGAAATTATTCAGATTTATGAATAGAGGAAGAGCTCATGACCAAGCAGATGATTTAATTGATAATTTTGACTACATAAAGCAGCTTTGTACAAACAAAACCAATGCGCTCAACTTAAGAAGATTAAAAAAAAATGAATGGGGTGACCTTTGCAACAACTTTCTCTGAGAAGGATCTTATTTTTAAAAGGCATGAGTGAGCCAAATTTACAAGAATTAGAGCCATTCCCCAACTGACAGATGACCAAAGGATATAAAAGAATAGGTTTCAGAGGAAAAAATCAAAGCTTTCTACAGTTGTATGAAAGCAAAAATGTTCTAAATCATTAATAATTAAAGAAATACAATGTAAAGCAACTTTGAGGTACCACCTCATACTTAACAGATTGGTTATTATGTCAGAAAAGGAAAATGACAAATACTGGAGAGAATGTGGAAAAGAAAATAAGTATACCAACAAACATTCCAACCATTCTGGAAAGCAAATGAGAACTATATTCAAAAAGCTATTTAACTATGAATATCTCTTGACCCAGAAATACCACTATTTGGCCTCTTCCCCAAAGAAATCAAAGAAAAAAGGGAATATATATGTGTGTGTGTGTGTGTGTATGTATTGTGTATGTGTGTATATGTATTATATAAATACATGGAAGTACACACATTTGCATTCATATGCATGTGCACATATGTGTCCTTGCATGTATGTTGTGTACATATACATGTATATGCACATATGCACCTATATTGATCTATGTGTATATATGCTTATACATATGTATATGTATATATATATATATATATACACATTGTCTCATTTTGCGATGCAAAGAATTAGAAATTGGATATGTGTGCTCATCAATTGGGCAATGACTAGACAAGTAATCGTATATAATTATGATGGTGTAAGAAATATTGTACTGTAAGAAATAATGAAAACATGAGAAGACTTGTTCTTATAATTGATGCTGAATGAAGAGATCCAGAACCGTAATAGCAATATTGTAAAGATAATTAATTGTGAAAGATTTTGTAATTCTGATCAGATTATCCATCAGAATTAAAACTGAAGCACATTTTTCTCTTTTTATTTTTTTTCATGATATGGCTTATACAGAAATTTATTTTTCATGATGGCATTTGTAATAGGTTTTATATTTTGTTTTCTTATTGGGTGGGGAAGATGCAAGTGGAAGGAAAAACTGAAACTGAAAATAAAATAATACAGAATTTTTAAAAAATAAATTTTTTAATCAGAAAAATATTTTAAAAAGCAAATTGATAATTCCTAGGATTGAAGTAAGGGAAGGGAGATGCTGGAGACAAGGATCAAAGACAGTTGGTATTTCGCCAATGCATAAGTTCTACCATAATGGCCACCTGTATGACATGCATTGATAAGTACACCTAAAAGGCAAATGCTATAGTAATTAGTTCTTCACCAGTTTGATACCACAGAAACATATGGTAATCATTTAAAATATATCATCTCACAGAATCTCAATTAATTTGAATTGTAAGAAAAAAATATGGCATGCCAATAGCACAGTTGTTCTAAAAGCAACTTCTGCGTAACAGCCACCACGAGTCTCAAAGGAATTTGGTACACAGAGTTACAGACAACTACAAATCAATGGAGGATTTCAATTTTTTTTTTTTTTTTTGGAAACTGAAAGAGGGACTTGGGCTGGGATTTACTGATTATTATAGCTCTTTGGAGACTACTATTTCCTAGGGCAGCCAGAAGTGAGCTGAGAACAATGTTTTCTTCTGAGGATGCCAGAATGGTATTCCCAAGAGAAATCCTTTAGTAGAGTTAAGAAGTTATTACATTCCCTCTTACCCAGAGTTCTAAATACCATGAGATTAGAATTGAAAGGGTCTTCTTGTTTGGGTCTTTGTTCAAAGTACTCCTTTTATTATCAAAGAAAATGATACAGAGAGTGGTTATTAACTTGCTCAGGATCGCAATAGTAAGTAAAAGAACAATATTAATTCAGGTCCTTGAACTCCTATTTATGCATACTTTTTGCTGCATTTTCCCCCACCTTAATCTCTTCCCAATTTCCTATCATTTAATGACATAAAGTCACCAAAAGAAAAAGACAATGATGACCCAACTTTATACTGTCAAGAAAAAAGGACAAAAACTCCAGGTATTTATATGTAACTGAAATTTTTGAAACCATTTCAATTCACACTGCTTTATTTTCCAATATATTCGAAGAGGGAGAAACTATCACATAAATTAATGATTTAGAAGGCTCTTTATTCAATACACATGTATTAAAAATCTTCTATATTCAAGTCATTGTATTAGGCATGGACAAAAAACCAAAATTTTTAAATGACACAGTCAATGTGTTCATGCCTAGTAAAAAGAAAAGATAAGAATACACAGAACCACTACACACATTATTTGACAAGCACAATGCAGAGATGTAAAACAAAATGATATTTGAATTCTAAAGCTAAAGGCCTGGTGGAGGTGGTGGCATTTGAGATAGACTTGAATATATTAGTAAAAAATTAATAATGCAAGGCAAGGAGAGAGGTCATTTTAGGCAAGAGCACATAAATTCAGAGGCCAAGAAACTTATTAGAGGAAGGACAAAGAAGAAAATAAGGGATCCATTTTGGCCTTTGTCATTATAGAAGTGAAAGAACAGTGTTATTATAGCCATATTGGAACCTTTAGGCCAGGTGTCCTCTACGTTTTTTGAAGGCTACCTGAAATCCTTTGCGATGTCTGCGGGCAACTTACACTTCATGGGTCGCAGGTTGTGCTTTAAAAACATTATTCTATTTGGTCATGCTGTATTCCAGAGAAAAGTTATTCTCAAAATACTAAGTTATTTACATTTCTGTCTATATCATAATTACTCTGAATTCCTATTACTGCATTTTCCTGCATATGCTCCTATGAGAACATTACAAGTGGGGATACAAAATTGTTGTGGCATCCATCAAGATTCAAAAAAAAAAAGGAAAGCAAGTAAAACCTCAATAACTAATCATGGCTAAGGGGATGTGGTAAAGAAAAGTTACTATAAGTGGCAGAGGATGTCTTTCTCCATGAATCAAACCTTACACACTGCTACTCTATTGATTTTCTTAATGTATAGGTCTGATCATGTTATTTCTCTGATGAAAAGCTTTCAGTTTTTCCCCAATTATTTGGTGAAGTCCTTAGGGCTGATTTTTGGGACACTAAAAATAAACATAAAATACATTTTAAAAATTGCAAAATGATAAGGTTAAGTTCTAAAAACTTGAGCAATTTGGGAAGGTTTCACGTTGGAGGTGGCATCAAAAGTGAGCCTGACAGGACTTCTTCTGGGGCAGCATGCTGATATCATCATGGAAGTCTTGGTCATTGGACTACTACCTTGGAGAATGCCGCAGCCAGCCCTGGACTTACTGGCAACTATCATCACAGAACATGGAAGAGTAGAGTCTATATAAGGTCTTATCCATTGACTTCTCTTTTGAGGTAGAGGGGCATCTTTTCTATTACAGGCAAACCTACTATAACCCAAGCAGCCTTCCATTGCTTGGTTGGCTGTGTATCTGATGTTCCACATTATAACTGTACCATCTGGTCTTCTGATCACCAAACCAGACTATGCTGTGCATCAGCTCCATCAGATCTAACAGATGAACATGAGAGTAGAAAGGAAGCCAAAGAAATGAATGTCAACAAGACTTGTGAGAACGGACACTATGAACTGAAGTACCTGTCAACATCCAAGCTGGTCAATGCTCCCAGCAGCCAATCTGAAGCCACAAGTCTCATAGAAAACTGGCAAGTTCCTTTCTACAAAGAACTAAGAAGAACCACATGTCTGCATCCCTCAGTGAACTGCTCCCAGACATTGTTTATTGCTCATATGAAAGGACAAGGCTGAAGCCTGGATATGAGACTTGAGTTCCACCTCAATCAGTCAGTTACATCTGAAAAATGAGAGCTGAGATTCCCCATTACTGAGCAAGGAGAGGAGTTGTACCCAGGATGGAGCTGGTATATCAGAAAATTTAACTATTTCCATTCGGACATATTGAAATCTAGGAGACATTCATATTCAGAAATTCAACATGCAGTTATGATACAAGACTAGGGTCAGAAGAGAGAGAGTTAGATAGAAATTATTATACTCATAGGGGCTGATCAAGAAAAAATGTAAAGATAGAAAAAACAAAGATGGAGCCCTGTGGTAAACTCATGCACAGGGCATAGAGTATGGATGCTAACTCAACAGAAGAGAATGAAAGAATGTAGTTATATTGATAAGAGGTTGTGTCCTCCATTCTCAAAAAGGACCATGATATCCAGAAAATGATGTCATGACTTGCAAGATAATTAGATTTGAGTGGGGGAAGGCTGTTCAAAGGCAAAAGCCTTACTTTTACCTCCAGAGCCATCTGGGTCCAGTGCCCAAATATAGCTCCATCAGGACAATTGGAGATGGTCCAAGATGCAGTGTTAGACCTTGACTTTTTAAATTAAGATCTTTCTGAATCCTCACTTTGACTGAGGGAATACCCATCTAGTGACTAGGACTATTTAAGTAATGACAGAAAAACCAGAATGGAAGAAGTCTAAGGGATCATCTTAACCTCTCTGCAGCATTTGACATTGTTGATATTATGCCTTTCTAAATACACTCTTCTCCCAATCACAGTGAAAATAAGGGAGATGAATTCTTTCAGAATAGAAATTCTTTACCTAGTGTCTATGAATTTTAAAAATTATACATATTTTGATAACTTTAAAAATAATTGGGGTTTTTTTTGGATATGTGATATATTTTCTACACTCAAATTTATTCTTCTTAAAAGTGATTAATCAGATCACCAAGATTACCAAAGGGGTCCACTAACACAAGAAAGATGAAGAACCCCTTTTCTAGGCATTTGGACTACAATATGATAAGAAGTAGATAAGAGGTACTAAAGAAGATGTTTTGTTAAAGATCAAGGGATCTGGACATGCTTGCAGTCAGCAAGGAAGGAGCTAGAAGATAAAGGGAGATTGAAAATTAGATAAAGAGGGAGAATACTTAACAGGAAAAGTTCATTAAAGAGACAAGATAGGATGAGATCAAGGACATAAGTAGAGGGGTGGGTTGTGAGAAATAATCAAACACAGTACCTTTGCTTCAACAAATCCAAGACAACAACTATTACAGTAAGAAAATCCTAGTTTGTAAAAAATAAATAAATTCTAAGAATACTAGAAAGAAGCTTGGAAGAAATCAGATTGAGACCAAAACCCAATATATTACATATATTGTAATAAACTCCAAATGGATAAAGAAGCTAGATATGAAAAGTCCCATCATTATCATCATCCTCATCATCAGGAAAATAAAAAGAGATGCCTTCATTGATATCACATCTATGGATGAGGAGAATTTTATCTAAATGAGAAAAATAATTTTTTTAAGAAAGGTAATAGAATCACATACAAAAGAAACAGTTAACTGGGAAAAATCTCTGTTTATCTTTGAAAAAAAGCTGACATTCAACCTGTATAAGGAATTCAGAGAAATATAAAAGAACAAGAGATATTCCAAAATAGATGGGTGGTTAAATTGTGGTCCAGTCAAATGAACACTGAACTTAGAGTTAAAAGAAAAAACACTACATTCAAATTCTGGTGCTGTCCCTTAATACCTGAGTGACCATGGAAAAATCACAACCTCTTGGAGCCTCAATTTTCCTATCTATAAATTGAAGCAGTTGAACTAAAAGACCTCTAAGGTGCTTTTGAGCTCTACAGTTAGGATCTTTTCTGAAAGGGAAACTTCCAAAAGAAGAAATGCTAGCTATCAACAGTTATATTAAAGAGTGTTCTAAACCACTAATAGTAAGGAAAATGAAAATATAAACAAATTTAATGTCTCATCTAACACTCGTAAGACTGACAAATATGACAAAGGCCAAAATTATACGTATTAAATAGGGCCAAGGGGTGTTAATAATGCAGATTTAAATTTAAAGTTTTTAGTGAGTGCATCCACCCCCCGCCCCAGAGAGCCAGTTACTAAATAAACCTGATACAAACTGAAGCAGGAACAGCCAAGAAAACAATATACATGACTACAACAATGTAAACGGAAAGAAAAAGCACAATAAAATAAAAAATGAATCCTGCAAAATTGCAAAAACAAAAAGCTTGTTGCAAAAGAAGAGAAATGAAAAAAAGCACCTCTTCCCTTTCCTTTGCATGAATAAAATCTCACAACATATCCAGCATTCCACACCTGTGGCATTTTTCAATTCATTCATCAGTTTTGTTGATCTTTTTGCTCTTTTTCTTTTCTTTAAAAAAAAAAAAACTTTGTTAAAAGAATGGTCCTTTGGGAGGGTAGAGATAGGAAATTAAGCAACATAATAACAAAATATACCAAAAAGAATTTTTTTCAAAAGAAATATAAACATTAAAAAGGACTTGGCAAGGAGATGGGCCATTGCTTCTTCAAAGATGATTGGGCAGGGGAAAGGATGAGACTTCGGGAATAACATCAGAATAATTTCAGATTTAGAAGTTGAGAAAAAAGGAAGTTTACCATGTAGTTTGGACCTTTCTTTCCTCTAACAATTTCGACAACTATGTTCTTGATGGCTTTCCAACATCTAGTCTATACCCACTGCAATTCATTCTATATGTGACTAAATGTTTTTAAACCAAACTAAACATGAATGTTTCAAATGTCCTGCTAACACTCATCAGTTCAAAACAGGCTTCAATAATTTTCTTCTCCTCTACTTGCCACCCTAGGCCTGTAAGTTCTTGAATGGATTAATGGAAAAGAAAGTTAATTGAGCATGATGTGGGAAAAGAAACAGTTATCCAGATAGGCTTTATAGAATATCTCATTCCCTCTCTGATGACAGAAGAGGAGGAGCCTAATTAAACAAGGCCACCAAAAATGTAGAACTAAGTCAGTGTCAAGTTGAAGAAAATCGTTGTTGCGACTATATAAATGAAGTCATTAGCTTTTCTGGGGAAGAAATCTGTGTGTGTGTGTGTGTGAGTGTGTGTGTATGTGTGTGTGAGTGTGTGTGTGTGTATGCATGTGTGTATTTGACTAAGACTATAATTCTATCCATTTGTTTTATAACTGTTCTGATCTCTTCAGCAATGACCTGGACTTTGTACTTACACATCTTTTTCCTAGGAAAGAAGAGTCCAGTCTGGCACATTCTATGAAAACCCTTCAGGATGCTTTCAGTGATGGTTTATGAGAGGAAAACATCAAGACGAAACATAGCTTCCAACACAAAAGATACTATCTGCATCTGTTTGAACACAGATTGTGGTTAGAGAAGATGCATTTATTGCTCTCAGCAGTGTATTATTTTTTGTTTTATTGATGGTTTTACTACTATATTAGATTCATTTCCAAATATATTGCCTTCTTCTCCTCTCCAGGGAACCATCCCTTGCAAGAAAGCTTAAAACTAAAAGAAAGAGGGGGAAACAATTCACCAAAACCAACTAATACATAAAATATGTATCATGTTATATGTAGTATTCCACACCCATGGACTCCCTTCTACTTCTTCAAAGAAGGGGGAGAGATATACTTCTCAATTCTTCTCTTGGGGCGAGTTTGGTCATTATAATTACACATTGTTCAACTCTGCTTGATTATGAAAACTGTCATTTAATTCACTGTTCTGTTTTCCTCATCTTCTTATCCTTGTCCATTTCCTACCTCCCACTGAAAACATAAATAGTTTGCACAGATTTATTAAGTGAGATATATTGTTTTCTGTGAATGCAAAGTAAAATTCTTTTTTTCAGTCTTGAAGAGCAATAATCTCCATGTATGAGTCATATATTCTCTGACATTTGTTTGAAAAAATAGGGCAATGGAATATTATGCTAACGCCAGGGGACCAGGTTTCAAATCGGTGCCTGAAGATTTAGCTATGCCATTTCTATTAACATCAATGACAGGCCATGTGGCTAAATCCCCTCATACTGTGCTGCAAATTTCCCTACAGAGCCTATTGGAGGGGGAGGGGGTAGGAACTAAACAAATTAGACTACCATTCATTACGTATAAAGCTTTAAAGCTTTATGGAGCTATGTCTCCAGAGTGGATCTCAAACCAGTCTGGGAACTATGTCTGGCATTAACATCCTTTGGTATCACATAGATTTGATTGTTTATTAGATAGAGATTGAAGTCTATTCCCAAAGATTTCACAAGGCCTCAGAGCCAGTAGCTCACATGGAACTGAGTACATAGTAGGTGCTCAATAAAGATTTGTTGGCTTATCAGTTGAATGGTCTTCTGATAGAAAAGGGTGAACATTTCCACCTTCTACATCCTATGCAGTTTAGAGTCCATTTGCTATGGGAGAATCTAATTCCAGCTAAATAGTTTCAGGAAACCACTGTCTTTTTACTCTGAATAATTCAGTCCTTTCATTAAAATTGATATTTTCCCATATATGAAAATCTGTTTTCTTTTTCTCCCACCATCCATCTCTCTCTCCATCACTGGAAAACAAAACAAAACAAGAAACCCCAGTAAAAAATATGGGCAATTCACAATTACCCACCATTCTAATGAAATGGAAAATATTAAAAGATTTCAGTATTACTAGTAAGTGAAAATCAGAGTTGCCTCTGACTAGCTTGCCAGGTGTTTGCAGGGATCCAGCTTGAAAGAGGGAGAACCCACACTTAAATTTTCAGTTGGAGCATTTGCATTTTGGAAATTGGCAAAAGCTTTAAATCAGGGCTTCATTTACTGTATTGTTTTTTGTCTAGACTGAAGAAAGTGATAAGGAAAAATGTAGATTTTTGCCTATTTGTAGAAGTTTGTACAAATTTGTGATTTGTAGAAATTACAGATTAAATTTAAAAGCATGCCAGGCAAACACCTCCCACTGGGATCCAGTTGTTAAATATTTACCATAACATCCCTGCTATGATCCAACTATAGTTTTTACAGAGGAAAGAACTTTTTGTTTTTCAGCAATCTGGACATGTTGGATAGCAGTACATTACACTTCTTCAGAGCTGCTACAACATGGACTCAGAACTCAACTGATTTAAACACTTTAAAAGCCTATGGGCTACAATCAAGGTTAAACTTGAAACAAGGGCTTATTCATCAAAGGTATGCCTAATATCCAATGTGACAAGTATGGTTTAGTGATGAAGAATTCGAGGATGTCAAAATCTGTTAAACTCCATTCCAAATTGTATAAGGCAAATGATTACAACAAAAAGAGCATATATGACATTTCAACAATGTAAAAAGTTGCAGATTTAGTGTTTAAGTCAATAAATTTGATTGTTTTATCTTGCCCCAATTAATGTGCACATAATCCTTGCTATAGTTACAGTCCCTGAGCTCTAGATTTTTCTAGGACTCTAAGTGGAAGGAGGAGCAGTGTGGTATAGTTTTAAAAAAGTCTTAGATGGGATTCAGTAGTCCAGGCTTCAAGTCGTGGCTTTGTTCCTAATATCATGGAATAGTGGATAATTACTTAATTCTTGAGCTCTAGGGCAATCCCTTGATTGCCCAGAATGTCTCACAAAATCTGTGGGAGGGTCAGAAAAGATGTGAAAGCAGAGATGGCAGAGGGTGAGTGGAATTGCTTTGAAACAACGTTATCACAAGCAGATTTAACAGGACAGGGTGATCCATATTTATGCACAATAATGTTCTTATAAAGTGAATGGAAATTACAGGTGCTCATTTACTGAGGAGTAGGGTTTCAGAAAAATTTCCATAGATGCTTATTCTCGCCTTCCCACTCTACAAACAGTTAATGTGGGAAAGTGGGTACCAACTAAGGGGCAAAACTTTAATCTCAAGTGGAAAAGTAACTGGATAGAAGGCATTATTTTTCTTCATCATGAAAGGGAAAAGGACTTTCTCATGAAAAGCAGATTCTCCTCTCCTACCTGGCTATCTCGTCCATTTTCTTAAAAGCTGTATTCATCAGAACAGATGTTTGGGGATGAGCTAAGGGAGAAATGCCCTTCCTTCCCTGGCATTAATTAACAAAATAAGGAATCAAATACCAGTGCTTCTTTATGTTGGCCATCATTTGACATTTCACATTCTTGGTGATTTTGTCTGTCTTTTTTCTTCCTGCTTTCCAGAGTTCTTCACATATCTAAGAAAGAGCACTTCGGGGGGAGGTAGAAAAAAATTATTTCTGTAACAAAAGGAAGTATTCTAAATAACACATTAATCAATGCTTTATAATGAATCTATTTAGATTTTTTTTTTACTCAAATTTATATCAATTTGTCCCTATGGTTCTGAAAACCTTTGGGAAGCAAGGAAATTCTTAGCTAAAACAGTAAACATGAGCTTTTTCTTCACACGTGTTCTTGTATCCCTGAGAGTCTGATGATGATGATGGTAATGATGATGGTGATAATGAAAATGAAGATAGTTTACATGTACAGTACTTCATGGTTAAAGAATGGTTCACAAAAACCTGTCTCACAATAAGCTTGTGAGATAAACCTCCATTTTCCATGGGACAGGAGTGTTAGACCACTAAGTGCATGATGCAAAAACTGCTAGACTTAAGCTGAAGAAGACCTGAGTTTTAGTCTGGCCTCAGATATTTGCTAGCTGTGTGGCTGTAGGCAGATCACTTAACTTCTCAGCTTTTCCATCTGTCAAATGGGGATAATAACAGCTCCTACTTGCCAGGTAATTGTGAGGATCAGATGAGATAATGTACATAAAGTACCTTGCAAACCTTAAAGCTTTATATAAATACTCTAGCTATTTCAGTGCCCACACTCTGTGTGTGTGTGTGTGTGTGTGTGTATGGTGCTATTGTTAGGCAACAGACTAAGAGCAGTGTTCCATAATAGACAACCATACCATCCTTGACTCATATCCTTGCTTATTCTCCCTCCAGGTTCAGTAGCATATTAGCAGGCATAGTTTTGAATACACTCAGAAATCTGACCAAATTGCAACTCTCTCTCTGTCTCTCTCTGTCTCTCTGTCTCTCTCTCTGTCTTTCAGTGCTTGAGCCTAGATTTTAATTTAGGTCTTTTCTATTTCAGAGAAAACACAAATAGTCATAGAAAAGAAATATTAAATAATATACTGAAATATTGGGTATTGATTTTTCCCTCTTTCCTACCCCCACCCTTTCTCCCAGCTACTCTGAAGGGAACAGAAGGAAAAAGAATTAAGACTAAATCTGGGAGAGGATTTTCTTAGGACACACCACTTCACTGGGAAAACAGAAGGAAAAATGGACTGTATTCTTCTTGTTCTCATCAATTTTGACTCCAAATCAGTTGATCCAGTCTTGACTGCATTACTGAGATCTTCACTCTCTTTAATTGTCTTCAGCCCACTCCTGGTCTAATCAGTACCTTTTGTCTATTCTCAGTATTCTTGTCTCCTGTTTAATATAGTCATAGAGACCGGGGCAACTCAACCCTACTCTTGTTCCTTGCCACATAACAGAATAATTATTGTCCTGAAGCAATTGGTCTTTCCTTCTTTTTCTCACCCTCTCTGAGTCAACAGATTAAGATGTAAGTCCCTTCAAGGCCAAAGGTCCTGGAAATCCAATGATTCTGGGAAAATGTAGGCCCACACATATTTCAATTTGCCAAATCTCCAGGATCCCCAGTACTCCAGTATCTCTATGATCTTTTGCCCTCAAATGCCTTTATGCCACCTGTAATTCTGAGTTACTTACACATTCCTGGAATATAAATTTTGTTCCACTTTTGGTGTTACTAGAAATATACTGCAGACTTCTTGAGTTAACCATAAATCTTGTCATTGCTATGTGGGTCATTCAAGGGTTTGACATGTGGCAAAAAAAATTCACTAAGTTCAATAAACATTTATTAAACACTTAATTGGTACATAGCACTCTTTTAGGTACTCAGGGCAATAAAATGTTCAGATAAGAGCATTCCTGACTCATGGAGATTTAAATCTAGTGTGGGAACATCTAGTATGCACAATCTAGTATGTCTCATTCACAGATAATTTTAGTACCTTCAGTTCTTTAAGGATCCATGATTCTACTTTATTGGTATAAGCACATTGCCTCCCACTACCATCACCAATGTAGAATATAAGCTGTCCAATGAGAATTTCTAAGTTACTGTAGCTAAAAATATAATCATCAGCAAATAACCTATCAGAATACAGCTAAATCAACAGTAGATGTTTAAAGAATGGATTGATTCATAAATGAATGCCAAGCTAAATATCAGTGCTAATATTGATTGATTATTATTATTAATTAATAATTAAGAATATTAAATATTATCAATGCTACATTTTACTTCTCTCAGTCTCAGTTCCTTGATCTATAAGTAGGTATTCTAACAAAAGTTGACAAATATTTATGCAGCACCTGTTATGACATATGTGCTGGATACTTTGATGGACACAGAGATGAAAGTGGGAATCCTTGTACTGTCTATATTAGAGTCAAAATAGTCAAAATATGCGAAGTATTTTGAATAACAAAAATTGTCACACAAATATGGGGTGTTGTTATTATCATAACCATCAATTTCATTTCTGTCAGTATCTTCTCTCTTCTTCTCTTTACATCTAACCTTGATTTCAACATCTAAACCCATCCATGACCACACGGAATGTGGAAGTCTGATTGTCCCTTTTCTTCCCTCTTCCCTCTATCTCCTTACCATAATAGGAATCTGATAATTTCCATATAACTTTGCCTGTATTGCCCTCTCCCACAGGAACTTTCTTTCCTTCCAAGCTCAATGAACAAAGAAGAATTGACCCATTTTTTTTGCTACCCATTGCCATCTCCAGACTATTGATGCAATCCACTTATCACTACATTTATTTTCTGTGGAAGTCCAAGTCATCTATTTAAAGAACCTTCCTATGAATGGACTTGAAGTCCGTTATAGTAATTTAAACTCTCATCTTCATATTCTCATTGGCATTCCCTACTATTTTCTTTGGCTCATATCTATCTATCTTACTTAATTGTATCAACACATAGTTCATGATATTATTTTTATTTTCTGAAGGCTTCAACATCCATATTGAAGATCTTTAATTCTGAGATTCTCACCCTTCTCAACTCCATTAGCCTTTACTTCATAGCATTCTCACTTTGCATCTGAGGAATTCATGTATCTGATGATCTAGAAAGTGACTCTAAAGTTTTGGGATGTACACCTAAAACTCTGGATATCCCTCTCAATTAGAGCATGTATTAGTTGGATTCTAGGTAGTGGGTATAGTGAATGCCATATTTTTTACAGTGCCTGGTACTAGGTAGGTGGGAGAATAATATATCTATGGCTATGTGGAGTTTCTGTAACATATTTCTGTCATATCAATTATTAGTTATACTGCATAAAATTTTTTAATGTGATGGAAGATATGGATCACTTGATTTTTTAACTTCTGTCCTAGGCAGTGCTCAGTAATTCCACATTACTAAGGTGTATTGCTGTATATCCCATAGTTAGAAACCCCAGGACATGGGATGACTGATATTACAAATATCCCTGCTGTATCCTTTTGATCTACTTAATAAATCATACTAATGAGCCTGCTGTGATAAGTGTCATGGTGATTTCTTCAACATAAATCCCAGAACCAGAGAATAATCAGCTTGACTGAACCAAGACATTGTCTCATAGATTGAGGTAAGAGTTCATCCAGCTTAGAGTTCATCCAGTCCAGTGCCTTCATTTTATAGAGGAAGAAAACATGGTACAGAGAGGTTAGTTAACTTGCAAACACAGGTAGTAATTGGCATCAACTGAATTTGAACCCAGATGCTCTGACTCTAAATCCAGCATTCCTTTTACTGCAATGTGCACCAACATCACTTTGGCCTCAGATGTCTACTTTAGAAATATTAATCATAATGGTATCTCTATCATCTGTTATAAGCCCCTCTCTTTCCACTGGAGGTACCTGTGACCCAAAACTGTAGTCATTTTTCCAAAGATATAAGAGTTCCTAAATATCAAAGTCATGATTAGATTTCTCTGAGCACCAGTCCATTGCTCCTTCAACTACACAATGCTTTGGAGATTAAAGTCTCAAAATGGATTGTGGCTCATTGGTAGACCATGGTCTGATCCCAAGAAGCCTATGGACTAACCCTAAAACTCTGTGTGACCAAACATTTAGAGAGTAAGAAGATGGGTGATATCTCACTTTGTCCACAAGAATTAGTAGTTGGCCTTATCTCCAACACAACCACATCTGATCTTATGCCCTAAGGTATCTTACTCCTTACTCTTCTTCCACTGAACAACTTCTCAATGTCCCCCAACCAGTCTAACATCAGTCCCTCAGGGCAGTCCTATAGCAGCAGCTGCATAAGTATTATAAAAAAGAAAAATTAACTTTCACCCAAATATACTCAATTTCTTCCCCACCCCCTCCCATATTAAATTGAGGCAGTATCAGGAACCTATTAGAAGGTAGGCTAAGGGCAAAGACTGGTAAGTGAAAGTCCTGCTCCCTCACCATAGGATGAATAGGAAAGGAGGAGCGGTGATCTTCATCACAGATTTTACTATGTTAACTTTATCATCAAATTTACCTTTTTTCTAAACTACCCTATTCCTGTTAAGGGAATCACCACTGTCTTTCTCATTATCTGTTTCCAACCTCAAAGTCATTTCCACTCTTCACTTTCTCTAATCCCACATATCCAAACCATTGTCAAATTTTACATTTCTACCTCTATACTCTATTTTTCACATTGCTCCCCTTGTTTCTACTCACATGACCACACAGCACTTATGCTCATCACTTCTCACCTGGATTCCTAAAGTAGCCTCCGAATTGGTCTGTCTGCTTCATCTCTCCCCTTTCTGATAGCTTCTCTATTCCCCAACTGTGAAATGATTGTTTTAAATTGCAGTTCCCCTGCAATCCATAGCATTCTCCTACTTGGTAAACTTTAATGGTTTCTTATTGGCTCTAGGATAAAATAATGCATCTTTATCTCATCCTTTTAAATTCTATTTTTTGTGCTTTATTATATAAGAAATTATTGAAACTACATTATATTTTTAAATATGTAAATAGAAATACATTGGTGGCATGTGTTCATGGTCTTTATTAAAAAATGCAAAGAAAAAAGTTTGGGACAGTTCTTATACAGAAAGAGGAATCATTGGAAGTCTTTGGTCAGAAATGTGATATGATAAGAGATATGAATTTGGAACGATGATGTGATATGGTATTCATCAGAATATGGGAAGACTAGGAGTAGTGAAGCTTATTAGGAGATGAGTCAGACAGCCTTGCAGAAGAGTTTGGTCAGAAGGTGATGATGATCTGAATTAACATAGTATCAATAAGAATGGAAAGTGAATGGAAAGGAACTGGTAAAATGTAATTAACATGGTGATTGACTAAGGTGGAATTTGAACAGGAAAGAAGAGTCAATAGCTACTTTGAGTGTTTAAGTGCATGTGCCAGAGAGAACGGTGGTCGCATTTAATAGAAGAGCCTGTTTGACAGAGAAGATAATGAGTTTGCCTTAAGATACAGAGCCATACAATGTTAGAGCTGGCAAAGGTGTTAGTGATATAGGGATGGCTTTGTCCTAACTGAAACTGTAGTGGTAGGATGTAGTATTTTGTGTGAAAGAAGCAAGCACCACAAACCATGCCTCAGGCTGTAGTGTGAGTGAGGGCTCAGTTGGAGGTACGCAAGAGCAAGGAAAGACAGAAAGTGGGATCCCAGCCTGAAGCCAAGATAAAAGACAAGGAAAAAACTTACCTTATGCTATCAATTATTCTTGCCATCTATGGGCTAAGTTTTTATTTTCTTTGTAATCGAGCACTAAACATTCTCAGTAACCTCTGAATTTAAGGCAAAACTCTATTTATCCCACCTTAATTATAACTCTATGAAAGTTTAATTTTTGAGGTCAGTGAGTAGGAAAAAATGCAGAGACCTTTGTTTAATTGGAATAGTATAAATGGAAAGTATTTTGGCCACAAAATTCAAATATGTTAGTGGACTGCAAGTGCAGATGCCTAATGTGGCTGTCACAATGACTAACGAACTTTTAGACTATATTAATAACTATATATTATCCAGAGAAAGGGGAAATGATGAGCACAATGCATTCTGTTCTAGTCAAACTACAGTAGTGTGTTCAATCTGGGTAACATATTTTAGAAAGAATATTGACAAACTATATCAAATACAGACAACAGCCAGGATGATGAGGGGCCAGAAGCAATGCCGGATAAATATCATCTAGATATCACTAGTGTTATCAGATTCAAATAAAAATGGCTCCCTACAGTCACATATTGAATTATAAAACTAGGAATTAACGTTATTTATGTTATATTCTATTCGGATTTTGTTAATGATTTCTTAATTGCACTTTAATCGTGTTTGAGGTGTAGGGAACTTTTGAGGGCAGCACTGGCTGTCAAGTAGAGGGTTTAACAAACATGGTGTAAAGGACCTGAAGATAGTTAGCCTTGGAGAAGAGAATATTGGAAGGCCAAACTGTGATGGGGGTTGCACAGAAGACCCCATCTGCTTCTGGCCAAATATACATTTATGTGGTATAAATTTTCTCAGTGGTATGAGGAAGTTGGCACTATGAGATGAGATTAGGTCTACTGATTCTAGCCTTTTGCAACTCAGTACTGAAGCACTTGCTCTTTGAGATGACAAAGTAACCCCCATATTGGCCCATAAGCAGGAAAAGTCAATAAATGATGTGGTGAACCTTTAAAAGGGGAGTGACTTCAGCCTTAGGTCTTTTTGCATTGAACTCCTCCATAGCATAACACTCTTTAATGAGATTTCCTGTGAGGGGTGGAAGAAAGCATAACTCACTTGATCCCCTCCCTATTCTCCATCCCAAATATTAATGCATTCATGAGCACAGGACACTTAAAGCCTATGGCCTGTCTAGGCAAGTCTAAGCCTGCATTTCTAGGTGACTCCTGCATTCATCTTTTCTTGTTCTTAGGTGAATGAGCATTGGTACCGATGTGGTCCCAATTTGGAGGTGAACGTGTGAGTTCAGTAGCTTTAGCAGTCCTATTGCCTTGATTCAGAGTTATCCAGCTACAAATAAAAGGAGATACCATCAACTACTATAAAAGTCTTGAAACAAATTGCCATTAAAAAAAGAATGAATCAAAATCCTTACTGAATTATCTGAAAACCTGAATTGGGAGTTGTTTGGACAGTGGAGAGCCAAAGTGCAATGTGAGATGCTTGGACAACTCCACAAATACACTTATGTTTTGATGAATTTTAATTATTAGCCTCTTTGAGAGCATAAATGTAGTTGCAAGAGACTGAATGCTACTTTATTTCTGTTTTATATAGCAAATAAATACCTATTTGGTTCTTGATTCATATTGTACATTGAGTACCATTTTTACTTCTCTCTTTGAGGAAACCCAGATGTAGGTCAAAACATAGACCTTCATTAAGAAGGATGTAAAAATTGCTTGGTCCTGTGAAATATTCTTAAATTACAGATCATCTAGTGTAAGCAATGTTTTATTTTGTTTTACCTCTTAGTACACCAGGATGGGAGACACAAAAGATCAAGAAGGAGAAGAAAAGGGAACCTAACTCCTTTCATTGAAGTTCAGGCTTCCCAGGACTGAATATGGTCAGACCTTCAGAGCAAAGGAATCACCCTTAGTAAAGAATCACAAATCACAAGTGAGTGCCCCAGCCCCCGTGGGCCCAGAAACAGTTATTAATTGTTAGAAACAGGTCTTCCTTGTACAGAAGACTATTTAGATTTCTTCTGCTCAGCCCTGGAAATCAGATTTAGGAATAATGGATATAAGAATATAGATTTTTAAAAGAAAATCCCTTACCATGAGAGTTATCCAAAATTTGAAGCCTACATGTCAAGGTCAGATTACTGTTTATTGATGATAATGTAGATAGAAATCATACTTGCATTGAAATTGAACTGGGGGAACTCAAAGGTCACTTTGAGTAGTATTACATTACAGTAGGTCCTACTTGGAGAGAATCTCAAACATGTGATTCTTGATTTTGACAATTAAAAAGGTATTTTTCTTTTTACTATAGTAAGATTTTTCTTCACCTTTCCAAAAGATTCACAACACTTTCTCTTTGTTCTATTAAAATAGAATTTGGTTTAGAGATAATTTTCAAGGTCATTTTGTTGTGCAAAGTAAAGGCTACCAGTTTTATGGTTACAGAACTACAGCTAGCACCATCCTCTGGTCACAGTTAGGAATATACCTTTTGTCTGAGAAGCGATTTTTTTTTCCTCCAGGGAATCAATCAGTTGCCTTCTCATTCCCTAAAACCCTCCAGGGTATGAGAAATCTTTCTATTGCCTTATGACAGATTCAGGGCATTTTGTTTGGTTTTGTTTTGATTTTTTCTTTCAGAGGTTTTCTGTAGTTGCTATGTTTTTCCTCATATATTAAAATACCTTCAGTTCCATTCTTCCTGCCAAATGGTTCAGCTTGGAATAATAATACTCTTTAAGAACCCATGGGGAAAGTTAAGACTGTAACAATTGCTTTTATTAAAAGCTTCATTCAACTGAGTTTAAATGAAACTGAACCAACAACTAATCCAGCTAATTCCAGTTCATTCTGGCTCTGTAGAAACCCCACCTGTAGCTTTGTGAGGCAGGAGGCTGTGAAGGAAGTTATGACTTTTAAGACAGTCTAGGATGTCACACTGTGGCTTTTAAACACACAACTCAACAGACTAGCAAGCAAGTCTGTTGCTCCAGAGGGCTAGTCTGTGAGTCTTTGCTAAGAATAAGAGCAATAATTTACATTTGAAAAGTCCATTTAACTTTTCAAAGCACTTTTTAAAAAGTTTTTGCTCATCACAAAACTGTGAGGTATACAGGGGTAGATATTATCTCCATTTTATACCAGTAGAAACTGAAGCTCAGAGAGCTGAAGTCACTAAACTCTCACGTCTAGAACCTTCCTCTCCTGACTCTTCGCCCAGTAATACTGCTGACGATACTATAGTGCTACTTCAATTAGGAACTAATTCTGCGATAAGATTAAGAATCCTTCATCTGAAAGAATACTCAAGAGAGATCTACACCAGGGGTGTCAAATGTATAGCCCTCTGGCTTCACGAAAATGTAACTGAGAAATATTTAGCAAAATATGTAAAAATAAATATTGAGGAAATATTTAATAAAATAAATGAAAATAAAACATAGATAACATTACATTTAAAACTAAGTCAATATGCAGCAGTAGGGAAGCTTATGTAGAGATTAGTTCCCTCATTTCTATGTATTTGATGCCCTTGATCTGTACAATAACAATAAACATTGACAAATTCCTGGTCACTAGAATGATAGGATTCCCTCTAAGCTTGTGTAGTGGCAACATGATATTCACAGTGCTTATGGCGGCCATGAACATGCCTGTGCAATTCTGAATCAAGAAGTACAACAGATTCTACATGGAAGACAGAACCAAAACATTTATTCAAATACCAGAAAGCTGAATCCATCACAGTAACAAAGAAATCCATCATAGTCTATACACATTATCAAGCCTTTCCACACACAGGATCCCAAAACAAGCTCTTTTACTCACTCTAGCCAAGTAACTGCTTACTTGAATCCTTCCCAGTTCTGATTGCTTTCTGACTAACTTTCACTCAGCTCTGTTCTAGCTCCACCTCTTCCTGTTCCATCCTTCTTGCTCCATTCATTCATCAAGCTCCTCCCACCACATTAAATCCATATGATTTAAGCAGGTCATATGGGCCTATTAATGAATGGGAAAGATCTTCCCATTTAAATTACCGTTACAGCTTGACAGAAGTAAATTAAGGACAAGCCTCTTTTTTCACTATGGACATTCTATATATGGACATCATTATCCTAAGTGGCAGTTTTTGCTACTAGTAGAAATTATTTCCTCCAAAAAGTGCAGAAAAATTCATGAATGACAGTTTCCTATTTATCCATGTTTGGGATATTTTCTTAAATTTTGAGACCAGCACTGAAAAACCCAAAAGTAGTCCCTCCAATAGTTTTCCTTATTCCCCACATCAGAGATGGGTCCTAAGCTCTAGGGAAGTTGACATGGACCAGTTCTGACTTTTTCTCTTTTCCCTATGAGTCAGTCCCCATCTAGTTCTACAGATGCTGATTTTATATGATTTTAAAATTGTTTTAAATTCAGAAATGAATAGAAATGTGAAAAGGAACTTAGAAGTCAGTTATCAGACCAGATTGTGCAGTCTCCTCATTGTGCATCTGGGTAAAACTGAGAGATTAAATGCCCAAGGTCACAGTCATAATACTAAAAAAAGTCGGATTTGATGATAAGTTCGCCAATTCCAACTCTGACCCCTAATGTTCTATTCTTGTGAAGTTGCAGGAGATGGAAAGTTTTTCTCCACCCAATGTCTTGTGATTGTGGATACTTTTAATCAATAGCAAACCTAATCAGCACCACATTTGACTGGTCTATTTTCAATATAAACTAGATAATATGTTATATATAGTCAGAGGCTTCCCTTCTCTTCTTCATCCTGTATCTCTTCTCCATTCTTCCTCCACCATTCCTCTCCCAATCTTTCTCTCTCTTGGGAGGGAAAAGGAAGTTTAGAGAAGCACTTGTAATACTTTGCTTTGTCAAATGTGTCTGGAAATGGAAAGATAGCATGTTTTCTTTTTTTTTAAATCTTGAATAAGAAAAGTAAAACAGCAGCAACAAATGCATAAAAGGGAGACAAAAAGTGCTTGTGTGTAGAAAAATTGAGGCAACCTGATAAGAGACTACTTGTAAAGAAAGAAAATTGTGACTGTGATAAAGGGAAGATAGGTTTGGCCTGATTTTCTGCTCTCTTAAATTCTCATACTCTTCAGTCATGAGCAGTGAAAAACAATTCCAGTCACAGAGTTACAGAGCCAGGGCTAACAACAGAAATACTCCTTTAGTTTTGATTTTAAAAAAAAAACAAACCAAGGGCTGATCTTACATGTAGGAAGACAGTATACATGCTATAATGTGTAGAGCGCTGGGAAGAAAACACTTTCTCCATTTACGACTTATAACTGTTGTTCTAACTATCAAAGTTTCATACTTTTAACTGAAAGCTAAACATAGGATTTAGAGCTGTTGCAAGCCTTAAAGTTATTTTGCAGGCCTTAAAATTATTTAAATACTATCCCCCAATTAATCTTCCAGTTAAATGAAACTTAAGGGCTGCCATTTTTCCCCTTTTGTATCCCTAGGACTTAGCCCAATGCCAGGTACATAGTAAGTGCTTAAGAACACTTGGTATTTTTAATTGAATTCATTTTATGTTGAGGAAACTTAGCTTAGAAAGGTTAACTGATTTTCCCAAAATCACAAAGGTGCTAAGTTACAGGGTCAGAATTAGAACCAAGATCCTCTGACTGAAGAGTCAATGTTCTTTCTGGTAAAACTACTATTTATTTCTACTGTCTCTCACAGACTCAACTGAAAGAAAGAAAGAACCTAGGATCTATGGAGGACTTCTGATTCATTTTGTCTTGACTATGGCAGAAAAGAGTCATCAGTTTAAGGTGGAATTGGACATAAGAAAATTTCTCCCAATGTGACTTAGTTGAAAAGATAAGCAAAGCACCAAGATCAGGAAAATGTAGTCCTCCTGGCTGTTCTAAGGAAAATAGCCTTTTAATATCTAGAGATACTTAGAGTACCATCATTAATAAACTAAATTAGAATACCAGGGGAGGCAAGTCTCCTGTCAAAGCTTTGAAACACGTCAGGATTAGCAGAACAGTATGTTGTAAGGAGCAAATTACATATGTTCAGCTGGTATAATGTTAATGTCTAATGAGAGAGCAGAAACAATGAAAGCTGGCGCAGTGTAACTTATAGTACAGTTCAACTATTTTAGTACTTGTACCACAAGGGTGTTATCTTCTAGAGCTAATTGTATATTTGAATCTGATACGAATCTAAAAAAGAGATTGAATAAATTCATTATGTACTGAATCTATAGTTACCTATGAACTACCCAGAAACGTGAAAGGGAGAAGAAAAAGGCATTTGAGGCAATCAAAGATTCAGGTATCATCAATAATAATAGTTAATGGCACTATACATTTTGCAAAGCAAGATCTGTACCTTATCTCATTTGATCCCCACAAACCTGTGAAGTAGATGCTACTATTGTCCCCATTTTATAGGTGAAGGAACTAAGGCTGAGAGAGGTTGTGATTTACCCAGGGTCACATAGCTAGCAAATATCTGAGGCAGGATTGGAACAGTCTTCCTGCTTTCAAAAAAAAGCATTCTATTCACTGCAATGCTAATTGTCATCAAGCATAATCTTCCCATTTAAAAAGATGAGACAGTTAAGTTCCCAAAAGGTAAAGTAGCTTTTTCAAAGTCATTAGGCAATAAATGACAGAGATGAGATCTGAACCTTGGTCTTCTGAATTCAAGTTCCATATTTTTGTCTACTAGAAGATGCTGTCTTAAGTTCTTTGGGTAGTAAAACTAAACTTGGTACTTCCCTGATTTGGGGTTTCAGTCTTGAGCTATTAGAGGAGTCTATGATAATACAGTAGCGATTTATAAGGCAGGGTAGTTTATATCTTTGACATATCATCTGTCAGGGACTAAGAATCTCTAAATTTATTTGAGAGTTCCATGGAGGGTATAAAGGACTCAGTAGACTATGGCTATGATATATCCAAGACAAACTTCATACTTGTCAAGGTCCAGATCTGTAGAGAATACCTAAGTTTTGTTAGGTTAGTGAAGTAATATCTAACCAGCAAATTTTAGTTTATTCTGGAATCTTAGCCTTGTTTAAGATGTGCGTGTGTGTGCATGTGTGTGACAGACAGACAGAGACAGAGAGAGAGAGAGAGAGACAGAGACACAGATGGAGAAAGAGTGTATGTGTCTCCTGTGGTAAAGGTCAAAAATGAAATGAAATATGTGTTTACTAGGCTAGATAATAGAAATAGTTCTATGATGGCAGTTGCTAACAGTACTATATTGTAATGCTGACCTCATCATTCTGGGGAAAGGAAAAAAATAGAAGCAGCTCACAAAACAAGATAATTCTTAGCTATAGAGGGGCTGCTTCTCAACCTTCAGTTTAACCATTATTTACAATTGTTTGGGTGACTTAGAAAACCAGTGAAAAAGAGAATTAAATGAAGAAAATAATGAAGTTTCTGAAATTTTCTATTATGAGACTTTTAAATGTTCAGAAGTCACAGCTTCCTGGCCAAGTCAGAAAAAAATGGGGTTGTTATTTCAACAACAGCAACCAAAATCATGCTTCTCTGAGAATTGTTTTATCTTGTCAAGTCCTAAAAACATTTCCTTGAATAGTTGTGGGAATTCTTTCTTCTTACAGCTAGTCAAGTCTTTAATTAAATGCAAATATTTGCAATTTGCTTATGACATTGAGAAAGAGAACAGGGATGGTAATATGATATGATGAAAAGATCGTTGGCTTTGGAGTCATAGAACCTGGGATAAAATTCTACCTCTGTCACTTACTACCTGTGTGACCTTGGTCAACTGACTAAATCTCTCTATGATGTTCTCTTGTTTTCTCATCTGCAAAATGAAATGGTTGAACTAGATGGCCAATAAGTCCCCTTTCATCTTGAAATATATGATTGGCTTAGGGGCCCTCTGAAGTCCCTGATAAAAATCTATGATGATATGAATATATAAATTGTATGTAGAAGATAGCAGGCTGATCAGATTGATGAGCCTAGAGAGCCTGAATATATTAGAGTAAGGAATTAGATTAGTAAATTAGATACTAGTTAATAGTGGTAGGGTGGGGATGCTGTGATGACTGGATAGAAAGTTGGATTTTTTTATTTAACAGACCATAGAGAGTCACTTTAAGTTGTCTGGAAGGAGAATAAGATGATGGTGATAGCTAACATGCATAGAGTGTTTAAAACTTGCAAATCACTTTACATGTGGTACTTCTGGGGCTGTCATTGGTTTGCCCTGTCTCTGTTGATATTGTCAAAAATCTGTGAGGTAATCCTGTTAATATCCCTATTTTACATATGAGGAAATTGAGGTAAGTAGAGAGTAAGTGATTTGTCTTGGATCATAAAGTTACTAAGTTTATGAAGTAGAATTCAAACTCAAGTCTTCCTGAAAGCTTGTCCAGAGCTTCATCCACTTCAGGGTGAAAATTAATATATAAAATAATAAAAGTCATGTTTTACGAAGATGACAGTCATGTTAGGGTGACTTGGAGGAATGAGAGATTGAAGGAAAGAATGAGAAGGTAAAAGTGATTAAGAAGGAACTAAGGTAGAGTAATAAGGATGGAGAACAAGGGGTAGATCTGGGAAACATAGGGAATGAATAACAGGCACATTTTGAAGACTGGATTTTATGGGGGAAGAAGTAGAAAATGGAATTGAAGGGAACCCGTAGTTTTGATTGGAATCCAAGGATGATGGTAGTGTCATTGACCAATGCAAAAAGTTCTTCCTCCTTAATCACAAAAATTTTGATGGGGTTGAAACCAATCTCCTGTTTTCTGTCCTCAGTGGAGAAGAAGGCTAGCTGATCCCCACATGCTGCATGACATCACACCCTCATCTTAAAGACTGCTTCCTTGTGTGCCATCTTTCTCCTTCATTATTTTATATTTTTTTCTATAATCATACTGACTTAAGACATAAGCTATACTACTAACACAACTATATTTTAGGTATTGATTTAATTGTACTTAAGGGCTCTGAAATATGCTACAAGAATCTGTGTTAAGTATCTTTTATTTTTAAAAAACTTGGAAGAGGCATGGCAGATACAAAGTGAAGTTTCTTATTCAGATGATATTTCAGGTACTTCTTTAAGCAACAGTCTAATAGGTAATTTCTTCTTCCTCATGGTTCAAGAGTTAAGAATCCTTTTCAAATCATGGGATCATAAATTTCAAGCTGGAAGGATACCTAGGAATTATGCAGTGTGATGCCCTCATTTTACTCATGAGGAAATGGGCATATCAGTACTAGAAAGGGTAAGTGACTTACCCAAGATCATTTAGCGAGCAGGTACTAAAATGGGGATTTGGTTCTAGTACCAATGACAAACAAATCCAATATGCTTTCCAGTTCACTGGAACTCTGTAGATCTATATTACGTAAGAAAACAAATTCTACTATATTATTAAGGACATTTTATTTTCAAATTGTTTATCATGTCTAAATCATTCCTATTAGTCTCTAAGCTTCTTGAGGGGAGGATTAATGCATTAGTTAAACTGTGCATTTTACCTAACGGAGTGTTGTTCTACACCCAGTAAATAATAATTATTTACTTCACAAATACATTTAATTGATATTTATTGAATGAATTTTAGTTCACTTGTCTCTCCCACTAAATTATATTCTGTTAACCGACAGATTTATATTTTGCACTACTCTGGTATGCCTCTGTTCCATGTCCAAACCCCAATACCGCTGTTGGACACTAATTCAAAGTCCAAAACATGTTGCTTGATAATCAAATTAATTGCTGTCCCTTTTAAACTTGTATAGTAACCTCCCATTTTACTATAGAGGGTCATACCTATTAGTTCAAGCTTATGAAATGCTTCAGTAGTCTCCAAAATTATATCTCTGACCTCCAATCTATATTGCATATCACTAGTAGATTAACCTTCCCTAAATAGCACATTGGTCACAAGACCTCATAGTCCTTTAATAACTTTCCACTATCTATAAGATATGTACAAACTGAATGTAGCCTTCAAGGCCCTCTATATTCTGGCCCCAAATTCTAAAATTCTATGACTTGATACCTCTGTGATCTAGAACAAGTCATTTAACTTCTAAGGACCCCAGTTTCTCTATCCAGGAAATCAAAGAGTTGGACTAGATATCCTTTAAGATCTCTTCCAGGCCAAAACCTATAATTCTACCATAATTTCCAACAACAATTTTTCATCACTCCCTTTTATAAAACTTACACCCCAGTCCAAAGTTCACAAGCCCTATACTTACAATACCTTAAACATACCGTTCATTTTTCTGTTCCCTGGTCTTTGCTCATGTTATTTTCTTTACCTCAAATGCTGCTTCTACCTACTTAGCCCCAGTCTTGTCCTGTTGACATCCTTCAAGGTCTAACTTCCTTTCATTCTACCACTTCATGAAGCATTCCTCAATCATAAAGCTAAAGGGGTTTTTCCCACCTCTTTATTTTAATAGTATGCGGTACTACTGCCACAACTTTCATAATACTGCCTTCTATCAGAACTATCTCTTTATACCTTATTTAACTATCTATAAAAGAAGACTCTTGAAATTAAGTGCCACTCATCTCTGCATCACCACCACCACCCCAGTGTGTCTTGCATAATTTATCATACTTAGGATCATAAAATCCAAGGCCTAGAGCTAAGGATGACCTTAGAAATCATCTAATCCAATCTCTGGATTTAAGATTTCTACAAAAATAGTAACCTCCAAGGCCCCTTCCTGCATAAGACGCATTATATTAAACTTAAATTATTAAACTACTAAGCTTAAAACATACAATATTAATGAAGGAAATTAAGTAAAATCGAGTTAGAGAAAGGAGATATTGTTGTTATATAACATCATTTTCATAGAGGTTAGAATATACCAGGAAGGGAGAATGTCATCACACGAATAAATATTGTCTGAGATTGGAGTAGGGGGTGATGCAGGAAGATGATGAGAAGAGCAGCCTAAAACGTAGAGGCAAAACCCAGCTCAAATTGACCGCTCTTATAATAGCACAGCCTAAAATATATCTAGGGAAAGAACAGCCAAAACACTGAAAAACATAAAATTTAGGTCATGTCTATGTATTATCAACATTTCTGCTATGTGACCCATTGATTGTTTCAGCAATTGTTAAAATCAAGTGCTGAGAAATGGATCAATTCCCAAATTGTTATCTGCTCCGGTCATCTGAAGCAGAGTAATGGCCATAGTCATTAAAACATTCGTAAATGATTGATTGTCCAGCATACAATCAATTACTTGATGATCGACTACATAGACCAATAGAATTGGTCATATTGACCTAGCTTTAGTCAGCAGCTATTTAGAATTTGTAATCATCAACTCATAAATTCATAATCATTTATCAGACTGCCTAGTAAGTAATAATAATAACAAATGATGTTTGTCTCACTTAGATTGATTTTATTTTTCCTCCAAGAGTAGTGGCTGGAAGAGAAACCAGCAATCCATGCAGTTCCCATGTGGTGATAAAGATTGAAGAGCTGATAACAACTTCATGGAAAACTCAGTTTTTTATTCAGAAACATATCATTTATTTCTACTCAGAATGCACCATTCACTCCTGAAATGTGGTTTCCCTACAGCTTAAGTTGTGCTTTATCCAGATTGAATTTTAGAGGAGCCCTCCTCTTTCCTATACTTTCCCAATTTTCCCTTTTCTTTTCCCTTTTGTTCCCCCTCCACCCCACCTGTTTTAATAAGTACCCCTCTACGTGACCAGACTTAACTATTCCTGAGGTTGTCATTTTAATGAATCCTCCCTTTTGTGTACATACACTTCACTTCTCATCATCTTTACTGAGACACCAGCTCCTTGAGGGTAAACATTCTGTCTTCCTATTACAGCATTTAATAAAATACCTTGCATATAATAAATGTTTGTTACATGAATAAATAGATGCCGTGGAGCAGAGGTGTCAAACAGTCAGTCAACTGGACAATGTGGCCACAACACTCCTAAGTAAGGCTTGAATTACATTAAAATATAATTTAAAAATGTTAACCAAAAAAATAAAATTAAAGTAAAATAAAATAATTTAATTCATGGCTTTCCCAATCAATATGCAGCCCAAAGGGATCTCTTTCTTTTTGAGTTTGATACCATTGCTATGGTGGATACAAAGAAGTATGAAATATAATATTGAACCTCTAGAAGTTTTCAGTCTAACTGGGGAGATAAGACTTACAATTAAAGGTGTGGGTATGTACAGGCATGCATATGTACATATATGAGTTAATGACAATACACTGAGAGTGAGGTTACAAGGCAGCATATACTAATCATAACAAATGGCACAGAGGGTAAATGCTCTAGAAGTTCATAGCAAGGAAAGACCAATCTTGTCTGAAATAACAAATAAAGATATCACAAAGCAAAGGCAGGACCTGAACTGGCTATTTCAGGAAGGGTAAGATTTAAATTACTGAAGCAAAGTAATTAAAACATTCCCAGCAGGAGCAAAGATAAGGAAAAAGTTCAAGAAACAGGTGTGACTTTGCTATATTTAGGGGACTATGAGGATGTTGCTCCACCTGTACTGGAGACAATTAGTTAGCAAGAAAAGAAACAAGAAATGTGGAAAAGTAAGTCTGCTCCAGATTGTGTCTATTTGGTGGCTCCAACAAGGGCTTTCTCTTTTTCTTTCTGACCCCTATTAAGGAAATTTACTAGTCCCCAAGATATTCCCAACCCACCTTACAAACCATGATCATCTGCTTAAAAAAAACAAAACCTTCCTATTACCGATAGTACAGTATTTATTTTTCTTCACTACTATTTCCCATGTTGCTTTTTCAAAAATGAAAATATCACATTTCCTACCTATGCAACTCAAATGAGAAACCAGCAGTACCACAATTTTCCTATTTCACTGTTACATCAAAACAGCTTAGTGTGTTCTGGGTTCTCCAGTTCTTCACTTCACCTATGTCCTCTCACTCCACTTATATAAAAAGATAGCCATTGCTGCAGTCATCTGACATGGAACATCACTGCAGGCAATAACATTGATTGTTATGGTAAATACTCTCCAACGGATATGGAGAGGAATATAGAGTGATGGATGATTTCTAAATAGAGAATTTGCTATCTTATTTTGTGGGTACCTTCCCATGATTATAGAAACCAATTGAGCAATTCAGGGACATATTTCCTGATAAGAGCCTATTTAAAATCATCTGGGGCTAGTTATCGGTGATTGTTACCTGTAGCAACCTGACTAGCTCAGAACATTGCCCTGTTCTTTCTTTCCGCCCAATGACAGACACAGATAGACCGGCTTCTCAGCTCCATAACCTCCAGGATTCCCATCTCTCCCAGGAATTCTAGGACAGCGCATTTCCCTCATGCCATTTCTGAAACTGACTCAGAGGCAAACACAGACTCACACCAAGAGCCATTTGAGGAAAGAATCCAGACACTGCAAGAAGAGGATTCCCCAGAATAAAAGATCCTGCACAAGCACAGCAGCTGCAAAATTATGCAGAATGCCTTGTCTGCAATAATCATTTCACAAAGCTGGCCAACCAGTCAGTCAGTATCAGAATAGTCTCTAGCAATAGCAACTATAATTCTAGATTAACCACATTCTGTAAAGATAGGAATATCAACTTAAGAGTCCTCGGTCCAAGTTCCATCCATTGCTCGCCTGACTACTCATCTGCCATGCTTTTGCCCTTTCTCTCCCTCTTAGTCTACTCAACTGAAATCTGAGTCATCTCTGCATTCTCATGACCTAAGGAGCTGATTGATCAACTGTCACATAATGGAATCATTTACTAAAATTAAGCAATTAAACAATATGAAATAAATTTAGATTGGATTTGATACACACACTGATTCAATTTGATGACAGTGCTTAATGATCCGCAACTTACCAGCTAGTCATGACATGTCTCTGAGAGTCAGTTTCATCATCTATAAAATGGAAACAATAATATTATATACAGTGTAGCTCACAGGGTAAGTTATTATTATTGAAGCAAAGTAAAGAAAGCATTCCAAGCAGGCACAAGTCATTACTACTATTTCTTTCTTAAATCATAAAAGACTATACAACCTTTAGAGACTTTCCATCATCATCATCATCATCATTATCATTCTCTTATTATTCACTCAGTTGTGTTCACTCTTTCTTAAATTCCCTCAGTTGGCTCCAAATTTGACAAATTTATGTTCCAGCTCCACAAAAAGTACCCTTTTCTTTCTGGAAAAAAGGATGGAATTTTTCTTCCTTAGTCTTTCTGTGTTGTGAGCACTCTGGTATAAGGCAGTCCCTCCTGGGAGGATGTGGAGTTCCTCTGTTAACTACTGCTTTCTGCAACTGGGCTTACAGCACAATACTTCCCCAGCATAGGTATGGCGATCGATAAATTGAGTCCTTTTCCAAGTACCCTGTATATGTCTAAGGAAAGACCTGTGGGCCAGTCAGAAACACTGGGGAAAACAACCCTTTAATGAATCTGGGCACTGAGAATGGCATATAAAACCATAGGAATCAGTTCAAAGCTCTGCTGTAAGCAATGGGGAAAAGGGAGATGGAGAGAGGGAAAGAGGACCTAAGATGTGTAGGCCCACACACTAACAGAGTATAATTCACTTAAGTGCAGTGCTATACAGAGAGCACAGAGAAATGGTTCCACTTGGCAGAAGATGGGTGCTCCAGGGGAAAGAGGTACTCCTGATGGGAGGGAAGGTATGTTCCAAAGTAACTTTTTTAGTATTTCAAACAAATTTTTTTTATTTTTCCCGCACAACTGAGTTTGACATGATTTTAGATTCCGAGGCTGGTTAAGCATTCAATAATACCCTGGTATTATTTTCCTTTTTTTCTTCCCATGTATAGTTAAATGATCTCTTTATAAAATATTTAATTTTTTTCATGGAATATTAACAATCATCCTTAAAAGATTTTGAGTTTCAATTTTTTTCTCCCTCCTTAAGATTGCAAATAATCTGATTCAGGTTATATCTGTCCAATAATTTAAACTATTTCCGCAATAGTCATGTTGTGAAAGATGAAATACAACAAAAGCAAAAAGCCCCTCCCCCCCAAAAAAAAACAAGTGAAAGCAGTATGTTTCAATCTGCACTCAGACTCCATATTTCTTTCTCTGGATGTGGATAGCATTTTCCATCATAAGTCTTTTGGAATTACTTATTGCTAAGAGCTAAGTCTATCATAGCTGATCATTATACAATGTGACTGATACTGTGTACAGTGTTCTCCTAGTTCTGTTCACTTCATTTAGCATCAGTTCATGCAAATCTTTCCAGTTTTTTTTTCTGAAATCCACCTGCTCAGTATTTCTTACATAGTACGATAGTATTCCATTACATTCATATACAACTTGTTCAGCCATTCCCTAACTGATGAGCATTCTCTCAATTTCCAATTGTCTGCTGCCACAAAAAGAGCTGCTGTAAATATTTTTTGTTAATGTAGTTTCTTTTCACCTTTTTATGAGCTCTGGGATACAGACCCAGCAGTGGTATTGCTGGATGAAAATGTATGCACAATTTTAGAGCCCTTTGGGCATGGTTCCAAATTACTTTCCAAAACAGTTAGATTAGTTCACAACTCTATCAACAATGCATTAGTAGCCCAATTTTCCCCACATCTTCTCCAACATTTGTCATTTTCTGTTTCTGTCATGGTAGCCAATCTGATAGATGTGAGGTGATATCTCAGTTATTTTTTTATTTGAATTTCTCTAATCAACAGTGATTTAGAGCATGTTTCATATGAATATGGGTATCCTTAATTTCTTAATCTAAAATTGCCTTTTCATTCATAAATTGTAGAATGACTTGTATTCTTATAAATTTGATTCAGTTCTCTCTATATTTTAGAAATGAGGTCTTTATCAGAAGCACTGGCTATAAAAATATTTCCCATTTTTATGGTTTCCTTTTAATCTTAGTTGAATAGGTTTTGCCTGTGAAAAAAAATAATTTAATGGAATCAAATTATCCATTTTGCATTTTAAATTGTTTTCTACCTCTTATTTGGCCATCAAAGTTTCCCTTCTTTATAAATCTGACAGGCTAACTATTCCTTACTCTCCAAATTTGTTTATAGTATCACCCTTTATGTCTAAATCATGTACTCATTTTGACCTTATCTTGGTATACCATGTGAGATGTTGATCTATGGCTAGTTTCTATTCCATACTATCTTCCAGTTTTCCCAGTAGTTTTAGTCAAATAGTGAGTTCTTATCCCAGAAGATGGAGATTTAGGGGTTCAAACAGTAGATCATCATAGTCATTAACTACTGAGTCTTGTGTACCTAACCTATTCCACTAATTCAACACTCTTTTTTCTTAGTCAATACCAAGTAGTTTTGATGATTGCTTCTTTACAATATAGTTTTAGAATTGGTACACCTAGGTCACCTTTTTTTGCATATTTTTCATTAATTCCCTTGATGTACTTGACCTTTTCTTTTCAGATGAATTGTGTTGTTATTTTTTTTCTAGCTTTATGAAATAATTTTTGGTAGTTTGACTGGTATGGTACTAAATAAGTAAATTTATTTAGTTAGAAATGTTATTTTAATTATGTTAACTTGGCCTACTAGTAAGCAATTGATATGTTTACATTTGTTTAGATCTGACTTTATTTGAGAAAAGTGTTTTGTAATTGTGTTCATATAGTTCCTGGATTTGTCTTGTCAAGTAGACTCCAAAATATTTTATTTAGTCAACAGTTATTTTAAATGGAATTTCTCTTTCTCTTCTTGCTGAACATTGCAGTAGTGTATAAAAATTCTGATGATTTATGTAGGTTTATTTTATATCTTGCAACTTTGCTAAAGCTGTTAATTATTTCAAGTAGGTTTTTTTTAGTTGCTCCTCTAGTATTCTCTAAGTGTACCATCATAACATCTGCAAAGAGTTACAGTTTTGTTTCCTTGTCTATTCTATTTCCTCCCATTTCTTTTTCTTTTCTTATTGCTAAAGAAAATATTTCTAGTACAATATTGAATAATAGTGATGATAATGGGCATTCTTGTTACAACCATGAGCTTACTGGGAATCCTTCTAGCTTATCACCATTACAGATAATGCTTACTGGTGGTTTTAGATAGATAACTGCTTATAATTTTGAGGAAAACTCCATTTGCTCCTAAGGTCTCTTGTGTTTTTAATAGGAATCAGTGCTATATTTTGTCAACAGCTTTTTCTGCATCTAATGAGATAATCATATGATTTCTGTTAATTTCATTGTTGATATGGTCAATTATGTTGCTAGTTTTCCTAATACTAAACCAACTCTGCACTCCTAGGATAAATCCCACTGGGTCATAGTGTATTATCTTTATGATAAATTTCTGTAATTTCTTTGCCAATAATATATTTAAAATTTTTCCATCAATATTCATTAGGGAAATTGACCTACAATTTTCTTTCTCCTCTTTGGCTCTTCCTGGTTTAGGTATTAGCACCATATTTGTATCAAAAAAGTAATTTGATTGGACTACTTCTCTTGTTTTCCCAACTAGTTTATACAGTATTGGAATTAATTGTTCTTTAAAAAGGTTGGTAGAATTCACTTGTAAATCCATCTGGCCTTGCAGAATTTTTCTTGGGGAGTTCACTGATGGTTTTTTCAGTTTCTTTTTCTAAAATAAGGTTGTTTAAGTATTTTATTTCCTCTTATCTTAATCTGGGCAATTAACATTTTTGATAAATATTCATCCATTTCATTTTGTTTGTCATATTTATTGGCAAACAAGCAAAATAGCTCTTAAGTATTGTTTTAATTTTCTCTTCACTGGTGGTAAATTCATTCTTTTCATTTTTGATACTTATAATTAGTTGTTCTTTTCTTTTTTTAATCAAATTAACCAGAGGTTTATCTATTTCATTGCTTTTTTCATAAAACCAGCTTATTTGTTCAATAGGTTTGTTACTTTCAATTTTATTAATTTTTCCTTTGATTTTCATAATTTCTAACTCAGTATTTAATTGGAGATTTTTAATTTGTTCTTTTTCTTTAATTTGTTTCTTTTTCTAGTTTTTTTTCTTATTCTCTATTTCATTCATGTTAGCATTTAGAGATATAAAATTTTCCCTACATACTACTGTGGCTGCATCCCATAAATTTGGGTATGTTGTCATTCTTTTTGATGAAATTATCAATTGATTCCCTGATTTATTGTTTGATAGGATTGGATTTTTTAGTTTCCAATTAATTTTAATCTATTTTTCCATGACCCTTTATTACTAAATATAATTTTATTGCATCATGTTCTGAAAAAGATGCATTTAATGTTTCTACCTTTCTGCATTGAACTGTGAGGTGTTTAGGTCCTAATATGTGATAAATTTTTAGTTAAGTGCCATGTACCACTGAGAAAAAGATATATATCTTTCTATCCCCATTCAATTTTCTCTAGAGGTTTATCTTACGTAATTTTTCTAAAATTCCATTCACCTCCCTACCTTCTTTTTTGTTATTATTAGATTTATCTAGATCTAAGAGGGGGTGATTGAAGTCCCCTACTAGTATAGTTTTGCTGCCTATTTCTTCCTATTACTCACTTAATTTCCTTAAGAATTTGAATACTATATGCATATGTTGTTGGTTTATGTATGTTTAGCATTGGGATTACTTCATTGTTTATGGTACCTTTTAGCAAGAGGCACTTTTCCTTCCTCATCTCTTTTAATTGAATCTATTTTTACTTTTGCTTTGTCTGAGATTAGGATTGCTATATTTGCTTTTTATTTAACTCCAACTGAAGCACATTAAATTATGCCCCAGCCCCTTACCTTTACTGTGGGTGTTTCTCTCTGCTTTACATGTGTTTCTTTTAGATTATATATTGTAGAAATCTGGTTTTTAATTTGCTCTGCTATTCACTTTTGTTTTACAGGAGAGTGTGTTTTTCACTGCAGCCTATTTTCTCCCATTTGATATTATTCTCTCTCCTTTCAACCTGTCCCTCACCACCATATTTGTTTCTGACCACTGCCTCTCCCAATCTGCCCTCCTTTTTTTCAGCCCCCCACTTTTCTTTCCCCTTTCCCTTCCTATGGAAATAGGATAAGATAGACTCCTCTAGCCAACTGAGTGTGTGTGTTAGTCCCTCTTTGACCCAAATCCAATGAAAGTAAGGTTCAAATAATTCTCACCCCCTCCCTTCTTTCCCTCTACTATATTAAGTCTTTCATGCCTCATCATGTGATAGAATTTACCCCATTCTGCCTTCCCCTTTCCTCTGCTCCCAATACAATCCTTTTTTTCACTCTTTAATTATTTTTTATCATTACATCAAAGTCACTTTTACCCAGGCCCTCTAACTATATTCCCTCTAACCATCAGGTTAGATTGAGGGACATAGTGGATCTTCCTGGTGCTCCTGTAAACACTATGAGGTGAGGTCAACACTATGGGAACACCTCCACAGGCAGAAATTCTGAAATGTGCTACAGAAACCATAAACACATAATGAAAAATATTTCATAGGATCACAGATTTAGAGCTTGAAGGCACATTAGAAAGTATTTAGTCTCCCCTCTCATTTTACAGATGAGGAAACTCAGGCCCCAAAGGGTACATAGGTAGCAAGGGGCAGAAGAAAGATTTGAACCCAAACCCTCTGACTCCAAACTCATCGTTCCTCCTACTTCAGCATTCAGTAGAATTTAAAAGGTATTTTTAAGGTTTTTAAAACACTTCTGTCTCACTAAAATATTTCTGTCTCAAAGGCTTTGTGAAGTGGGTAATATAAGTATTATCGTCTTCTCCATCTCATAAATGAAGAAACTGAGAGCCAGAGAAATTAAACAACCTTTGCTGGGCCACACAACTGAAGTCAGGACTCACCTCCAGGCCTTTCATGAGTCCGAGCTTGATCCTCTTTCTACTAAACCAAATTCTGCCTATAATGAATGTGCATAGCTCCTCTGTGAGGCAAGAAGAAATTATTATCTCCATTGCACAGAAAAATACACAGTAGATCACAAGATGCATTTGCTGAAGTGTTGGGATAAACAATTAAATGAAAGTGAAAGCAAGTGAACTCATACCAAAAATAAACTCCTGTTAATTGTGTATTTTGTACAGCTGTTGTTTAGAAAAGCTAGTGGTGGGGAGAGCCTTGGAATGGCTAATGAGCAATACAGTTGTTCCCGGTTATAAAAGAGCTTGCTACTAAATACATTTGAAAAGAACATAGGTCAAACCACATCCCTCCAAGCATAACTACCAACCAAAAATGCCTGCTATAACCATGATGAGCCTAGGCCATATCCTTTTCACCAATATTATTTTTAAAATTGCATTGATGACTTTTGTCTTTTATGATATTAATTACAGATACTTCCATCTGCCCCCTCCCAGAGGTCCTAACCTTGTAAAAAAAAAAAACAAAAGAAAATACTCAATAAAACCAAATGACAGAGTGAATATGTCTGACAGAATAAATGATATTCCACACACTTAGTTCCCCATACTCCTTCTAAGGAAAAGGTTTCATAAGCATTATTCAATTCAACATTTATTATGTAAGGTACTTACATAATAAGGTAGTTTCTGGGAATATAAAGATAAACTAAAACACAATCCAGGTCCTCAAGAATTTTAAAGTTTAATATGATGGTATCATATAGGAATTTTCAGTATATTTCATAGCCTAGGTTATACATATAGGTAATTGAAAGTAGTACCAAATGTAAATACAGAACATCATGGTATAGTGGAAAAACACTGGCTTGGTAGAGAAAAAATACTGGGTTCAAGTCTTGCCTTCACCACTTTCTAACTGCACAACCTTGGGAAAGTCATTTGGCTTCTCTGAACCTCAGTTTCTCCCTGCCTCAAAGGAGCTGTGCTCAACTATTAGAGGTATATTAATTAGCTCATGAGATTGTTATGAGACTCAAAAATGATCATCTCTGAGAGGTAACAAATAAATGTCAACTATTACATTTCTAGTTTCCTTAAATGGCATTTTAAACATCACAAAAAAGAACCAAAATGTGTTCATCACACTGTTCCAAATATCTAGCTTGTCAGAGAGAAATATTTAAGGTTTAATTTTATCTGTAACTTCAAGCGTTCACTCAACAAATATTTAGGAAATTTGGGCTACATGTAAGGAAATCTCTAAGACCACATGTTGCAGAGCAGGTATTAATGGCAACCTGCATGAGTAAGGGAAGTTCCCTAACAGGGAGTTCCCTAAACCAATTAAATGACTGAGTTAGCTTCTTACATATGTGAGAACATACACACACACACACACACACACACACACACACACACACCCCTCCATAAGATGTGTAAGACACTTTGCTAGGCTCTGAGACAGAAGGATAAAGAAGATACTTCTTCCTTCCTTCAAGGATCCTACCTTCTTGGGAGTGGGTGAAGTGAAGGGTCAACTACACAAAAGTGCATAGATGGGAAATAAAATATAATTTATAAGATTTATAAAGGGGCAGCAAGAAAGTCAGTTTGACTAGAATGTAGAGTATTTGAAGAGAAACATAATAAAATGATTCTATAAAAAGAGCTAGATTGTGCAGGGAATTAAATCTCAAACAGAATAATTTGTATTTTATCCTAAGGCAAAATAGATCCCTCTTCCCCACCCCTCTCCTTCCTACTCTCTCTCTCTCTCTCTCTCTCTCTCTCTCTCTCTCTCTCTCTCTCTCTCTCTCTCTCTCTCTCTCTCTCATTTTCTCTCCTGTCTCCTTTTATTTATATATACATTGATATTTAGAGAAAGACCACTGTGTATATATGTACATAGATATACATGTACACATAGATATATACAATGAGTATGTATATTGTAAATGTATTGTGCACATATATGCATGTGTGTGATTGGGATACACATACATGTATATTTACATATGTTTATCTATCCCAATCTGTGATTTCAGCATTGCAAGGCTAACCATGAACATGTCAGCTCCCTGTCCCCTTTTTGAATATCTTGACCAAAGCTAATAATCAAAGACTCCACAACTACAAAGTACAGTCCTCGATGTGAGGCAAAAGTAATACCTTGTGTTGACACCTGTCACAACACTGGAATATTTCAGAGACTGTAGTACTCCCCAAAGGAGGACCCCTAGAGTAGAAAGCACAAAGATTGAATTATCACATGTGTTGTTTTTGATCATGAACGTCTGTGTTTTTTGTCCTCAGGGGTTACACAAGCATAAAGAAGCCTTGGTGAAAACTACACAGCATGCAACAGGTGGGGTAGAACTAAAGATAATCACACATTATCCTAATTAAGTTTGAAATCTTGTGAGTATGTATCCTTAGTGTGCTGCTGAATTGAAGCAAAATAATAATAAAAATAATATGAGCCTGTTTATGTTTCCTTCATTTTCACACTGAGAGTACAATTGTTTTTCTGAGGTATATAGAATACATTCAGAGATACACACACACACACACACACATACATACACACCTATACATACACACACATAATGCCATATATATATTTATGTGTGTGTGTGTGTGAGAAAGAGACAGAGAGAGAGAGGTTCAGGTCTTTCAATACATCATGGATGTAATTAATTTGTATCAATCAATAATTAGAGGTTTACAACTTAAAATAGTATTTATATGTTGTCAATACCATCTATATTAGGTACAAAGGAAGCTGAATGACTCCACCCTCATGGTTAAAGTTGAAGGTGCTCCTGCCTTCTGGATGTCCTCTCATCCATTCCTAAGTCTGCATCACTGAAGAGGTCAGACTGACAATCTATACCTTATTATTTCTTCCACAATTGTTCTAATATGTCCCTCACCCCTGCCTGCTTTCTCAATGGTCATAGGATTGACTAATTCTTTTCCTTAAAGATACATTATGAAAGTTCAGGAAACCACCAATATACAGTCATGATCCCAGCTTATTTCTGTTAATGAGTTCTCAGATTTCCCTGGCTCAGCTTCCTTCAAAAATAGTCACCACACTATATACAGAAAGACTCAATTCAAGTCCTCTCTTTCTTTGAGTCATTTTCTTTAGGGACTTTTCTTTCTTTCCTGGGTTTATATTTCTTCCCTTCCTCTGGTCACATAGACTGCAAACTCCCTCACTAAACTCCTGTTAGATTTATTGGGGGATCTTGGTCAACAAAAGTTATCAGGCTTATGAGATTTTTCACAAAATCCTTAATAACTAGCTTATTGTACCACAGTCCTTTTTTTTTGAAAGAAAAGGGAAAATCACCTCTCCATTCTTAGAACTGTTACATTTCTGTAAAAACTCTGCCAAATCCTCATGTGGTTCAATTCCACTGACTGCATAACTTCATAGAAATTATGTGTTCAAGGACCAGTTGCAGATGATGTTTCATGTATGGGCTTCTGGGGATAAGAATATCCCTAGGCTACATAGAAATGAATCATCAAACTCGGCAGCTCATTTTTCATTGCTATTCCTACATCCCTTCCAGACAAGTTTTCAAATAAAGAGAAGCAGGAGAGGAAGATTTACAGCACATACATAGGCTTTCAACTTGAACAGTTTATTGGTTAAGAAAAAGTTACACATGTTCAATGTTGGCCTGCGTGAGTTGTTCATTCTTTCCATTAACCTTGCTTTGAATAATTAACTTGCCTTTTCTCTCCAACATCCCCATGCCCACCTTCTATTCTATACTAAAACTATTTTAAAAGAAGAAGGCTTAGGTCTTTGACAAATGTAAAAAGGGACCAAACAAATGATGGTGACAAAAAAACCTTAAAGTTATTACCAAGTTACACTTCCTTCTCTCAATTTGGTTGTCTTTCTTCTCAAAGAACTTTATAACTTTTCATTTGGAGGTGTTTTAGAAGTAATCTAGTCTAAGTATGCAAGAATTTCTTCTACTATATCCCTCAATGTAGTCATCTGACCTTTGTCCAAACATTTCCAGGGATGAGGAGAAGGGGAAAGAATAAGCATGTATTAAACACCTACTATGTGCAAGGCACTGTGCTAAGCATATTATAAGTATCTTACTTGATGAGGATAAGGTCTTCACAAGGTATCAGGTTAATCTTGTGCTTCTTTTTTTCTTTTTGTGTTTATTCTTTCTTCATCTTAGGCAAATAAGTAACTATCCTGAGATGGATGTGTTTTGGGTTGGATGTGACCTTGTGAGTTTGAGAGGCACAAAAGTCAAATATTACAATGATCTTAGAGACACTATGCACTGACAGGAGGATTGATCCAAGCCTTGTTTTTTTAGCAGCAGGGTTTTTGGAATTATTTGGAAAGTACAGAGCTGAGGTAAAAAATGAAATATCTAATTAACAACCTTACAAACTGCTATGTGTTCTAATGAGGTTGATGAACCAGCATCCCAAAAGATTGTAACAGTAAATATAAAATACTGCATTCTGTTTTAAGTCATTCTGTTGCATACTGTGAGTCTTTAATGTATAGTATCCTTTTTATCTGTAGGGAAAAATTAATTGTCACTTGACGGATTTACATTATACATTTATTATCTCCTCCCTTTTACTCCTCCCTTTTTGGAGAAAACAGGAATAAGCCATAAAGTTATCTAAGAGTAAGTATATCCTCAGAATACTGGAATGAAGTTTTAGGGGTATGTTCGTGTAATTTAATGTCATTCATCAAATGAATGTCAAAAAAGGGAGCATGATTTCTTTATAAAAGACTAATATCCCCAGTAACCAGTCTCAACCACATATGGGGGTATAACACAGTTGATTGTGTCATCCAATACATTGCCTATTTTTCCTACTTTTGTGTTATGTGAAATTTTGTAGCTATGCCTTCTTTAGCATTAAGTAATCAGTAAAGATTTTGACTACTACCAGGTCAAAGATAGAAGGGCTCCATGGCAAATCACTAGAGCTTCCTCTGAGGATTCATCTAAACCCTTTAAGCTATACTCTTTGGGTACAGTGGTTCAGTTTTCTAAGATTCTGCCTGTCTATAGAGCCAGGCAGCCTGTTCCTTTCCCACAAGAATATATTGAGATGCTTTGTAAAATGAATTGCTGAAATCAAGATATACATCATCAGCATTTCTCCATTCTCTCAGCCTAATAATCAATACCTTAATGGATCTGTGACCTCTTTTAAGTTAATGCTTCCTGCACTGATGCAGATGCCTGCTTCAGAACCTTATCAAAAAAATAAGATAATTTCACTTAAAATGTTATTAATATATTCATATTGTCTTTATAGTCATAAAAGATTTGCTTAATTTTTTTATAAAATGTTGCTGGTTATTTAACTTTCTACTCTGGACTTTCCAACATATTGCTCCCTTTGAAAATCAGAACATTTGCCCATTTCCTGTTTACTGACATCATCTCTCCTAGTCTTAATGATTTTTCAGATTATTAACAGTTCTCAATCATATCCTCAAGTATTTTTTCTCTTCAGGTCTGAACTAATGATATGAACCAGCCAATATGTTTTTACCTACTTAAAACCTTCAATTCCAATTAAAATGTATTTTCTTTCTTTTCTGTTATGAAGATAATTATCATTGTTGGACAAGTAACAAGCAAAAGGGGAGTTACAGATTTCTTTCTATCACTGGTGAAAATGATGCCATCTTCCTCTAATAATGGGTTTATCCATTCTTTGTTCAGCTTGCTTCAAACATAGCTAAAGATAGTCAATTTCATTGTCATTATGTTTCACAAATCCCAGATTATACTGGCCTTCAGTTGCACTGGTGTTATTACAGTCGCACATAATTCTGCCTTCTGTCTTTTTCACGTGCATGTTGAAGAGCTAAATTCATGCAGTCACTTTGATTCTTTCACAGAAGTAGAATTTTTCATCTCCATTTGAATCATTTTACTGGTATTGTCCGGATTTTTTAGAACCTCCTCTCCCTCTTGAACCATCTTTGCAATAATGAGAGCTGATATTTATAGAGCATGATAAAGTTAACAAAGTACCTTACATACATTATCTCATTCAGTCTTCAAAACACCCTTGTGAGGGAAGTACTGTTAGGTATTACTATTTAAACTATACCACTGAGTATCATAGAACTCATGGAAGGGAAGTGACTGACCCCTAGTCACACAGTTGATAAATCTGAGAGGCAGGATTCCTGATGCCAGGTCCAGTGCTCTTCCCATTAAATCATTACTATAATCTTTCCTAGAGATCTTAGCACCAGAATATACTTATATTTCAATGAAGTTTTTTTTAATTTGATTTCCTATAATAAATCAATCAAGCACATCTGGCTTATGCTTATTTTATTTTCTATTAAAAACCAAATGATGATGCCATCATTTTCTTCAAAGGTTCTTTTCCCTTTCTTATCAATGCTTCCTTATTAGTCAAATTTCAATCCAGAATAACATCTCATTTTGTCCTTATCTCTAAAGAGATAAAATTGGTAACAAGGCAAGTTAAGAATCTGCCAGGTAGTCTATTTTCAGCATAGTGAGCTACCTAGTATAAGTCTGGATACTTGAAGTCTCTCACCATGATTATGTTTCCTCAATGCCAATTTAGCAATCTACACTCAGAAAGGATAATCCATCATTTTCTTAAGGATAATCCATCATTTTCTTTCTGACCAGTGAACATAAGATATTTTTGCAAATATCTAGCTTCTATTGCCTTGCTCGTTTGTATTCCTAGTCCTGCCTCATGATCAGGATGCCTTCAGATTTCCCATCTGGCTCTGTTGATTCCACAGAGAGATCTTTCTGATGACCTTAATATGGAATCAATAACCATCACAATATACCTCTTTCTCTTGATGTCATATCACTCTTCTTATTTGCTTGTATGAAAGGATGTTGCTTTTTTTTCAGAAAATATAGGTACATCTTGCATGGATTAAGCCTGTGCTATTGCTACAATGATAGCTACAGTGATTGTGTCTTCACTTCTTTCACCTCTGTGATCATTCATTCATTTGATAGTCATTTGATCACTTTTTTCTATGGACAAAGTACTGCCATAGGCCTCAAAGAGAGACAGAAGGATAATTAAGACATAGTTTCTATCTTCACTAATTTTAATCTAGAATGTGGGCTAAGATGTATTCATAAACATACATTTTATAATAACTATACAATAACTAAAATGTAAAATAAGCTATGAATAAAGTACTAAGAGGCACAAATAGTATATAATATCTAAAGTAAGAAAGATTGCCTATCAACTGAACTTCAGACAAGTGTTTTCAGTCATTTCTGTTCTCTCATTTTTTTTCCCTCTCACATCTTTCTCATGTCTAGAATTCTCAGGTCTTTAATGAGGTAAAGACATCTTCCTTAAGCCCTTTGAACTAGTCCACCAATACAAGTATCTTGCATTTGCAACATATATACATACTTCTGATAGGATAAGATACGTATTAAGTAGCATGCTGTTATGCTCTATACTATGCAATGCACAGCAGTTTCCTAGAAGAAATCCCCCAATAGCCATACTTCTCGAGATGAAGCATATGATGATGGTAATGGGAATGATGATTATGATATTAGGATAAAATATAATTCTTTGAGGAGATTCCCTGGAAAATACCATGAAAACAACTGTTTTCATGCCTATCCTGATTGTGTCTATAGGTCTTAGCTGTGCCTAGAAGGATTTTCTCTTAAATCTATTTAGTCCTAACCATTTCTTTTTGATAAACTGTCAGGAAGCTATTGAAGCTTTTATAACTAACCATGTGTGAACCACTTCTTTAGCATCTATTTACATACTCCTAACCAAAATCTTTCAACAGGAACTATTTTCTCACAGGTACCCAGTCAACACAGTAGCAAGCAATCTCCTGATCAACTGCTTCCATGTCTGATCCTACCTACTTTGAGGTTATTGGATCATAATATTTAGAATTGGAATAGACCTAAGAAATCATCTACATCTTTGCATGTGGCCTTTTGACTGAGTCCACATTTTATAAAACAAATCATTTTATTGAAGGAATCTATTCTGTGAAGTTTCGATTCAGTCAAAGGGCCAAGTTTGAGGATGTAGAAGGTCACCCCTGATCTAGTGCAATACCTTCATTTTATAGATGAGAGAATAAATGAGATGTGAAGTGATTTTCTCATGGTTGTACCAGTAGTAAGTGCCAGAGCTAGAACTCAAACCCCAGTCTCCTGATTTCCAATCTATGACTCTTTCCACTGTCATGTTTAGTCATGGTTGCTCCTTAGACATTTTTCTTCTGTCTTTCGCCTTTCTTTGTATCTCCAGTATTTCACATAGTATCTGGCACACAGTAGATACTGAATAAAAGCTATTTGACTGACTGATAGGGTATTACGGAAAAAGAGACCACCTTTAAAAGGCTAAACTTAAAGATTTTCAGTAGAAATGGCAACAATGAATAAGTGAACATGTTGTAGAAGGGCAACTGTCTAAATAAGAAAACTAACTAGATGTAGAATACGTGAAGGATTTAAATTTTCAATGGATGGTATCATTAGCTAATGCTTTGTTACACCTCTCTTGATAGTGCAAAGAAAGAGAAATTTGAATATCTTCACATATATCACATTGATCTCCAACACGTACTTACCCTCATAACAGATGCATGTACACATACATGTTTCTACAGACACATATATATGTACAGGCATATATTACACAGATATATTCATAAGTATATAAATATGTACTACATGTAGATATAATTAAATACTATGTTTATAAGCACATACATGCGTTTATAAATGTATTACCTGCCCACATACATACATACATACATGCAAAGATAAATGCTTGCATGTACATGCATTCCCAAACATAGTCAGATTCACATCTATCAATTTAGCTATGTACATGATGTGGCTGGGATGAAGGTAATAACTTCATTCTTAGCCTATAATACGTATACTTAAGGATTCACAAAACTCTTCCCCAGTTCTAATTATTTAAGTTGCTAAAAGTAGAAAGATGAATTGCTTATTTCTTCAAGGCTAGAAGAACCTACAAATAAATCAATAAAATCCTCATTGAGTGTCAAGCAAGGATATCCTCTAAAGATGAAACATTTTAACAGCTTCTTAAGGTTTTCATAAGCAGCTGCTTATTTTAATGAACTTTATCCACTACTACACTTGGATATCTGGGAAGATCTGTCTACTCTTGGGTAGATGAACTGAGTGTAGATGATTTCTAGTCCATCTAAATCAAGATACCATGGAAATAGCAAAGTAGTAATTATCTAGCTAATTAATGGCCAATATTGGGGTCTGAATTGTCTTTAATGATTCACACTACTTTCATGATCTTGGAATATATACCCTTGCATGCATGTATGTATGTATATATGTATATATGTATATATAATATGAGTGTGTATAAATGACTTTTATATACATTCATATTCATTAAGTTGCCATTATTTTATTGGTAGAAGGTTCCTTCTCTGATTGAGATCACAATCAACCGATAATAACCGGAAAGTCTGAGAGGTTAAGTGATTTAGCTGTATAGAAATACTTAATAAGTATTTAAAAGTAAGATTCTATTCCAATTCTTCTTGACAATAGTTCCCATACTCCATCTACTAGTCATATAACTATATGTTTGTAATATCATTTGATTATATTATATCTTTAAAAAATCATTATTAAATTGTGAGATTGATTGCTGCTATATGAATATATTATACCTAAAAGCATATATATTTTTCTAGACAAAGTGTTTGATTCAGGTTGTAGGTTGTATCTGTGCTTCTATTTCCCAAGTTAACAATTTTTATAATCTTTTATAATATCTCTCTAATAAGATAAATTAAATGAACCAAGTTAAAACTAAAGTATTAACACAATGTATACAATTGGATAAAATATAACCTTGTTTAGAGCAAATGTCATAGAATTCTCACTTGTAGTATGACCTTTTTGTTTCAGTAATACTTCTCTCTATATTGACAGATAGATATAGATAGATAGATAGATGCATATATCATATCTATATATCCTATATAAACACATAAGCATATATAATATACATATTATATACATACACATACACATGTATGTGTGTATGTGTGTATATATATATTGCACACATATATACATACATATGAACAATGCTTTCCATAATAATTCAAAACAGTGGCATTTCCTAGATTTTCTGCATCATTTCCTACATATATCATTTCCTGGGCTTTCTTGGTTTTGACAAGACAACATCATAGTGTGCACAAAAATAACTCACCTTGTCTCAATTTCACCATCTGGAAAACAGAAAAATACAGTGATTAACAACTAGATCTATATTGGGGACAGAAAAGAAATGTGGGTGGTAGAGAATTCCTATGTGACATTGCTGAAATCCTTTTAATTTCTTAGTGGAAAGACAATTAATAAGCAGAAAACAACGATGGTTTGGTTTTTTTTTGCTACATTGGGAAGAATTTGTCATTTCGCAATTTTTATGTTTAGATTTCATATCTGTCAGGTTATAAAAGTTTCATCGTGTTTAATAGGAATTAAATTTGCTGGATTTAAAAAAAAAATCTAACCCATTACAATACTTCAGAGTAGTCTAACGGCATCCTCACATACAGTTTTTCTAAATGCATTAATGGGAGGGTGAGAATAAATAATGTTGCACTTTGTTAAAATGATTATTTCATAACCATTAAGCTGATGTATTCCAGCCAAGTTCATGGAACATTGTGAGACAAAATATGCTTTTCATTGTACATAATTGAGTTATACTTCCGATGCTCCAGAAGAAGATCTTTGACAGCACCTTGAAATAAAAGCCCAAATTAGAAATATGTCCTCTTTAAAAAGTCAAATGTTATTTACTGACCACCTACTCTTTTCCATTCAATTCAACTCAGTTCAAATCAATTAAAAGAAACAAAAAGCTTTAAGTGACTACTATGTGCAAACAATTGCCAAAGAAATTAGGGATACAATGACAAAAAATGAAATAACCCCTGTTTTTGAAAAGCTTACATTCTTGTGAGGGACTGGGCTGGGGAGTTATAGATCATGTATACATGTAAATAAAAATGAAGTATATATTGAATGCCTTTCAGGACACCAGAGACATAAAATATAATCTTTACTCATAAGACACAAAAGTCCAATTTAGAAAATAAAACATCCACTGGGGGAAAATGCACCATATTTATGTGGATTATCATCATTATCATTATTTTTTTCTCTCTTTTTTTAATGGGTTTCATATACAAATAGTGCCGGAACAAGTCACTGTTTGGCTGTTCATGAAAATATGGACTATGGATATGAATGATAAGACCATTTTGAGATTCATTATTTGCACTAATCAGGACCTGGCTATACACATTACTGCACAAGTGTATAAAATAAGCACTTTTGTAACTGAATAAAAACTTTTAAGATGTAAGCTTATTCTCTGTGTGGGAGGCAAGAAAGTTCTGTTTTCCACATTCCTAGGTGATAAGGGTTGTGACCTAGCAAGGACAGGTTAGAGGTCAGAAACTAATACGCAGGCCCAAGGAGCTGTGTGAGGAAGGGCCTATCAGAGAGGAGAACATGGAGTCACATGGCCAGGGGACAGTATCACAGGAGATCCAAAGTTCAGAAAGTAGTTATAAGAAATCTCATCTTCCGGAACATGTTGTAGTCTTCCTGTAACCTTACTGGGAGGCTACCCCTCCATTCAAGGGGAATGGACGTAATGATTAATAAAAGCTTTCCTGATTTCACAACAGGTATTGTTCTTTGCTTAAGGTGGCCATGTTTCTCACTGTTGGGGGCTTGTTAGAGGGGCTCACTTCTAACATCTGTAAGAAGTATCAATGCAAATATAATAGCCAACAGGGCAATAAGAATAGTATACATATTATCCTGTTCTCCCATGATTTTGATCTCCTTGGCAGTGTCTCTATTTTTGGAAAACTTTTTGTTCCATGTAGATGGGTACTTATGAATATTTGGGATGGAGTCACCTATTTCTGATGTTGCTATATGAAATAATTATTACACAAACAGTATATGATTAAGTAGCGACTGAAAGTATGATAATAAAGAATCATTTAAATAGCACATTAGGGTTATAGAGTGCTTTTCTTCATAACCTTTCTGGGAGGTAGGTTGTTCAAACATTCCTATTTTATGGATGAGGAAGTGGATGCTTGGAAATATTTAAATGACTTCCTAATGGTTAAAGTAGGTAATAAATGTTCCAAGCAGGATTGAAACCCAAATCCCTTGACTTCAAGAATATAGATCTTTTTGCTTATCAGACTGACTACTCCAAAAATAATACAAGTAAAAAAATGTGTAGAACAAACAAAAAAGAATGTTGTGTATTTGCATGTAGGATTGTGGGATTCCAGAAAGAACTCAAAGGTACCTCAAAACGTATCTCACAAGGGAGGATTGGTGTTAGGAAAAACTTCCAATTGCAAACCAGATATTCCGACATTGATTATTTCCTCTGAATGTGGTTTTTGTTTTTGTTTTGATTTTAGATGATCATATATAATGAAAATCTGATATTTTTCAAATGTGAATTCTATCATTATGATCATATGCAAGGTCACAGCAGACAAAGATGTAAATGGATCTATAAGTCTTTCATAGTAATCACAAAAATTTCTAGGCTATCATCTATTAGGGTGGACTCACAGAATATTATTGATGGAGATTAAAGGAAAGATTCCTCAAAGAAATACTGATCAGTGATAGACGACAAAGAGGAGCTACAAATATTTTATTATTAAAATGTGAGCATGTAACCAGGTGTTTTTAACAGTTCCACTCATCCAAGAAGTTTTATAAAGACTAAGAGTCAGGAGTATGACCTGAAAAGAGATGAAGCAAATAATACAAAAGATAGCAAGAAAGGAGCAGCCACCTGTGTCTATTCAGAATTATAGATGAATGAGGACGCCAGTAACAATCCATGGACAGAGAGACCTCATTGGAGAACACCAGCATAAGGCATGAACAATAAACACCACCTGTTGTAACCCAAGCAAGGATGTGTTGCTGGGACTGCATATGTTTCTGGGGCAAGGATTTATCATTGATTGCTATTATTTTTCTCTATGAGTTCAGGTACAATTATTATATGTTTCCATTAACTTGTGTAAGTTAATGTTTATTTTCTGAGGGGGATATAGTCACACAACTTTACAGGTAATATTTTCATAGGGATGTTTGTTCTAGTGGGCTTTGGTTCCAATACTGTCCAAGTTTACGTTGACTTGTGCATGTGATGCAAAACACTGGAATGAAACAGAGACTGAAGAAGGAGAAAAGAAATGAGAGGGCAACAACATAGCTGGAACTGACTTCTTTCACTAATCAGTGTTGGATCTGTAACAGTCAGGTGGCACAGAGCCCATTCTAAATCATAGAATTTCAGCAATAGACAGGTATGTGAATCGTACTGAGGTCCACTGGAGTTTCCAGGACTTGGGTCAGGGATCCTAGAGTTGGAAATCCTACTTTCCTGTTCATCCATGGAGCCAGAAACAACCAAGAAAATCACTAAAACGTCCTGTAGCATCACTCATCTCTAAATGGCAGCCTACTTTGAGTTAAAATTGCCAGAGTTCCATTATCTTATCTGGAAGTTGAGAGATTCACAATGCAATCCAGAACTTCCTGAAGTCCAGAGATAAAAGAGAAAGAAATAGCTTCTAATCTGAGATGAGAGGTTTTGCCTTGGAAGTTAGAGCTAGTAAGTAATTGGAATATTGTTCAAACATTCAATCCCTTGATTTTTGCTAGGTTTTTACTAATCTGATGAAATTGTTTCACTATGAGCTTGAAATATGAGTGAATATTAATAACAGAGATCTACCAGAAGAAGTTTACAGTTATCAGGAATGAGATAAATAAATAACTGATAAGTGACACTAGATATAGGAGCTGGGGTGAAACCATGTGTCCCATATACCTCGAGCATGAAGTAGGGTGTGTGTTTCGAGGTAGATTCCAATGAGTGGATTTGTTAAAGCCAGACTCTGCCACTTAATATAGATGTGACGTTAGACTAGTCACTAAAATTCTGTGGATTTTAGTTTCTTCATCGATGAAAAAAAGGGGAGTACTATATGGATCCCCTTATAGCTTTAAATCTAAGGTCTTATGATCTAGGTAGGAGGAGAGACAATGAGGACACCCCAAAATGAGAAGTCTTTCTAAGTATAACCAGACCCTCTGTATCAGTAAGATATTCCTGATACAAATATTATATTAGCAAGGAAAAAAGATAATTCTTTCTCTGAAATAGAGAGAAGAAAATGATTGAAGATGAGGAAATGAGCTTTTAGGAGAAAAAATAAAGAAGGGATGAGAAAGAACTCCTGGCAATATTGGCAACTTTGAAGGTTGTGGGACTGAGAGGAGAAAAGGGAAACATAGATACACACAGATATTTTGGTGCCATCTAGAAATGAATTGTTGTTCAGTTGTTTCAATTGTGTCTAATTCTCTGTGACCCTATTTAAGGTTTTCTTGAAAAAGATACTGGGGTGGTTTTCCATTTCCCTAGCTGACTCATTTTACAAATGGCAAACATGAGTAAGTGACTTGACCAGGGTGATATAGTAGTAAATGTCTGAGGTAAGATTTGAACTCCTGAATGGGAAATGAAGAGAAAGAAGAAAATATTTCTCTTTCTTTCTTGCCATTCTGGGGATAACTGTAAGGGAAATCAAGTATCTATCTATAAGAAGTTCAGAAAATATTCTGGAATTTGTTAGTGGAGAGACTAGGAGATCAGCCTGGATGCAATGAGTCTATAAATAAAGAAGGAGGGGGTACAATTTTTGCCTTGAGAATATCTTCTGTGTATATTATCAAATGGGATTACAGAGTGGGGAAATTGATGTGCATGAATGTAAGCAGAGTTTGGGAGTTATGCTAGTGTGTTTGGGACTTGGTGAAAGAACAGAAAAAGCAATCTCAGAGTAATCACAAGTTAAACTTAGAGCTTGTACAGACTCAGAGCATTTAGGGAATAGTCAAAGAACAGTGGTAAGGTATTACAATGATAGTTCATGACTTAGGGCTCTCAACAGGTTGCTAGGTCCTCTCCACTTACACCCCTACCCTCAGAATGCATGATATCTAGAGAATCTTACTGCAGGTTTAAGCTATAAGAACTTAAAAATGCACTAAGACTTTTGGGACATCATGTATATTAATACATAAGGAGTGACAGGTCTATTTGTCTGTCTGTGTTCATCCTTTATTTTCAAAGAAGACCATGACATCAGAGAAATGATGAATGACCTGCACTTGACTTTGTTTTGAGTGAGGGAGGGTTGTGCAAGGTCACCAGCCTCACTTTCCCCTCCTGAGCCATCTGGATCTAGTGATATATTTATCAGGATGACTGGAGAAGGCCCAGGATGCAACAGGAGACCTTGGCCTATTCAGGTACTCAGTTTAGAGTGAGGTAACACCCATTCGGTGACAGGTAATTGAAAACTGGAAGAGCAGACTCCATCCAGTAGAGGCTATCTGAATCATAAGTATTACAATTCCTTCCTAGATTTCCTTTCTAATCCACTACTTTGAGAGGTGGTCCATAGGCTTCACCACACTGCCAAAAGGTTCCATAACACAAGCACATACATGCACACACACATACACATACATCAAATTTACAAGATTGAGAACCCTTGTAGGAGGGAAGTGGAAGTAACTGGAGAGGAAGATTCAACTATACTATATTTTAGGTGGCTATGCCATATAGCTATGTAATACAGGTCAGATAACACAAAACAGGAAACCTCTTAGGCTAATAAAATCTTTCCATCCTTTTCCCTGTTTATCATTTTCTGTCCTAACTATAAAAGTACATGCACAGGATAGATATGACATGATGGCAACATGTTGTCCAAACATCCAGACACTTGGAGCCAATCAATCTATAAATCATATCTAGACAGTGAGGGATACAAAAGAAGTATAACAAATGGTTCTTGCCCTCCAGGCAAAACTAACATGAATAATTTGAAAATAGGTAAAGGCTAAATTTTGAGATAGTCATTGCAAGTACCATAGAGGAAGCCCAGCATACACATGCATGAAGCATAGAATTTATAGCTCTGATTAATCATCCATGTGAGTTATTGCTAATTGTATAGCTAGTGCATCTTTAAGCATCCTTTCCAGATACTGAAAATGACCACAAAGCAGGCTCAAAGTGGATGTTATTGTTTTGACACATCTTCATGAATGAGGAAGGCTAAATATAAGAATGTTCCCCAGTCCTTGTCTTCAGGTGAAGACACATGTCAAAAATGTCAGCCATTCAATACGCAGAACATTGTCTGCCTATTCTCTAAAAATGAAATGGATTCCAATGCCAACCATGGAGAATGAAATAAATGCTTGGAATGTGAATGGACAGACAGTTCTGATTCACACAGTCAACTCAATAAATAAGTAGGGTTAATTTCCAGATGACATTCTAACTCAACAGTCTTTGAAGCAATGGCAGGGGGGAAAAAAGGAGAGATCATCATCTCTGTGTAGTTCCGGTCTTCAGGCACTACCTCCAGAAGTATTTAGAAATTATTGAAAATCCAAATAGTCTAGTAATGAAAATATTCATTATAAATATAAATATATAAAAATAAATGTTATTATTAAATATTAATTAAAATATTTTAATCTAACTAAATGATTAAATAAATATAAAATTATTAAGTTAATAAAATAATAAATTATATAAAAATAAAACAAAAATGATAAAATAAAATATATAAAATGAATAATATAATAACAAATATATAAAAACAATATAATTATGATAATAAAATAATATAATATAAAATAAAATAATAAAATTACAATAAAATACAATTATTGCTAAATAAATAATAAAATAATAAATAAATAAATATCCAAAGAAATGTCCATACACCTAAACAGCAAGGAGAGAACTACAGTAGGAAATTCCAATAAAAAGCTTCCAGAAAGAATCGTTGTCGTGTTGTATTATGTCATATAACTTTCTGGAAATGATTTTTGTTGCTCTTTTAACTGGTCAGAAAAATTGAGGATATATGTTTATTTAGCTAATGATATAAATTATGTCATCTGTATTGTATTTGGTTAGAATATTCTGAACATAAGTCTATTTATACTGGCATATTCATTCCTTAATATCTGGAGAATTTCCTAAAGAGAAATGTTATATTTTACATGATTACATTATGTAAATATATTTAATAAGTCCCAAGTGAAATAAGCAAATATTACCCCTATAATAGGGTAATCAATTGAGAGTTCCCATATATCTGTCTTACCCACCTTACCCAGTTCAATAAAGTATTTGCCTGTATCTAGATGATACCAAAATATTAAGATAAAAATTAAAATATTTCATCAAATATCAGATTACTTTAGGTTGAATGCCAGATTTTATTCCCTAAAACTTCTCTCCTAAAATATGATTCCTCTACTACAGAATCTTCCACAGTTCTCCTTTATGTAACACATCAATTCCAAACTTCTCTGCCTGGATTTCAAAGTTTTCCCTAATTTAGGTCTATCCTTCTTTCCAATCTTATTTCCCATTCTCTCTTCCAATTAGTCAAGTCTCCTCATTGCTCTCAATTTACCTCACACACATATATACAAACAATATGCTCCTTCCCACATCTGTGCTTTGCTTACTATGTTTCCAGAGTCCTAGTTATGAGAGACTAGAGTTTTGCCTTCAGGCACCAAGATGCAAAAAGGTAGAAGCAACCAACCTTAGCACCTAATTAGAATGACTTTTAAGCAGATTTATAATTTTATTGGTGTGGGAATTTCAAGTGAGTTGACTCCCTTTACAAATGCAGATCAGCTACAATCCTGAAACTGAGAGTTTTGGGGCCTTTGCTCAGTGTCACATAGACAATATGTACCATGACAGAAACTCAAATTCAGGTCCTCATAAGTCTAAAGTTGACTATCTCTATACTACCCATGGTGACTTCCAATTGACAAGAGAGATTTGTTAAAAACAGGATGATACAAATGTTATAGGGCAGCTAGATGGAACAGTGGATAGAGTTCTGGGCCTGGTGTCAGAAAGACTCAGTGTCCTAGCTGTGTGACCCTAGCAAGTCACTTAACCCTGTTTGCCTCAGTTTCCTCATCTATAAAACAAGCTAGAGAAGGAAATGGAAAACTTCTCCAGTATCATTGCCAAGAAAACCCAAAATGAGATCACAAAGAGGCAGACATGACTGAAAACAGCTAAAAAGTAACTATCTCCCCCATGAGCTTTCCATTTAATCATATTCTGACCTTTTCTCCTGACTAGAGGTCACTACTGCCCATGCAAGCCTGTGTTCAGGGCTTTCTGTCTCTATCTTTCCTCCCCTTCAGCTAATACCATAGTCATTAACCCTCATGGAATCTTATGTCCCAAGATCTAAGATGCATTCCTGAAGAAACTCCCCACCATCAACAATTTAATTTGTCGAGGCAGAGCCAAGATGGCAGAGTAGAAAGACAAAAAATGCAAGCTCCCCCCATGCAGCCCAAAAAATACCTGTAGAGAGGGACTTTCAACAAATTTTGGAGCAGCAGAAGTGGAGAACAACTAGGGTGACCTGAAAGACCCACAGAAAGGGTTGGTTGCACCACATGTGGAGCATGGAGCCGAGCCCAGCCTTGGCCACTGGCAAACAGCCCTTGGGGGTACAATCTCCAGTTGAAGCAGCAGTGGGTTTGCAGATCCCTCAACCCACAGGCACCAAAGGTCAGTGACAGGGTTTTTTCAGCTGGCCAACAAGGGAGAAGGGCCTTCCCATACCTCTGGCCTCAGGCAGAAGCGTCAGAGGCCACATCAGGCAGGGGTTAGCAGATCTCACAGCAACAGATCTCAGGGCAGCCCCTGCAGCAGCCCAAGACCATTGCTGGATCGTAAAAACCACTGGGGGCAGTGAGGGAGTTGGTCTTTGTCTCACACTGAATGGTGGATCTGTCCCCACAGCTTGACTGAATCCCATCCCCCCAGTGCTAGCTTGGCCAAACTGGAGGTCAGGTGTCTATGGAGAGGAAACTCTGCTAAGATTTTGGGCATAAAAATCCTTCTCTGCGCCCAGACAAGTACACACTTGATTGTGGCACCTTGGAGGAACTGATATCTTACAGGTCCCCAGAGTATACCCTACTCTTGACAAAGGACTCAAAAGTCAAGTAACTGATTGGGAAAATGCCCAAAAAAAGGGGAAAAAAATAAGACCATAGAAGGCTAATTTCTTGGTGAACAGATATCTCCTCCCATCCTTTTGGATGAGGAAGAACAATGCTTACCAGCAGGGAAAGACATAGAAGTCAAGGCTTCTGTATCCCAAACATCCAAAATAAATATTCAGTGGGCTCAGGCCATGGAAGAGCTCAATAAGGATTTTGAAAATCAGGTAAGAGAAGTGGAGGAAAAACTGGGAGGAGAAATGAGAGAGATGCAAGAAAAGCATGAAAAGCAGGTCAACACCTTGCTAAGGGAGACCCAAAAAAATGCTGAAGAAAATAACACCTTGAAAAATAGGCTAACTCAATGGGCAAAAGAGGTTCAAAAAGTCAATGAGGAGAAGAATGCTTTAAAAAGCAGAATTAGCCAAATAGAAAAGGAGGTTCAAAAGCTCACTGAAGAAAATAGTTCTTTCAAAATTAGAATGGAACAGATGGAGGCTAATGACTTTCTGAGAAACCAAGAAATCACAAAACAAAACCAAAAGAATGAAAAAATGGCACATAAAGTGAAATATCTTGTTGGAGAAACAACTGACCTTGAAAATAGATCCAGGAGAGACAATTTAAAAATTATGGGATTACTTGAAAGCCTTGATCAAAAAAAGAGCCTAGACATCATTTTTCATGAAATTATCAAGGAAAACTGCCCTGAGATTCTAGAACCAAAGGGCAAAATAAATATTGAAGGAATCCACTGATCACCTCCTGAAAGAGATCCAAAAAGAGAAACTCCTAGGAATATTGTGGCCAAATTCCAGAGTTTCTTGGTCAAGGAGAAAATATTGCAAGCAGCTAGAAAGAAACAATTCAAGTATTGTGGAAATACAATCAGGATAACACAAGATCTAGCAGCTTCTACATTAAGGGATTGAAGGGCATGAAATACGACATTCCAGAGGTCAAAGGGAATAGGATTAAAACAAAGAATCACCAACCCAGCAAAACTGAGTATAATACTTCAGGGGAAAAAATGGTCTTTCAAAGAAATAGAGGACTTTCAAGTATTCTTGATGAAAAGACCAGAGCTGAAAAGAAAATTTGACCTTCAAACACAAGAATCAAGAGAAGCATGAAAAGGTAAACAGCAAAGAGAAGTCATAAGGGACTTACTAAACTTGAACTATTTATATAACTACATGGAAAGACAATATTTGTAACTCTTGAAACTTTTCAGTATCTGGGTAGTTGGTGGGATTACACACACACACACACACATGTGCATGCATACAGCAGAGACAGAAAGTGAATTGAATAGTATGAAATCATATTTTAAAAAAATGAAATTAAGCAGTGAGAGAGAAATATATTGGGAGGAGAAAGGGAGAAAAGGAATGAGGCAAATTATCTCTCAGAAAAGAGGCAAGTAAAAGATTTTTCAGTGGAGGGAAAAAGAGGGGAGGAGAGAGAAAAAAACATGAAGCTTACTCTCATCACATCGACTAAAGGAAGGAATAAAATGCACATTCATTTTGGTGTGAAAACCTATCTATACAGGAAAGTGGGGGAGAAGGGGATAAGCAGGGTGGGAGGATGATGGAAGGGAGGGCAGTGGAAGGAGGGAGCAATTTGAAGTCAGCACTCTTGGGGAGGGACAGGATCAAAAGAGAGAATAGAAGCAATGGGGGGCAGGATAGGATGGAGGGAAATACAGTTAGTCTTACACAACATGACTATCATGGAAGTCATTTGCAAAACTACACAGATATGGCCTATATTGAATGGACTGCCCTTCCAAAGGGAATAGATGGGGAGGGAGGGATGGGGAGAAGTTGGAACTCAAAGTTTAGGAACAACTGTTGAGTATTGTTCTTGCAACTAGGAAATAGAAATACAGGTAATGATATATAGAAAGCTATCTTGCCCTACAGGATGCAAGAGAAGATGGGGATAAGGGAAGGGGGGGATGTTAGAAGAGAGAGCAGATTGGTGATAAGGGCAATTAGAATGCTTGGCATTTTGAGGTGGGGGAGGAGAGAAATGGGAAGAAAATTTGGAACACAAAATTTTGTGGAAATGAATGTTGAAAAGTTAAATAAATAAAGTAAAAAAAATTTAATTTGTCCTAAGAAAATAATTTGAAGGTACCTTCCATGATGGTTGACCCAGAGGATATTTTGTGGTTCTTGACCCTGGTGCTAAAACAGCTAGTCATTGCTCTAACTGTTTCCACCTTCCTAGAATGCTTTCCCACTTTTTTGAGCATTACTACACACTAGCTCTCCTTCAAGGTCAAATGAAATTTCCCCCTCATATACGAAGCCTTCCTTTTCTATTCCAATCTCAATATCAATTTCTCCCATCTTTGAAGGTTAGAATTAAGCTCTGGGTGGTTGGGGACAGACCATGAGTGCTATGGAAAAGAGAGTGATGTGATCTGAAAAATTAGGAGAAGACTTCATGGGCAAGTAAGAATCAACATGAACTATAGCAAGCAGAGAAAAGATTTAAACTGTTGTAGTTTAAATGTAAAATCAAACAGGAGAAAATGCTTAAAAAGAACAGTAGAAAACCTATGGCAGAAAGTAAATTTACTCCTATTAGATCCAAAGGCCACTCCCAAAGAACAGCAAGAGTTTTGACCGATGACAGTATTATGAATTAAGTGTTCATCTTCACATACTGGCTACTTCAAAAGGAATAATTCATTTACAAAAATAAATTCCAATGTAAAAAGAATGCTCTCATTACTGAATATTCTCATTGCTTCCCACACTTGGGATACAAATTCCATTTCTGGACATTTCTGGTTCAATAACACAAACAAATTAGGCAACCAAAAGCTTCACTAAAGGAGCAAAGGAGAGAGGATAGAACCCAGAGATGAAATATGGAAATTAGGTTGACATAAGTGATAGAGCAGTAGCCATGGATGACCTTGGACATGACATTTTTTAAATTCTTCATGGTTTCCAAATTAAGAAATTGCATATGGAGACTCAGAATCATATACATTCCACCCATACTACACTGCAATGTTCAGGCTTTCAATAGATGAAATCTGGTAGTCTGCTCACCATAATGAGGTTGTCTTTCTTTACAGAAAGAATTATTGCAGGGACACCAAATAGTTTTTTCTGAGTTTGAAATAACAGTCCCTAAGCAAAATCAGATACACAATATCTTTGAATTCAACAACTCTGATCCAAATTGCTCTCTCTCCTTTCATGGAATTCAGGCTACACACACCAGGACTTGATTTTGCTAATTGTGGCATTGTTTCAGGTGTGTGAGCCTTGTCTCCTCAGTAAAATATGGTGAATTATAAAAGTATTTCATGTATATTACTCTTAGAAAGGCAGCAAGGCATAGTACAACGAAAGATAGTGTCAGAGCTAGGAGAGCCAGGGTTGAAGTCCCCTCTGATACATACTGACTATGTAAACCAGGGCACATCATTTTTATTCATAACTATTCATTTGATCACAAGTCATTCTTTGCCTAAGTTTATGTTTCAAAAAAGGTACAAATCAGCATTTGTAAAGAAAATTTCTTATTCAGAGCTCCCTATACCTATGAAATCATAGGTCCATTTAGAATCTCTATGATCTTACCTATAATTTTAAGGTTCATAAGAAACCTTCGCTACAATCTTATAAGAGGAAGTAATATATCAATATTATCCCCATTTTATAGACGAGGAAAGTGAGGCTATGAGATAAATGATTTTTAATAGTTATTTATACAACTAGTGAGTTTCTCAGGTAATATTTGAAAGAAGGTCTCTTGACCCAAGACCTCTATTCTTTTCTTCTATACAATACTATGTCTGAGGAAAGGTCCACCATAACCAGCTTCCTAATAATAACCGATATTAGTAAGACTTTAAAGTTTGCAAAATATTTTATAAATATATTCTCTCATTTGATCCTCCCAGGAATTCTGTAAGGTTAGGCACCATAAGTATTATTATCTCCATTTTACAGATGAAGAAACTGAGGCTCCAAGAAATTAAGTGACTTTCTCAGCATTATACAACTAATAAGCAGAAAAGGTGAGATTTTTTTTTTACATTCAGGGGAAGATACAGATCCTCCTCACTCCAAAACACTTGTTTATAGGCACATTGTATTGGATTTTTGACATTTTAGTTTAAGTAATTATTGACATAGAGGTATAATTGTCATTATTGAGACATTTCAATATGGTTTTAATGGCAGCATGCCCTGGACTCTTTGGACTAGAAAAAGTAACAGAAAAGGCTGGTATGGGATGCCAAGATGAAGTTGGGGTGAGACTGTGAAGGAGAAGAAAATGAGAGAAGCTCATGGCCATATGGAGCCATGCCTCCTCCAACCTCATCTTATGAATGTTGAAAGTTGAGACCAGTCCAGCATGCAGTGCGCAGACCAGCCCAACATGCGGTATGCAGACCAGTGTGCATGCGGCACTGAAGCAGCAGGGACAGGACCTGGAATAGACTTCAGGGCACAACCAGCAGCAGTTCCCAGATTGTTCAACCCACAAACACCATAGACAGCTTCAAAGGTGAGTGGGAGGGCTCTTTCACCCAGGAGAGGGAGTGTGGTCTGGACCTCCTGCAGCAGGTACTGCAGCTGCTGTTTTTGGAGCCCTCCACCTAGATGCCCAGGGGGGAATTGAACATCTGATATGAATCTCAGCCCTAAGTGGCAGCCTTGGGAGACCACCACCTAAAGCCCCTGGGGGAATTGAGTCACTGATCTAATTCTCACCCCTGAGCTCCACACAGGATGAGGAGGATCACTGAGAGTGGAGCTGGAGGCAATTCCAATTGCAGATTCTGGGCAGAAAGGTTTCTGGTGGACAGGAGAGGAGTAAACCCCTCTCCCTTGATTGTGCCACCTTGGAGGAACTGAGAACTTACAGGTGCCCAGGGTATACCCTCCTCTTGACAAAGGACTCAAAAGTCAAGTAACTGGCTGGGAAAATACTCAAAAAAGGGAGAAAAAATAAGACTATAGATGGTTACATTCTTGGTGAACAGGTATTTTCTTCTATCCTATCAAATGAGGAAGAATAAAGCATACCATCACAGGAAGACCTAAAAGTCAAGGCTTCTGCATCTAAAACCTCCAAAATAAATATGCAATGGCCTCAGGCCATGAAAGAGCTCAAAAAGAATTTTGAAAATCAAAGTAAGAGAGGTGGAGGAAAAATTGGAAAGAGTAATGAAAGTGATGCAAGAAAATTATGAAAAGCAGGTCGACAGCTTGCTAAAGGAGACCCCAAAAAAATGCTGAAGAAAATAACACCTTTAAAAATAGACTAATTCAATTGGAAAAAGAGGTCCAAAAAGCCAATGAGGAGAAGCATGCTTTAAAAAGCAGAATTAGCTAAAAGGAAAAGGAGGTTCAAAAGAACAAAATAGATCTTTAAAAATTAGAATGGAGCAGATGTAAACTAAGCACTTTATGAGAAACCAAGGAATTACAAAACAAAACCAAAAAAATGAAAAACTAGAAGATAATATGAAATATCTCATTGGAAAAACAACTGACCTGGAAAATAGATCCAGGAGAGACAATTTAAAAATTGCGTGACTACTTGAAAGCCATGATCAAAAAAAGAGCTTAGATATCATCTTTCTTGAAATTGTCAAGGAAAACTGCCCTGATATTCTAGAACTAGAGAGTGGAATAGAAATTGAAAGAATCCACCAATCACCTCTTGAAAGAGACCCCCTAAAGTAAACTCCTAGGAATATTTTAGCCAAATTCCAGAGTACCCAGGTCAAGGAGAAAATATTGCAAGCAACCAGAAAGAAGCAATTCAAGTACTGTGGAAACACAATTAGGGTAGCACAAGATTTAGCAGCTTCTACACTAGGGGACTTGAGGCCTTGGAATGTGACGTTCAGGAGGTCAAAGGAGGTAGGATTAAAACCAAGAATCACCTTCCCGGCAAAACTGAGTATAATACTTCAGGGGAAAAAATGGTCTTTCAATGAAATAGAGGATTTTCAAGTATTCTTGATGAAAAAACCAGAGCTGAAGAGAAAATTTGATTTTCAGATACAAGAATCAAAAGAAGCATGAAAAGGTAAACAGGAAAGAGAAATCATAAAGGACTTTCTAAAGCTGAACTGTTTACATTCCTACATGGAAAAATAATATTTGTCACTCTTGAGACTTTTCTCAGTGTTTGAGTAGTTGGAGGGATTACACACACACACACACACACACACACACACACACACACACATAGAGAGAGAGACAGACAGACAGATAGACAGACAGACAGCATAGAGTGAGTTGAATAAGAAGGGGTGATACCTAAAAAAATAAAATAAAATTGAAGTTTGAGAGAGGAAAATATTGGGAGGAGAAAGGGAGAAATGGAATGAGGCAAATTATCACTCATAAAGGAGGCAAGAAAAAGATTTTCAGTGGAGAAGAAAAGGGAGGAGGTGAGAAGGAAAAAAGGAAGCTTACTCTCTTCACACTTGGTTTAAGGAGAGAATGACATGTTCACTCAGTTTGGTATGAAAGTATATCTTGCACTGCAGAAAGGTAGGGAAGAAGGGGACAAGTGGGGTGAGGGGAATGATGGAAGGGAGGGCAAATGGGACAAGAGAGTAACCAGAAGTAAACACTTTTGGGGAGGGACAAGGTCAAAAGAGAGAATAGAATAAATGAGGGGCAGGATAAAGGAAATATAGTTAGTCTTACACAATATGACTATTTTAGAAATCTTTTGCAAAACTGCACATATAGTCTATGTTGAATTGCTTGCCTTCTCAATGAGGATGTGTGGGGAGGGAGGAAGGGAGAGAAGTGATAATTCAAAGTATTAGGAGTGAATGTTGAGAATTGTTTTTGCATACTACTGGGAAATAAGAAATGCAGATAATGGGGTATAGAAATCCATCTTTCCCTAGAAGAAAAGAGAAAAGAAGGGAATAATGGAAGGGAAAGGTCTGATAGAAAGGAGGACATGTTGAAGGAAAAGGTAATCAGAATGCAAGATTTTATGGGGTAGGGGAAGAGGAGAGAGGTGGAGAAAATTTGGAATTCAAAATTTTGTGGAAATGAACGTTGAAAACTAAAAAATAAATAAATAAACATTGAAAACTTAAAAAAAAAAATGAATATTGAAAGTCTTAATTCCTGTCCTCTCATGAACTTTGGAAGTCCTCTCAGACAGTATCACAAAAGGAGTCCTTGCTTATTTCTAAAATATATAGACAACTGAGACAAATTTACAAGAATACAAGCCATTTCCCAATTGATAAATGGTAGATATGAACAAGTAGTTTTCAGAGGAAGAAACTAAAACTATTTATAGTCATATAAAAAAGTGCTCTAAATCAGTATTGATTAAAAAGATGCAAATCAAAACAACTCTGAGGGCTGTATTCCAAAGAGATCATAAAAATGAGAGAAAGATCAACATGAACAAAAATATTGATAGCAGCTCTTTTTGTGGTGACCAAGAATTGGAAATCAAGGGGATGCCCATCAATTGGGGAATGACTGAACAAGTTGTTGTATATGAAAGTAATGGAACATTATTGTGCTATGAGAAATGATGAATGGGTAGACTTCAGAAAAACCTCGAAAGACTTATATGAACTGATGCTGAATGGAATAAGCAGAACCAGGAGAAGATCATACACAGTAACAGCCACAGTATGAGAACTGTTTTGGATAGACAGCAATGCAAGGACCTAAAACATTTTCAAAGGACTCATGATGCAAAATGCCATCCACATCCAAAGGAAGAATTACAGTCAGAATGCAGAATGAACTAGACTATTTTCTCCTTTGCTATGTTTTGTTTTGATTTGTTTTTCTCATATTTTCTCTCTTTTGTTTTAATTCTTCTATGTAAAGTGACTAATGTGAAAATATGTTTAACAGGAATGTATGTGTAGAACTCATATAAGATTATATGGGGAGAGAGGTAGGAGGGAAAGGGACAAAATTTAGAACTTATGGAAATGATTGTTGAAAACTGAAAACAAATTAATAAATTTGGGTGGGAGGGGAAAGAAAAGGAGGCCTTGGAATTGGACCTTTCATAAACTAGATCATCCAATAAAACCAAGCAGTCATCTTTTACTTACCTGCAGGTGTCTTCAGCCTTGTTGAGATAATCAGGAAAATTTTCCATTCCACTGGTGATCTGGAATGGTGTTGGGCATCAGATAGAAAAAGAAACTGAGGTAAAGCACATCTTATGTGCTTTAAGTCATTACAAGTGCCTGGCTCTTTCACACTCTGATACAGACTCTATTCATTTTCTGGATCAATGATCTTATTTGTGGGTATATGTTTTCGATTCAATTTATCAAATACTTGCTGAGTATTCAGCCATGTAATCTTAGGATACGAAAGAAATAGAAAACATTCAAAACTGATAAGGTTGAGAGAGGGAAAAAGGAAAGAAAAAGGTAGGAAACAATGCTAATGTACATAAAACCATTAGAAAATATTACAAAATGATATAAGGTACCCCAAAATCTTAGTTCAATTTAAAGCTTGTAGCTTTAATGGTTTAATATTATAATAATATAATTATAATAATATCTGCACTAAGATTTTGGGACATCCTGTATATGATGGGATCTAGGAACAGGAACAGTGTATGCTATTCTGAACCCTGGGGTGGGGAGGAAGGGGAATGTCCTAATGGACCCCTGAACCCCTTGTTAATAAACTGATTTAATTCAGTTCAACAAAAATTTATCATATGTTCTCTATGTACATGCAATGCTCTACACTAAGGACTAGGGATACAAAGAAAACTAAATAGTCCTTATCCCCAAAGGGGTTGTGCTCTCTGGCAATAAAAAAATATTCAAAGGATATAATTTCTGGTTAATTTAATCATTTTATTAATAAGGCCAGAACATTTATTAATAAAATGATGGTCATTTGGCTGCTCTCCTTAGACCAAAGACAAGCATTGACTGACTCATGGTTTATATACCCTTTGAAGAGTAAGTGTTCCTCAGGGTAGAAATCAATTCTGATTGGTTAAAAATTAATGAGAGAATGAATATTACAATGAGGGACTGAGAATCACATCAGGTTACCCTTGAATAAAGAGAATATTTCTGTACCCAGACCAACCCCAGCCTTGGGCACCTAAGACAAAAGGGTCTGTCTCCACCCCTAGTTTGATTGAACGGAATTAATCTTAAACTAGAGATCCCTTGTAAGGTTGAGTGGTTCTGACAGAGAAGGTTAACTCATCCTTCAAAGATAGGAGGTCTTAAAAACAGAAAAAGGGGGAACACTGAATCTCCCCAAATCATTACTTATTAATAATCATTTTCCTCCTTTCTACTCTATTGTCTATTAATTTTAATTTGGAAATGGAGGACTCTCAGGGATCATCCCAAGATACATGGGTTTCTTAAACCCTGCTGCTAACTTAGATGGATACTTCTCTGTGGCTTCATTTAGAGTAGTAATTATAAGATGTAGATACGTGATTGGGTTTCTAGCTTGGTTCTAAGTGATGAAAGAAATAAACACAAAAGTCATATAAATATAACATGCCAGAATGAGACAGAGAGGAGATCTTAGAGATCAACAGATCCATGGAGGTAAATTAACCTCTCCAGATCACACAGGTAGTAAATGAAAAGACCAAGACTTGAGCCAGAGTCTTTAATAATGAATCCAGTTCTCTTTAGATTTTATCAGGTCATACAGATATCCACACTCTTCCTTAACGTTATTCAGTTAGTATAGTGGAAAGTATTAGACATAGACTAAGTATAATTCATACATATCTCCAAATTCTAATTTTATAATCTGTAAACAGTGTGTAATAATGGTCATACCACCTACCTCACAGGATTGTATAAGTAAAATGTTTTGTTATATCTTAGATATAAGATGGGTTCCTTAGGAAGTTATTTATGATGCCTGCCTCTTTGCCATAGATCTATTAAAGAAGATTACAGGTTCATGAATTTTAAAAAAAAATTGATAATTGTGTCTCAACATAGTTGGTTTCCTTTGCAAACCTATGTATGATATGCTATACATTTAAAAAATGTTATTATGATAAGGTGTTCATAGACTCTACCAGGCTCCCAAAGGGATGGTTAAAATATAAAAAAAGTTAACAACCCCTGCACTCAAGGTTGTGCTGGAAAAAGTTTTACCAGGCTGCCAAAGAGATGGTTAAAATACAAAAAAAGTTAAGAACCCCTGCACTCAAGGTTGTGCTGGAAAATGTTTTGCATTTATATTTACATTACTCTCACACAACACACTTAAAAGTTTAATTTTCTCCATCACTTTCTTAAGTCTACACAGATCACAAAAGAGTAAATGAAACTTTCATTTGCAGTGTTAGTGATTTCTGAGTTGTAAATGTTCACAATACCAATTTAAATTTGGCTCTTAGGGAGCCCTCATCAGTTCTTTCCAGGACATCTGTGCCAGCAGTAGAGGAAACAATGTCATTGTGCCTTTTCTTCAGTGATCATCTTTTTGCCACTGAAAGAAAGAATGAGTCCAAGGGAGGTTCCTAAGGTGAAAATAAATGCTTGAATTTAATTCAGAAATCATGGTCAAGGATAAAAGAAAAAGAATGGTGTCAAGTAGATTTGGTTTGTTTTGAAAGAGACTATTCTTCTGAAGCAACCTATACTTTTCCTCCAAATAATTCTCTTCTTCTGGAGAGAATTTGGCTGGGAATTTCAGACCAGATTAAAAATAAAAAATCAAAACAAAAATAAATATGAAGTAGACACAGTGGAGCCTACAACAGATCATCTCTGTGGAGATTCAAGCACTAAGTTTTTATGGAAGGTGGCATTCAAAATGGAAATAAGACCAGTAGAAGTGAGACTGTTTTAGTTCTTTTGAGGACAAAGAAAGGACAGGAGACCTTCACTACTCCAAGAACACTTTGAGGCAGCAAATCATGTGATAGAGTAGGAGTGCATGATCTGTACAATGCCTTGCTGAGGGTTGGCTTCTCTTCTTCCTTCCAATGTTCATGGACTAGATTTTGGCCATCATGATGGGTGGCCATCAGGATAGTGGCATAAATGGACAACAACCAGGAGCATATGGGAAGCATTGAGAACATAACAAATGGTATCCAACAATCATGATGCCAAGTGAGTGAAACACCCAGAGAGGCCAACACTAAATAGAAAGTCCCTGATCCTAGAGAAGAGACAGAGATAGTAGCATTAAAGAGGGAGGGTCTTGAGTTGCTGAAACAGACAGCTTTTATAGATTTCATTAAGCTGGGAATCTAAGAGGAAAGAGTGAGCCTCCATCATAACTTTGTGCTTTCTTTTCTTTATAATCTTTTTACCTGGGGCTGGGGGAAGAGAGGAGAAGAGATAAACCCATTTCCTTTGATTCCATATATTGAGCTGTGGATGCAAATGATTCAGGAATTTTCTGAAATATCCCAAATGTTCTGGTAGACAAGTGGAAGGAGTTTTAGGAGATGGTTAGAGGTACATGTCTTCATACAGGAATGCTGACTATTCATTTAACTTTATGGTATGTACAATAAATTATGTAGTCACATTCTTTATATCTATGAATGGGGGTAATGGAGCAGGGCATGAGAGGTGGATTGAAAGAAGAGAAGTAAAGCCAAACAATCAGAATAGGGATACATTTGCTCTGCATAGCCCATAGATTTTATATTTTAAAAATATGAGTAAGACTATGTATAATTCCTTAGATTAATTTCTAACAGACAGTAAGTGTTCATACAAACTGTTAGTGCCACCACCAATGTCAAATGTAAGGTTGGGTAGTAGGGTGTGTATTCTATATGCCTGCACATTCAATACCCTCTGGTGGTCTGGAGATACTGCAGTTTTTAGGAGGGCTATTCACAGCATTTGCCGCATGACTGCCCCAGCCCCTATACTCAGACACAGAAGTTAACAAATCTTCGGGTTCTGTGGCTGAAATAAAGTGTCACTTGGTGTGTAACAAATACATTCCAATCTCTTGCTAGAAAAGTAATACAGCGGGGAAGAGCCAAGATGGCAGAGTAGAAAGACTCGCATATGCTAGCTCCGAGCCCACAGCCCATAAATTTCCTGTAAAAAGAACTCCCCACAAATTCTGGAGCAGTTCAAGCCATGCAGAAACACAGTGGAAGAGATTTCCGTTCCAGAGAGCCCTGGAAAGCCATCCACAGGGGTCCTTCGCGCACTGGACATGGAGCCCACCCCTACACTGCCCTGGCCACGTGGCCCCAGAGGAGCAAATCTGAGCAGGCTTCAGGGACAGAAGGTGCTCGAGGTCAGTGAGAGAATTCTGGGCTGGCCAAGAGGGGAGCAGGGTGTCTCCCTGACTTGGGCCCCCTCGGGAGGCAGTGGCAGAGGGAGTGGCAGAGGCAGCAGCGTGGTGGCCCTGGGACTCCAGGAGCAGCAGGCAGTAGCTCAGGGCCATTACCAAAGGTCTCTGCATAAACCCCCTAAGGAAACTGAGCCTGGGAGGCCGACCTGCCCCCACCTGAGCCCCAGAACTTAAGCTCACATTGAATAGCAGCTGCGCCCACCACGGAAAGCCCTGAGGCTAGGGAGCAGCATTTGAATCTCAGACCCCAAGCACTAGCTGGGCAGATCTAGGCGGGGATGCAGAGGAATCTCAGAAGTCAAGTAACTGGCTGGGAAAATGCCCAGAAAAGGAAGAAAAATAAGACCATAGAGAGCTACTTTCTTGGGGGATATTTCATTTCTGATGACGAGGAACAATTCTTACCATCAGGGAAAGATGTGGAGGTCAGGACCTCTGTTTCCCTGACATCCAAGGTGGATGTCTGGGTGGGCTCAGGCCATGGAAGAGCTCAAAAAGGATTTGGGAAAATCAAGTTAGACAGGTGGAGGAAAAACTATGGGAAGAGAAATGAGAGAGATGCAAAGAAAAGCATGAAAAATGGGTCAATACCTTGCTAAAGGAGACCTAAAAAAACGCTGAAGAAAATAACACCTTGAAAATTAGGCTCACTCAATTGGCAAAAGAGGTTCAAAAAGCCAATGAGGAAAAGAATGCTTTCAAAAGCAGAATTAGTCAAATGGAAAAAGAGGTTCAAAAGCTCACTGAAGTAAATAGTTCTCTCAAAATTAGAATGGAACAGATGGAGGCTAATGACTTTACGAGAAACCAAGGAAATCACCAAACAAAACCAAAAGAATGAAAAAATGGAAGAGAATGTGAAATATCTCATGGGAAAAACAACTGACCTGGAAAATAGATCCAGGAGAGACAATTTAAAAATTATGGGACTTCCTGAAAGCCATGATCAAAAAAAGATCCTAGACATCATCTTTCAGGAAATTATCAAGGAAAATTGCCCTGAGATTCTAGAACCAGAGGGCAAAGTAAGTATCGAAGGAATCCATCGATCACTGCCTGAAAGAGATCCAAAAAGAGAAACTCCTAGGAACATTGTGGCCAAATTCCAGAATTCCCAGCTCAAGGAGAAAATATTGCAAGCAGCTAGAAAGAAACAATTCCAGTATTGTGGAAATACAAGGATAACACAAGATCTAGCAGCTTCTACATTAAGGGATCGAAGGGCATGGAATAGGATATTCCAGAAGTCAAAGGAACTAGGACTCAAAGCAAGAATCACCTACCCAGCAAAACTGAGTATAATACTTCAGGTGAAAATATGGTCTTTCAATGAAACAGAGGACTTTCAAGCATTCTTGATGAAAAGACCAGAGCTGAAAAGAAAATTTGACTTTCAAACACAAGAATGAGAAGAAGCATGAAAAAGTAAACAGCAAAGAGAAGTCATATAAGGGATTTACCAAAGGTGAACTGTTTACATTCCTACATGGAAAGATAATATTTGTAACTCTTAAAACTTTTCAGTATCTGGGTAGTTGGTGGGACCACACACACACATACATGCGTGCATGCCTGCACACATACACACATGCACGCACATACAGAGACAGAGAGCACAGAGTGAATTGAATAGGATGAGACCATATCTTAAAAGAAATTAAGGTAAATGGTGAGAGAGAAATGTAGTGGGAGGAGAGAGGGTGAAATGGAATGGGGTAAATTATATCTCATTCAAGAGGCAAGCAGGAGACTTTTTAGTGGAGGGAAAAAGAGGAGAGATGAGAAAAAAACATGAAGTTTACCCTCATCACATTCGACTAAAGGAAGGAATAAAATGCACACTCATTTTGGTATGAAAACCTATCTTACAATTCAGGAAAGTGGGGGAGGAGGAGATAAGCAAATGGAAGGGAGGGCAATGGGAGGAGGGAGCATTTTGAAGTCAACACTTGGGGAGGGACAGGATCAAAAGACAGAATAGAAACAATGGGGGGCCGGATGGGATGGAGGGAAATACAGTTAGTCTTACACAACACGACTATTATGGAAGTCATTTGCAAAACTACACAGATAGGGCCTATATTGAATTGCCTGCCTTCAGAAAGGGAATGGGTGGGGAGGGAGGGAAGGGGAGAATTAGGAACTCAAAGTTTTAGGAACAACTGTTTAGTATTGTTGTTGCTACTAGGAAATAAGCAATACAGTTAATGGGGAATAGAAAGTCATCTGGCCCTACAGGACAAAAGAGAAGATGGGGACAAGAGAAGGGAGGGACGATAGAAGAGAGGGCAGATTGGTGATAGGGGAAATTAGAATGTTCGGTGTATTGGGGTGGGGTGAGGGAGTAAATGGGGAGAAAATTTGGAACCCAAAATTTTGTGAAAATGAATGTAAAAAGTTAAATAAATAAATTTATATTAAAAAAAATATGTTAGTACCCCTGGTCCCATATACATCAAAATATTTATAACAGGATTTTGTTGTCATAGCAAAATGCCTATTGACTGAGGAATTGATAAACAAATTGTGGTATATAAATGTAGTGAGATTTAGTGACAAAATGCAGAATTCAGAGAAGCAGGGTAGAACTTACATGAACTGATACAGTGAGTTAAGAATAGGAAAATGTACATTATGATTTTACTGTAAATGGGGAAAAAACTAAACTAGATAATCATGGTTATCAAGCTTGACTATGAAAAAGGCTTGGAAAAATGTATTTCTGGTTCTTTTTTTTCACAGAAGTAGTATAATATGGGCATAGAATACTACAAAAGATATTAAACTTCTAAAAAAGAAAAAAAAGAAAAGTAATACAGTGACTTATCCTATTAGCTTCAGGAATGTATCACTGAGTCCCTGAGCCACAGGAGCAGATTTTAACCCCTGCATTGGACCAGAGCCGTAAAGTTCAAAATAGTTAACCTCTACTTTCTTATAATTTTTCTCTTTATTTTTCACCTCTTCTTCCCATTTAAGAGCCTCTTTTCACTCCCATATTAGTTTTAGACAAAAAAAAATCTGCTATTAGACATTTAAATATTAATATGAGTATGAATGTACTCCTTTTCATTTATGACTTATTTATGATGGTGAAATAAAGGATTCAATCCCTATTAAAGGAATTTCAGTCATTAGCCAACAGATGAATATGGTAATTTTGTGTGTGAAAGATTTTTTCCATATTCCTTTGAAGTGACACATAAAGGCAGCTGCCCATTCTAGAGGACTCACCATGGGCATTAATAGAACTTTTATTTTCAGGACATTCATAGAGTGAAAAGGAGAAGGGTTCTGCCCTTCTTGGTCTTCTTGGTTTGTCTGTATTCATTTCCCTGCACCATGTTCATTATGCTTTAAATGTTTTTTCTGCTAAATGGTGAAAGGAGAATTTTCTATGCCCAGATTTGTTACAAGGGACACATGGTATTTGGCATTTAAACAAATGGCAAAATGCACAGTAGAGATGAATAAGTTTGACAAGTGAACTTTACAATTTTGCCCCAGTTCTCTCAGTCACCAGGCTGATTTTGATCAGAATAAATAACTGACAACTCAGATCCAGAATCCCCCAATCTCCTACATTCTTCCATCAGCAGGTCTCTCTGTATACCACTTCAATACCAAGACAGAGTCAGCCTTATAAGAAAGCAGAGTAGATAGCTGCCTTGATGTCAAGATCTGGAAGATAAGGCAAAGGTATCTCCCTAAAGGGAATTTCGGAACTGAAAAGTAGATTTTCGCTCCAAATCCCCTAATTTTACAAATTAATATTTTATTGGTGCTTTTTGTTTTTATGTCATATTGGTTTACTGATACAAAGCTCTCCCCTACCTTGCAACAAAGAAAGAGTAAAACGCAATCCATCAGCCTAACAACAACGCCTGCTACTGTTTACAATGTTGTGTCCATTGTATTGCATTTCTACACAGGAAGTGTATCTCATCATTTGTTTTGCTTTACAATAAGCTGTAGATCAGTCACTTTTTAATGTTTTGTATTTACATTATTCATAGTCAATACATATATTGTTCTCCCCATTTTGCTAACTTCACTCTGCGTCAGTTCATATAAGTATCCCCATGTTTCTCTGTAATTTTACATATTAAATAGAAAACTGGAATTCAGATGTAAAACAGTGTGATAAATATTGAGCAATTAATGGCAGAACCATGACTTAAATGCAAGTCTCTAGATTATCAGTCTTTTTGACTCATACATCAACTGCACAGGCTTGTCACTGGTGTCAATACTGCTATCTCTAATACACTGTACAGATTAAGGGTGTAGACCCCCACCCTCTGGAAAACTCATATAACATCTTTGACCCTTTCTTCATACCAGAAAAGAAGTCTGAATTATTATGTTACTAAAAGATAAAATAGGTTAATTTTGTATAATGCCATACATATATTTGATGCATTTCTGAGTTTCTAAGCTTTTTTCTGTTGTCTATTGGCCTTCACTGTTGCCTGTGATTTCTGCAAAAAATTCCCATTTCTTATGCTGACCTGCGATATATCAAAACTGCAGTGGAGAAAATTGCTGTGTGGAAGGGATAAGTATAATTCCATTTGATATTCACTGCTCTGCATTTGGATATTCAAGGTCCCTATTAAAAGAAAACACCTTTTGAAAAGTTAATATATTGCACCATTTTCAGTCACATTAGGATGAATTAGTTCTTCTAATTCTTTTCAAAAGTCCAAGATACATGGCAACAGATTTTGATCACTTAGATGACTGGTTTTCCTGAGGTATCTACGAGGCAGTATAAGGGCATTTGATATGCCTATATATAGTGTATCACAAAAGGAAGAAGCAGGCAGGGAGTGAGAGATTCTCTGAACATTTGAGCTATGGTGTTCTTCTTGCTATTAGATACATAAAAGCCAAGCTTTATAGAATAGTGTGCAAAGATGGCTTCCAGCAAGTATCCCATACTGACATTTGGTTAGTGCTGGAAGCAACCTTGCTTCCAGCTTAAACTTTGTTGCAAAGTAAGAGACCAAGACCCAGAAAAGGGAAGTGACTTGCTGAACTTCAGGCAGTGTCAAAAAAATGAATTTAAATTCAGGTGTCCTGACTTTCAATTCACAGATATACCCACTTCATCCCCAATCCTGCCGTTTGAAGACTATAAAAAGCCAGAAAATGTGCCAGATTGAAAATTCCTTAAAACCCAAACTGATCTGTACTGTTATTTCAAATCTACTACGTTTGTAGTACCTATTTTGTAGGGTTGCAGTGAAGACCAAATAAGATATCTGTAAAACACTTAGAATGCCTGGCACTTAGTAGAAGCTTAATAAATGTTTGTTACAATGCACCCCACCACCACCACCCAGACTTCAAATTTTATGTGACATCTGTCTTGAAACATTTAAGAACAATATTCCAAATGTTGTCTAACCTATGCAAAATATGAGATTATTAGTTGTCTAGGTTTTTGCTTTACATTTTACTACTGTAACCTGTTTATCCTTTTTATCAGCTGTATCACCATATTTAAATATCAAGAATTTATTACAAAAAACAAAACTTCTTAGATTATTGCCTCAGAATTAGCACATTTTCCAGCTTTATGCAACTTATTTTCTGAATCAAAATGAAAGATTTTACCCTTATCCATGTTATTGGGTCATTTAGCTCAGATGTCTTCATACAGAGGAAGAGGGTATGTGGGTAGACTACCATTAACTAGTAAATCCATAAGGGCAGCTGCTTCCAGCTCCTAAGAAATTTTACCAATGTTTGTATAAATATAGGATTCATATGATTTTCTCAAGGCAGGTAATTGATGAGTTTACTTGAAAGTGCATGTCCCTTTATCTACCTCTTTAAAAAACTTAATATCCTCTAAAATCTGAAAGCTATCCTTAGGTTGGAGCCATACTTCTGGGTAAAAGCAAATTGCTGGAAGCAATTCAATCTTTTCCTCTCCCTCCCTAAGCCAGTCATAGGTCAGGAGAATCTTCAAAGCAGAAATGAAGTTCGTCTCACATTCACATTTTCCATTCCTATAGGGGTATTTTAACATGGTTTATACATTATTCAATATACCTTATAGTTAGGGTAACTGGCTTGAAGTGTAATGATTATTGTATGAAAACCCAAAACTGACTAGCACAATTCATGGAAAACAATTTATTTTACTTTGTTGATTTAAGCCCATCAGTCTACTATGTCATGATGATATTAAATCTTGATTCTATCATCTGGCATGTTATTTCTGTTTATTATTTTCTGTTATTTTCACATTTCATGAGTATCTCTTCTATATTTTCATTTGAGTTATTGACAATGAGGTTCAACAGAACCTTATAATGTATTGTTAGAGACCTTCCTACATTATGAAAGTAGTTTCAAAATTAATACACTTTGGGTACACCTATTGAAACTTACTGGAATATAGACAGCTTTCCCTTCATCAGAATCAGCAGCATCATGTTTCTTAATTTTATCCAGGATATCATGAGGTTGCCTTGTTGAAATCAAGATATATGGCTTGTGTCATTTTCCTGACCTTCCAGTCTAGTAATACTATGTAAAAAAGGAAACGAGTGCAATTTAACAAACCTTTATGAACCCATGCTGGGTTTTAGTGATTGCCTTCCCCCCTAGTAACAATCTGTTTAATAATACAATCTACAGTTTTACCAAGGAATGATTGATAAAATTATCAATCTGCAGCATTCAGCAATTCCCTTTTTGAAATTTAAAGTTTTCCCATCTTCACTCTTCTGTTACCTTTCCAGTTATCTAAGATTTTCCTAGAATTTCTAAAAAGAGTTTTATGATCACATCTGCAAGGTCTTTTGTTATAATAGAATGCAGTTTATTTGGGTATGCAAATGTAACTCTTCTTAGAGAAGGAAAGCACCACTTTATAACATGTTCATCTATCTTGTACTTCAATCCTCTCTTTGAAATAGTTGTTCTACTTGAAAAGAATTTTTCACTTTGACTTTGCTTTTTGTTGTTTTATGGAAAGTTCCATTTATTCCTATGTTCTCCAGTGTTTTCAATAAGAATGGGTATTGTATTTTGTCAAAAGCTTCTTCTGCATCTATTGAGATAATCATGTGATTTCTATTAGTTTTGTTGTTGATATGAGCAATAATGTTAATAGTTTTCCTAATACTGAACCAGCTCTGCATTTCTGGTATAAATCCTACCTGATCATAATGTACTATTCTCGTGACTAGTTGTTATTTTGTTTTTGTTAAGATTTTATTTATAATTTTTGCACCTATATTCATTAGAGAAATTGGTCTATAATTTTCTTTCTCTGTTTTGGCTCTTCCTGGTTTAGGTATCAAAACTATATTTGTATCATAAAAATAATTTGGAAGGACTCCTTCCCCAATTTTCCCAAATAGTCTGTAATAGTATTGGAATTAACTGCTCTTTAAATGTTTGATAGAATTCACTTGTGAATTCATCTGGCCCTGAAGATTTTTTTCCTTGGAAGTTCATTGATGTCTTGTTCAATTTCTTTTTCTGAGATAGTGCTATTTAAATATTCAACTTCCTATTCTGTTAGTCTGGGCAATTTTTGTCTTTTAAAATAATCATTCATCTCATTTAGATTGTTGAATTTATAGGAATACAGTTGGGCAATGTAATTTCTTATCATTGTTTTAATTTCCTCCTCATTGGAGGTGAGTTCACCCTTTTCATTTTTGATATTGGTAATTTTTTTAAAGAAATTGACCAAATCAATCAAATTGCCCAAAGGTTTATCAATTTTATCGATTTTTTCATAAAATTAACTCCTAGTTTTATTTATTAGTAAAATAGTTTTCATAATTTCAGTTTTATTAATTTTTCCTTTGACTTTCAGTGTTTCTAGTTTGGTATTTACTTAGGGATTTTCCATTTGTTCTTTCTCAAGTTTTTTTCAGCTGCATACCCAATTTATTGATCTCTTCTTTCTCTATTTTGTTCATGTAGGCACTCAAAGATGTAAAACTTCCTGCTAAGAACTGCTGTTGCTGTATCCCACAAAATTTGGTAGGTTGACTCATTATTTTCATTCTCTTGAATGAAGTAGTTGATTGTTTCTATAATTTGTTGTTTAATCCACTCATTCTTTAGGATTAGATTATTTAGTTTCCAATTAGTTTTTGATTTATGTTTTCATGGCCTTTGATTACATATAATTTTTATTGCATTATAACCTGAGAAGGATGCATTGACTATCTCTGCCTTTCTGCACTGAATTCTGAAGTTTTATGGCCTAGTACATGGACAATTTTTGTATATGTGCCATGTACCACTGAGAAAAAGGTGTATTCCTTTCTATCCTCATTTAATTTTCTCCAGAGAGCAATTATATCTACCTTATCCATAGTTCTATTCACCTGCTTAACTTCTTTCTTTTTTAATTTGAGGTTAAATTTATCAAGGTCAGAGAGGGGGAGGTTGAGGTCTCCCACTAGGATAGTTTTGCTGTCTATTTCTTCCTGTAACTCCCTTAACTTCTCCTTTAAGAATCTGGATGCTATGCCACTTGGAGCATATATGTTTTGTAATGAAATTGCTTCATTGTCCATGGTGCCTTTTAGCAGGATATAGTTTCCTTCCTTTTATTTTTTGATGAGTTCTATTTCTGCTTTTGCTTTGTCTGAGATTAGGTTTGCTACCCCTGCTTTTTTTACATCAACTGAAGCACAATCAATTTCGCTCCAACCTTTTACCTTTACCCTATATGTATCTCCCCTTTTCAAATATGTTTCTTGTAAACAACATGTTGTTGGATTATGGTTTTTAATCCAGTCTACTATCCATCTCTGTTTTATGGGAGAGTTCATCCCATTCACAATTATGATTACTATTTATGTCTTCCCCCCATCCCCTTTTCCTTTGTTTATGTTTTTAGTTCTCCGTTCTGCCTTCCCCTCTTCAAGAGTTTTAATTTTTGACTACTGCCTCCCTCAGTCTTCCCTCCCTTCTTTCAGTCTTCCCCCCTTTTAATCCCCTTTTCCCTTACTACTTCTTCCCTTGCTTTTAGCTTCCCCTCCATTTTCTTTCCCCTTCCCCTCCTATTGCCTATAGAGCTCTTTGTATTTCTATACTTAACTGAGTTTATTGTTCCCTATTTGAATCCAATCAGATGAGAGTACCTCTTAAACAATGTTCATCTCCCTCCCCTCTTTTCCTCTAGTGTGATATATTTTTGTGCCTCTTCTTGTGATGGAATTTTTTTTTCTGCCTCCTCCTTTTCACATCTCCCATCACAATCCCTTTGCACCCTTAAATCACATTTGTTATCATTACATCATTTAATTTATACCCATTTCTTTTATCTATGTATATCCCTTTTCCATTTCATAATAAAATAAATAATTCTCAAGATTAACAAGTATCATCTTCCATTATAGGGATGTAAACAGTTTGCCTATATTGAGTAAAACGGTTTTTTTTCCCTGTTTATCTTTTTATGCCTCTCTTGAGACCTGCATTTGAAGATCAAATTTTCTATTGAGTTCTAGTCTTTTCATCAGGAAGGTCTGGAAATCTCTTATTTCATTGAATGTCCATCTCCTTGCCTGAAATATTATGCTCAACTTTGCTGGGTAATTAATCTTTGGTTGCAGTCCCAACTCCTTTGCCTTATGGAATATCATATTCCATTTCCTTCAGTCTTTTACTGTAGAAGCTGCAAGGTCCTATGTGATCCTGACTATAGCTCCTCAATATTTGAATTGCTTCTTTCTGGCTGCCTGCAGTATTTTCTCCTTCACTTGATAGTCTGGAGTGTGGCAACGATATTCCTTGGTGTTTTTAGTTTGGGAGACCCTTTCTGGAGGTGAACGGTAGATTTTTTTCAATGACTATTTTGCCCTCTGCATCTAGGACTTCTGGGCAACTTTCCTTAATGATATCTTGGATGATATTCTCCAGACTCTTTTTTTTCATCATGGCTTTCTGGTAACCCAATAATCCTTAGATTTTTCTCTCGCATCTATTTTCCAGGTCAGTTGTTTTTCCAAATAGATATTTTATACTTTCTTCTATCTTTTTGTTCTTTAGATTCTGTTTGACTGATTCTTGACGTCTCACAGATTCATTAGCTTCTACTTGCTTGATTCTATTTTTTATAAAATTGTTTTCTTCAGTTAACTTTTGCATCTCCTTTTCCATCTGTCAAATTGTTCCTTTTAAGGAGTTATTTTCACCAGTTAAGTTTTGTATTTCCTTTTCCATTTGTCTAGTTTTCCTTTTTAAGGAGCTATTCTCTTCAGTGAATTCTTTTTAAAGAATTAAAGAATTAAAATTATTGCCCAGGTTTTCTTCTGTTTCTCTGATTTGAGTTTTAAAAATCCTTCCAGAGCTCTTCCAAGAAGGCTCTTTGTGCTTCCAACCAGTTTATATTCCCTTTTGAAGTTTCAGGTGGGAGTACAGTCTCAATGCTGACTTCTTTGGTATTTGTGTTTTGGTCCTTGTTCCCATAGAAAGATTCTATGGTCTTTTCTTTTCTGCTTTGCTTTTTACTCATGATAATAACCCTTTTCCTGGCTTTTAAGGTAGATCTCTGTGTCTGTGACACAGGGAGCTCTGTCCCACAGTTCTTGTACCTAAATCTTGAGGCTTTGTGTCTTGTGGCCTCTGGTTCTTTCAGCTAGAAATTAAATGCTGCAGCTTACCTGGTGCTGAGCTGGCTGATGTTTGACAAAAGGGACCAATTAGGTCCTTTTGGGTTTTCCCTGCAGTTACCCTGGAGATAAATTGTTAAGTATGGGAGGAGGGTTGGTCTGGTTGCCAAAGGCTCCTCTGCTGAGCTAGAGTATAGGCAAGCTCAGCTGTCTGCATTAGTGTCTTCTTGCATCCACTGAGCTGAGATATGCTTGGGGTTCTAGTGTTGGCAGTTGTTGGCTTTACCCCACTGGGGTTCAGGATCTTCTCCTGGTTTGTTGAGGTGGGACTGTCTGGGAGAGCTCTGATCCTGTACTGGTCGCCTTTGACCACAGCAATAGGAACTCTCCTTAGCGATCTTTCTAGCCTCCTGGGCTGAGAGTCTGTTTACCCCTTCTGCTGCTCCCACTTGTTCCAGGGTTTTTTTTTTTCTGGGGAGATAATCTCTGGGTTGGTCAAGGTCCACAAGGGGAGAGAGATAGCAATTACCCATCCCTCTGCCACCTTGGCTCTTGAAACCAGAAATTGCTTCTTGTTACTTAAAAAAAAAAAAAAAGGAAATAGGAATTGATAAGATTTGCCTTCTTCTGGTCAATAATTCTTTAAAACTATCCCATTTACCAAACAGTTGGTCTAATTTTTCCTTCTTCATTTGCCAATAGTTTGATGGATGTATAACTACACTGATGTGGGCATTTTTGCTGCCAGTCAGATTACAATCCGTGTCTTCCACATACTATCCAATTTTTGTTTTTGGCCTTCTACAAATTCTCCATAGAACATTGTTCTAAAAGATCCATGTCTGTAATAGTTCATATATGGCAGTATGACACTTGAGCAATACATTTGGTGTCTCTTCCCTAATCAGCCCACTAATTTTGTATCTCTTAGGTAATCAACTCATCTCCTTTTGTAGTCGTGTATCCTTAAATTTTTAAATCACTTCTTGAATGAAAGTCATCATTGGTAACATCCTGTAGAATATTATACCTACTTTTCTTATCTAATAACTAATATATGAATCTCTTGAAATTTTAGTCTTTTAAACATAATTAAAAAATAAATTTCAGCTATATTGCATCACCTGGAGTATATTAATATTGAAAATAGAGAGGTTTGTTTCATGATGTAGCTTGGAATCACTGAAATTGTTTAAGTCTTCCAAATATTATCCTGGATATCTTGATGGGCTCATTTCTGAACATACCTATTAAAAACCCTTTTGGGGATCTATTTTGGTTATGTGTCCCTTGTTCCATTTCATATTCATGTTTTTCTAAAATCTAAGGTTATTAGGGACCTACCAGTAGAAAGTAATTGTTTTTAACACTTACCCCTTTTTTCTTTTCCTTGGGACAATATTTTAGACAAAATTTTAATTTACACATTCCCTCTCTCTTAAGTTCAATTCTGTTATCTAAATCTCTGGCAATATGACCATAGCTATCTTTGGCTTGCACAGCCCTTCCTCACTCAAATCAAAGTACAGAATCAGAGCTCTCCCAGACAGTCCCACCCAAAAAAATATAAAATTAAAGAGTGAATGAGGAATGTATTAGAATAAAAGGAAAAGGAGAGGTAGAATGGGCTAAAGTGTCTCACATAAAATAGGCAAGGAAAAGCTTTTCCAGTGGAGGGAAAGAAGGGAGATGTGAGGGCAAGTGAGTGATTCTTACTCTCTTCAGAATTGGTTCAAAGAGAGAATAACGGACTCACGTAGTCAGGTATAGAACTCTATTTTATGCAACAGGAAAGTAGGAGGAAAAGAAGAGAAGAGGGAATGATAAAAAGGAGGGCACATTGGGGGAGGGTGTAGTCAAAAGCAAAAGACATTTGAGGAGGAACAGGGTGAAAGGAAAGACAGAATAAAATAAACAGTGAGGAAATAGGATGGAGAGAAATATAGCTAGAAATAGTAAGTATAAGAAAAATTTGGAAACAAGTTTCTCTGATTAAGTCCCCATTTCTCCAACATATAGAGAACTGAGTCAAATTAATAGAAATAAGAGCCATTCACCAATTGATAAATGATCAAAAGATATGAACAGATTTCAGATGAAGTAATCAAAGCTGTATATAACCATATAAAATTGTTCTACTCATTATCAATCAGAGACATGCAAATTAAAACAATTCTGAAGTACTACCTCATTAAATTGACCAATAGTACAAAAAAGGAAAAGGATCAGTGTTGGAGGGGATGTAGGAAAAAAGAGAGATTAATCATTGTTGGTGGAGTTGGGTACTGATTGTGTTCCGTAACTTGTTGTGTTTGTCCTTCATTCTTGAAGAGGACCATGACATCAAGATGATGATATGTCTTGCAGTTGACTTTGATTTGAGTGAGGAAGGGCTGTGCAAGGTCACCAACCTCACTTTCTTCTCCTGAGCCATCTGGTTCCAGTGGACTGATATTCACCAGGAAGAGGAGAGATGGCCCAGGATGTAATGTGAGACCCTGGCCCTTTCAGGCTAAGGTCTTATCACATTCTCACTTTGAGTGAGATATACCCACTCAATGAACAGATTTCCTTAAGTAGTTACTCAAGGGATGGCCCCATTTAATCAAAAAAAGAAAATCAAACTGGAAGTGGAAGAACCTCAGGGTTCCTGGGTAAAAGAAAAACAATTACTATTTAGTAATTACATTCACTCTGTACTAGGTGGGTGGGAACTTGTGGTCCAGTCTATGAGCTCCAGAGAGAATTGAACAATTTGGAAGTATGCCCAAAGACCTATGAAACCATCCATACCCTTTGACCTAGAAATACCACTACTAGATCAGTATCACAAAAGAGATAAAAAACAAAAAGGAAAAATAGCTATATGTACAACAATATTTACAGCAGCTCTTTTCTGGTGGCAAAGAATTAAAATTGAGGTGATGCCCATCAACTGGGGAATGGTTGAACAAATTGTGGTATGTGATTATATTGGAATACTGTTGTGCTATAGGAAATGATGAGCAGAATGCTCTCAGAAAAACCTAGAAAGATTTACATGAGTTGATACAAAGCTAAATATATTGTGTACAAGGTAAACTTCAATATTATAAGATATTCAGTGGTGAATTGCATAGCTACTCTCAGCAATATAATGATCCAAGACAACTCTGAAGGACTTATGATGAAAAATGCTATCCATTTCCAGTTAAAGAACTGATGCTGGGAGTACGATCTTACCACTCAAATCGTGCACTTTTTGGACCGCCATCTGGTCTTCCCGCTGCTCGAGTTTCTCTCAGTCAAAGAAATATATAATGAAAAGGAATTGCTTCAAGGAAAATTGGACCTTCTTAGTGACACAAACATGGTGGATTTTTCAATGGATGTGTATAAAAACCTTTATTCTGATGACATTCCTCATGCTTTGCGTGAGAAAAGAACTACTGTTGTTGCACAACTAAAACAGCTGCAGGCAGAAACTGAACCAATTGTCAAGATGTTTGAAGATCCAGAAACAACAAGGCAAATGCAGTCTACCAGGGATGGTCGGATGCTGTTTGACTACCTGGCTGACAAACATGGTTTTAGGCAAGAATATTTAGATACACTCTATAGATACGCAAAATTCCAGTATGAATGTGGCAACTATTCAGGAGCAGCAGAGTATCTCTACTTTTTTAGAGTGCTGGTCCCCTCAACTGATAGAAATGCTTTGAGTTCACTCTGGGGAAAACTGGCATCTGAAATTTTAATGCAGAATTGGGATGCAGCCATGGAAGATCTTACAAGATTGAAAGAGACCATAGATAATAATTCTTTCAGTTCTCCACTCCAGTCCCTTCAGCAGAGAACATGGCTGATTCATTGGTCTCTATTTGTTTTCTTCAACCACCCAAAAGGTCGAGACAACATTATAGATCTCTTTCTTTACCAGCCACAGTATCTTAATGCAATTCAAACTATGTGTCCACATATTCTACGCTATTTGACTACTGCAGTTATAACAAACAAAGATGTTCGAAAATGAAGACAGGTATTAAAAGACCTAGTCAAAGTTATTCAGCAGGAGTCCTACACATACAAAGATCCTATAACAGAGTTTGTTGAATGCTTGCATGTTAACTTTGACTTTGATGGTGCCCAGAAAAAGTTAAGAGAATGTGAATCGGTTCTTGTGAATGACTTTTTCCTGGTGGCTTGCCTTGAGGATTTCATTGAAAATGCTCGACTCTTCATATTTGAGACTTTCTGTCGCATTCATCAATGTATCAGCATAAGCATGTTGGCAGATAAGTTGAACATGACTCCTGAAGAAGCCGAAAGATGGATTGTCAATTTGATTAGAAATGCTAGGCTTGATGCCAAGATTGATTCCAAATTGGGCCACGTGGTTATGGGTAACAATGCAGTCTCACCCTATCAGCAAGTGATTGAAAAGACTAAAAGCCTTTCTTTTCAAAGCCAGATGCTGGCCATGAATATTGAGAAAAAACTTAATCAGAATAGTAGGTCAGAGGCTCCTAACTGGGCTACTCAAGACTCTGGTTTCTACTGAAATACTTTGGAAAGGAGCATATTGAAAAATTCCCTCTTCAGTAAACGTATTATACAAAATATTTTGTTCTAGGGAAAACCTGAAATATTGTGAATTTGAATAAAATTGGCTATGTTTCACTTCAAAAATTAAAAAAAATAAAAAAAAAGAACTGATGCTGTCTGGATATAGATTGAAGCATATTTTTTTTAAATTTTCTTTATTTTTCTTGAGGTTTCTTGTCTATGTTTTCTTTCATAATATGACAAATATGGAATGTTTTGCATATTTACACATGTATAACATATTGAACTGCTTGCCTTTTCATTGGAAGGAAAGGGAGGAAGGGAGAGAATTTGGAACTCAAAGTTTTTAAAACAAATGTCAAAAATTGTTTTTACACATAACTGGGGAAAAATAAAATAGTAAATAAATTTGAAAAAATAAGACACAAAAGATTGAACCTCTTCTCTAAAATTTTGGACTACATACAGAATAGCAATATGAACAACCTCAGCACAGGAAAGCTTCATTCAAATGAATCACCTGAATTCTCAGTGAAAATTCCTTCCCTATTTTGAGTGAACTTCCCCTGCCATAGTTCAGTAACTCCTTTTGCTAAATGAAAAATAAAAGCCTAATGTAGCATGTAGAAGGTACCACAGGAACTGAAGGAACCTACAGATCCTGAGAGACAAATGTGAGAAAGGAGTATGTTCCAGGACAAATTTGTACAGTCTTCTTTTAACAGATAATTGTTGAACTGAACCAGACCAACCTCCACTGTTGCAAGGAGTAAGAAGTTATCCTGAACATTCATACCATATTGCTCATCTTGTTGAGTTTTCCAGTTAGTATAATTTTACTTACTTGTTTATTTTGCTATTGACAATGCACCATAAAAGTATAGACAGCTTTGAAAAACCTTAGAACTCTGATCAAAACAGAGACAAATCAGAACTTCAAAAGATCTATGAAGAAATATCAATGGGGTTTTAAAATTGTCCAACCTGCAAGAAAAACCGCTGGGGCAGAGCTCTGAGTCAATAGAACTTTATTAAAGGGTTGATGGTCTCCTCTAATGAAGTGGATCTCATATTGTCCTCAAGATCTGAGATTCTTTGGTCCCCAGGACCTTGTCTTTATAGGGTTTGATGCTAAAATATGCAAAATTGGCAGGGCAAAATACAAAATCATTGGTTGATAGACCTTGCCCTAGAGAGCCAAAAATGCTGTATCAACCCCCCAAAAAATGGAATATCAGCAGGAAAATATGCAAAATTGGCATGGCAAAATACAAAATCATCGGTTGATAGACCTTGCCCTAGAGAGTCAAAAATGCTGTATCAGCCCCAAAAAAATGGAATATGAGTTGGGCAAAGCATGGGACATCTCCACTGACTAAGTGGTTATAAGAAGGTCATATGATGGTCATCTGATTATGCTAGACAAGACACCATGGTCCAGAGGTACAAAAATAAGTTGGGGGACTTTCCATGTAATTGAGTCACCTCTGCCATGCTAGGATTGGCCACCATTACAAGTTAAAACAAAGATGCAGGGCCTCTAGTTAGTTTTCTATGATTAATAAAGTGAACTTACAATCAGCAGTTCACAGCTCTGGGACAGCACTCCTATGGAATCATAACAAACTAATTAATATTGATTGGAATAGATTAGGGGTCCAAATGGATCATTTCCCATACATCCTTCTCACTTCTTAGCAAAGTTGTGATGAGCTAGAGGTACAGAATGAGACATGACCAATGTGTCAATTTGTTTTGCTTGATTAAACATATCTCTTACAAGAAAAGACTTCTCCTTGAAAGGGACTGAAGGAAGAAGGATGTCTCTTAGTGGAGAGTGATTGATATGAAAAGAAAAGATCATCAAAGAAGCATTTTTATACAAAGGAGAAAACAAAAAAAGTACAGAAGTCTACACAAATAGAAAAAAGTTACTGTTACATCTTTTATATATCTGTGTAAATAGAGTATTCTTTTATGTGTTGTATTAATAAAAGCTCATAATTTCTTTTACAATTTTATTAAATTCATAATAAAAAGAAAATTGTTTAAAATCTGTAAAAAAACAAAAGAAAATCAATAGAAAATTATTTGTCTTTGGGGCCTAGTTACTGATTCATCCAAATTAGGCAAGGCAGACTTGTATAGCTGAAGGCCCATACATAGATACACAGGCTGCAAGAGACTATAGTGATCACCAAGTTAAACACAAACGAGATATTAGAATTTAGGAATAAAGTGACTTGTTCAAGGTCACATGGCCAGTTGTTGGCTTTAGATGTGGTGTGCCTCATGCCTAGGATATATGTCTCCTTCCCCACAATCAGATATAACCTTACCTTCCTCAAGGTCCTGCTCAGGTGTTGCTTCCTAAGTAAGACCTTTCCTAATGTCTTCCATCTAGAATTGATTTTTCCTTCTTAAAGCTCTCAAACTATTAAATTATCTTGCAACATATATTATGATTGTTTATACACGCACTTTACCCTTCTTGCTAGACTGACAACTCCTTGAGGGCAAAAACTGAATTTCGTTTCATCTTTTTTATCACATCCAGTGTTTATCATAGTGAATACACAACACATAAACTAAAAAAAATGTTGTTTAATCATATCCAATTCCCCCAAAACCTCCATTTGGGGTTTTCTTGGCACAGATGTTGGAGTGGTTTGTCATTTATTTCCTGTCCTGCTCATTTTGCAAATATAGAAAATAAGATAAACAGAGATTAGCAACTTGCCCTGGGTCACATAGATAGTTCATGTCTGAGACTGGATTTGAACTCAGATCTTCCTGGCTCCAGTCCCAGCACTCTATGCACTTGTCACTTGAATGCCCTATACACTAAATAAGCAGTTATTAACTTACATAGGATTGGCAGCACTAGAATTCAGGTTTCTTAACTTTCAAACCATTATGCTTCCCACTAAACTACTACTTTATTTTCCATAGAGAAAAGTTCTTTTATTTGATTACAACAGTAACTAACATTTATGTATCACTTGGTATTTTCCATGCTCTATGCTAAATGCTTTACAACTATTACCTAATTTGATCCTCCAACAACCTTAAAAGATAGGTGTTAATATTATACTCATTTTACAGGTGAGGAAATGGTGGAAAATAAAGGTTAAGTGACTTTTCCAGGGTCACACAACTAGTAAGTGTTTGAGGCCAGATTTGATCTTCCTGACCTCAGACTTGGTGCTCTATCACCTATTATTTAAAACAAAGAAATAAAACTATTTGGAAGAGGTAGTTAAATGTTATTCTTTATAAATATTAAAAGCTTCTAATAATAATTCCTGTTTTTAAAAAATTGACAAATTCTTTCAAATCATCAGCCGTACCCTGTTTGTTTACACCTAGCAGGGACTTGAATGAATGTGCTTTTTAATTAATGAAGTTTCTGACTGGTTTTCATAAAAATAATAACTTGCATTTATATTTCCAAAATGCTTTCACACATTCTTTTATTTCTTACCCAAAGTAGCACTTTGAGGTAGCCTGAGCAAGAATTATGATTCCATTTTATGGATAAGGGAACCAGGACATGGAGACACCAAGCAATTATCCTGAGGTCCTATCATGCATAAGCGATGGAGGTAGGATCAGATCTTAGGTTTCATAATTCCCAGTGCCTTGTTCTTTCCTGTATACTGCACAATTTTGTCACAGAGAATAACTACATGAATTGAAAGAATTAAGTCCTCAGGTATGAGATTGTATTGGACAGAGTATACAAAAGTAAAGGTTTCTCAGTGCAGAAGGCTCCCTTTTCCTACTGCAGTTGGAAATATGCATATTACTTAGTAAATTCTTAGGAAACTGTCTAAGTATGGAACAGTTAAATAATTGGCTGAAGCCATTTTTGAGCGTATGCTTTCATGGAATCCTGAGGGAAAAATTGAAATATTTCAATCTCCATTTCTATCCTCTATGCCTTTTTTCTCTTTAATTTAATAAACTGAGAAGGTATCACAATAAGTGTTATATATAAATCAATACAATTTCTGGGAAAATGATCTCTAAGCACCCTGAAATTTTAATTGTGTGAATAATTATGAAGTTCTGTGTTTTTTAAAGCAGCTAAGCTGGCTAGATTTCTTCCATTGTTGCTTTTAATGTGATATAGCTAATATTCACATAGCTTCAAGGTGTTATATTCTTTCCCTGGGAAACAGATATTGCTACCAGGTCAATTTTTGTACACAGCCTCACATTTTACTGTTGTTATCATTCATTTGTAAAATGTATGAAATCACTTCTGTAAAATGTCATGCTATTATTTGTACTATGGAAAATCATTTTCTTTTCCTCACTGTTAGTAATAACCCTTAGAAGTTTGGAATTAATTTCTGTCCTCTTGCCATTTCCCCCCTGCTCACATTATATCTGAGCCCTGGTTCATAACTATTGGCATTTCTGAGGCTGGAGAACCTTTTGACTCTAACCATGGAATGAATATTACGCCCTTACACGCACACACACACACACACACACACACTCAAAGGTAGAGAATATTGACTTCTTTCTGAGAAATGACTGGCCTACAACCCATCACAAATGCTTTATCTCAATTTCTTATAAGTAAAAGAAAACATTTGAACTAGATGATCTCCATCCTGTATGGGCCTGTATCTATATGAATCTCTCTTAATTGATTGACAATAAACTCAGCCCGAAAAACAAGTAATTCACCAATCCACTGGAAACTGGAGACAGCCTCATTGCTTCTGTGGGTAAAGGATATCTGAAATAATGAATTCTTCCTTACCTTACCTAGCTACTGGTGTTGAATGAAGACTTAGAATCCAATGATCACTAAAAATCAATGGAACATGAGGATGAATACAAAGTGAGGATAGTAAGGACAATTTCTTGACATGTAGGCTGGGCTAGATTTTCTTGAGAGCCCTATCCCAGTCAGGTTAGGGTAGTTTTTCCTTGAATGGCATTGAAACCATCCTTAAATCTTAAATGGGACAGGTTATTGGGTTCATGCCATTGGTATAAATTTCTGGTGACTTGGATACAAAAAGCATTACATAAGGAGTCAACCACTTTTCTCACAGACTTCTGAGTGGTAGACCAACATGTCTAACACAAAGGTAGGGAAGCTGGGACCAAATCAATCAATGTGTTAACCTTGCTGAATATTCCTTCCCTGCTATGGGTAAATAAATCTTTTGCTGTATTCTATGGTCTATGACTATCCTCTTTGTCCCAGGTCTAAACCTGAAGCACCACATTTCCCAGAGTCAGTCACAGCTTATAATGGTCCCTATCTATCAATTTCTGGGAAAGTCTGCTGGTACAAGAGTTACGGAAAGTTAAGCTGGATTATTTTTATAACATAAGGGCTACCTGGATATGAAATGGTAGTAAACCTACTGGTTATATACTAGTTTGAGCGCACATATAGTGTGCTACAATAAGTCTCAGTGGCTTTCGCCTCCCCAGGTAAACATAGAGTATGGAAATTGTGGTACACATGGGGTTGGAGGTGGAACATGAGTGGAAATTACATTATATGAAAAAGCTCTTGTTCTAAGTGAACAAGTGACTAGAACTATAGTGACCCATGGTAAAGAATAACATGGGCCAAACATTGTGATAATAGAAGGTGTAACATGAGAGATAATTGTGTTGAGGTTCCCTTGGTATGCTCTGTGTGCCCATTAGCTAGGACTGATTTGCCATGGAAAGATGGATCTTTACCTGGAGGGCCATGAATAATGAAAACCCAGAAATGTGAAATAAACCAAGTATTCTTGTAAGAGGCAATGAAACTTTGAAGGTAATAGGGATGGGGAAATTCCTTTAATATGAAGTAAGTAATCTTGTTAATGATGGAACTTCTAGAACAGATCTACTGGCTCTGGAGGAGAGAGTGAAGTTGATGTCTTTTCACAGCCCTGCTTCATTTAAATCCAATTCACTTGCAAGTCCAGGTAGCATCTTCCTAATGCCATTGGTTCTCTGAGAATGAAGAACAAACAATCTGTGAATGGTAATAGTTGCCCCACTGGATGCCCAACAGACCAGTCCCAATTATACAATGCAATACCTTTCTTCTTTTTTCTTTCCCTTCATTCCTTTCTTTTCTTCTTTCCTTCCTTTCTTTCTCCCTCCATTTTTTTTTCCTTCTTGTCCTTTCTCTTTTTCTTTTTTCTTCTCTCCCTCCTGTCCCTCTATCCACATATGGAATCATATCCTTACCTGTGGGTACTCTAAGCAAAGATCACTAAAACTTCAAAAGATATCTTGTGGTTTATAGGCTAGATTTTTTTTTTCTCCTCTTGCCTACTTATTCATTCTATCATTTTAAAACATACCTTAAACCCAAATCACTTTGGGTCTCACTGATTGGGCAGCAATAAATCCCACCCCAAGCTTCACTTGGACATTATTTGGGTTTTGATAACTCAAAGTAAGTGTAAATAGCAATTGTTTCTGTTTTAGTCAAAAATTCTAAACCTTCCCCTCCTAAATTTATTTTTTTACTGGATAAAAGAGGTTATTTTTTGCCTCATTTATTACCTAGCCTTAATCACCAAGTATGCATTGCCTTGGGCAAACTGAAATCTGAGAAAGAAGTTAGCTTAAAAAAGTCATTCTCTCTCACTGCATCCAGGGCCATCTCTGTCATTCTAATTTACATTTTGCCACTGGACTCAGGTGAGAGTGGAGCTATTGACTTTGCACAGCCCTCCCTCACTTAAATCCAATTCACTTGCTAGTCAAGACATCTCTTTCCTAATGTCATTCATCCTCTTCAGGAAGGAAGAATAAACAGTCCAGAACAGGGAAGTAATGTGAACCATCTCAGCTAAGGATTCTGCCACTGCCAAGATGACGTTGTATTCCTGGAATAGTGTCATAAGGAATTCTGGTGCTTCTACCACCACTATGTAGGTATAGAAGGGAATTGACAAGAGTTTCAATTAAAATTTTGGCTACCCCATGAATAATTATTCTGAGTATATCTCCCCCATAAGTAAACTTGCTTATGTCCTGTCTTCATTGTGTCCACCAAAATTCACAATTGATTTAGATATAAAGGCTTGAATACCTTTGTTGATACAAAAAATATGGAGCAATACCTCTTGAGCCTTGTCAGGAGAGAATTGAAGAGGCAGAAGGAAATATGTAGGATTCCATCTAACACTGACCATCCCTCAAACACAGTTATGATTACTTGGAGAACAGGCAACAGGATCTGAATATGAACATCCTCACGTCTCTTGCTGAAAGAATAATTTTAGTACTTTAATTGGGGTTGGTGGCTGCAAAGTTTATTGAAGGATTCATTGTGGTGCCTCAGAAGATCAATGATACTTTCAAGATAGAGAATTTAGGGATAAAGGAGCCATAATATACTACAAAGCAGAGGAACTACTGCTAGGTTTTGTTTTGTTGTTTGTTTTTTTTTTTATGGAAACAGGGATTTGCCACTTCTTTATGACCTCCACCTTTCATGTATTCCATTAATCCAATATGAGCCCCCAGAGTCTCTATTTTCTCCTCATCAAGCTGACTTTTTTTCTGATTTGGTAAATAGTTCAATTTGGAGTACGAAGTAAAATCAATTCATAATGGTGGACAGTTTCCCAGGAATAAAGAACTAAATCATTGAGACTGAGAAACCCCATGTACTAGAGGATAGCTCATGTGGCATGGAAGCCAGGAAGATGGAGGCTCAGGTCCTACCTGCGACACAGATTGGATGTGTGACCAGAGATCAGGCCAGAGATGTTAAACTGGGTCTAGGAAGCCCACAAATCCCCTCACGCTGTAGAACCAGATTAAGTTGAAATTGGGAAAAACCAAATATATTCCAACATAGATAATGTTAATTTGTGGTTTTCTAAGTCAATATGCAGGACTTAGGGACCTGTTTCTATTTGAATTTGACCTTACTAATTTAATGAACTCCCTATTTTCAGAAAATATGTCAACTTGCATTACTAGTAAAAGTTTCCTACATCAATTAAATCATGGGTACAGTCCCAATATTAACATTGAGAGGAACTACCATCACTACTCCTAGTCTAGCAGTTCTTAAAATGTTGAATTTATGAAAGTCAAAGAGATATCACTGCAAGCTGCAAGCCATATTTGGTCTAGAAAACTATCTTGCATCTATCCTATCCAGATAGACCAAATAATATGTCCCCTAGAGTTCCAACCAGGAGAATATCTGTGCCTTTTACAATGTTACATAACATCAGGAATCTGAGATAACATGCATTGGACCCAGATCGTTATGGTATTCAGGTTTATATAGTAAGAGCAAAGCCTGTTCTTCCTATTTTTCATCTTAACAAATAATGCCAGAATTTGGGTGGAAAATTCCCTGTTTGTTTTTCAAGTGGAGATGGAGTCAGTATACAGCATATTGATTTTGAGGTACCCATGATACATCCCACTGAAAATATTCAACATGTACCAAAAGGTTGCTGATCCCATACTAGAAAGAGATCTAGGAATGAGATTAGGGTTAAATGCATAAATATGAAATTATCTAAATAGAAATGGTCATTTGACTAGTGAGAGCTAATGAGGTCACTGAAAAAAGTAGGGCAAGAAAAAGAGAAAAGAATCAAGAAAAGAACTTCCCAATAATTAGAAATGTGCAAAAGTGTAATGGGCTGCTTCAAGATGTGGGAGGTTCACCCTTCTTAGAGGTTGCTAAGTAGGGTCTGGATGGCCACTTATCAGGTATGCTGTAATAGGGATTCATTTTATTTATGAGTTTGATTACATGGTCTCCAAAGTCTTTTCCAAATCTGCAATCCTGTGATTTGGTGACTCAGTTATCTAATAATTATCTTATCAGTTTTAAATAGGTTGTGATTTAGAAGGAGTTAGCTCTCTAGTAAGGTCATGAATCCTTGATACGCTGACTTGCTTATTGTCTTTAATATGTCCCCTCTTGAAATTTAATTTGTGGCCCCTTGTACTTTTTTCAATTTACTGAAATTCAATTTATTGAAAAATGCTATCATCTTTTCACTTCCTTCTAGGGTTCAATTTCCTTCTGTCTTTTAAGAAAAGCTAAAATTCCTCTTGTTTTATATGTTTTGTATGAGCTAAAGCCTATTGTGTTCACACCAACCATTTAGACAATTTAATAAATAATAGTAATAATGAAAATAATAGCTAATATTTATATAAAATGTAATATGTGCCCCTCACTAGGCTGTGTATAATAATTATCATCTCATTGGATCCTCACAACAACCTGTGAGGTAGATGCTATTATTTTACCCATTTAACAGATAAGGAAACTGAGAGAAACAAGTCAAATGACTTGCTCACAGGCACACAACTAATAAATGTCAAGTCCTATTTGAGCTCAGGTCTTCCTAATTCCAGACACAGCATTCAATCCACTAAGGCACCTAGTTGCACCTAATTTTATCCTTTACCCACTGTTATACTTCCAAATCTTTTACTCAGCGCAATGGGCTATAGTGGCACAATGCCTGGCATATAGTGAACACTTGATAAGGCTCATAGACTTGACTTACTTTGTCTTGACTTCTCCATGATCTCACAAATTCCAAAGGTGGAATTTGAACCCATATCTTCCTTTAGTATATACTAATTTGATAAGTTCTGTGTGCTTGTAAGGAAGCTTAATCTCAAAACTACCAAAATAAGATTTGATTTGATATCTATGAAATAGTTATTAAATGCTAATTACCTGAAAATCGCAAGTTTGCAGAGGAATTTGTCACCAAGAAGGCCTTTATAAGGCATATGGATCTAGCTTATCACTAACCAGGATAAAAGAAATAGTAAAGAAGAAAAGATGAAATGTCATCTGTATGTACCTGTGGGCAATGTTTAATGTTATATAGGTCTCTGCAAAGAATGACAAAACTAAGCTGAGCTAGAAACCTTTATTGGTTAGGTCCTTTATTGAGCTACAAAGAAGAAAGAAGTGGTTCACTAAATAGTTGTATATTTAATGGTATTATGACATAGTGTATAAAGAGTTGCCCTTAGAATGAGAAAAACTCCACTGACACATGCTGGCTGTGTCAAACATACTATATATACATATACATATATATGTATATGTACATATATATGTATAAAATGTATATATATGTATGTATGTATGTGTGTGTGTGTATATATACATATATATAAGATTCTGAAGTGTTAAGTAGATTCTGATAAGTATTGGTAAAAGGAATTTCCTCATTGGAAGTTGCCTACACCAATGAAACCACAGATCCAGACTCCTTTCCCCACCAAAAAGAAAAAGTGCTCATATCATAAAGCATGCCTACTACTCTGTGACTCCAGAGGAGCAAAGCAGAATTATATCTTCTGCAAACAACAGCATAGCTAAGATTTTGAAAAGATTTGGGGGGAACCATTAAGGAAAATTTTGTAAAAGTACCTGGGTCTGGGTGATGTTCAAAAGTTAAAGCATTCTAATTTCTTTGTTTCTCAGTGCAGTCAGGACATGGTCACAGATAATAGGAAAGAACAGGGCTAACAATGAGTTCCTTCATCAGCTGGAAGTATTTGAAAAAAGTATTTTGAAAGTATTTGAAAAAAAGTTAAATGACCATATGTTAGAGATGCAATAATGCATATCATCATGTCCCAAAGTCTGTACTTATACAGAACTGCTCCAGTATTGTGGACAACCTCTTCTATACGATCATCCCCCAAGTCATGATTCTAACCTCCATTACAACTATGCAGACTTTCCTTGGGAGGTTCCAGAATATAGTACATAGAATCATAGATGTAGTACATAAAAAGTTCTCAGAGGCTGTCTAGTCCATCTTTCTCATTTTATAACATGAGAAAATTGAGTGCCAGAAAGATTAAATGGCTTGCCTTGATTACATAAGAAGTAATTATCAGAGGTAGGAGTTGAACCCAGGTTTCAGATTCCAGAGTCAATGCTCTCAAGTTTAGATCCACTAATTAACCAATTTATTAATCAACAGTCACTAAGTGTGTACACAAGGAATCATGCCAGGTTCTAGAGACAAACACACACATACACAATAAAACAGTTCTTAATATTTAGAAGGACAAACACTATCAAGTAACATAATATGTTCATGCAAGTACATTGAAAATATATACAAAATAATTAGAAGGTATAGAACTAAGAGCTGGGGGAATTACAGAAGCTTTCAAGACATTTGTTGAGATGAGCTTGGACGAGAGCTAGGAATATGGGTTAAACTCTTCAGATTCCATCAAATACTCAAGATAGAAGATATAAAAACTGAAGTCCAGGTATAGGATCGGCTTTACTGTATGCCACGGAAAATGCAATAACACAAAAGTAGCTCACAATAGCTTCCCCAAAACCAACACAACTCTCTTCATCTCTATTGAGTTCCACCTTTCCTCAGGTTCCTACAATCTTCTAGAGTTTTAATGTTCATTGAAGAAAAGCAAATTTGATGTCACATAAAAGAGGGCAAATCCTTTACCTGCTAGTGCTGTATATATTTTCACCCTAGAGACATCCAAATTTGGAGTGTTGGCTCCTCCACAAGAAAATGTACTGCCAACAGTATTGACAACCCTTTTTGTCCACTGGACCTGCTCTGTCTGGTAATAGCAAGGGACAAAGTACAAGCTTTTTCTTTCTTCATATTTTGGCCTGAATTTCCCTGATGCCTCTACAGTTTTAAATGAAACATGTTCATTCCTATTCTCTCTCCAAGAGTCTGCTACTGTTTAATCAAACAATAAACATTTATTTAGTACCTACTAAAGATTAGGTACTGTGCTAAACACTAGGGATACAAAAAGAGGCAAAAGATAATCCCTTTCCCCAATGAGTTTACAATCTAATGGGAAAAATAATATGCAAATAAAGCAAGCTATAAATATAAGCCATAAATAGGAGATAATTAACAGAGGAAAATATCAAGAATTAAGAGGGGCTGGAGAAGTTTCCCTCAAAAAATGGAATTTTTATTGGGACTTAAGGGATATGAGTAGTTGGAGTGGAGGAGAGACAACACCCTAGGCATTGGGGACATCCAGAAAAAATGCTTGGAGCCAAGAAATGGAGCGTCTAGTTCATGCAACAGTCAGGAGGTCGGTGATACTGGATGGAAGATGACATATCATCTGTAAGTAATACAGGAAAGATAGTAGGAAGATAAATTATGAAGACCTCTGAATGTCAGTCAGAGCACTTGAATTTGAATTTAAAGACAATAGGTAGCCAATGGGATAGCCTTTTGGAGGAGATGGGATGGAATAGGAAGAGTTACTTTGTTAAACCTGTGTTGTAGGAATCACTTAGTGGCTGAATGGAGTATAGAATGGAGTGGAGAGAAGCTTGAATCAGGCAGACCCACCAGCAGGCTATTGCAACAATGCAAGTTTGAAGTGTTGAGGCCTGCACTAGAATGGAGGTGGTGTCACAGGAGAGAAGGGGACATATACAAGAGATGTTACAAAAGTGATACTGAGAGACCCCAGCAGCGGATCTGATGTGTGGAGTTGAAAGATAATAAAGAATATGGGTCAACTGCAAAATTGCAATCCTGAAAATCTTGCATTGCCCTTTATAGTAATGGGAAGAAGGGAGATGGCTTAAGGGGAAAGATAACGAGTTTTGATTTGGACATATTGAGTTTAAGACATCTATTGAACATCCAATTAGAGATATCCAAAAGACAGGTGAAGATGACAGATTAGAGGTCAGTAGAGAGTTTGGAGCAGGATGAGAAGGTTCTAGAATCACCATCATGGAGATGCTGATTAAACTCATGGGAGCTTATAATACCACCAAGTGAAGTAGTATAGAGGGAGAAGAAAAGGGGCTCAGAATGGAACCCTGAGGGACACCTACAGCTGGAGGGAATAAGCCGGAAGAGGATCCAGCAAAGGAAACATAGAAGGAGTGGTCATATAGGTAAGCAGGAGAACTGGGAGATAGTGATGTTCCAAAAATTTAGAAGAGAGCATCAAGGAGGACAGTATGATCCATAGTGTTATGGGATGTAGAGAGGTCAAGGAGAATGAGGATTGAGAAAAGGCCATTGGATTTGTCAACTAAGAAATCATTAATAACTCTGGTAGAATGATAAGGTCAGAAACTGGGTTCTAAGCATTTAAGGAGACAATGAAAGGAAGTGAAGACACACTAAAAAGATATCCTTTTTAAGGGGTTTAGCTACAAAAGCCAAAAAAGACATAGAATGAAGCTAGCAGGGATATAAGGATCACAGGAGAGTGTTTTTTTTTTTCAGGGTGGTAGAGACATGGGCATGTTAATAATATCAATAATGGCTAATATTTACATGGGGCTTACTATATGCATGGGTAGGAGGAAATGAGTCAGTAAATAGAGATTGAAAATAAGTGATAGAGTGGGAATGACAGAGAGGATAGACAGTTGGAGGAGATGGGATAGAATAGGATCACTTGAACAAATAGAAGAATTAGTCTTCATTATGTATCACTTCATCATGTGAAACAGTATGGAGAAAGTGACAGAAGGCACCTGAATAACAGGAGATGAGGAAGAGAGAAAAGGAAATAAAATGACCTCAATGTTTTTCTTTAAATATGAGGCAAAGTTCTCATCTGGAAGAGTTAGAGGGGAAGCAAAAAAAAAAAAAACAAAAAAACAAAGGTTTAAGGAGGGATGGAAAGATTTGGTGGAATAGTGAATTGATAAGGGAGTTGCAGAAGGATTGCCTAGTGGCAGTGAAAACTCAGTTGAGATTGTAAAACATACATTTGTAGTGCACCCAGTCAGAATAGTTGCAGGGCTTTTTTTCATCTTCACTCAGTAGCATATGTGTAGGAGGTGACATATGCTGGAACTGTTCCAAGACTTGGGTGGTCATAATCTATGAGATGAAGAGGCTAGGGTTTCAAAAGAGGAGGATGGTGTGGAATTGAATTGCTTCACTAAAGGGTAAAATTGGGGAGAAGAGAAAAAATTGTCGCATGCAGGGGAGGTGATCTGGGAGATAACTGAGGAGTCAGGTAGTTGATGACAAACAGTAAATTTGTTAAGGGAAGGCAGGGGCAAAGTGAAAAACCAGTATCTTATGGTCAGATAAGGGGATTTTAGAATTTTTAAAGAATAGAGGTGTTACATTTGTAGGTGACGGAAAGATCAAGGGTATGACATTTTTTGTGTATGGCCAAGTAGTATGGAATAATAGCTTATAAGAGATGACTAGGTTGAGCAACTGAGTGGATACAGTAAACTTGAGGGTGTATCAATATGTGTGTTGAAGTTCCCAAGTATGGAGGCAAAAATCAGAGTGAAAAAAAAATGTTAGCCAGGTATCAAATTCATTGAGGAAAGAAGGGGAGGGACCTAGAGATCTATAGATAACAACTATCCAGATTTTGATTGGGTTGTAGAAATAAATAGCATGAACCTCAAAGGAAGAGAAATTACTGAGTGATAGAGAAAGAAGTAGAAACTGGAAATAGCAAGAGCAATAAGGACTGTTTCAGCTCTATTTCCATAAACAATGATCTGAGAGGAAAGAGTGAAGGTTCACTCTTTACTCTGGGAAGAGTGGCCAGGGAGGTTGTGTCATAAGAGGAAAGTCAGTTTTCAGAAAGAGCTAGGAAATGGAAAGAATGGGAGAGGAAAAGATTTAAAATGAAAAGAAATTTCATTATGCAGGCAAAGCCAAGATGGCAGACCAAAGGCAAGGATTCTTCTTAACTCTCCAAAATTATTCCTGGAGTGTCAGAAACAACAAAGGATTAGGAGAAGCAATTTTACATACCATGACAACATGAAAGGTTGGCAGGAAAGGTATGTCATGTTGGGGAGAGAGTGAAATTCAATCCATTGCAGGCCATACCCTAGAGAGATTTGGGAGTTACTGTATATTCAGTGGTGACTTTCAGAGCTCTTTGCCCATAAACAGTAAGGGAGGACTGACAAATGCTCAGATGGAGATTACGGAAGACCCTTTGCTGACACTGGGAGCAGAATTCTGCTGCATTGCTTCTACATGGCTCTAAGTCACAGTCTCAAAATGATGATGAGCATCAGCAGGATGAGGGACCCTGACCACAGGTTCAGGGTAAAAGAGAATGATTGGGGTAACTTATAGACCAGAGTACAGGACAGGAAAGTCATGACCTCACCTCTGCATACATAATACCACCTAAAAAGAACTGAAAACTAATAGACTCCCAGAAATAGTTCTGAAAACAACAGCGCAAAAATCCTGATGCTTCGGACAGTGACTCCACCCCAGGAGCAGAGCACAATTTCAACGCAAAGTTAAAAGTCAAGAATAGTCTAAGGAAATGAGCGAACAACAGCAACAAAGAAACTAAACATGAAAAGTTACTAAGGTGATAAGGAAGGTCAAAATACAAACTCATAGAAAGAAAATAATGAAATCAAAACTACTACGTCCAAAGCCCCAAAGAGAAGTATGGATTGATCTTACGTCCAAAAGAGAAATCTTCAAAGAGCTCGAAAAGCATTAAAAAAAATCCAATTAGAGAGATAGAGAAAATATTGGGAAAAGAAAAGAAAGTGACAGAAGATAAACATGAAAAAAAGAGTCATTATCTTTGTAAAAGAGGTACAAAAAATAGTGGGAAAGGTACCTTAAAAAACAGAGTACACCAAATGGTAAAAGAGGCACAAAAATCCACTGAAGAGAATTCCTTGAAGGAAAATTAACCAAATGGAAAAGAAGGTATAAAAACTCACTGAAGACAATAGTTCCTTAAAAATTGGAGTTGAATCAGTGAAGATAATAACTCCATACGACATCAAGAAACAATAAAAAAAGAATGATAAATAAGACATAATGAGAAATATCTCATTGGAAAAGTAATTGATCAGATCAAGGAGAGACAATTTAAAAATTATTGGGCTACACAAAGTCATGAACAGAAAATGAGACTAAATATCATATTTCAAGAAATTATTAAGGAAAACTACCTTGATATCCTAAAACTAGAGGGTATATTAAAAATAGAAAGAATTCACTGATCACCTCCTAAAAGAAACCCCAAATGAAAACTCCCAGGAATATTATAACCACATTTCAAAGTTCCTATGTTAAGGAGAAATTGCAAGCAGCCAGAGAGAAAAACTCAAATATAATGGAGACTGAGACAGGATAAGGCAAGATTTAGAAGCTTCTGTATTAAAGGCTTGGAATATGATATTCTGGAGGGAAAAGAAGTTAGGATTACCATCAAAACTGAGTATAATCCTTCAGGGAAAAATATGAAATAGATCTTTAAGCATTCCTAATGAAAAGATAAAAGCAGAATAGAAAATTTGACTTCCATATACAAGATTCAAGAGAAGCATAAAAAGGTAAACAGGCAAGAGAAATCATAAGGGAATCAATAAGATTAAACTGTTTACATCCCTACATGGAAGATGATACTTGTAACTCCTAAGAACTTTATCAGCATTAGGGCAACTAGATGGAGTATACATAGACAGAAGGCACCAGCATGTATTAACTAAGATAGCATGGTATCCAAAAATAAAAATAAAATGAAGTGCTAAGAAGGAAATATGCACTGGGGTGAAGGGGGAAGGGAGAGGAATAATGGCGCAAAGTATTTCACATAAAAGAAAGATGAGAGAGATTTCACCATGGAGGAGAAAATGGGGGTTGGTGAGCAATGCTTCAATCTTATTTCCATCAGAGTTGGCTCAAAAAAGGAATAACATATATACTCAATTCCGTATAGACATCTATCTTATTCTATAGGGAAGTCAAATGATAGAGTGATAAAAGAAGAGGGAGATATTTGGTAGAAGGGAGGGCAGATTGGGGGAAGTGGCAGTTGGAAGCAAAACACCTTTGAGGAATGAGAAAGAATATTTTACTTTTCAGACCTAGGCATAAGGGAAGAATTTATGGCCAAACAAGCTACAGAGAGCATTGTGGGATGTAAAATGAGTAATTTGGATTACATCAAATTAAAAATGGTTTGTACAAACAAAATCAAGGTAGACAAGATTAGAAGAAAAACAAAGAAATCTAGGGGAAAATTTTATAGCAAGTTTCTCTAATAAAGACCTTATTTCTCAAATATGTAGACAACTGAATCAAATTTATAAGAATATATCATTCCCCCAATTGATTAGGTGGTTGTTGTCCTTGGTGCTTGAAGAAAACCAAAATATCACTATTCTGGGGTCAAAGTGCAGTGTGTGCATCTGTGGCTTGTGAAACCAATATAAGCTTAGAAGACTCTACCACATATCAGGTACAAATACTCCATTTGAACATTTGGAGTGGAGATGTCTCTAAATTTCTGCATTTCATGTTTCCTTTGAGCAACTGCAATTCTGCTTTGCTCATAAAGCACAGAGATGTCTATGGCGCAGGCATGTTATTCTGGGTGGTTCTGTGCCAGTGTCTCCCATGTCTTACAATTGATTCCAAAGTTCTTCAGAGACACCTTATAATGTCCTTGTATCACTTATTCCCTAATTGATAATAGGTCAAAGGATATGAACAGGCAATTTTTAGACAAAGAAATCTAAGCTATCTACAGTCATGGGAAAAATACTCTAAATAGCTATTAATTAAAGAAATACAAATTACAACAAATCTGAGGTACTATCTCACACTTAGATTGATGAATAAAACAGAAAAGGAAAATGACAAATGCTGGAGAGGATACTGGTGAATCAGGGCTCTAAAGCACTGTGGGTGGAATTGTAAACTGGTTAAAGCATTCTGGAGAGCAATTTGGAGCTATGACCAAAAGGCTATAAAACTATGCATATCCTCTGACCCAGCAATATGTATCTGAAACATATTTTTTAAAAGGGTGAATACACTTACATCTACAAAAATGTTTAAGCAGCTCTTTTTGTGCAATTTCCAGTTGCAACGAAGTAGAAATTGAGGGATGTTCATCAATTGGAGAGTGACTGAACAAGTTGCAATATATGATTGCGATTAAATACTATTGTGATATAAAAAACGATAAGGAGAAGGCTTTTTTCAAAACCTGAACTTATATGAACTAATGCAAAGTGAAGTGAGCCAAACCAGGGATACACATTAACAGCGACAGTGCACCTATTAACAGCAATACTGTATGATGATCAACTGTGAACGACTCAACTCTTCTCAGCAATGCAATAATCCAAGAAAAATCTGAAGGATTTGTGATGAAAAATGCCAATTCACCTCCAGAGACATAACTGATGGAGACTTATTGTAGATCAAAGAATATTTTTTTTAATTTTATTTTCTTGTGTGTGTGTGTGTGTTTTTTCTCTCAGTCTGCTTTCTTTTACAACATGATTGCAAGTTTTTCATGACTGCAATTATATAACCTGTATCAAATTGCTTGTCTGCCAGCTGAGGACTGAGCGGAGGAAAGGAGAGAAATAATTTGGACCTCACTTTTTTAATATTTAAAGTTGTTTTACATGTAAATAAAAAGGAAACATTTTTAAAAAGAAAAAAAGGAAAGGAGATTTGTTAACTATAGAACAGGCATTTCAGAGGGCATGGTGAAATGGCTGGGTGGAAACTTTGGGTCAAGAGGTTTGAAGGGATGGGGATGAGGAATTGAATAGTAAGGAATGTGGAATCAGATTTAGAAAACAATTTGTAGAAGTTCAGTGCTAGTGGGATGTGAGGGGTATGATCAGGTGTAAAAATGTTCATTACTGAGTAGAAGAAACCACTTTTCTACTGAAAGGAAAGGGTGAAACAGGAGATAGTAGACTATGTCAAACGTATGGTTGCTGTTCTTTCTACCAGAGGTTCTCCACATCCCAGCTGAGAGATTAGCCTCAAGGATATAGAAGTTGCCTTGTGCTGGTAGAGATGGAAATAGTTGCTTTTGAGCAGATGGAAGCTGTACCTATCAGGAAATGGAAGGAACAAGGTAGGCTAGCTATGAGGCAGCAGTAGGGAGGAGTAGACTTCCTGTGGAAAATCTGTTGGGATAGATGGAATACCTCTTCTCTCATGAAGTCTTCTTCTCTCCCCAGAAAGTTGGTTCTCCAAACACGGAAGAGTGCCAGTAAGGAACTACAAGGCTTATTCTAACTAGAAACTCTACCTTCCTCTGTCAAGGAGGCTGGAGTACACGAATTCTCAACACACCTCCAGGAATTTGAGGTTTAGGAACACTTGTCACTCAGAATATATGTCTGAAAGCTGAGGTACGGCTCTCAAGGGTTGGGCCCAGGTAGTAAGGTTTCAGGGACTTGATGTCCAGGGACTCTTCTCTTGATATATTTGGGCAAGGGCCACTTACAGCTCCAACATGTCACTGGCCAAAAACAACCATTACAAAATCCTAGATGTAACTCTACTACAATTTTGGTCTAAATTTCTCTCTGCTGTTTTCAGAAACTTGCAGACGGTGAAATGCTGAAAATGTTTAAAAGAGCCTACTTCTGAAATCATCACTGCATTTCCTAATTGCATACTGGGTAGTTTTAACCACAAAATTCTACTCCTCTAAGTACAAGCCACTCAATTCATCCCCAGTCACTGAGACCCATGATGCTTGTTCATAGGGAGCCAAGGGTAATGTCTATACCTTCCAGAGGGAAAATGTAATCAAAGGCCCAAGTGAAGACTCATCAAATTGATGAGTTTATGAGCTCATCATGTTTTTCAGAAACTGTCCTCAAACACACACGCACACACACACACATTGCAGAGGGAATTTATGAATATTTTTAGTAAGGATTAGATTAGTTAACCTCTAATTTACCTTTCTGAGACTCTGATTCTATAATATAGAAGTGCAAGTGTTACATTGCAAGGCTACATGCTTGACAAGAAATACCTGAAGGGCAAGAAAGAATATTATTTGTACTTTATATTCTCTCAAGACTTTTCCATCTCTACATCTGCAATTATGATTGATACGATGGAGATAGTGCAGCTAGGCAGAGAGGTACCTTAACTCTTTCTAATGTTCAATTTTTTCATTATTTGATACTTTCAAAAAAGTTCTCTTTCTCCATTGCCTACTTACCCCTATTTTATGATTCACTTTTTAGATAGACTCTCTATATATTCAGTCCTCTTGCTACATCATTTCTAACTTTGCACATTCACCATAGAAAACTGAAGGCCTTTGAAGTCTCTTGGCCTTGCTCAGTTTTCTATTCACAAAACTCTCCTGATAAAGGCAGCATTATCTTGTGATCTTGTCTCTGATTCATTCCCTTCATCTTTAACATTGATGATCAGGAGGTTAAGCTGGGGATCAAGGTGTCTATGCTGCCTTTGGTGTCTGGTGTTCTGCCCCTGGCAATATACAAAGGATAATTGCCAAGGAGAAATGATCCTTTCAGAGGCATCGGAATGAAGCTTTTGATGTGGTAGACCAAGAGGTTTGGTTGACAAGTTGGAACATCCCATCAGGGATGGAAATAGCTACATCATTATAGCTCTTACATTTCCTCCCTAGAAAGGTCCCAAAAGAGTATTGTGAGGCAAATTCTCCTTTGCTGATTTCACAGGGTTTCATCTCATTCCCCCTTGCTCAATATATGAATGATAACAATGACCATTGTATAGCCATCTGTTGGGTGCATTTGAAATCAAGCTGCTGTTATATTTCTTTCCAACAGACAGATAAGATCATTTTGTTACATTCCCAACCTAGAAGGTCATGCAGCTTCAGCAGGAAAACAGAACATTTATGTTAGTATGTTTCTGAAAGCAGGTGAAATAAGTAGTTTGTCTCCCTTTCCCTGCGTTTCTGTAAACTTAAACCCAGCTTGCATATTGAACCCTGCTAGAGGCCCTTAAGAGAAAGCCAGACCCTAGGCAAAAGAAAAATAAAGAGCCATAAGTCTAAGACCCATATAACTCAACATTTAGTTACAATTCAATTCAATTCAGTAAATATTTATTAAGTCCCCACTATGTGCAGATGGAAAAAAGAGAAGATAAAACGTTTAACTAAGCAGTCTGCTGTAATATACCTTATAGTCTGGTAGATCCTGAGCCCTCCCCTTGCTCCCAAACAAGACCTGAGTTTTAATGACATTATCGAGAAATTTGGATATGTTATATCAGTGATGTTACTGTAAAATAGCATTGATTGCCTCTACCTCATCCTAGGTAAGCCGATACTAACACTTTCACTTTCACTGAAAGTTATAGACGTGATTGTTGACAACTTTTATTTTGCTAAACTAACTAGGGCAGAGTGACTGGAGATTTGTCCTTTGACTCCCACACATATCTAAATCACAAAGAAAATCAACAAATACTTATCAAGTGCCTGCCACATAGAAAACACCGAAACTAAAATTCAAGGATGACAAAGGTATTTCAAATGTGGTTCATAATTAGTTATGTTTCTTACATTCTTTGTGTACTTCTTTTATGAAATGAGGAAGTAATTCTCTCAATGTGCAGAGGCAGCAGGTGATATACCAACAACCATAAAAATAATGTATTGTTGGTAGAGATACAAATTGACCCTCCCATTCTGGAGAGCAACATGGAATCATGAAAAGGACAGGGAAAAGAGCAGATGAAAGTATCCATAGTCTTACCTTTAGATTCTACTGGTAGCCACATAGACCCAAAAAAGTCAATGATAAGAAAAGAGAGATCTTTTATGCGCCACATCATTTATAGTCACATTTTTAGTCATAAATAAATGGAAACAAAGTAAATTCCATCAACTAGAAAATGACTAAAAAAGTAATAATGTATGAATATAATTGAAGATTGTTGCAGTATAAGAAATAATGCATATGACAATTACAGAGAAGCATGGTAAGACTTACATGAACTTATGAAAGTGAAGTAAGCAGAGCCACAATGTAAATGGAAAGAAAAATAATAAAATGACTATTTTAAAAAGTTGCAAAATATAATGACTGAGGGGAGCCCCAAAGAAAAACTATGCAAAGGCAACTGCCATTTTGTGGAAGAAGTAGGGAATGAACAGTGTAGAAAACTGCATATAATGCCATGCACTTTCAATATGTTGACTCAGTTCAATGAAATACTTCTTTTTCTGTTTTTTAGTCTTTGTTATAAGGGATATTCCTTTGGGAAGGGAAAGGATACATTGCCAAAAGTAAAAGATAAAAAAAACATAATTATAAAATATTATTTAAAAACAAACCCACTCAGTGATGATATGTTGAGGGAACAAGCTATTTTAAAGTTATAAACAGAGGTTATTGACTCATCCTGGTATATTGATACCCTCAACAGATTGTAGGGCAGTTAGGTGGCACAGTAGAAAGGCTATGGGACCTGCAGTCAAGAAAATGTGAATTCAAATCTATCCTCGGAATCTTTCTAGCTATGTGACCCTAGGCAAGTAATTTCTCTATAGTTTGTCTTATTTTCCTCTTCTGTAAACTCTCAGGGTTATTGTGATGATCAAATGACATAATAATAAAGTAGTTAGTACAGTGCTTGCCCTGTAGTAAGTGCTATAAGGATGCCAGCTATTAGTAGTAGTAGTATTAGTTCCACTCTCTCCTGAAAACTGGATATTAATAAGACCTGAAAAAACAATTAATACCTGAAGTTCTATGGAGAAATTGACAATGATTATTTGAAAACTGACTCATTTTTTAACATAGTCATAAACTTTAGATAAAAAGCAACATACAAATGTGATGAGGTAGAGTTGCCAGTTAGGTGCAAAGATTCTAATGTATTGGACACAGCCTTAACATAAATAGGCTGAAAAAACAGAGGTACTGTCATATCTTTGGGTAGAAAACTAATGAATCAACAAGTATTTACAAGAACTTTTCTATTATGTCTAAGCACTGAGCAGTAATATAAAGGAGTGCACTTGGAATTCTTGTTCTTGAGGACCTTACAATCTCATTTGTGAGATGGGATAGACATATATGGAAAAAAGATTTATCAAAACTGCATTAAAATTGTGAAAATATAGACATACAAATATATACATATATGTAGCTGTGTCGATGTATGTGTGTGTGTATGTGTGTGCATTAGGTACAGAGTCTTCCTCTGGTGCTTCATTGTGTCATCATGAAAATTTTGAGTTCTTAAATACTGTTTCAGTAGAACACAAGGTCCAACCTCAAGACAGAAGAGGATAGAGTTGAATACCAGCAATGACTTATGCACTGATCATCTACCTAGTTGGCAAAGGAAGAGAAACTGAGTTACAAAGAGCTTTGGACCCTGAATGATGAGTATTTTGGCCATCACAACCCAAAAAGTTTTTCTATTGGGAGGTGGCGAAGGATGAAAAGAAGTTATGATCTATTTTTAAAAAGAGGATATTCACAAATGTTTGAAGTATATGGGATTATATATTTAGCTATACTTATTATCTATGCCCATCTTTGAAACTGAATAGTTAGACGTGATCTTTAAAACCACTTCAAGCTCTAACATTACATGATTCTCATAGACATAGGATCATAGAACATAGATGTAAAGCTGAAAGGTGTATAATAATATGGTATATAATAGTATAAAGATAAAAATAAATGTTATGCCAGGATTTACTGTTGAAATCATTTAAATATGAAAAAGCTAGTAGCATATGAATGCTTAACTAAATCCAAGTCCCTTAAAGTTCATCCATCCCAAATTTAAACACAAAGAGCAGAGCATAATGCAAATATTGCAACTTCAAAAAAAATAGCTATTTTGAGACAGAGAACCCAGACCAGGAAGGAGGGGGAGAATCTGAAATGAGCAAGTGAAATAATTTTACTTTCTCCTACATATACAGATAGAAATTGATAAATATAGAGATTATATATAGATATTTTTGGAAAGAGAGATGGTATAAACATAGCTATGGCTACAGATTTGTGCCTCTCAATTCTTTAGCCTGTAATTAGGTTACACTACCAATAGACATTATTAGTTTTGTGATTGCATATTTGGCTGTATGATCCAGAGACAGACATGATTGGCTGAAATCCATATACATTTCTCAACCTTTTTAAAAGGACAAAATTTAACATTAAAAAGTAAATTCTGAAATTGAACTTTATTGTCCACTATTAAATTATTCTTAAAGAAAATAATAAAATGAACAAGTTGATAGTAATAATTATATTAAAAATTGACTGATATAGTTATATAATTGCAGAGCAATTATATACATCATCTCATTTCAATCCCACAACAACTCTATGAGTTAGATGCTATTATCATCCCCATTTTATAGATGAGAAGTCTGAGGATAACAGAAACTAAGTGAATTCTCCAGAGTCACACATCTAGCAATTAACTAAAATGTGAGTATAACTCACCTCCTCCTAAATCTAAACACATAATCCTTTCTACTTATGTCCTGATTCTGGAGCAGCTACAATTTACTACCATGAACACTTATCCTTAACTGTTATCTAGCAATCAATCCAAAAACCTTTTCTAAGGACCTACTCTGGACAGAGCACTATGCTATGTCCTGATGCTGATACCAAATTTAAGTAAATTCTGCCTTCAGGAAATTTACTGAGTGGCAAGAAGACACCAATAACTATAATATGAAGTATAAAATACATTAGAAAGGTGTAAAACATAATGCTACATGAGATTTGAAGGGAAAAACTGTTTCAAAGATGGAAGTTTAGCAAGGTTTCCTAGAAAAGTTGGCATTTAAATTGAATTTTAAAAATGGAGCCAGTTAGTGAAGAATGGGAAGTTATGCCAGCTGTAATTAAAGAGCATAGTATTAATAGCTTGCACTTACATAGTGCTTACTATGTACCAGGCACTTTGCAAATATTTTTTCATTTGACCCTCTCAACAACCTTTGGAGGTAGGTGCTATTATTATCCTCATTTTACATTGGAGAAACTGAGGAAAAGGTAATAGCGATTTGCCTAAAATCATAACTAGAAAGTGCCTGATGCTAGATTTGAACTCAAGTTGTCTTGACTATAGGTCCAGCACTCTATCTCCTGTGAAATCCAGGAGCATAGAGAATACTAAATGTTGAGGGGGCAGAATTGTTCAGTTTAGCTAAAACAGTGGAAAGGTAGGATGGTTATAGTTTGTGAACTGTCTCAAATTCCAGTCAAAGGCAATAAGACTTTATTCTGGATGGAATAGTGATTTTTAATAAAGGAAAAAAATAACTACATAGATAGATTTGAAAGAAACACTGTTCACAAAATCATAGGAAGGGTGGATCTGAATATGGTGAATGAGGATAGGAAGACATGAAAAATTCCTATTTAAATAGTGTTGTAATCAATACCAATTTATTAATCTTGGTCTTATCTCCATGCTGGGAATAAGAACTTAGTATTCCTGATTTCTAATTCTTGGTTTTGACGTTGACTAGTTGTGTAATTATAGAAGTCACCTAATTTTATGGACTTCAGTGAGGAAAGTTAGGTTAGATAATTTATGAGATCTCTTCTAAATTTAATCTCTAGGATTCTTTTCCCATCTGCCTAAGGAAAGAAAAACAAAACCTAGAAACAGTTAAAATAGGAAGCAAGGAAGACAATGACACTGTTTCCAACATCAGGCTGAATGTTTTTTTAAAGTTTTCTATTATCGTGAACTATTAAAGTAACCTACGAGCATCTAGGTTTCAGAGATATGATTTAAACCATAGCATATCTGAATCCATATAGTAATAAGCCCAACTATAAAAAGGCTGCGTTCTCTGTCTTATCTGTCTTTCTAACTCTAGTCTTCAGGCTCAGAATAGGATGTGTGAATAAATTGAAGTCATCATCTCACTAGTAAACTTGGAGTACAGTCAAAGGACATAGATTTAAATCCTGGCTACTTACTCCCTGTGTTAAATTGAGCAAGTTGTTTAACCTCTTTAGGGTCCCAAATTCTCAGTCACAAAAGGTCCTGAAAAGTGGTACTGCTTTCTACTACAAGGAATCAGGGCTCTTACTGAGTAAGGACTGGAATAAAAACTGAAGGAGCAGTAACCACAGCTCTCCCTGCATCACACTGTCTTGTAACATCAAAAACTTCAAAAATCTGAGAACTGGCTCTCAAAGCAGCGCTGTGAAAAACGCTGAAGTTTGGTAGAGTGTGCCAACCGAGCCTGTCCCATAGAAGGTACCAGAAACAATGAAATAATATCATTAGTAAATATATATGCTATTTATATAGATTATGCACGTGCAATCATGCCAAACATATTTCCATATTAGTCATGTTATGAAAGAAAGCATAGACCAAAGAAACAAAAAAAAATAGGGCTTACAAAAAGTATGCTTTGATCTGAATTCAGACTCCATCAGTTCTTTCTTTCCAGGTAAAAAGCACTTTTAATCATAAGACTTTCAGAGTTTTCTTACATCATTGTATTGCTGAGAATAATTGCTGATCAACAAAACAATGTTGTTGTGTACAATGTTCTACTGGTTCTACTCTCTTCACTTTTCATCAGTTCATGTAAGGTTTTCCAGGTTTTTTAAAGCATTTTGTTTATCATTTCTTATAGCACAATAGTTTTCACTACTTTTCCATCACAATTTCATCACAATCATATGTCTCAACTTGCTCAGTCATTTTCCAACTGATGAGCATCCTCTAAATTTCCAACTCTTTGCCTCTAAAATGACTATTGTTGTACATATGGTCTTTTTCTCTTTTTCAAAATCTCTTTGAGTTGCAGAATTAGTAGCCAAAGTTTATACACACTATTATAGCCCTTTGGACATAGTTCCAAATTGTTCTTCATAGTAACTTGATCACTTTACTACTCCACCAACAATGCATTAGAGCCATATAGTTGTAGATAACTTTGATTTCTTCATCTGAAAATTTCCTGTTCACATCAATTGACAATTTATCAGTTGGAAAAAGATTTGCTTTCTCATAAATTTGACTCAGTTCTCTATATACTTGAGAAATAAGTCCTTTATCAGAGAAAGATTTTTTAGTAAAGAATTGCCCATGTTTTTGCTTTCCTTCTAATCTTGGCTGCATCAGTTTTATTCGTGGAAAAACTTTTTTTTTAATCAGTGTAATCAAGATCATCCATTTTCTATATTATACTGCTTTTTATCTCTTACTTGGCCATAAATTCTTCCTTATTTCATATATTTAACAAGAACTTTTTCCATGATCTCCCAATTTGCTTGTAGTATCACCCTTTATGCCTGAATCACATAATCCACCCCGCTATCCACTTCCATTTTATAGGTGAGTTCATTCCATTCACATTCACAATTATTATTAATGTGTATTTCTCACTATCCTATTCTCCCTCTCTCTCTATCTCTGTATGTGTGTGTCTCTGTATTTCTCCCTCTCAGACACACTCATCCTCTCCAATTTCCCTCCTCCAATCCTTTTGTTGGCAGTTCTGCTTCAGAATTCATTTTTTAGGCATTATTTTAATGTTATTTGGAGATAAATTTGTAAAAGATCAGGCAAGTCCTTTCATTTACTCAGTTATCTTGGCTCTATCCTAATAAATGAAAAGTTAAATTAGTTACAGGAGGAAATATAGAATAAAACTATACTGTTCCCCTTCTCAGACCAAAATAAATCTGAACCTAAAATAAAAAAGAAAGAATTTAAAGAAATGAAAAAATGTTTTAGAAAAGTTAGATATGATAGACCTCTGCAGAAAATTGAATGGGAACAAAAAGAAACATATTTTTCTCAGTTGTAAATGGCACTTTCACAAAAATGGACCATGTATTAGGGTATAAAAACCTCATAATCAAATGTGGAAAAGTCGAAATAGTAAAGATATCACTTTCAAATCATAATATAGCAAAAATTACATTCTGTAAAGGGCATATGCAAGAATAAATTTAAAATTAAGTCAAAGGCAAATAATCTAATCCTAAAGAACGAATGAAACAATGAACAAATAATAGAAACAATCAATACTTTTATTTAAGAAAATGACAACAATGAGACAATAAACCAACTTTTATGGGATGTAGGCAAAGCAGTATTTATAGGAAAATTTCTATCTCTAAGTTTATATCTTTAAATGAATAAAAGACAGAAAGATCAAAAAATGTACTAGGCATGTACATAAAAAAATAGGAAAAACATTTTAAAAATGCTCCAACTTTAAAACTATACTATACACACACGGGCACATACACATGGGTGCGCATACACACACACACACACACACACACACACACACACTTCTCCAGAAGAATGGAGATCAAGAATTTGTCATCTCTAGAAAAGATAGAATCCTAAATTCTAGCCCTCTAATGAAAGAAGAAAGTTCCTGAGCAGTTTCAGCAAATTCAGTTACCGCTCAGGGAAAAGAGGATTGTACATATGGCCCCCAAAACTGGGGGAATATTTATGGGCCAAGAGGCCTGATATATATCTTGGCTCTATCCTAATAAATGAAAAGTTAAATTAGTTACAGGAGGAAATATAGAATAAAACTATACTGTTCCCCTTCTCAGACCAAGATAAATCTGAACATAAAATAAAGAAGAAAGAATTTAAAGAAATGAAAAAATTTTTAGAAAAGTTAGACATGATAGACCTCTGCAGAAAATTGAATGGGAACAAAAAGAAACATATTTTTCTCAGTTGTAAATGGCACTTTCACAAAAATGGACCATGTATTAGATTGGTGGGCCTGGCTTTATTCTTCCATATTACTATTAGTTACTAGGATAGTATAGAACTCATGAAAAGGAGATTTTCCCTCTAGCAAACCCCAGTTCATTTTTGCTCCCTCAGTATAATACCATTAATTTGGATGCCTACATGAGTTGAGATCAAAGAGACACTCTTCCAGATTTATTTGGGATTGGAAATACCAAGTTGATTCTTTATATAAATGAATTTCAAAAAACAGGGTGTTGTGATATGTCTTGAGAATTTTAGGACCTCAGGGAAAGTAAAACCCAACAAAGAGGAATAACTGTATTCATTATGGGATATTTGAGTCATTTATTTTTTTTTCTAAAGTGCTTATGTACCCCATGATTCCTTTTTATGTTATTTTCAGCTATTTATGACATGAAATAAAAACTGTCCTATACTCAATATATACATGATGCTGCTTAGGAACTTGTTTCTCTCATTAGAGGGCTCTAGGGCCTTCAAACTTAGAGTTTCTAGAAAGGCAGTCCCAGAATCTGGCACTGCTCCAGAAATCAGCTTTCTCTGGCTAGATGACTGGATGATAGCTTTGAGTTACTCAAGAAATCTATACTTTTCCCTTCCCCACCCCACCCTCCACACTTCTCTCCAGGAAAATGGAGTTCAAGAATTCATCATTATCCAGAAAAGATAGGATCCAAGTACTTAAGATCAAATACCATATAGATTCCTTCATAATGGATGTCATGCAACTGAGAGGTTTTGAAATTACCTCTCAATGTTTGGTGCCAGAACCTGAGAGTCCAAGAACTTTTCCCTTATATTACATGCTATGTGGGCAAAAACACATGGAGAATACCATGTGCTTCTATCATAAGGCAATCATTCATGGTTTCCGATCTAAAGACCCACATCCTTCTTTCCCTCTGCCCATCTTCACATTCTTACAAAATGAAATGGAACAAAATGGATCCAAGAGAACTATCTGTTTTCTTTTATAGGCCAATATAAAGTACATGGCTGTTCCTCCAAGAGTCTAAGACAATCAAATCATTATACATCAGCAAACTTTATCAGGTTTATTTATTTCTCCCAATGAGATGCCAATGGATGTGTCTACATCTTCTATAGAATGACAGTCTCAAAGTGCTAAAGATAAAACTCATTAGGTTTCATATATATATATATCTCTTGATCAATGCCCCCATATAGGTCTAGTTCAGAGTAGGTCACATTTGAAGGCTTTTTCAATTCTTGAAATTCTGACTGTGAGTTGGTAAGGAAGACATTAGACCACTTGGATATTTGGTGATATCTGCTCTTGTTCTGCGGTGTGGGGATTCATAGCATACACTCTAGATATTCAGGCACCTTCAGTCTATGCCTAATAAGCAAAAGTCTAGTGCTTCTGGGGTTCCCTATTAATCATGTCATAGGACTTAGAGCTGAATTTAGAGTTTAAAGATCTCACTCTCTCATTTTTTCCTCAAAAAATGAGGAGACTGGAGTTCAAAAAGGTTAAATGGCTTACCCATGGTCATACAGAGAGGGTGTAATAGAGTCATATTTTCCAGCTCCAAATCTGGTGCTCTTTCTATCATGATGCTTTACCACTGACTGCTCTCATTTATAGATGAATTCATCATTGTCATTCACAGAAAAAAAAAGGTGCATTCTCCTGCTGCTATAGTTACTACTTGGCTTCAAGGATCTCAGATCACAGGAAGACAAAAGTAGAAATACCTGGTATCATTTCTTCTGCCTCTCTTCTCTCCCCACATCTTGTTTTGGCATTGTGATATTGACCATTTTTGACCTAGTTCTTAAGTGGTAGTTTTTGAGATTGTATAGTCTTTTTTTTTTCTGGACAAGTCATTTTGTTTCAGCTTCATTTTTAAAAGGGATCAATGACCCCTTTTCTGAACAGGGCAATACTTACAATATGGTTGTAGACATGACTCGCTAAGTTTTGAGGAGAGGAATTAGTTAATAAAAGTATGTTGAAGACTACAAATAGAGATTCTATGTTCAAATCTACCTCTATGACCTTGGACAAATCACTTCCTCACTGTTCCTCATCAGTAAAATAAGAGGTTAGGATTAGATAACTTAATAGGTCCCCTCTGGTCCAAATCTAGGAATCTGTGAAAAAAGCTAACATCCTTGTTTTATTTTACCTTTTTTTCTACTTAAACTTTTACAAATGATTTATTTCTTTTCTGAACAATGTCATATATCTAATATTTCTACACATACATATGAATACTGACTTTAGCTAAGTTTACAATTCCTTCATTTTAGAGTAAGAACCACTAGACAGAATTGTCTCTAGATGTAATGTTCCCATATTCAGATAACTACTCATGTTTAGGATAGCAATAGTTCTTCTTTTACAGACATGTCATGTAGACAAGGTGGCTATTGTGCAAAAGCTGCATTTCTGATAAGGCCTCCTTTTACATGGAACAGTGCTTTGTTCACCAAGTATAGCACATTTGAATTGCCTTCAGCTGGCTACTCCCTCCAGAGCTGCATTCCTAAATGTCTACAAAATGTGTTTGTGTGGTGACATTTTGTGTATACATGTTAAGCCCTTGATTTGCACACATCTTAGGATCATTTCGATAGTTAGCAGAAAACAATAAAAGCAGTCTTTTCTGAAAAGCAAAACAAGCACCAGAGGAAATAACAGTGATGCATTCTTTTAAAAATTTGATGCAAAGTCACGTAGATCCACTCTTTGAGAGAACTGTTGCTTTAATTGCCTGGTAGGCATTTCTTTCTTAACATGCAATCTTTAGATACTGTCATCTTCAAAAGATTTCATAACTATTTCGGTGAATTAGAGAAATTTAAGTCCATTTTCTAAGGGGAATGCAAACAAAATATGGCTTCCATGGACTGTGATTTTATTTTAGAAATGACCCATCTCCAGGACATGTGCTAATTCTAGACTTCTTTGGGTCCCAGTTATTCCTCAACCTCTTGCAAAAGTTCTTAGAATTCCTTTTGCCCATACAGTAACCATGCTCTGTTCAGATTCTGAGTCAATGGACCATATGTTTGCTCCTCTTTTATTTTAAAGAGTTTCAGATCTATCTCCGAATCTTATCCTGTGTGACCTTGAACAAGTTACCACCTCTGTTAGATCTGTCTCCTTCTGATGAATTTTATGTGTTATTACAGGCACACACACATTTTCAATTCATATCAATTAAACAATATTTTACAAAACAAGACATTTTGCTAAGGTCTAGAGATATAATATGAAATAAGGAAAAGACACTGCCACCAAGGAACAATAAAAGAGATATAGCATGTATGCAAATAATTATTATGCAAGGTAAAATTGTCATAAGGGAAATTCAAGACAAAATTCTCTAAAAAAATGTGGAAATGGTAGAATTGTAGAGATATGCTTAAATTTATATATCATTTAATAATTTATAAAATACAATTCACAAAATTTCTCACACCTTATCTCATTTAATACTTCTAGTAGCCCATTCAAAATGGGTATGAAAATATCTATTCCAAGTGAAACGTAGAGAGATTTGCCAAAGATCAAGAAGGCAGTAAGTGACACAATGGGACTTAAATCCAGGTCTTCTGACTCCAAATCAAGTACTCTTTCCATTATAGATGATTCTCAAATAGTTTTTAAAAATCTAGTCATTCTCACCTTAATTAAATCCAATATATAGTTGTTATCTCCTGTATGCTCAGCATTTTGGTAAGACTCTGCAAGGCATACAAAAACATGGTTGCTATTTTAAATAGGGCATACAACTTAGATGGGGACACAAGGCAAACCCATACAAGTCAAATTAGAAAACAATCTAGATAATATAGAGTTTTCTTCCTCCAAACAACTCCCTCCAACCTAGAAGTATGTAGCCTACTGAAAAAGATGCGCATAATGGGGCAAGGGTAGATTGAGGCAATACCTATGAGAAAGAGGCTAAGAAAATGGATGGCATGATGACACATAAGTGACTAATGCAATTTCTCAGTTTCTCAGTTTAAAGACATTGAGTAGCTGGTTCTGGCTAACCATGTTATGAGGAAAGGTCTATTGATTGCTACAACCTAGAAATGGGTTGCATTCAAAAGATACTAATAAGATCAAGTCTCCTGGTGCTAGCTCTTCTTGGACTAGCGGGCACTGGAGAAGAATGAGTGGCTTTGAGCCACCAGGTGGAGAAGGAAACCTTCAGTCGTCTCTTACCGAGAATGAGCAGGAAGACAAGAGCCTCTCACTATGCTGTTTCTTTTTGCCTGTGTTGGATCTATTCTTTCTAGTTTTTAGGTGAAGGACATTTTAGATGGTTTTCACCTTGTAAGCTCTTAAGAATCAAAAGAATAAGCTACTAGGAGATGTAGAAGTCCATGCCAGATTTTACAGCCAGCCAGTATGGAAATGAGGTCCTGACAAATTATCTTCAAGACTAACCCTATGGTAGCTAGGGTGAGGACTCATCCATTGTTAATGTTCAATTGGGAAGTGATGGACTTGGTAAGTGAACATGTAAAGAATGTTAATTTTGATTCTGCAGTCCTGAAGAGAGATGGAGGTGGCATAGGAGAGACTGTGCCTCCCCCAGATATTTTGGGTTAAGAGGAGAAGAAAAGTTTATAATTTTATTCTTCCTATATCTTAAAAGTAAATATTCATCTGTAAAGACTAACTGGTTTTAAAAGTTTGATGGAAATGGAGCACTAATTACTGGAAAGTAAAAGTGGGGAGAACATAGTGGGAATAATGGGAACAAATAGTATTAAAGACAGTCCACCCACACTCCCTCAAAGGTAGCCTAGAATCCAAAACTAGTAATTAGCCTTGCTCATGGAGAGTAAATATATAGAGCATCCATACAAGAATGTTACATTTATTTACTGGAAGAGTATGTTCACATTCCTATCTGTTAAGGACTCTGAGAGATAAAAGCTATTATGTGACTGGTCTTTGTCTTCAGGGAGCCTATAATCAAGTGATGGAAATAAAACTAACCCACATGAAGTGACTGCCAACAATACATAACAGTGTATAATTGTGTACAGGTCTGTGGTTTTACAGGTGATCAGATAAAGAGAAGATGAATGAGGACTGCTGTAGACTAAGGAATACTTTATGGAAATAATGTTGCTTGGGCTATGTCTTGAGGTGATTATTTCCAATTGAAGCTAAAAAAAAAAAACAGGAGTTATTGTCTGCTATGTGCTTCGAACATATATTAAACATTTTTAATAAATGTTGAGGTAGGAATGAGTTTTACATGTTCCCACAGTGAAGAGTCTAGCCTCCTTGGATCCAGGGTACAAGTTTCAAAAGGATAGTAGGAGATAAAGTTGGATCAATAATTAGAACCACAGAACCACATTTTTAGAGCTAGAAGAGACCTTAGAGACTATCTGGTCAGACAAAATGTGCCCAGATAACATAGCCGGAAGGAGGACTTTAAACCTGATATGGTTGCAATATGAGGCCCTAAAGATTTTTGAGCCAGAAGAGTAAAATAATTATAGAATAATAGATTTGCAAGATAGGAAGGGAGCTGAGATCATGGCATAGTGGAAAAAGCATTGGGTCTGAAATCAACTTACATATTTTATATTTACTACTTGTGTGACCTTGGTCAAGCAATTTAATTTCCCTGGGCCTCCATTTACCTCATCTATAAAATGAGAATTTTGGCCTAGCTGACATATGATGTCCTTCCTAGCGCTGTCAGTGAATGAGCATTAATCCTTCCATTATACAAAACATGAATCCAATCTAATACACCCCTTTCAATTAGTCATTCAGCCTTCAGTGGAATGCCAAGTGATAGGAAATTCACTATTCTCTTGAAGTAGCACATTCCAGTTTTAGATGATTCTAAATATTGAGAAGTTTTGTGAGATATTATTGTTGTGATGCTACAGCAACAGCAGCAGCAGCAGCAGCAGTAGTAGTAGTAGTAGTAGTACTATTTGTAGTAGTATTACTACTTATGGTACTAGTAGTAGCAATATGGGATGTTCAGGGAAGACTAGCACCTCTGTTATGAGAACTTGCTGAGCCTTCTTTAGCAAACCTTTTCATCCACTTTTGGTATAGACTTGTCACCCAGCTCTCACCTGTGATTCCAAGAAGTTTAACGTACATCAGGCTGGTAAAAGTGCCTCAATAAATAGCTAAACCAGAATGAGATGGATGTCTACTCCAAGCACAATTTACTCCAGTAGCCATGAAGGCAGCTGAAGCAGGAGTTGTGGAGTGCTTAGAACTTGATCAGACATCTAAGATGCCAAGGTCATCCACTGCATCCCAGGCCATCACCAGCCATCTTGATTTTTGCCTTCTCACAGAACTTCGGTGACTTTGGAAGAGACTTTGGAAGTAGGGTTTATGACTTTGTGCAACTCTGCCTCACTTAAGAACAATTCATGCACATGTCAAGACATCCATTGGTCCTCTTCAAAAGGACAAACAATAAGTAAGGCAGCAACATCAGCAGCAATAATAGTGGTAGTAGCAATAAGTTGGGGATAGAAATTAAGTACAGGGGGATAGTACCTCATCTCAAGAATTTCAGTCTAATGGGACAGAATATCATATTTCTATTACTGCAGTCAATGAACATATAAGTTGTGAGTTTTTTGCCTTTTTGATCACACTGCTGGTTTTACATTTAATTTGATGTCCACAAAAACTTCTAGATCTTTTTCATAAGAACTGTTTGATAGTGACACTTACCCCATTTTGTTTTTGTGTAGCTTTTTCTGTCAGGAAAAAATAAATTTATTCTCAATGTATTTCATCTAGATGTAGTCTCATTTCAACATATCAAATCTTTTTCATTATGCAATTCAGCAATCATTTATTAAATGCCTGCTATATGCAAGATACTGTATTAGCTACTGAAAATCTAAAAGCCAAAATGAAATATTTCAAATTCATATCATTTGTAAATTTGATAAGTATACCATGTACATCTTCATTGGTAAAATTGTTGAATGAAAAACTTTTCCGTATTAAAGAACCTTGAACCCTTCAGTCCTCTTTGGATCTAGTCAATCCATTTTTATCTTACATTATACTTAGTGTCCATCTTTCATTTCCTATCCACACAATAGACTGTGAGCCCCTAGAAGGTAGGGGCTATTTCATTTTGAATTATGTGTCCCTCTTGCACAAAGAAGGCACTTAATCATTACATTTTCCAATACCCTTTTGAAATTTAGATAGACTATATGCATAGCATGCATTTGATTCACAAATATTATAACTAAAGGATAAAATATAATAAGAACATAATAAAAATCTAAATAAAGGATGTGAGGATACTTTCACATGACTTAATCCAAAAATCCAAACTCATGCTGACTCGCACTTCTTTACTTCCTAGTTGTTCACAAAGTGCCCTTTTATTAATCAACCCTCTTTTTTTAACAGACGTGCGTTCACCATTCTCAAGAATAAGACACTATCTTCCCTTTTTTTGAAAATTGATATATCTCAGAAGGCACTTTGTCAGTGCTTCCATAACTTACTGTGATTTCCTAAAGATTGTAGGTATTAGTTAAGCAGACAGAATTATCTCTTTATTTTGCCTGTTTGTGTACCCAACATAGTGAAAGACTTAATTGTCTTTAAGATAGATTACAAACTCCAGATCACACTGAACTTTAGCCTTACTGACAGCTTCTTATGAGATACCTATTTAACTATCCTTATTTACCTCTCTTATACATGAATTTTTAAAATCTTACAATCTGTAAAGACAAATTAATACTTTTAGACATCCTCATAACCTTTTCTTTCTCCATGGAATCAATTGGAACTATATTGACAAAATTTTGTTGTTCAGAAATTTCTATCCCTCTAAAGTCTCTCTTTTAGAATTTCTGAATGTAGAGTTGTATCTACCTTATCTCACAAGTTTTTAAATGATGGGCTACTTAAATTTGAAGTTTATGTCTGGCTCACTTTTTCCAAAAGAAAATATTTTAAGCATCAAGACAATATCAATATTTCTATGTGGCTTTATATATGAGAACCATGGTACCTCAAGATCTCAGGACAATTAAAATGAAAGGTGACCTAGAGGAAAATCAAAAAGCATATGAGAAGCTGGAGGGCACTATTTACAATTTCCAGTTATGATGTATGAGAGGAATCACATGTGAAAAGAAAACAAGGTGTGTCAGTCACACAGTGGACCTGAGATAAGTGACAGGTAGCCAGAGTGCTTGATTGGTGTTCACGAAACATGAAGAGCAAAGGAAGGATTTCAGTATAGTTAGTTATCTTATGGAATATTTATAGATACATATGGGCAAGGATTATATAGAATAAGAAGACTGCATACTTTGTGATCCATCCTCAGAAAAGAAGGAACCTTATCAATGAGATTAGGGATTAACCAAAATAACTCAAGTCCCTACCATGAACTCTAAGGCAATAATAACCTTGTTACTGTCTCCCTGGGTACAGTTTTAACAACCAGCTCTTATTTATTGATTGGCTCAGATCCAGAACAGCGTTTCCCCTTCTTGAAGCACCATATTAGAAAGATGACTTTGGAAATTAACTTCAGCTATTCTTTGTAACCAAACTATTCTTTGCTTTCCTATGTTTAGATGAATAGACGTAGAACAGAGAGGTTAGTAGGAAAAAGAAGATACCTGAAAAAGAAGGGGGAGGAATGGTATATATCCCTGTCCTGATATATCCTTCCTCCTATTCTTTTCCCTTCCCCCCATCCACCTAGCTCATGCAGACAAATCAGAGTTTTGGAAAAAAGAGTTGCTACTTATGAAGAAATAAGGATTCAGATCTGAAAATACTTCTTCTTCTTTTCTGGATCAAAAAATCACTGAAAATACATTTTCTGTGTAAAATTTCCTCTGCCATTACAGGGGAATAACAATTTGAACCCTGATTAAAAGGCAATTTGGAGAATTTCAGTATAAGGCATTCTCTTTGAGATCTTCAACTAATAGTATCTAAAGTAATGGAAATGGAGAAGAGAGGAAGAGAAAGGAGGGTTGAAATTGAAGGGAAGAGATAAAAGGGAAGAGGATGGAAAGAGGGAAGAGAAGATGTAGGAGGGGAGGGAAAGATAACCACTAAGACCCACAGGTCTAAAAAAAACCTAGGTTCCAGTCCTGTTTGGGATGCCTAATGGAGAATTTTATATATGTCACTTAATCTTCCAAAGATTATTACCTCACCTTTAAAAAGATACTTATACTACCTTACAGTATTGTTGGCAAGAAAGTGCTTTATAAACTATAAATAATGAGATTCTGTCACTTCCTCCACCTTTTGAATGATGGAATTATAAGATAGCAAACTCAAAAATTTATCAGCTACTTTGTTTTTTAGAAAAGAGAATTCTACAGATGATGTCTGGAAAATTGAATCCCCCAATCACCACCATATTCTTTTTCTTGAAGGCTTAAAATATTTAATTCAAAAAATTCTATTCATATGTTTTTCCTTCCTTTGATCCTCTCTGAAATATTCTCTATCATGCTTACTCTCTCAGGATTGCACATTTCCACAATGATAAATATTTTCTGTATGAAAAATGCAACGCTGCTACCCTTCTATCTGACTACTACCACAGATTCATTCATTGCCAAATTTCTATGATAAATCTCCTTCCACCAATTCTTAGTAATTTCTATAAGATCATATTTGCTTCTAATATATAGCAGCAAGCACCCTAGCATACACTAGAGTAGCTGCTGTACAGGCTCTTAAATCTGCTTTTCTAAAAGGAAAGCAACTTTTGAGGGGACAACATTCTACTTTAATTACATTTACCAATAAATAAAATAAAAGCAGAGAAATAAAGACCAACAAATAGGGCTTCTAACTGTCTGACCATAAGCAATACATACATCACAGATCAATAGTCAGATCCAACTGTCTGCCCATTACATACATATATAGCTACTAGAGAGAGAAGCACCAACATCTGGGTTTTCAGAGTTGGATCTGGAGGAGCTCCTTAATGGCTACATCAGGCACATGAACTTTCTTCCAAATCCCTAAAGTAAAACCTCACCTCAGAGTATATATACACTTTTCAGAGCCAGAGGGCATCACAGCCTTCCATGACCCAGTGTCTCACTAACAATTAGCAAAAGGTGTGGGCCTTCCTACAAAAGCAACTCTCTCTCAATCAAGCTTCTCCCAAGGGATTCCAGATCTTTATTTAACATAAATCTCATCAACATTACATTACATTAATATATCCAGTTAGGTTTTTATAATACTTACACTTTGTACATTGCTACACAGACATCTGAGACATAAAAACCTTTTTCTGAATTGTTTCAGTTTTTTTTTTTTTTTACTATGACTTTCTCCAGTGATTGAAGGAAGAATTCTACTGCTATTCTTCCCATATCTTCATTTCTGCCTCATCTATACTTGGTTTAGCAAATAGAGCTGGGTAGATTTTTATTTTTGGTCCTTTTTCCTTAACAGAAGTCTCAATAGCTTTCTTTTCCAGCTTCCATTAGACATACTCTACAACTGCACAAGAAATCACTGTTGTTTTCTCTTAAACTTTGGACCAAAACGTCAAACATCATTAAAGGCATCATTTTTTTACCAAGTATTCAACATTCACATAAGAGGATCATAGATTATTAAAATATTTTTCAAATCATTGATTATTTATTTTAAACATACCATTTTTAAAATTTTGACTTCCAAATTCTTTCCTTCTTTCTAAAACTCTCCACCACAACCGAGAAAGAAACATATTAACTATACGTATGAAATCATGCAAAACATATTTCCACATTAGTTATATTTTTAAAAAGCAAGAAAAATCTAGAAAGTGAGAAAATTATACTTTAATTTGTACTTAGAGTTCATTAGTGCTCTCCCTGGAGGAGGATAGCACTTCTTTCATTATGAATCCTTTATAATTGTCTTGAATCATTGTATTGATCAGAATTGGCAAGTTTTTCATAATCAGTCTTTCTCACAGTATTGCTGGTACTGTATAGAATGATCTTCCAAATCTCACTTTACTTTCCATCAGCTCATATAAGTTCTGTCATTTTTTTTCTGAAACCGTCCTCCTCATCATTTCCCAAAGCCCAAAAGCACCCCATCAAAACTTATGCCACAACTTGTTCAACCATTCCTCAATTGGTGAGCATCCTCTCAATATTTGTATACATACAGGTCCTTTTCTTTTTTCTTAGATCTCTTTGTAATATAGACCTAGTAGTGGTATTGATAGGTCAAAGAGTATGCATGGTTTTATAACCCTTTAGGACAGTTCCATGTTGCTCCCCAGGATGGTTGGATCAGTTCACTACTTCACTAACAATTCCTCACTGTACCTATTTTTCCCACTTCCCCTCCCACATTTGTGATTTCTAATAGGTGTGATGTGGTACTTCAGAGATGTTTTAATTTGCCTTGCCCTAATCAATACTGATTTAGAGCATTTTTCCCAGGACTATAGTTTGCTTTCTCCTTCTGAAAATTGCCTGATTATATTCTTTTATCATTTATCAATTGGAAAATGACTTTTATTTGTGTAAATTTGATTCAGTTCCATATTCAGCATATATTTGGGGAAAGGGGACTTTGTCAGAGAAACTTGCGGTATTTTTTATGTTACTTCATTGTCTATGGTAACTTTTACAGTGTAGTTTCCCTGATTACCCCTTTTAATTAGGTCTATTTTTGCTTTTGCTTTGTGTAAGATCATGATTGTTTCTCCTGATTTTTCTTTACTTTAGATTAGGCATATTAGATTCTGCTCCTAACTTTCATTTTAATTCTATATGTCTTTCTCCTTTAAGCATATCTCTTCTGATTTCTAATCCATTCTGTTTCTATTTTATAGCTCAGCTCCTCCCATTCACATTCACAGTAACAATGACTAACACTGTATTTCCCTCAATCTAATTTTCTTCTGTGTCTCCTTTCCCTCTTTTTATCTTGTCACTCCTCAAAAATCTTTCTTTTTTGCTTCTAATCAATGCTTCCCTTAATCTTTTTTTCCTTTTACTATTCTTTCCCCTTCTCTTATCCCCTTCCCATCTGATTTCCCTGTCGGCTAAGAAAGAGAGAGAGAGAGAGAGAGAGAGAGAGATACACACATATATATTAGATAAATTTCCTCTTTCAACCAATTCTGATAACACTAAGGTTCAGGCATCTCCTACTACCACCTCCATTTCACTCTCCACTATGAAATCTCTTCTTTCCATGCCATTTTTCTATGACAAAATGTCCTCCCTTCTACCTCTCCCCTCTCCTAGTATATCTTTCCTTCTCACTTCATTTAGGAACACCCTTCCAGCATAATTGACTCACATTCATTCCCTCTGTCTATATAAACTCCTTTTAACTGTTTTAATCATGATAAATTTCTTAGGGATTCATCTATCTATATAATAATGTAAGCAATTTAACTTTATTGACACTCTTATCTCTTATAATTACTCTTTTATGTTTACCTTTTCATACTTCTGCTGAGTTTCATATTTAAAAGTTATTTTTTTTAAATTCTGCTCTGATCTTTTCATAAAAAATGCTTGAGTCTGCTATTTCACTAAATATCCATTTTTCCCATACAGGGTAGTTTATTCTTGGTTGTAATCCTAGTTCCTTTGCCTTCTGGACAATAGCTTCCAAGAAATCATCAAGGAAAACTGCCCAGAAGTGCTAGATCCAGAAGTCAAAATCGTCATGGAAAGAATCCACCATTCATCTCCCAAAAGGGATCTCAAGCTAAAAACACCAAGAAATATTGTTGCCAAATTCCAGAGCTATCAAATTAAGGAGAAAATTCTACAGGCAGCAAGAAAGAAATCATTCAAATATCAAGGAACTACAGTCAGGATCACACAGGACCTTTCAGCTTCTTAAAAGATCAAAGGAATTGGAATCCTATATTTCATAAGGTAAAGGAGCTTTGATACCTAAACCAGGAAGAGACAAAACAGAGAAAGAAAATTATAGATCAATTTCTCTAATGAATATAGATGCAAAAATTTTAAATAAGATTTTAGCAAAACGAATGCAGCATCTTATCATGAGAACAATATATTATGTTCAAGTAGGATTCATACCAGGAATGCAGCGCTTGTTCAATATTAGGAAAACTATCAGCATTATTGATCATATCAACAACAAAACTAACAGAAACCACATGATTATCTCAATAGATTCAGAAAAAGCTTTCGACAAAATACAACACCGATTCCTATTAAAAACCCTGGAAAACATAGGAATAGAGAGAACTTTCCATAAAATAATGAGCAGTATCTACCTAAAACCTTCAGGAAGCATTACATGCAATGGAGATAAGCTAGATTAATTTCCAATAAGATCAGGGGTGAAACAAGAATCTCCATTATCACCACTATTATTCAATATGGTACTAGAAATGTCAGCTGTAGCAATTAGACAAGATAAAGAAATTGAAGGAATAAGAACAGGCAAAGAAGAAACTAAGTTATCACTCTTTGCAGATGACATGATCATATATTTAGAAAATTCCAGAGATTCAAGTATAAAACTACTTGAAATAATAAACAACTTTGGCAAAGTTGCAGGTTACAAAATAAACCCACACAAATCTTCTACATTCATATATATTAGTAAAAAAGTCCAACAGCAAGAGATAGAAAGAGAAACCCCATTTAAAGCTAGGGTAGACACCATAAAATATTTGGGAGTTTACCTGCCAAAACAAACCCAGGGACTATATGAACACAATTACAAGACACTTTTTGCACAAATAAAGTCAGATCTAAGTAAGTGGAAAAACATCAGTTATTTGTGGGTAGGCCGAGCCAATATAATAAAAATGACAATTCTAACTAATTTACTTATTTAGTGCCATACCAATAAAACTATCAGATAATTATTTTCTAGACCTGGATAAAATAATATCAAAATTCATCTGGAAGAAGAAAAGGTCCAGAACATCAAAGGGACTATGAAAAGAAATGCTAGGGAAAGTGGCCTAGTGCTACCGGATCTAAAATTGTATTATAAAGTAGCAATTATCAAAACTACTTGATACTGGCTAAGAAACAAAAGGGTAGACAAGTGGAATAAGCTAGGTATTCAAGACACAATGGGCAATGAATATAGCAATCTCCTGTTTGATAAACCCAAGGACCCTGGCTTCTGAGATAAGAACTCACTGTTTGACAAAAATTGCTGGGAAAACCCGGATAACAATGTGGTGGAAACTAGGCATAGACCAATGCCTGACATAGTACACAAGAATAAAGTCCAAATGGGTACATGATCTAGGTATAAAGATTGATACCATGGACAAATTGGAGGAGCAAGGAATAGTGTATTTATCAGATTTATGGAGAAGGGAAGAATTTTTGACTAAAGAAGAGATAGAAAGCATTATGAAGTGCAAGATGAAAAATTTTGTTGCATTAAACTGAAAAGTTTTTTGTACAATCAAACCAATGCAACCAAAATTCGGAGAGAAGTAGTATATTGGGAAAGAATTTTTACAGCTAATCCAGGGATTAAGGCCTCATTTCTAGAATATATAGAGAACTGATTCAAATGTACAACAATATAAGTCATTTCCCAATTGATAAATGGTCAAATGATATGAACAGGCAATTTTCAGAGGAAGAATTAATGATATCTATAATCATACGAAAAAATGCTCTAAATCACATTTGATTAGTGAGATGCAAATTAGAACTCTGAGGTGCCACATCACACCTATCAGATTGGCAAACATGACAGAACAGGAAGATGATAAATGTTGAAGAGGATGTGGGAGAGTTGGAACACTAATTCATTGTTGGTGAAGCTGTGACCTCATCCGACCATTCTGGAGAGCAGTTTGGAACTATGACCAAAGAGCTACAAAAATAGGTATACCCTTTGACCCAGCAATATCGCTACTAGGATTGTATCCCTAAGAGATCATAAAAATTGAAAAGGTCCCTCATGTACAAAAATAGTTATAGCAGCACTTTTTATAGTCACCAAAAACTGGAAGTCAAAAGGATGCCCATCAATTGGGGAATGGCTGGATAAATTATATATATGAATGTAATGGAATACTATTGCACCATAATAAATGATTAACAAGAAAACTTCATAGATGCCTGGATAGACTTGTATGATCTGATGCTGAGTGAAAGGAGCAGAGCCAGGAGAACTTTGTGCACAGCAACGACCACTATGTGCGAGAGTTTTTTCTGGTAGATTTGGAACTTCATAGCAATGCAAGGACTAAAAAAAAATTCTCAATGGTCTTCTAAGGCAAAATGCCTTCCATATCCAGAGAAAGAACTATGGAATTCAATCACAAAATGTAGCAGATCATTTGTGTATGTGTGTGTATTATGTTTTGGTTTGTTATATGATTTCTTCCATTCATTTTAATTCACCTACACAGTATGACTATAGTGAAAATGTATTTAATAGGAATGTATGTGTAGATCCTATATAGAATTGTATGCCATCTTGGGAAGGGAGAGGGGAGGTGGAGGGTATGCAGGGGGAAAAAAATCTAAGTTATATGGGAGTGATTGTAGAACACTAAAAATAAATAAAATTAATATATGAAAAAAGAAAAAAATGATTGTCACTTTTTGTTGGTTTCCCCCACTCAATTTGTTGTGATATGTTTGTTGGTTTGTTTGCTTTTAAGTTTTTGTAGAGAGGTGTATTGGAAGAGTCCAGGAAAAAATTGCTAACTTGATGCTGTCATCTTGGTTTTATCCTCAGTACTTTTCTCAATCCTCATTCTTATTTACCTTTGAAGCATTTGCAATTGTTGATCATCTTATCCTCCTAGATACTCTTTGTTCTCTACCTTTTCGTAACACTGCTATTTTCTGATTTATTACCTATCTGATGACTATTTTGCAGTCTCCTTTTCCTATCACTCATCCATTTCACCCCCAATAACTGTACGTATGTTTTAAGGCCTTAACTCCCATGAGTTGAATTCTCACTTCTATCTAGATGACTCACAGATCTATGTATCCTTTTCTAATATTTCTCATGAACTTCAGTCTCATATCATAAACTACTTTTTGGAGATCTCAAACTACATCTCCCATGAGTATATCAAACTCAGTGTATCCAAATGAGAATCAATTAGCTTTCTATCCCAATCTCCAATACTTATCTAATATTATTGAGGAATATTAGTCACCAAGGTTCACAACTTCTGTTCCACCCTCGATTTTTTAATATTCACTTTCCTCACATTTCTAATGTGTTACCAAAACTTTTAATATCTACTTTCATGTTTCTCATATGCATTTATATCTATCCACTCACACAACCATCATCCTAGAAGAGGTCAGAATCGCCTCTTAACCTGACTTATAGCAATAGTTTTTGGTTTTTTTCAATAAATTTATTCTTATCTTTTCTCATAGTCTAAATATTCTTCTATATTCTTTTTTCTCTCAGCTCCTGAAGAGCCATCCCACATATAAAACGCTTTTGAAAAAAAGTAAAAGTAAGAAGAGAAAAAATAAGCTAAGCACTTACAGGAAAAGTTGTCTTACATCCCTTCTTTGGGTCCAAGCTTATTATATTAAATTTCTCAAAATTAATTTTCAATTGTTTTATGAAGCTTTTGTTTTCATTTTGTAATTCCTGTGTATGTTATTTCTTGGCTATTCTTTCATCATTTTACATCAGTTCATGTATGTACTCCCATGCTTCTATACATTCATCACATTCATCATTTCTTACAGACCAGTAATATGTATTACATTAATATACATGATATATTTAGCCTTTCCTAAGTGGAAGGATATCTACTTTGTTTGCAATTCTTTGCTGCCACATAAAGTGCTGCTACAAATATTTTTATGTATATGGAGACTTTCCTTTTATGCACAACCTTTTTGGGACATTTATCCAGTTGTGGAATTTATGGGTCAAACGTTATGGATATTTTAGTCACTGTAAGCACAATTTCAAATGGCTTTCAGAAATGGTAATGCTGAATCACAGCCCCATTAGCAATGCAATAGTTTTCCAATTTTCCCACAACCCTTATCACATTGACTATTCTAGACAAAAGGCTAGATGACCAAAAGGTCATCTTTATCAATTTTCTGGATGTCACATGAAACCTCAAAGTTGTTTTGTTTGTATTTCTCTTGTTATGATCATTAATAAATTTTTGTTATCCTTTTGAGAACTTTTCCTTGATATTCTTTTTCCTATTTATTTCTTTGAGAATAGTTTACAATATACTTCCAATCTGACAAAGTGATTTTCCTAAAGGGTGACACTGGTTATATCTTCCACTGAATAATTTCCATTTATTCTCTCTTTCTTCCAGGATCAGAGACAAAGTCTTTTGTTACCATTTAAAGTTCCACACAGTCAACCTCTTCTGATCTTGCTAGGTTCTTCACACTTTGCTCCACACCCTCTGCAATCCAGCTACATTTGCCTACTTGCTATTCTTCACACAGAATCTCTCCCACTTCTCCCACTTCTGTGCCTTTACATTGGTTTCCTCTCATTCCTGGAATGGTCTCCCTCCTCATTTTCTCCTTTTAGTTTTCCTGACTTTCTTTGGGACTTAGTTCAAGCCCTGTCTTCTGTAGGAGGCTTTTCACAATCCCTCCAGCTACTAATTCCTAAGACTTCTATCTACTATGTATTATGTTATGTTTACCTAGTTATTTATATGACTTCTCCTGAATTAGAATGTGAGATCCTTATGGAAAGGGAAGAGTTTTCTCTTTTTTCATATTCTCTGGCACATGTTTTTCTTCCATCATTCAGTCATGTCCAACTCTTTATGACTCTGTGAATCATATTACAGCAATACTGTCCTTGGGGTTTTCTTGGAAAAAATACTGAAGCAGTTTTCCATTTCCTTCTCCAGTGGATAAAGGGAAACAGAGTTTAAGTGAATCACCCAGTGTCACATAGCTAGCTAAAGCTTGAGGTCAGTGTGGAATTCAGGTCTTCCTGACTGGGGGCCCAGCATTCTATCCACTGAGCCACCTAGATGCCTGTGACACCTAGTAAGTGCTTATAAATGCTTGTTGACCAAGAGATTTACTTGTAGTTGAGAAGTCCTACATTTGTCTTTATATTCCCAGTACTGAGAACAGTGCCTTATACATAACAAACATTTAATAAATATTTGGTGGATTGTTTAGATATATTTTATGTATGTATTATATATACACACACAGACGGATGCACATACACTCACTCACAAGTGCCATATAACATATTGATGTCATGTTAAAGTAGTGATATGGGAAGATTAGCCTGTTAGCAATATTAGGGATACAAGTAATGCATTCCCTTCCCAGGATCTGATTAATTTGCTGAAATGAAAGCTTCCAGAAGAGGCAGTAAATTACTCCTGAATGTTTCTGCTGGATATGCCAGCTTATACAATTATCTGTTTCCCGAAGCACCTTTGTTAATAGACACTATTGCATCATTTGGCAACACAAATCATAAACTTACCAAATTTGAACTTGCTTGGAATTCTTTCTCTTTTAACAAAGTAGCAACTGGAAGCTTAGTCTAGGAGGAAAGATGCTAAACTAGAACATTTAGATATAATTAGATTCTCTTAGATTCTCCTCTTAGTTCCATGATGAGACAAATGATTAAACCTCTTCTTGTCTTCTTTTCAAAAAATATTTTGTACATGGAGTCTGGACCTGGGATTAACTGATGTAGAAAACTTCCAGTGAGGAAATTTCCTCCACCAACACAAATAAGCAACTGGTGTATAACTTATTACCTTGGAGAATTGACTAAGGACACTGAGAAGATACTCAATTAGTGGTTCTTATGTATCTTAGGTGGCACTTGAACTCCGGTTTATTTGTTCTTCCTAAATCTGAAAGTGCCCCCAACTCTCTCTCTCCCTCTCTCTCTCTCTCCCCCTCTCTCTCTCTCTCTCTCTCTCTCTCTCTCTCTCTCTCTCTCTCTCTCTCTCTCTCTGTCCTCAAATTAGTTTTGATCTGCATCTTTGATTCCATTACAATATGTCACTTCTGGTGAGGAAGTTTCCTCTACCAAAGCAGATAAATCATCTCGTAGGTTATTTTGACACCTGAGGCACTGAGAAGGTAAGTGACTTGTCCAGAGTCACACAACTAATGTGTAAAAATCTGGACTTGAATTCAGACCTTCCTTATTTGGAGTCTAGCTTACTAACCACTACACATAGACATCTCTGAATTGTACAAAATAAATATTAGATGAATATGTTTATTTCACATTTAAAGGTGAATAATGATATCTAATCCATGACCTCATAGGGTGACCATAAAGATCAAATGACATAAAGTACATAGGAATGCTTTGAAAAGTGGAGAGTTGCTGTGTAGATGTAATAGGTTATTAAACGTTTCCCCTCATATGCTAGTACTAATCTCATTTTGATTGGCGAACTACTCTTTTGTTTCCAGGGATCCTAAAACTGACTTTTTTTTTCCTCTAAGACATTCTACTTTAAGGTAATAGACTGATTAGACAAGTATTTTTTTCTGTCCCTCTCATTTCCTTCCCTCTTTGCCATTCGTCAGTTGTGAAGGTCAACTCCAAGGGAGGTAACACTAGTCAGGAATGACCTGCTATTGCCTTGAGGGCTAGTTAGAAAGGTTGCAGTGGGTGTATGGATCAAGAAGCAGCTCCTTTTTTCTTTGGATAACTTGAGCTGGTCGACTCTCCTACTGTTTATGGCATCTCGAGTTAATTAACAAATCATGACCTCTCCTCCCCTGCTCTGCAAGATGGAAATACAAGGAAGAAAAGGTAATTTCTTTCTTTAATGGACTCAGTGTTATAAGTATTAATGAAGAACCCTGAGCTATAGCCCAGAATTATGGGTGTCCTTATGCAACCTGTTAGCACCCCATCCATTTCACTGCCATTCTCATTCCCCTATACTTTCCTGATCCCCTCATAAATATGTGAACACCCTCGTGGCCCATTCTATTATGGAGGTAAGTCTTATATTAGGGAAAAACATGCAGAAATCTTTTCTGAGATTAAGATGTAGAAGTACTAAGGTTGATTCTATTAATGACTTACTCATGTTCCTTGCACCACTGAAATTTCATCTTTGAATATGGATACATAATATCTGGCTACCTGGAAGTTATTAGGAGTGACTTGGCATTCCCTCAAAATTAAAAATTTATAAAATTTCAAGTTGACATCATGGCAATCATGATTTTTAGTCAGGTGAAAATATAAACCATACCCCAGAAATCATGCATTAGATTTACTGCAGGTTTAGCTTGCAATAAGACTACAATAGGGCTATGAGCACAATGAAGCACTGGGGGACATTGCCCCACTTGAGAGATGGCTAGCCTAGGTACCACGGACAAATCCCATCCCAAGAAACATATCTTATTTTCCCCTAGCTATTTCTGTGGTCTTAACAATACATAATTCTCACTCAAAAGCACTGTTTTAGCATCTTTTGTGAATCATGAGGACTCATATCATTATATTCCTTGTGATGATATGTCAGAACCCAGCAGCCCAATGCAGTATCCTTCCACATCTGATGAAAACTTCTTTTTTCCTCTCAGGTCTCCCTTAGTTCTTTGTTTGTACATTTCACATAGTTAAATTATTTCCTCACATAAATATAGCATCAACCTGGAATGGACTTCAGCAGTTAATTTATCTAATCATCTCATTTTCCAGAAGAGAAAACCAAGGTCTAGAAAGATAAAATGCCTTGCTCAAGATGACACAGATAAGCAATGCAAAGGTGAACTTCAACATCAGGTACCCTGACTTCAAATTCAGCACTTTCCCCTGAAGCCACGCTGTCAGCCCAGTATGACTTTCCATGTGACAGCCTGGCATAAACCACTTTTTACTCCCTCTCCACAAAACCCACTTTTCTCTCAACGATAGCTAGACCATATCAAGCTCAAACTTCTATTCAGATTGCTTGATTCTTGTTCTGAGGAGCATCTTAAGTCAAAACCTTAATTGATCCAGGGGACTGAGTGAGTACTCAACTTTATCTTAAGGTAGGGAAGGTTTAATCCATCTCTGCCACATTCCATTACCTCATTGGTGCAATGCAGTTGAGACACCCAGTATCTTACCCAATAAAGCAGTTAACATAGTCTTCTCCACAGGACTCACAGAAATTGTAGGCCTGGGTCTCTGAAAGCAAAGTTTTTCCTATCTGATACACTGGAGAAGGGATTCTTAACCTGAGTTCCATGAATAACCACACACATAACACATGTGTGTTGTACATGTATATATACATGTTGAGTGCATGAGTATATACAGAAAGAGACATACATATTGTATGTGTATATATTATATACACACATATGTATGTGTACTTAAAACTTATTCCATTGCAACGGGGTTCCTTTGCAAGTCTATATATTTTATCCTATACATTTAAAAACCTTTTTCTGAGAAGGAATCCATAAGCTTCACCCAACTGGCAAAGGTGTACATGACACACATAAAATTTAATAACTGCTGGCAAATGCTCCCATGTTTCACCACTGGCTGCACAGCAAGAAAACCATAATCTTTCAGTGGTTGTTTTACTCTGTCTGAGGCAAAGGGAGGGAAATGAGAGAAGTTCCAACAAGGAACCCAAATGAGCACTCTGATAAACGCATTCTTGTACCATTGTCCCAGCTTACTCAAGTCTCTTGGTCCTCCTGGAAGACCCAAAATAAGTGAAGTCAATAAGCATGTATTAAATGCCTACTATGTGTGTGCCGGGCACTGAGCCAAGCTCTGGGGACACAGAGGAAAGTAGAAACTGTTTCTTCACTTAAGGAGCCTACTATCTAAGGGAGGAGACAACATACAACTATTTGCAAACAGGAAGTATGCAGGATGAATTGGAGATAGTCTCAGAAAGAACGCACAAACATTAAGAAGGTCCAGGAAAGGCTTCTTGCAGCAGATGGGCTTTTAAAGGGAGCTTAAAGGAAGCCAGGAGAGAGAAGTGAGGAAGGAGAGGATTCCAAGCATGGGAATCAGACAGTGAAAATATTTGATTTGGAAACTAGAATTGAGTGTAAGGAACACCAAAGAGACACTTGTTAGTGACTGTAAAATACATAGAGGGCAGTAAAAAATCAAGGTAAAACAAGAATTTCAAATAATATTTATTCCCTTCTTTGTCCCTTCCCTCCTCCCATGGACTTTGAAGAACTGGGCTGAGAGTAGTCTCAAAGTCATAGAGGTGACAAAATGTAGGCATCAATAGATTATTAATTCCATGTGGACTAGGGCAGCTCCTTCCCCCACCCACCCCACCCTCACCCATATGCCTAGGGTAGTGCTCTGTGTCTGTCAGTTACTTAATAAATGTTTGTTTCCTAACTGAATAAACAAATGAACACAAACATTCCATGACAGTTCTCTTACAAAAGCCTCCATTTCAGTCTGTTATATCATTACCTTGTGAGCAGTAATCAGCTCACAAGGATTTAACATCATGGCTGTAAGTTGTGCAAGTGGCCTGACCAAGGATATAAATAACTCTGGCTGTGCAGCTAGCAATCTTGCCTGTTTACAAAAGAATTAAACCCATCACATAAACTGGGTTATCGATCTCACAGTGGAAATTATTTATCCTGTTAAACTTGATCATTATCTACCTACTCAACAGCCTGCATTATTTATTCTGGTACTTTCCAGGCTCACAGGCAGGGAAGAGCTATGGTGATTTTATTTAATGACCGTTAATATCTTCTTTCTGATGAAATTCTTCCTGGTGTTGGTCCAACACCTGCCTCAGCAATTCTAGGAACACTCTTTTGAGAGGCCTCTATCAATAGGACATGGTTTGCTTTCTTTAAGCATTCTATGTAGAAAAACAGAAAGGATCAAAAGAATGACACCATTGTTGTCAATTGTCAGGACATTGAGTAATTATGACATTGACCTATGCAGTTGGATGGATGAAATAGATGGAGACCCCCAGGATTCTTCTTGTTCTACATATTCCTTCTCACCTTATTTTCTTCATATTTCATATATAGTGTGTATATGTATGTACACATACATGTATGTATATGCATATATACATATGTGTTTATTTTTCTAGAATATGCAAATGTACAATAATGTGATCTGTGAAATATATCAATGAATAGATAGATAGATGTACAAGAGAGACGGGTAGATAATAGAGAAGATAATGAGTTCTGTTTTAGAGATCAACTAATTACTAAGCACCTAGTAAATATATTAAATACTTCTTACATATCAGGCACTGCATCAAGCACAGGGGATACAAATAAAGGCAAAAAAAGCTCACAGCTTACTGTGGGAGATAGGAAAACAACTATGTATAAACAAGATATATGCAGGATAAGTTGAAGATAATTAACAAAGAAAAGACACTAATCTGAAGGGAGATCAAGAAAACATTCTTGTAGAAGGTGAGACTTTTTAGCAGAAATTTGAAGGAAGTCAAGGAAATCAGAAAATGGAGATGAGGAGGGAGAAAATCCTAGGAATTAGGGACAACATGTCAAAATGCATGGAGCTGGGAAATGGAGTGCCTTTTTCAAAGAACAGGAAGGAAGCCAGTGTCACTGAATTACAGAGTATGTAAGAGTGAGTAAGGAATAAGAAAACTGAAAAAGTAAGAGGAGACCAGGTTGTGAAGATGTTTTATTTAATGATAGGAACCCTTTGAAGTTAATTGAATGTAGGAAGGGATGACATGGTCAGACATACTTTAGGAAGATCAATTTGGTCACTGGGTAGAGGATAGATTGGAGGTGGGAGAGGTTTGAGGCAGGGGACCAGTCGGCAGACTATTGCAATAGTCCAGGCTTGAGGAGATGAGGACCTGATCCAAGATAGTGATAGTGTCAGAGGAGAGAAGAGGGCATGTATGTGAAATGTTAGGAAGGTGAAATCTACAAGACTTGACAATAGGTTGGATATGGGAGCTAAGGAGTGAGGAGTTGAAGATGATATCCAAGTAATTAGTCTGGTAGGATGGTGGTAACTGACAGGACAGTGATGATATTCTCAAAAGAAATAGGAAAATTAGGAATAGAGAAGGATTTAGGGAGGAAAGGTAATGAGTTCTGATTTAGATATGTTGAGTTTAAAATGTATATGGAACATCCAGTTCGAGATGTCTTGTGAGCAATTGGAGGTATGAAACTGGAGGTCAGAAGAGTGGGTAGGGCTGGATATGTAGAACTGGGAACAAAACAGAGTGATGATAATTTAATCAAAGGAAACTGATAAGATAACCAAGTGAAATAATATAGAGCAATGAGTTGAAGGCCTAGAATAGAATCCTGGGGATACCCATGTTTAATGAGAATGGCCTGGATGAAGATCTAGCAAAAGACACTGAAAAGAAGAAGTTAAGTTGGCATGAAAAAACCAGAATGGAATAGGACAAGGAAATTTAAGGAGAATAAAATATAAAGAAGAAGAGGGTGATCCACAGTGTCAAAGGCTGTAGAGCATGAGCATTGGAAAAAAGCTATTAGATATAGCATTCAAGAAATCATTTAGAGGAAACAGTTTCAGCTGATTATGAAATTGAAAACGAGACTATGGAAAGTGAACAAAAAAAGTGAGAGAAAAAGAAAATGGAAGATTCTATTGTATATAACCTTAGCTTTTTCATACATTTAGCCGTAAAAAGGGAGAAGAAATACCAGATAATAGCGGACAAGAGAGATCAAGAGGGCTTTTTTTCAAAGTTGGAGGAGACATGGACATGTTTATAGACGGTAAAGAAATAACCTGAAGACATGAAGAGAGTAAAGGTAAGTGAGTTAGAGGAGTCAATCTAATGCTAACAAAGGGATGGAATGGGATCACATACATAAAAAGGGATTAACCTTGGTAGGAAGAAGGGTCACCTCCTCATTTGTTACAGGAGTAGGTGGTGCAGTGGATAGAGTTCAAATCTCACCTCAGACATTTGACACTTAATATCTGTGTGACCTTGGGCAAGTCACTTAACCTCAATTGCCTCATCCTGGGTCACCTCCAGTCATCCTGATGAATATCTGGTCACTGGATTCAGATGGCTCTAGAGGAGAAGTGAGACTGGTGACCTGAACAGCCCTCCCTAAGTCAAAATGAAGTCAACTGCAAGTCATGTCATTATTTCTCTGATGGCATGGTCTTCTTTGGCAACGAAGGATGAACACACAAAGAAGATGATGACAGAAGGAATCTGAGAGATTTGACATGAGAATGCTGGAGGAGAACAGGGAGCTCTTGATGAATGGTCTCCATTTTGTCAGTGAAATATGAGCAAAAAAAGAAATATAGGTACATCACATGGTGAAGATTAGGGACAAGTATGGCTAATTGGAGTGGCTCACCAATATTCATAAAATGTGAGGAGAAATTGTACAAGATTTATATGCACATTGAGAGGACTGCTGTAGCCAGCTTATGGGAGAATGTGGACAATAGTCATGTAGCCTAAGCAGAAACAGTGGTTTGTTATTTGCATCCTGAAAGAGAATATCCACATTGGTGACTTCACCAGTGTAACAGAATATTTGAACACATCAAATATCCACTGGTTTCTAAATTACTTGATAGATACTTCTCAATTTGGGAATGGTGAGAGTAGCAGGGTTTATAGTGGCAATAACTTATTGGGGCAAATAATAAACATCTATTCCTTTTACAATTTTATGTTTTTAGCATTATTAATTTACCTGATTTTAGCAGAAGTACTAAAAGAAGATTTGAAATGGATACATTTTAAATAAGGAATCAACTTTTTGCCTTCCATAAAATGTAGGTACCTTGGAACTCAAAGTCTAAAATATATTAGTGGAATTTCAATTCCCTAGTTCTGCACAATATCTTTCTGAAATAGAATTAATCTATTAAGCTATAATGTGCAACTATAGGTTCTATCCAGGACCATAAATCCCAGGAAATTAACTTGCTTGGGGTAGCTTCCAGCTATGAGAGGCTTTCTCCTATCTAATTGCTATTTAAATATTTCCTGCAGTCTTTTTTTGCTTCCTTCCACCTAATTTGATGAGAAATTTCTCAGGGGGAAAATGTTTGCTTTTACTTTTCTAGTAGAAAAGTAGGTCTTTATTTGTACTGTAGGTAAGAAAGGTCTAGTGATACTTTATGTTGCAGGGCATAAAAAAGAAAGGGACAGTTCCCTCACAGGTTGTTTATCCCTCTTTGATGTAAGCACCAGGTAAAGTTATCAGTGGATTTGCTATACAACTATATGAAGAGAAATCAATACACAGGAACTGGGTAATTCATATGTGCTATTCTCATTCAGCAGGACAATTTGTGAGGCCATATATGAAATGCGGCAGTGATACTGATTAACAGCTATATCATGGACAATGACATTCCAGTCAAACCACTCTGCTTCCTACTCTTCAGAACTGAAACCCCATCTCTGACTCCCATGCTTGTTCCAATGCTTAGAATTTTGTCATTCCTCATCTCCACCTTGTGGAATTCCTAGGTCCCTTCAAGGTTCAAATCAAGTGACACTTTCTGTTTTCTGATACCTCCGTTGTCAGCACCCTCCCTACTCAAAGTTACATTTTCCTCACTTTAGATAAATTTTCTATTTATCACTGTACATTATGTTTTCCCCCACCCTCAGTAAAAATACAACCTCTTTGAAAAGAGGCATTTTCATTTTTGTCTTTCTATCTCAGTTGCTTAGCAAAGCCCCTAAATAAAAACAAAAACAATAATAGTGATTATTAAAAATGTTTACATGCATTTAGAAAATATTTAATGAAATAAACATAATTTTAAGAGGTCAAATCATACCTTTTTTAATAGCAAGTCCTCTTCTGATTGGATTGCCAGACTTACAACAATTGGTGAAAAGATAAAGACCTGGTATGTCTTAATTTCAGGAAAGAATTCAACAGAGTCCTCTGCTCTTCTTATAGATAAAATGGAGAGACAGAGGCTAGAGAGCACAGTTAGTTGGACTGGGAACTGATTCTGTGATGAAACCGAAACAGAAATCATTAGTGGTTTAATATCAACTTGTAGGGAGGTTTCTTACAGGATAACACCAGCATCTATCTTTGGATCTTTGCTTATTAATATTTATATCTATGATTTGGATAAGGGATATAAAATTAATATTAACAATTACTATTATAATCATAATAGCTGGAATTTATATCCTGCCTTAAGTTTTCCAAAGAGCTTAGTAAACATTCTCTCATTTGAACCTCATAACAACTCTGTGGCCTAATTGTTTTTCATCTCTATTTTATAAGTGAGAAACTGATACTGAAAGGTTAAGTGACTTTAACACTGATAATTGTATTTAATATAATTGGTTTCTTTTGTAATACTAGGTATTTTATGCATTTAGAAACATTATTTGAAGAAAGAGTCAATAAGCAGCCATAAGTTTCATCAGATTGTCAAAGGGGTCCATGGATCCAAAAAAGAAAGGAAGAAAGAAAAAAAAGTAAGAATCACTGATCAAAATGACTTACAAAACTGAAACTCACCCTGAAAGTAACAAATAGCTTCAACCTATTTTGAGCATAACTCAGCTGTCTTTTCCCTATTTACATATTTCTTAGTTTGTGAATGTCTTCTTGACCTCTAAATTCATCAATTATCCTACCCTTTAATTCCGGTTTGTCTTTTTGTTTCTAACCCATAATTCCTCCCCTGTTCTCCAGCTCAAATTCAAAAATTCCTTGACTTAGTATATTTTATTTTGCCTTATAATTGTTAGCTTCCTTCAAAGCATAGTTCAAGTGCCCCCTATGGAGGCACTGTCTTTCTTGAAAGATCTTTCTATTATTTTTCATGCAAAAGGCAGTGTAGTACAAAGGATAGAGAAGAGACTTGAAGTTAGGACAACCTAGATTTAAGATTTGCCTTTGGAAATTATTGGCTCTGCAACCATGAATATCCTAGTTATCTCTTACCTACCTAGGTTTAACTCTCAGCAATTCTAAGACTGTAAGTAGTAAGGCAGGTGGCATTTGGGGAAGAAGGATGGGAAAAAAAAACAAGCATATATGAAGTATCTACTCTATACCAGGAAGTGTGCTAAATCCTTTACAAATTTATCCCATTTAATCCTCATAACAACACTGAGAGGTAGATGCCATGATTATCTTCATTTGACAGATGAGGAAACTGAAGCAGATTGAGTTTGACTGGACCAGGATCTGGAGAGTGTCTGAAACCAGATTTTAATTCAGGTCTTACTGATTCAAGGCCCAGCACTCTACCCTCTGTACTGACACTACCCTATACTATGGATTCAGTTCAAAACAACATGAAAACCGTTTTTTACATGTTTTGCACTCATGTAGATGCTGTATTCCCTAGTATATGCTCTGCTCTTTGAGAGCAGAGCTGTCTTCATTTTTTTGTCTTTTGATTGCCACATACTAAACCCTTAATTATCCACTTATTCAATTAAAATGAATATCACACTCCATTCTAACCCCTGGACAACCAAATAAAAGAAAATATGTCTTAGTCATTTCTGTATCTCCTCCAGTTTAGCATATTGCTTCGTACATAGTAGGAATCTAAGTCAAAATGCTGATGCGAATTCCCAAGCTTGAAGTGACAGTACAGGCCTGGTGGCCCACAGGCAAAAGCACTAGAAAGCAGCTGACCAGGGAAGAATTTAGACAGAAAAGGGGGAATTCCTGACAATTTGAACCACAGTAACTCTCAATTTTCTTCCTCTGTTTCTCATGAAGAAAAACTGGAAAACCAAATAACATCTGGCCCCTTAAAAAAAAAACCAAATACGTTCCTGGAGTCTGATCCAATTTGTTGTACATCCCAAACTGTTTCAGCCATTTTGGTTACACACACACACACACACACACACGCACTGAATTGTATTAAAGACCATTGTGTAGTATTTGTTTTTTCTCTAATGAACTGAATATAGGTAGAGCACAAGGGAGAAAGTCACATATAAAACCAAATTGTATATAATAAAATAGGGTTTTTCCCAATAATCCTGCTTTAAAATACATGGAATTCCCATGAGAAAGGCTATATTTCTTCATTCAGTAATGCCATATCAAGTTTGAAATGAAAGCTGAGAAATCTTTTAAAACTGAAAACATTAACAATTGACCATTTCCATAAATCATCAGTTTTTATTTTGTTTTTCCTGAGTAACCTTTTAAATTTAGTCTAGAATAAAGATATTATTTTATTTAAGTAATCCCTTTACAATTTGCACTCAGTAAAATATAGGATAAGTTTGTTGTTTTTTTTTTTTTTTAATGAAACATTCTTACCTCCCTTTCTTGACTCTTTTCTCATTTATACCCTGCACCATGAAGCTTATACAGGGCCCTTCTGCTACTCTCTGGTTACCCATAACACACCACTGTGTCACTGATATCCACTACTGATATTCCTCCACAGTATCCATGTTTCAAAATTTTCATTGCACTCTCTCCTCCAAAAAAAAAAAAAAAAAAATTCCATCACTTAATGGTTAATTTCGGGAGATGTTAAGGGGAAATCAGTCTTCTTTAAGCCATTAACACTAAAGGATAGCTGACTAATGGCCACTCCATGGATATTTCAATTCCCTATTAAAGCAGAACATGCATTATCGTTATTCCCAGACCCCTACTTTTTCTCATTTCCCAGTGATCCAATAAAAGCAATTCATAATGACAGTTTGTTTAGGAATGAATCTCTCATGGAATTTTAAGACAGTATAACAAAGAGAAAAATTTAAAGCTTTTTGGGAGAGATCTTTATAAAGAAAGAAATCATTCTAAGAAATACTTGAACCCCACAATTTAAGAAAAGTGAAAATTATAGCACACATTTGCATGGAATATTGCAGTTTACAAAGCATTTTCCTCTAAACCTTGGCATTTTACAGAGAGTTTTTCTCTAAACCCTTCAAGGTGAGTAATATAAATATTATTATCTTCATTTTATAGATGAATAAGCTGAGGGCCAAAAATAGACTTGTCCATCAAGAGTCATGAGTTTTACACAGGCCTCTTAACTTTAAACTTCAAGTTCTTTCCACTTAATTGTAGTACCTCTCAAGACACCAGCTTCTACCATCTAGTGGAATTGCCTATAGGGACACACATCCAGAATCTTATAATTCAAAGAGTCTTTTGAGATCATATAGCTTAGCCTTTTATCCAGTACAAGAATCTTCAAATTTTGATAGATTTGGCCACTACTTGAATATTTTGAGTGAGGAAAACACTGCCTTGCAAAATAATCATTGAGGGTAGGGGATCTTGGGAATTGTAGTAATGTTTGGACCTGTGATTTCATCAGAGTAGGAGCTCTAAGGGAGAAAGTTCTTCCTCTAGGATAACACAATAACTGCTCAGCAATGCTGAGTTTTAAAAAGTCTTATGGAGACACTGAGAGCTTAAGTAGCTGGCCTGGGGTCACAGAAACATGTGACACAGGCATGACTTTGGGTCCACATCTTCCTGACTCTAAGGCTAGCTTTCTATCAAATAAGCCTCACAGCTACTCATTCCAGACCTAGACAGCTCCAATTTTGGAATATTCTTCTTTATGCTGAAATGAACTCTGCCTCACAGATTTTTTTTAAATTATTTGAATTTTTTCTCAGAACTTAAAAAAACAAACAGATATTTGTGTGTGTTTGTATACATACACATATAAACAGATATAGATAGAGTTGAAGATGAAAAAGAGGATTGTCCATGAACTGCCGGTCTCTGTGATATATAGTTTGGCTTTCTAAAATTTATAATATGATGAACTGCAGCTTTCCAAGCTTTCTTGTTCAGCTGGAATTTTTGGGTTTTTTCTCTCCATTTCTTAGAACGATGTTTTCTTTTTTCTTTCTTCTTTCTTTCTTTCTTTCTTTCCTCTCTGTCTCTCCCTCTTTTTTCTTCTTCCTTGTTGTTCTTCTCCTTCTCCCTTCCTCCCTCCCTCTCTCTGTCTCTCTCTCTCTCCCCTCTCCCTCTCTCTCTCTCTCTCCCTTCCTCTCTCTCTCTCTCTCTCTCTCTCTCTCTCTCTCTCTCTCCTCTCTCTCTCTCCTCTCTCTCTCTCTCTCCCTCTCTCTCCCTCTCTCTCTCTCTCTCTCCCTCTCTCTCTCCCTCTCTCTCCCTCTCTCTCTCTGTCTCTCTCTTCTGTCATTATATTGCCACTCCATCTTCAATCCACTTCTATTTCACTACCCCCACACTGGAAAAGAAAAGAGAAAAGTCATTTTAACAAATTCATATGCTCAAGCAAAACAAATTCTGTGTCATTTATTATAAAAACTGTAAGGGGTTTCAGAGCCATTAAATAAACCACCATCCTTTGTAAAGAGGAGAAAATTGAGCGAGCCCCAAAGAGCTGAAATAATTTTGTCGAAGTTGTACGGTAAGTGAGGAGCAGTGCCAGTGCCTCCTAACTTTAATATACTATACCTATAGGCATCACCCTGGACCGCATAGACATCCGCATGCCACCACATTCAAAGCCCAACCATAGAGTACAAATACTTCATGGGAGGTAGAGGAGATGCACTATAATTACTCCCACTGGAGCCCCTCAGGGTACTTACTCAACAGGTTTGTATACCAGCAGAGTACACAAGAAATGCCTATGTAAAGAACATGAGCATTTCTTTCACTCATTTTGTCTCTCTATCATTTTATTCATACACTTATGGATAAGTTTAATTTGTTATTATTCCTCCAGAAAAGGCCTACAATGCCTCACCATGGATGACATGGAGCTGGGCCTGGTTTTCTCTGAAAAAGAAAACATGATACAAGGGAGGAACATTAAAACATTAGATTATAAGTGCCCTGATGGCAGAGACCATGGGTTGTCTGTTGCTGCCTCTACTGCTGCTTTTGTCATTGTTATTATTTCCATTTTTTATCCTTACAATCAAGCACTTTGCTTTCCTTACATGTAGTAGGTCCTATCTAGAGTAATGTGCAATAGTTCTAAAGTCTCACATTGGTGACTATCTACCTACTGATTTAGGGAAGTCACTTAAAGTCTCTGATGCTGTTTATACATCTGTAAAATCAGGCAGTTAGATTTCAATTGTATTCAGACTCCCTCCAGTTCTAAAGAGTCTCAGTTACAACTTGGAATTGCAGGTACGTTAAATATGACATCCCAGCCTCTAAGTATGATTTGTTTCTAAATAGAAATACAAATTATTGCTTTAACTATCACATCAGTGTTTCACAAGTTTAGCACTTTAAAGACTAGTATTATTTTGAGAGGAAGGATGAGTACTTCCACCAATCACAGGTCCCGTATTGCTTAGTATGTGATCACAGACAGTAGCTATGGCCAAAAAATTATTCACTATATGATCCACATAGTGATTCCTCCTTAAAGAGGAAGCTAGGCTGGTCTTTCAATGACAAAGATGGCATCTATTCCTTTACCCAAACTCAGAGCTTTTCAAGCTGAGTGGGACCTGTCAAAGCTTGTACTCTGCTGGCCTAGCATTTGGGAATGCAGGTTCTCCTCAAGGTTACAGTGATGCATTAAAGGAAGTTTTGCCATTACTTTAATGGAATATAATAGTGTCTGTGATCTGATATGGCCTGTATCCCTGAACAGTGATTTTGTTGGGAAATGCTTCTGACCGAGGAGTGTAAAACTGTAATATGTCAGGCCCACAGCAAAAGAAGGAAGAATCTTTGTTCTTGCTTAAAGCTGTGTTTGCAATCATACAAGGAGTCACTGGAAGGAAAGTAAATAATGAAGCAAGGATCTTTCTGACTGCTCTGTTCCAAGATGACACTAAACATTAATGATCCAAGAAGACATTAAAGGGACAATATAAAACAAGCTTGCATTTAAATGCTTACTGTTCTCTTCATTTGACTGCAGTATCAGGTAACTTAGAAATGATGGATTAGATGCTGAGATAATGCACTGTGTGGGTCATTGTCAACTGAATTGAAATCAATCGAATGGACATTGCTTTTGAATGAAAAGAACTGAGAAAAACTCTACACCTATTCTCCTTTCTTCCCTCAACCCTGTCATGATGGCACACAATCTGGCACACAAAAGGGAGTTTTATAACAAACATGAAGCGATTTGGACAATCACACTTTAAAAGCATTTTAAATTAGCTCTGACTCCAGTTTGTTTCTAAGAACTGATTCCATGCTAAAGGGAAGACTGTGTGTTGTTTTGAAAAGAACTCTAGTTAAAAAAAAGAAAAGACAAATTTAAATCTCAGCTCTGACACTTACTGCCTGTGTGACCCTGGTAAAGTTATACAACTTCCATAATCTGTAGTTTCCTTATCTAGAAAACAATGACAGTAGCAATTTCATAGAATTATTGAAGAGAATGCACTATAAGATGTGATATTATGGGTTTTTCCCCCAATGCTGGAATGCCAAGCCATCTCTCGCTTTAAAAGCATACCCCTACAGGGGAACCTTCTTGAATGTATCTCACCTAGGCTAACTAACCACCATAAGGCATGGTGAAAAGAATGCTTAACTTGGAGCCAGAGACCTGTATTCGAATGTCACATCAGGCACTTCCTAGGTATACTACCTTGCGTAAGGCACTTAACTCCTCTGAGTCACAGTGTCCTCACCTGCAAAATAGGGTTATCATAGTACATATCTCACAGGGATGTTGACAGAAGCAAATGAAATAATGTATGTAAAATCATTTTTCAAAACTTAAAGAACTATCTACACATGGGTAGTTATTAACTCAGCAATCCCTAAACAATTATATTCCTTTACTTTGTAATTATGATTTAAAATACTGTTATAATATAGTATTATAAAATGTAATACTATATTATAATATAGTCATGATATCATAAGTTATCTATAATATATTAATATACTATAATATAATATATTAATAATATATTATTTTATTATAATATTAATATTTTATCATTTAATGCATTATTATATGTTATTATATCTTCCTTTTAAAATATTAAACCCCAGGTAGGCAAAATAATATTCTCCTTCTGTGTCTCTCCAAATAGTGGGACTTCAGTGAATGCTTTTCATTGAATTAAACTGATTTCCATACCTTTTGGAATCAGGTTTATTTTCAGTACAAAGCAACCATATTATTAGGTAGTGGTGAAATCATTTTAGAATAATGCCCCCCAAACTCCACATATATTCCTATTAGACCAATTAAGAAGTTTTTTATAATGGTGTAAAAAACAGATGATAAGATCTTGGACTAGAGTGGTGGCAATGAAAGACAGGGGGAGATGTTGACAATCTATCCAGTTGGTAGCATCATAGATTTAGAGCTGAGAAGGACATTCGAATGAATCAAAGTCAACTCCTTCCCTTAATAAGTGAGGAAATGGAGACTCCGAGGTTAACTGACTTGAACAGAGTCACATACATTATGCTTATGTCCTTGACTCCAACTACATTGCTCTAACCACAATCCCATGTTGCTTCCATTTAAATTTAACAATTATTAAGTATCCACTAGTTACTAGGTAACATTCTAAATTACATTCTAATGTAATTTTACAAGAGGACTTACATTCTAAATCTCAGGATACAAAAAAGAAGCAACTCCTGCTTTCCAGGAGTTCAAGGGTGGGGAGAAAAGCAGATGGATGTAACACGTGCATAGATAAGAAAACACAAGGTATCTGCAAAGTAATTTCAAGATTGAAACATCTGTAATAACTAAGTAGATAAGAAAAGGTCTCCTAATAGAAGAAAACCTATGAACTGTGCTTTGCTTAAAGCTGAGGGTGCTTTGAGACTGAAGATTGAAGAAAATACATTCCCAGAATGGTAGGATACCTGTAGGAGGGGATTAGGGGGAGATGGAATGTTATTAGGAAACTTATAAGAGCAGTGAATTTTAAAGGAAAGATAAATGAGATCGGAGATTTCGAAGTACCCATCCATGACTTCATCTTGTGCATTTCACTCCATAAAGAAAATGGGAAGGTGACCATTATTCACCATTGTAATTATTACTTTCCAAGAAACAAGAGCACCTGCTGGCTGTTGTCATGGTCACCTGGGGAAATGTTTTAGTTATAGTTGCCCTAGGTTAAGTTATAGATGCTATGAGTTTGGGGTTTTTTTGTTTTTTTTACAATCAGTTCAGTGACTAGTTCCAACACTAGTCTCAGAAGGGGAGAAGAGGGAGTGCTAGTTAGGGGACAGAGAAATCAGGGAGTATTGGTGATAAGGGTAGATGTCTTCGTGTTGGAGATAAGCCCACAATGGATTACTGAGGGGAGAGTAGGATGTGGCACATCTTTACACGCTCCAATTGGTCAATATTCCAATAGGTAGACCCTTTGGTTAAGAGCACATTCACCACAAGGGGCCCAGTGTTCAGAAGGAGAAATAGACCTGCATAGGCTGAGTATGGTCTCATCTAGCTCTATGGTCCTCTTGCAATAACCAAGTTAAGGTAAGAGTCAGAGAGGACATTAAAACTGTGTTCCTCAGAGACAATCACTTGCAGTTACAAAGGAGCCCAGAGGACTCATGTCACTTGCTGTCCTAATGGAGCAGAGGCCTTAGGAGCAATATGACTTTTGGTCCCAAGAGACTAGAGGGCCTCAGAAGCACTATAACTAGTAACTGAAAAATGAAAAATGTCCTTACTTGCCAAGTAAGAACTACAGCACCGACTAGGAGAGCAGTGACCATAACTCTCCCCAGATCACACTACATTGGAAGCATTGAAAACTTCCAGACCCTTAGAACCATCTCTGAAAACAGCAGTGCAAAAAAAAAAGTCCCAAACTTGGACAATTCCCCTTCAACCCCACCCCAGGAACAGAGTTCAAATTTAAAGTTCAAAGTCAAGAAATAGACTTTCTAAATGAGCAAATGATAACAGACACCCTGACCATCAAGAGCTACTATGCTACATCCTCAAAAAAAGACAACAATGTCAAAACAGCTAAAAGCAAAGTCTCAAAGGGGGGAAAATGTGAATTAGGTACTACCTGATCAAGAATTCCTGGAAGAAATAAGAAGTAATTTTAAGTCAAATAAATATAATAGAGAAAAATGAGGGAGGGGGAATGAAGTGATACAAGAACATTATGAAAAGAGAATTAGTATCTTTGTAAATGAGGCACAAAACATTAGGACATGAACAAGCAATTTTCAGATGAAGGCATTAAAGCTACTATAGTCATATGAAAAAAGTGCTCTAAATCACTACTAATTAGAGAAATGCAAATCAAAACAACTCTGAGGTATCATGTCATATCTACTAGATTGATTAACATGACAAAACAGGAAAATGATAAATGCAGAAAAAAGATGTGATAAAATTGCATTGTTAGTGGAGTTGTGAACTGATCCAACCATTCTGGAGAGCAATTTGGAATTATGCCCAAAGGGCTATCAAACTGTGCATGCCTTCTCAATGAGGGTATGTGGGGAGGGAAAATGGGAGACAATTTGGAACTCAAAGTTTTAAAAACAAATGTTAAATATTGTTTTTACATGCAACTGGGAAATAAGATATACAGGCAAAAGAAGATAGAGTATAGAAATCTATTTTGCCCTATGAGAAAGTAAGGAGGAAGGGGATGGGGGGGAGGGGTGATAGAAGGGAGGGCAGATTGTGGGAAGGGGTAATCAGAATGTATGCCATCTCAGAGTGGGGGAAGAGGAGAGATGGGGAGAAATTTTGGAACTCAAAATTTTGTGAAAATGAATGCTGAAAACTAAAAATTAATTAATTATTTTTTTAAAAAAGGATCTACTAATTAAGCCCAATATCCCAAATTGAAAACTCTGAGGAATATTGTAATCAAATTCCAGAATTATCAAATTAAAGAGAAAATACTGCAAGTAGCAAGAAAGAAACTATTTAAATATTGTGGAACCACAATCATGATTAGGCAGGACTTCGCACCTTCTACCCTAAAGGATCACGGGACCTGGGAACAGGATTTTTCAGGAGGCAAAGGCGTTTAGATTACAACCAAAAATCAACTATCCAGCAAAAGTGAGCATAACCTTTCAGGGGAAAATATGAGTATTCAATAATATAGGGGGCTTTTAATCATTCCTCATTTAAAAAAAAATACTAAACTGAACAGAAAGTTTGATCTTTAAATATAAGACTCAAGAGAAGCATACAAAAGTAAACAAGAAGAAAAAAAGATGTTATTCAATAAAGTTAAACTATTTGCATCCTTACACAGGAAGATGATATTTGTAACTCTTGAGAACTGTATCTTTATTGTGGCATTTAGAAGGAGTATACATAGACAGAAGGTGGGAGAATAAAGTGAATTTGATGTGATAATAAAAATAATTAAGGAGTGAAAAAGAGTTATACTTGGAGAAGAGTAAAGGGGGAGGAAAAATAGGGTAAATTAAACCAAAGGAAGAGGTGCAAAGACCTATTACAGTAGCGGGAAAGAAAGGAGGAGCACTGTTTGCACCATACTTTCATTGGATTTGGCTCGAGTGAATAACATATGCATTCAGTTGGTTATAGAAACTTATCACACTCTATAGGAAAGTAGGAAAGGAAAGAGAAAGAAAAGGGAGGGAGTGGCTAGAAGGCAGAGAAGAAGTACTAGGGGAAAGGGGAAAGAAGGGAAGCAGGATGATAATAGGGAGAGGAGATTAATAGAGGTGGTGATCAGAAGCAAAATACAGGTAACATGGTTAAGGATAAAAGGAGAGAAAAGTACAAATGGGAAAGAAATAAGAAGGAAAGAAAGACACAGTAATCATAATTGAATGTAAAGGGTTTTTTTTTTCTTTTCTTTCTCATGGTTTTCCCCTTTCATTCTGATTCTTCTTTCACAAAGTGACTAATGTGGAAATATGTTTAATATCATTATACAAGCATAGCCTATATCAGATTGCATGCTATCTTGGGAAGGGAGTAATGAAGGAAGGGGGAAAATTAAGAACTCAAAATCTTGTGAAAGTGAATGTTGAAAACTAAGAATAGATAAAATTACTATTACTTTGTACACATTACATTTCACTTTGCATCAGCTCATGTAAGTCTTCTCAAGTTTTTCTGAGAATCTTGCTCATCATTTCTTATAGCACAGTAGTATTACATCAAAATCACATAGCACAATTTGTTCAGCCATTCCCTGATTGATGGGTATCCCATCAATTTCCAATTCTTTGCCACCAGAAATAGCTACTATAAATACTTTTGTACATGTAGGTCATCTTCCTTTTCTTTTATTTTTTTATCTCTTTTGAAATACAGACCTGGTACTGGTATTGCTAGGTCAAAGGGTATTCATGGTTTTATAGACCTTTGGACATAGTTCAAAATTGATCTACAGAATGATTGAATCAGTTCACAACTCCACCAACAATGCATAAATTTTTCCCATATTCCCTTCACTATTTGTCATTTTCCTTTTCTATCTTGTTACTTAAGCTAATAGACCTTAGAATTGTTCTAATGTACATTTCTCCAATCAATAGTTAGAGAATTTTTAGGTGGCTATAGATAGTTTTGATTACTTCATATTAAAACTGTTCAAATCTTTTGATCATTTATCATAATTTTTAGATTGTCTCTCCTGGATCTATTTTCCAGGTCAGTTGTTTTTCCAATGACACATTTCACATTGTCTTCAATTTTTTTTTTTTTGGTTTTGTTTTGTAATTTCTTGGTTTCTCATAAAATCATGAACTTCCATCTACTCCATTCTAATTTGTAAAGAACTATTTTCTTCAGTGAGCTTTTAAACTTCCTTTTCCATTTGGCTAATTCTGCTTTTTAAAGCATTCTTCTCCCCATTGGCTTTTTGGACCTCTTTTGCCATTTGGGTTAGTGTACTTTTAAAGGTGTTATTTTCTTCAGCACTTCTTGGAGTCTCCTTTAGCAATCTGTTGACTTGCTTTTCATGATTTTCTTGCACTGCTTTCATTTCTCTTTCCAATTTTTCCTCCACCTCCCTTACTTGATAAATCCTTTTTGAGCTCTACCATAGCCTAAGACCATTGCATATTTTTTTGCAGCTTTTGGATGTAGAAGCCTTGTCTTCTTCTGATAGTATGCTTTGTTCTTCCTCATCCAAAAAGATGGAAGAAAGCATCTTTTCACCAAGAAAGTAACTTTCTATAGTCTTATTTTTTCCCCTTTTTTGGTCATTTTTTCCAGTCAGTTACTTGACTTTTGAGTCCTTTACCAAGTGAAGGGTATATTCTAGGGACCTATAAGTCCTCATTTCCTCCAACAGGGCACAATCAAAGGAGAAGAGTTTACTCCTCTCCTGACCTGCACTCTGGTCTGGGAGCAACCACAAGCTTTTCTGTCCAGGATCTGTGAATAGGATTCCCTCTCCACAGTCACCACCATCTCCACCAAACTAGTATTTCTCCTCACCACAGGACCACCCACTCAGAACTGCTCAATTCCCCAAGGGTCTTTAGATGGAGGGCTTCAAAAATCAATGCTGCCTCTGTCCCCCTGAGGCAAGGGCTAAGGTCAGACCCTGCTCCCTTCTCACTCAGGGGAAAGCGCTTTCTCACTGGGTAAGATAAATTGCTATACCAGTATGTAAGTTATTGCCTCTTCAAGCCAATTCTAATGAGAGTAAAGTTCACTCTCTTCCCCTCATCTACCCCAACTTCCCGTCCACTATAAGAGCTTTTTCCTGCCTCTTTCATGTGAGATAATTTAACCCATTCTATCTTTTCCTTTCTTTTTATCAAAGTACATTCCTCTCTCTCATCCCTTAATTCTATTTTTAGATTTCATCTCATAACATCTCTCACACCTGTGCCTTCTGTCTATATATATATATGTCTAACTGCCTAAATGCTGATAAAGTTTTATTAGTTATGAGTGTTATCTTCCCATGCAGAAATGTAAACAGTATGACCTTATTAAGTTCCTCATGATTTCCCTTTCCTGTTTACTATTTTATATTTCCCTTGAGTTTTCTATTCAGCTCTGGTCTTTTCATCAAAAATGCTTGAAAATCCTCTATTTCACTGAATATTCATTTTTCCCCTCAAGGATTTTATTCAGTTTTGCTAGGTAGGGGATTCTTGATTGTAATCCTAGATCATTTGTCCTATGGAATATGATATTCTAAGCCCTCTGATCCTTTGATGTAGAAGCTGCTAAATCTTGTGTTATCCTGATTGTGTTATCCTGGTTATGGCTCCATAATACATGAATTATTTCTTTCTGGCTGCCTGTAATACTTTTGGAGCTCTGGAATTTGTCTATAATATTCCTGTGAGTTTTCATCTGAGGATCTCTTTCAGAAGGTGATCAGTTGATTCTTCAATTTTTATTTTACATTTTAGTTTTAGGACATCAGGGCAGTTTTCCTTGATAGTTTCTTGAAATATTACTAGATTCTTTTTGATCGTGACTTTCAAAAATATTCCAAAATGTTTAGAATTATCTCTCATGGGTCTATTATCCAGGTCAATTGTTTTTTCAGTGAGATATGTCATATTGCCTTCTTTTTTTTATTTATTTTAGTTTTGTTTTATTGTTTCTTGATTTTTTATTAAAGTCATTAACTTCTATTTGCTCAATTCTAATTTTTAAGGAATTCTTGCTTTTACTTACTTTTTATACCTCTTTTTCCTACCAATTCTGCTTTTTAAGGCATGATTTTCCTCAGTGAATTTTCACATCTCTTTATCCATTTGGCCAATTCTTCTTTATAAAGCATTCTTCTCATTGACTTTTTGTTCCTATTGTATCATTTGACCTAGTTTGCTTTTTAAAGTATTTAGTATTTTTGTCTCTCCTTTACCAAGCTGATTTGTCATAATTTTATTGCATCATTCTTATTTCTATTTCAATTTTTCTTCTATCTCTTTTACCAGATTTTCAAAATCCTTTTTGAGCTCTTCCATGGATTCAACTATTCATATTTCACTCATATTTTCTTCAAAGCTTTGGAGGTTGGAAGTTTGGTTTTGTTATCTTCTTCTGGGTGCATATTTTAATCTTCCTTGTCATCATAGTAACTGTTTATGCTCAGAATTATTTTTTCTGTTGTTGCTCATTTTTCCAACCTATTTGGTTGACTTTTAACTCTTTGTTTAAATCAGGATCTGCTTTCAGAGTACTGGGTGGACTGTCCCAAATTTCATGGGTTCTGTGCAGCTGTTTGCAGAGATACTTCTAAGGACCTGTAAGTTTTCAATTCTTACAAAGTCATATGACCTAAGGAGACGTGTGTTTACTACCCTTCTGGCCTGTACGCTGGTCTGTGAGTGACCATAAGCACTCTTTTTTGTCCTGGAACTGTAACGAAAGTCCCTTTGCCACTATGGTATAAGCTGGTGTGTGCTACTACTCCTGTTTACCCTTAGAACTGCCACCTAGGACTGCAACTTGAATCTGAGTATTTGTAAAGCAGGGGTCCTGCTTCAGTGCTAGCAAAGAGACCCCCATACTCTCCTTCTGACCAGTTGTTCAACCCCCTTACATCTGTGGGATGAGAGCTACTGAAGTACCTGCTACACCGCTGATTCAGTACCCCCCAAGATCTGCTCCTTATTTTCTGAGACTGGGTTTGTACTAGCTTGGCCTGAATTGGACTATGTTCCACTCTTACTCAGATGTGACAGACCTTTCCTGTTGACCTTCTAAGTTATCTTTGGCTGGGGAATTATTTTACCCCATCCTTTTTTGGGTTCTTCTCTTCTAGGAAAATTTTTGGCATTATTTAAAGGTTCTCAGAGGGGTTTGGGGATGACCTCATGTAAATTGCTGCCTTTTCTTTTCCATCTTGACTCCACCTAGCATTTATGACCAAACAAGAGATAGAGAGGATCACAGGATGTGAAATGGATAATTTTTGATTACATGAAATTAAAAATATTTTGCAGAAACAAAACCAATGCAACCAAAACTAGAAGGAAAGCAGAGAAGTGAGTGAACATTTTAAAAAGCAAATTTCTCTGATACAGGTCTCATTTTTCACATTTATAGGGATCTGAGCAAAATTTATAAAAAGAAGAGTCATTTCCCAACTGTTAAATGTTCAAAGGGCATAAACAAGCAATTTTCAGAAGAAGAAATCAAATTTTTATCAAATAGTAACAGAAAAATTCTCTAAATCACGATTGATTAAAGAAATACAAATTAAAACAACTCTGAGGTACTACCTCACACATATTAGATTGACTAACATGACAAAAATGAGAAACAATAAATGCTAAAAGGGATATGGAAAAATAGGTACACTAATGTACTATTGGTAGATGGTTGAATTCATCTAAACATTCAGAAAAACAATTTGGAATTATGGTCAAAGGGTCATAAAGTTGTGTGTACCTTTTGACCCAGCAATACCACTATATACAAAAGTGATCAAAGAAAAAGGAAAAGGATCCATATGTATGAAAATGTAGCAGCTCTTTATGTGACTCCAAAGAATTAGACATTGAGAGGATACCCATCAATTTGGGAATTGGTACATGTTTATAATAGAATACTGTGGATGTTATAAGAAATGATGAGTGGGATGGTTTCAAGGAAAACAAAACCTGGGAAAACTTACATGAATTCATGCAGAGTAACTTGAATAGGATCAGGACATTATACATAGTAACAGCAAAATTATAATGATGATCAACTGTAAATGACTTAATCACTCTGGTCAGTACAATAGTCCAAGACTATTCCAATGGACCCAAGGTATAAAATACTATCCACTTTCAGAGAAAGATCTAGTGAACTGAGTGCAGATTGAAGCATATTTTTTTGCTTTCTTTGTTTCTTGCTTTTTCTTGGAATTTTTTTTAGCATGCCTAACATATTAAAATATGACTTCACCTATATAATTGATATATTACTTGCCTTCTCTGCAGATGTATGAGAGGTAAAAGGGAGGAAAAGAATATTGAACTCAAAGGTTTTTTTTTTAATTAATTTAAATAAAGAAGAAACTTTGCATCTAGAAGTGGGGAGTTGGCTGAGAATTCTTGTTTTCTCAAATCAAACGCAAAGTCTGTGAAGTACTTGTTTGCTGTTGCTGTACTGATCAAGTAAAGTTGGGGGTGAGGAGGTATTTGGCTCCATACAATTAGTCAAAAAAAAAGTTAAACCAGTCTAGCCTAGGGATAACTCTCAGAAACTGCAACTGTAGCTTCTAATCTGACAGAGATCAGCTCCCCAATTTCATCTTGCTATTCAAGAGAACCTTAACTAGGGATCCCTGCTTTTCCAAGGAAAAAAAAAAATGAGACTCCCATCACACTGTATGGGCAGAAGTATCTCTGACTTTCAATTTGTGAGGCAGGATGATTCTCAGAATTTCATGTACAGACACCCCTGGTTTGTAAGGCCCTTCAGTGGCTCCTCTTGGGGTACTCACCACATTCCTAATTGATTACTTGGCCTAATCATCTGGGCCAAACCTTGTCCACTGTTGATGTTTATCAACTATGAGCTTGATGCTTAGAAGAATGCTGTCAGTTGATGAGAATCCTTTGCAGATGTGTAATTCCCACTTCTGCTCTCCTCATAACACCCTCATCTGTGCCTGTATGTTCCTGCTTTCCCTGTACCAGTGTTTTTAATAGACTCATAGGATCTTTGAGTTGGCAGGGGTCTAACATAATCCCCTGTCTAAAACACAAGTCTCCTGCTGGGAGGACAAATAACTTGTTAAGTGGCCCATCCGCTTCTGCTTGAAGATTTCTGAGGACTAAAAATTTAACACCTCTCAAGACAGACGTGTTCTATTCAGGAGATGCTCTAATTAAAATGAAGTGTTTCCCTATGTTGAGCTAATATCTGCCTTCTTTCAGGAATGGCCTGCAGTAGCAGTTGTATTTTATTGAACTAAATATGTAGATATGGCTAATGATCCTGCCCTCATGGAACTTACAGGCTAATAGGAGGATGGGTCATATAAACTGATGATTATATTATTAAATAATGCTCAAAGGCATCAATCAGAGAACTGTAAAAGAAAAAGAGAATGTTCCTGAATGAAGAGATAGGGTGAGATTTCCTGGATTTCTTGTTTGGAATCTTTGAGGATTCCAAATGCTGTCAGTAGGCCAAGAGGAAGAATGTGGACATTGCAGATCTAGGGAATGGTATGAGCAAAGACAGTCAAATAATGGAAACTAGAACAATTTGGAGGTTTAAAGCAGAGAGATCAAGCACACAGCAGGTGAACCAGAGGAAGCCCACAATGCTCCAGAGTGTGGCCTGAGCCAGATTAAAGTGTTTCAGAGAAATATTTAACAAAACAAAAACACAATAAAACATAGATAAAGTTAATGCATGCTAATTAGGGCTTAATTTATTGTTTGGTTGATTATCTGGACTTGGGAAAATGTGAATAATGCAAATTAAACTTAAAAGTTTGTTGAGTGAACTGCTTTAAATGGACAGTAAACTGTTAGACAATTACTAGCCCAGACCTAAATAGGGTGACCTAATTAGGAAGGTAAGATACACACAAAGCATTATAATAAAAATTAGAATACATTGGGTGTAACTGACATCCATGCCAATTGTTGTGAGAAATTTAAGGGAAAAAAGATTATTTCAACTTGAAAGAATTAAGGAGTCAGAAACTGGGTCCTTGAAAGAAAGGAATAATTTCAACAGGCATAGTTGGTGTTAGGAAGTTGTTGTACAGGGGTTGGGGATGAAGTACGGTATATCTATCCCAGGTATTAGGCACAGAGGAAGCTAACGTAAAGAGATAATTCAGTTATTAGTGTTTGGGTCTAGAGTCTCCTTTGGTTGATTGTAAGCAAAAGGGCAAAAAATCTAAGTTCCTACTCTTTTTAAATATCCCCATGACGTCTGGGAAAGGGCTTTTATACATAGTAATAACAGCTGGCATTTATTTAACACCCTACATTTGGCAAGCACTTCATATACATTATTTCATTTGATTCTGACAACAAAAAACCCCGCAAGATATGGATTCTAAGGTTTGTTTTCGGCTGGATTTGAAATTCGTTGATATAGGGATTTTCAATGAAAAAATTCCCTCAATCAATGCAAATCAGTAACTACTCTGTAACTTCTAGCCTTAAAAAGCTGCTTTGGACCCTGACAATTTAAGTATTTTGCCCAAGGTCACACAGTTACTATCTATTCAAGAGACAAGCTAACTATCCACTACCCCAAGATGTTTCTTTATTTTTTTATTAAAATTTTACTGCATAAATAAAAAAGAAAAAAATTTATAAACATATATTAAAACTAAAACATAAAATAAGAAAAGAAAAAATGTCACGTGCACAGAAGAATATGACAGGATTTAAAATATATAGAAATTAATTTTTATTTCAAGAAAACCTATATATTAAATACTTCGCATTGTGTTGAGAGCTGTTCATCTTTTCTTTGCTTCCTTGTAGGTTTTCTTTTGTTCTCTGCTGTACGCTTTTCATTTTTTTTCCCCATTTCGTCCCTCTCCCCCTCCCAGTCTACGATTAAGTGTGGCTATATTTAGATGCATACATACACATACACATATATATGCATACATACATACATACATATATAAACATATGCTTTCCCTAACTGATTCTACTCCTAATCTTTGTTTTTGTTTATGTGTATCTCTTATTTCCTATCCCTCCTGACTCCTCTACTTCACTTCTACTCACTATCTCGCCCTCCTACTACTTGACCTACACCTCCTCCAATTTTCCCTTCTTTATCCTCCCACGCCAATAAATCTAAACATCCATCTATATCCCCCTTTAACCTATTCCCTCAACCTCTTCTCTAAATATCTCTCCCTTACCCTCTCCTCCATTCCTATTCCTTTAGTATTCTATTTCTTTATAAATTTAGGCTTTTATACTCTTCTAAATGTATATATATTGTTCTCCTCTTATACCTATACCCAATAAAAGTAGGTTTCTAGAACTACCTCCTTTCCCTTCTAATTCCTCTGTATTAGGTTTTTCCTCTTGTCCCTCATTTGTATAAGGTAATTACTCTTCTTAGCTGTTCCTCAACAGTTTTACTTTTCGAAGTCATATCATGCTCAGGTCTACCACAATCTTTCTTATTAACTATCCAATTGCTAATAATAATCTGAAACGTTTTATATTTTTCATAAATAAAAGGTAAACTCTCTTTATTAAAAGATCCCTTGTAATAGATCTTTTGTACATACTTTACATATACCTTGGCTCTTGTATGTCAAATCTTCTATGAAGTTCAGGATTTTTTTTTTTAACAAACTCTTGAAAGTCTGGCAATTCACTAAATGTTTATTTTTTCATTCAGAATTATGTTTAGGGGGAGGAGCCAAGATGACAGAGTAGAAAGACACACATATGCTAGCTCCTAACACACAGCCCATAAAATACCTGTGAAAAAGAACTCCCAACAAATTCTGGAGCAGTGGAAGCCACACAACAATGGAGTGGAGATTTCTGTTCCAGAGAACCTTGAAAAACCAACACCAAAGGTCCCTTGCGCACTGAGCCCGGAGCAGAGTCCAGCCCTGCCTTGGCTGCATGGCACTGAGAGGAGCAGATCCGAGCAGGCTTCAGGGACGGAATCTCCAGTGGCCACAAAGGTCCTTCCACCCACAGGTGCAAAGGTCAGTGAGAGAACCTGTTTGGCTGGCCGAGAGGAGAACAGGGTGTCTCCATAACTCAGGCCCCCTTGGGAGGCAGCAGCAGAGGCAGCAGAGGACAGGGGCTCCCACATCTTTCATGAAATTATCAAGGAAAACTGCCCTGATATTCTAGAACCAGAGGGCAAAATAAGTATTCAAGGAATCCACCGATCACTGCCTGAAAGAGATCCAAAAAGAGAAACTCCTAGAAGCATTGTGGCCAAATTCCAGAGTTCCCAGGTCAAGGAGAAAATATTGCAAGCAACTAGAAAGAAACAATTCAAGTATTGTGGAAATACAATCAGGCTAACACAAGATCTAGCAGCTTCTACATTAAGGGAGTGAAGGGCATGGAATAGGATATTCCAGAAGTCAAAGGAACTAGGACTAAAACCAAGAATCACCTACCCAGCAAAACTGAATATAATACTTCAGGGGAAAAAAAAAATGGTCTTTCAACGAAATAGAAGACTTTCAAGCATTCTTGATGAAAAGACCAGAGCTGAAAAGAAAATTTGACTTTCAAACACAAGAATGAAAAGAAGCATGAAAAGGTAAACAGCAAAGAGAAGTCATAAGGGACTTGCTAAAGTTGAACTGTTTACATTCCTACATGGAAAGACAATATTTGTAACTCTAAACACAGAATGAATTGAATAGGATGGGATCATATCTTAATAAAATGAAGTTAAGTGGTGAGAGAGACATGTATTGGGAGGAGAGAGGGAGAAATGGAATGGGGCAAATTATCTCTTATAGAAGAGGTAGGTGGGAGACTTTTTAGTGGAGGGAAAAAGAGGAGAGCTTAGAGAAAAACAAGAAGTTGACTCTCATCACATTTGACTAAAGGAAGGAATAAAATGCATACTCATTTTGGTAGGAAAACCTATCTTACAATACAGGAAAATGGAGGAGAAGGAGATAAGCAGGGTGGGGGGGATGATGGAAGGGAGGGTAATGGGAGGAGGGAGCAATTTGAAATCAACACTCTTAGGGAGGGACAGGATCAAAAGAGAGAATAGAAGTAATGGGGGGCAGGATAGGATGGAGGGAAATACAGTTAGTCTTACACAACATGACTATTATGGAAGTCATTTGCAAAACTATGGCCTATATTGAATTATCTGCCTTCCCAAATGAAATGGGTGGGGAGGGAGGAATGGGGAGAAGTTGGAACTCAAAGTTTTAGGAACAACTGCTGAGTATTGTTCTTGCTACTAGGAAATAAGAAATACAGGTAATGGGGAATAGAAAGTTATCTGGCCCTACAGGGCAAAACAGAAGATGGGAACAAGGGAAGGGAAGGATGATAAAAGAGATGGTAGATTGGTGATAGGGGAAATTAGAATGCTTGGTGCATTGGGGTGGGGGAGGAGACAAATGGGGAGACAATTTGGAACCCAAAATTTTGTGAAAATGAATGTAAAAAGTTAAATAAATAAATTTATTATTTAAAAAAAAAAGAATTATGTTTAGCTTTTCAGGTCTGATATTTTTGGTCAGAAGAGCAGCTGTTTTTCTCTTTGATGTATAGTGTGGCAAGACCCGCAGTCTTTTAGCATTACCACTGCTAGGTCTTGTGTGATTTTAATTGTGCCACTGCCAAATGTAAATTGTTTTTTTTTTCTTGTCACTAATAATATTTCATCATTGAGCTAGGGGATTTGAAATTTAACTATAATATTCCAGTGGGTTTCCTTGAAAGATCTTTTTCAGGCTATGATTAGTGTCAAAATATGGATTGCTGCCCAATCTTAGAGGTCTATCAACTGTTTAATTGGCCCCCTATCCAAGAATTCTTCTTGAATTCACCCAAACAGTGCTGATCTTTGTGCCCACATACTTTTAAAATTTTTATTGTAGTTCTTTGTGTATGTCATAAGTCCCTCCTAGATTGCTTCCTCGAAGTCAGACAGTTAGGTGACATCAGACTTGGACTCAGGAAGACCTATTTGAATGAGAGTAAGTGATTTAACCTACATCTGCTTTATTTCCCTCATCTGTAAAACAAGGATAATAATAGTACTTACCTCTGAGAGTTGTTGTTAAGATCGAATGAGATAATATTGATAAAGTGCTTAGCACAATGTCTGATACAAAGTAAGTGCTATAGAAATGTTAGCTATTATTTAACCTCTGTGTCTCCACCAGCAAGGTCTTAGCACAGTACTGTGAAAATGATCGGTGCTTTGTTTACTTTGAATGCTTTCCAAATGACTAACCAATAACATGGGATTCAACCCAAGAAAATACTTTTTCCCTGTCTTAAACCAAAAGACAGGTCCACCTAGGAAGAAAGGAGCCTGAGCAGTTAGACCAAAGGGAAAAGGGAAGGGATGAGGAAACTGAAGCAAATTATGTGTAAAAATTAAGAAATCACGGCTTGTTCCTTGAGATAATAAAAACCTGAGTTCTAAGCAAAATAAAGGAGATGAAAGTTCACAGGATCCGTTCTGCAAGCAGAGAAGCAGGCAGAAAGCAATTTTCAAAATCTAGTCAAAACAGTAAAGATGAAGTGAGGGAGACCAAAAGATGAATCAAACTTGTCTGCTCGGTGAGAGCCATGACCGTGTCCATGTGGCGTGGGCATGAGACCATGTCCTTTCCCATCTTACTCTTCTGCTTGAAGAGTTATGACTACCATGAAGAAGGAGGAAGCACTAGGCTTGGCATGGTCTCTTTACACAGCCTCATATGTGGAGAAATGATTTATTACAAATTCTGTCCCCAGTACTGACCTGGTAATGCAAAAGAATTGTGGGGAATCGTTTTCTCTCTATCTCTCTCTTTCTGTGTGTGTGTCTGTCTGTCTGTCTATGTTTATGTCTACGTGTGTGTGTCTATGTGTCTGTCTCTTTGGCTATCTATTTGTCTCTGTCTCTCCATCTCTGTTTCTCTATTTGTTTCTGTCTTTCGGTTTCTCTCTGTCATACACACACACACACACACACTCATACAGAGCCTTGGTTCTCAAATATCTTCATTTTGAGGAACACGAGCATGCTGGAGATGAAGATGGGGTAAAAACAGAAAGGCTCCTGGTGGTTGTGTTGACTGTCTCCATGGAACAGATTCTCTTATGAAGTATGACCTCTTCTGCTTGTCTTTGTATATTTAGAGACCATATGGCTGTAGGCAGCGGATCCCTTTTGTTTTCTTTCAAGTTCAGTTAACAGAAATGCTTTAGTTTTCCCATAATGGAAGCCCCATCGCTGCCCACTCACCCACCCCATCCCAACCCCTCTCCCAGCAAAATGCACAAAATATGTTTCACACCTTATGTTGACGAATACTCTCGGGGGGATGTTTATGACCAGGTATTAGTCATATGGGGAAGGAATTCTCTTTCAAATCTGTGATTCTCTAATTCTATCTTCACTCAGACTTCAGACTTCCAGTGCTTCATGTGGGGAATACTATGGCATATTAAATAAAGTGGGACAATTAACTGGCTGTAAACCAACTTTGAAAAAAGAAATCTCTTATTTATTTGAGTCTTTGCAACCAACCCAGAAAGGGCAGCAGATAGCAATAGGGGATAATAACTAGGGAATAAGAAAAGTAGAAGGGAAAGAGAACAAGCATTTGTTAAGTAGCACTGTGTGCCTACACTGTGTAAAGCATGTTTTACAAACATTATATCATTTAAGCCTTATGACCATCATGGGAAATGGAGCTGTTATTTTTACTATTTGAGTTAAGGTAGCTAAGGCAAAGAAAGGTTAAGCCACTTGCTCAAGATCACACAGCTAGTAAATATCTGAAGCCAGGCTTAAACTCAGGTCTTTCTGACTCTAGGCCTAGCACTCTAACAATGATACCAGTTGCTTCTGGTATATTCAACCTCCAAAAAAAGAAAATTAAAGCAGAAGTTTTACAAAAAGGTAACAGATGGCTCCCAGACCCTCAGTTTTCAAATGAGAACTTTAAATGGTAATTAACTTTTTACTTGGTTGTTTCTCCCAGTCTTACACACACACACACACACACACACACACATGCACATGCATGCACACACGCACGCACACACACATGCACATGCATGCATGCACACACACACACACACACGCACGCACGCACTCAAGCACCATACCTTATACTTAGAAAACTGGGAAATTTAAAGTTAACTCACATTTAGACGTTTGGCTGTTGCTTACCACGCTAATGATCTTAGGCAAGGAATAGCCACTAAAACAGTAAACCATTTAAAATAAGATTGAACAGAAAAGCAAAACAAACAAAAAACCAGACTATGGAATTTGTTCCTATATGAGTAGTCTTATTCCCCTTCCTGTCAGAGTAATATGAGAAATTAATTCCTCCAGATGACACATGGCTTCCATTAGGCAGGCTCTACAGATAACTGGAATGAGAGAGTTAAGGTCTTCAGAGCAGAATCTTTGCATTATTATGTGAAAACTGCTATCTCCGGTAACTTGTTGGTCATAACGTTCCTGGCTCTGCAGCTCCCAGACAGACTTCACTCAGCCAATACTCATCACTCTTGGTTTTACTTATTCCCATGATGATTCCAACTCATCACTCCCTCTTCATAGTCAAAAATCTTGTTAAGAAACTTCTATTACTCATTCTTCCTCTACCAATTCTTTTGGATAACAATCTACTTGTTCTATAAGTATACATAGCCTCATGGAAAGCGGAGTCCTTGTTCTCTCAATATGTGTTCCTATTTTGGGCCCAGCCAACCTGGGGATAATCTTATTTTTGAAGTTTCTATTTCTATTTCCTCTCTCCTCCCCTAGAGAATAAACAAGGTGTGTGGAGGAGGGAGGAGTGACGTTTATTTTTTAGATCTTACTCTCTCCAGTAGAGGCTGCACTTTATACATTAGACCAAAGTAGACTATCTTTCATATAGATATTTATGCAGGTAATTACTGTTTCAAATTTAGCTTATACCACCACAACTTTCATCTCTCTAGAAACTAATGCAAACAGTAGCATCATTTAAAAACACCTTGAGGGACTAGAAATGTAGTAAATATAGACATCTCCCAACCATCTAGTGGCCTAATAGTGGGAAATAAGAGGAAATAAAATAAATTAAAAAAGACAATGTGAAACTGATGATCTTATCCATTGTTACATAGTAACTATTCATAGTGCTTAGATTAGAGATACCTTCACAAGTCTTCTCTAAATGGTTATCTCAGTACTGTAGTTTTCTCTAAAGGGACATCTTTCACAATTATAAAAGTATTTGGACACTTCCCCTTGATGTTTCCCTTGAATTGGGAATGTCCTCTCACTCTGATAATACAAACTCAGTAAATTGCATGAGAAATATTCCCTTAGAAATTCTCTCTCGTTCTCTCTCTCTCTCTCTCTCTCTCTCTCTCTCTCTCTCTCTCTCTCTCTCTCTCTCTCTCTCTCTCATTAAATTGACAGAGAATGCTGATTGGCTGTGTCCTTTAACAACTTGAAAAGTTATAAAAACCATACCCTAGGAAGTTGAAGCTGCTATCACCAGTTTTCTTAGCATGCCAATATATTTGTTTGCAGTTTGGCTGTCTAGCTTTGATCCACAGTCATTGAACTCCCACTGACAGACATAATCTTCCCAGAAATCAATTCCCCTTTGTCAAGAAAAATCCCCAACAAAATGTAATGAAATATTATTATCTCCATTTATAGAAGAGAGGACTGAGGATCAAAAGGATTGTCTTACTTCTCTAAGTCACACAGATTTTGAACACAGGATTTAAATCAGGTTTTCAGACAATAATTATAGTGATATTTTTATCATACTAGCATGGTTCAAAGAGGATGAATATGGTGGGATGTTAAGAAGAAAATTTAATTTGAATTTGGGATGGACATTAACCTGAAGACTCAATTTAATGGTGTCCCCCAATCCACTTGATCAATTTCGGATGTTAACCTTTTCAGTAAGAGACAGTTTCCAATAAGATAAATATGTGCTTTGTGTCAGGGCTGAAGGCATTGTATATTGAGATGGCATGGTTCTGATTGATGAATTTTGTCCACAATATTTTACTATGGTAAAGCTGATTGGCCAGTAAAATTTGAGATTCAACTACTCTATGAGCTGTCAATGTCTGGTATATGATAATCTCTTAATAAATGATTACTGACTGATTGAGTATCAGAGATACAAACAAGAAACAATTAATCCCCTGCTTTATTTGCCTCCACACTCACACCTACAGCCTCAACAGCCCTAAGAGCTACAAGCTCATAGAAGTGAAAACATGATTTCCTAGGCACATCTCAGTCCCTGGATTCTTAATTTTTCTTTCTTTCAAATTTCTTCTCCAAGAGAGATTAGGAAATAGCAATCCTGAGAAATGGGTATTTCTACCCTTGGAAGCTGCTACTTCATGATTTTGAGAATTTGAGAATGCTAAACTCAGATGCCCAGTCTCTACTGAAATATGGGAGAGTATTTTCCAAAATCACATTTCTCAGAAGAGATGACCATGAACATGATAATCCTAAAACCTCAAGGAGACTACATAGCCATGAGTGACAAGCCAGAAAACTTGGATTTTGTCAGTTTCCCAGATGTTACAGATCTGAAATAGCAGCCCCAGATATTTTGTCCCATTAAATTGTCTTTACACTTTAAGAACATGTGATGAGTATGATGAGTTATTGTTTTGTATTCCTGAATATGAAGGAACCAACTGTTCAGTGATTCAAAACTGGTCCCCGATGAACGATATAGATTGGATAAAGAAAACATCTATTAGCAATAAACAATTTTAAGCATAAGATTTTTTCGATTAAAAATGGATTTTACCCTTAACAGAACTTGTCTTTAGGAAATGTACTTCACTCTTAGATAAGAAATTCAGGCCCAAGCTGGGATGCTAATAAAAAGGAGCATGAGTTAAGTACAGGTTACTTGACCTGGCTAGTACTAGTAGTGAGAATCAAAAGTCCCAAGATTCCTTTGATGAAATGTCAAACAAAATACTATATGATTTCTTCATAGAATCATTATTTCATAGTCAAAGAGGTTATACAATAATTTATAGATGAAGAAGCTAAAGCCAGGAGAACTTGCATGATTTACCAAGGGTGACACAGCTAGTAAGCATTTGAAGTGGGCTTTGAGCTCAATTCTTCTTGACGTCAAATTCAACAGCATATTCACTATATCAAGTTGCCTTTCTGAGACCATACTGTCTCTTTGGACTTAATCAGAATGAAATTTATATGAATACAAAAGAGGTAGGAAGCACACAAAAATATCATGGTGCACATAGGAAAGAAAGGTTGACAGATTGGACTTTAAAGCTCAGTTTTAAAGCATGGACCATCACCCAAATAATCTGTTACTTCATAAGAAGTAAAAAGAAACCATTGGACTAGAATTTGTACACAAGGGATACAAAAAAAACATAAAGTGTCCCAAAAGTCTTTGGTCAATAAAACAGTAAAACTGCCAGTTTTAGGGAATTTAAACTTCCCTAAGACTTTTGGGACTCCTTGTATCTACAAAACTTAATTTGATGAGGCATTAAAAAAATTTGGTGAAACAATTTAGTAAATATACTTGGGAAAAATTTTTGGCAATTTGAAGTGAAAGACTTATTTTCTACCATTTCATCTGGAATTAGTATGTTTAAAAAAACTAAGCTAAACTATATAAAATGGAAGAAATGGAATAAAGCATTTTTCCAATTACAGAAGGGAAATTAATTTTTGACTCAACTAATAGAAAAAATAATTATGAACAAATAAATGAGTAGTTATATGGAAAAATTCTCTACAAAAGCAAAAATACATACATTTTAAATTGGAGAAAATATTTATAGGAAATAACACAGGTAAAAACTTGATGCAAAATATTTGAGGTTTTGTTTCAAAGAACATAATAATAATTTGCAGTTCACATTTGGTAAACTGTCAAAGAATATCAATAGGAAATTTCCAAAAGAGGAAACATGAATTGTTTCTATTAATATTTATTGGTTACTTTTGTTCTTATATCACCTTCCTTCCTGAATATATCACAAATTTTACCCTGTTCCTTGTAACAATATTTGAAATGAAAGGAGAGTAAAGAAAATAGCCTGTCAAATTTTACTAATGCATCCAACAATGTTCTACATTCATAGTCACTAAACTCTGCAATGAAGGAAGGGAGGTATATTTTCTCAACTCTTCTCCAGAGCCTGATTAGTTTTTTTATAATTATATATCATAGTTTCATTTTATTGTGCTTCCCCTTTCCATTATTAAAATCATTGTGCATATTTTATTTTTAATTTTGCTTACTTAATTCTACTTTAATTCAAGTCATTCCATGTTTCTCTGAATTCTTCACATTGGCCAATTCTTGCCACCCAGTAATATTCCATTATATTCACTATTTGTTTAAGACATTTTTTAGCTGATAGGCGTCTTCGTTGGTAAACACAAGTTGTTAATAATCACTTTAAAATATTCAATCTCACCAATAATTGGAAATGTAAATTAAAACAACTTCACAACCATAAAATTGGCAAAAGCAATTAAAAGCAATAAAATTCAGTGCTGACTGTATTAGGAACAGTGATAATTACATATTACTAATGGAAAGGCACACTTATAGAATCCTTTGAAAGATTCATATAGGGAAATATAGCAAAAGTTGCAAAAATAATGAACATGAAAGGGTTGTTTTAAAAAAGGGTCATCTATCCAATGCTTTTCATAACAACTTTGCCACTAGGCCATCTGGTCACCACCTCGGATCAGGTACAAAACTAGGATCTAGACAATACAGACCTTTTCCCATTTGACTCGTGTACCACTGACCACCACTGGGGTAAGTTAAACAATTCTCTCAATTAAGTTGTTACAAATTTGTGTCACATATGCTCAACTGGACCCTCACTTCCGCACACCAATCTTTTTATTTTCCTTCACTCTCTTCACATTCTTCCCAAAATATAAACTAAAAATCTCTTTTCTCTCTAAGTTATCTATATTATCTTCTACTCTTATTCAAAAAAAAAAAATAACATCATTCATACTTCAACAGGAAAAAAAATTGAAGTCATCCATCAAGTGCTTCACTGTCCGTCTGATCTCTTACCGTGGTAGCTACTAAGCTGTATGTGATCATGAGTGTGGCCACATAACATTTGAATGATTTCTTTCTGACTGTTTGAGGTGTTTCCTCTTTGATCCTTGATCTGGGAGCATTGGAATTTGGCTATAATATTCCTCGAAATTTTAATTTTGAGATATCTTATAGATGGTCATTGGTGGAGTCTTTCAATTTCAAGGTTACCTGGGCAAGGTTCCTTGACAAATTCTTGAAATATAATGTCTAGGATATTTCTTTCAACATGGCTTTGAGGTAATCTAATAATTTTAAAGTTGTTCTTCCTCAATCAACTTTCCAGACAAGCTGTTTTTTCTACTAGATATTTCACATTTTTTTCATTTTTTAACTTTTATTGATTGTTTCTTGCTTTCTCAAGTCATTAGCTTCCTCTTGCTCAATTCTAAATTTTAAGGAATTATATTCTTCAGTGAGTTTTTGTAACTATTTCTATTTTTAAGGTGTAATTTTCTTCAATAATCCTTGTGCCTCTTTTACCAAGCTGTTAATTATATTTTTATAATTATCTTCCTCTGTTTTTATTTAACTTTTTTACAATATCACTTATTTGATTTTGAAAATTTTTAGCTCTTCTAGTAATTATTTTTGGGATTGTATCCAATTCAGCTTTGTTTGTAGTCACTTTGACTTCATTGTCTTCTTTGAAGTTTGAGTCCTGATCTGCCCTGTAACCACAGAAGCTTTTTATATTCATCATATTTTTGCTGCTGCTTGATAATTTTTCTATCATTTTCTTAATTTGGAGCTTTTACTAATATTGAGCTCTGTTTTTGGCATGGGTGTTGAAGGAGCATCATCTCAAAATGCATAAATCATTTAATGACTTTAACAGTATGAAGACAGTTTAAAGGAATCTACATAGAAAGAGTGTGGGAAATGAATTTATTATGTTGGGATGATGTAATAAGAATACATAGGTCAGAAAGATGGATCTCTTTGAAAAGGAGGAAGAATGGAAAAAATTATCTCACATAAAAGCCACAAAGAGTTTTTATAGTGAAGGAAAAATGGCCAAGAAAGAAGGAGTGATTATATATGAGTCTCATTCACATCTAAATTAGTTAAAAGAGGAAGAGTGTGTGTGTGGGAGAGGGTGTACACTCAACTGGTAATAAAAATCTATTTTACCCAACAGGGGGTAGAAAAGGAAGGTGATGAGAGATAGAAAGGGTTAAAAAAAGGCAGTAAAAGGGAGATCAAATAAAATAAGGCCCTGGTCAGAAGCAAAACAAATTTTAGAGGAGACACGAGAGAGAGAAGGATAAACAGAAGACAATAGAACTGAGGAAAATACAAAGTTAACAATCATAACTGTGAATGTAAATAGGATGAACTCACTCATAAAATGGAAGCCAAAAGCAGGATGATTTAGAAACCAGAATTTAACAATAAATTACTTATTATAACAAATAGACTTCAAAAAGAAAAACATACAGAGTCATTTTAAAATTATGCTATTCCATTCATTAAATTACATTTCCCAATTACATTAAAAAATATTTTTAACAATCACTTTTGGCTCAGAGCCAAGACAGCAGAGAAGAAGCAGGGACTTGCCTGAGCTCTCCCTCAAGCCCCTCAAAATACCTGTAAAAAATGACTCAATAAATTCCAGAGCAGTCGAAGCCACAAAATGACAGAATAATACAAATTTTCAGCCCAAGACAATCTGAAAGGTCAACAAAAAGGTCTATCACACCAGGCTAGCAGCAGAACACAGTCTACCATGAACAAAACCAGCACAGAAGGGGCTAGAGCAGACTGTAGGGGACTGAATCACTGGCAGCTGCGACAGTTTCCAGACTTCTCAAATGATAAAGACAGCTTTGAAGGTCAGTGGGAAAGGTCTCACACCTGGGTTAGAGGGGAGCATAGTCTGCCCCAACTTTAGCTCCATGGCAGGGGAAGCTTCTGCTATCACAGCAGATACCTCTGGAGTACTCAGTCTGCAGACAGTGGGGAAATCAAGCAGCTGATATGGGTGTCAGTTCCAAGACAGAAAAGAATGCTTGTAATTGCTCACACATTCCTCTTTAGATCACAGCTCTTTGGAAGAACTAAAATTGTACATATCCCTAGACATATCTCTGAAAACAGATGCACAAAATCCCTGAAGCTTGGGGCAGTACAACTTCCACTTAACAGAGAGGTCAAAAGTGAAATAATTAGCTGAGAAAAGGAGCAAATGGGGGGAAAAATCAGACTATAGACTCTTACTTTCTTAATGAAAAGGTATTCACTTACATCATTGGTGAGAAGGAAGATCAAAACATGCAAACAAAAGAAGACAACAAAGTTAAAGCTTCTGCATCCATAACTTCCAAGAAAAATACGAATTTGTCTCAAGCCATGGAAAAAAATCAAAAAGAATTGTGTAAATCAAGTAAGAGAAGTAGAGAAAAATTGGAAAGAGAAATGAGAGGGATGAAAGAAAATCATAAAAAAAACTGACTGAACAGTTTACTAAAGGAAAGTCAGAAAAATGCTGAAGAAAATAACAATGAGGGGAAGAATACTTTAAGAAGCAGAATGGGCCAAATGGAAAAGGAGGTCCAAAAGCTCACTGAAGGAAACAATTTGTTAAAAAATAGAATGTAGCAAATGGATGCTAATAACTTTATAAGAAATCAAGAAATCATAAAAAAAAAACCAAAAGTATAAAAAAAATAGAAGGCAATGTGAAATATCTCATTGGAAAAACAACTGACCTGGAAAATAGATCCAGGAGAGATAATTTAAAAGTTTTTGCACTATCTGAAAGTCATGGACAAAAAAAGATCCTAGCAATCATATTTCAAGAAATTATCAAGGAAAACTGCCCTGATATTCTAGAACCAGAAAGTGAAATAGAAATTGAAAGAATCCATCAATCATCTCTTGAAAGAGATCCCCAAAGTAAATTCCCAGGAATATTTTAGCCAAATTCCAGAGTACCCAGGTCAAGGAGAAAATATTACAAGTAAGCAGAAAGAAGGAATTCAAGTACTGTAGAAACACAATCAGGATAACATAAGATTTAGCAGCTTCTATACCAAGGGATTTGAGGCTTTGGAATATGATGTTCTGAAGGTCAAAAGAGGTAGCATTAAAACCAAGAATCACCTACCCAGCAAAAAATAAGTATAATACTTCAGGGGAACAAATGTATAGTCAATGAAATAGAGAATTTCCAAGTGCTCTTGTTGAAAAGACCAGAATAGAATGGGAAATTTGACTTTCAAACACAAGAATCAAGAGAAGCATGAAAAGGTAAACAGGAAAGAGAGAAACCTTAAGGGACTTATTAAAGTTGAACTGTTTACATTACTACATGGAAGGATAATATTTGCAACTCTTGAGACTTTTCTCAGTAGTAGAGTAGTTGGAGGGATTGTATATGTATAAACAGAGGGCATAGGTGAGCTGAATATGAACGAATTATATCGAAAAAATAAATTTAAATGCTGAGAGGAATGTGCTGGGAGAGATAGAATGCAGTAAATCATCTCACATAAAAGAGGCAAAAAAGAGCTTTTACAATGGAAAGGAAGAGGGGAAAGGTGAGAGGGAATAAGTGAGCTTCACTCTCATTGCATTTGGCTAAAGAAGGGAATAATATATACACAAAATTTGGTATGGAAATCTATCTTACACTACAGGAAAGTAGGGGGGATGGGGATAAGAGAGAGGAGATAATAAAAGGAATGGAAGATTGGGAAAAAGGTAATCAGAAGCAAACCCTTTTGTGGAGGGACAGATCAAAGGAGAGAATAGGATAAATGGAGGGTGGGACAGGATAAAGGCAAATATAGTTAGTCTTTCACAATATATCTGTTATGGAAGTGTTTTGCATGATTACACATGTATAACCTATATCTAATTGCTTTCCCTCTCAATAAGAGTGGGCGATGAGGGGGAAAGGGAGAGAATGTAGAACTCAAAGATTTAAAAATGCATGCTAAAAATTGTTTTTACATGTAATTGTGAAATAACATACATAGGCAATAGGGTATAGAAATCTATATTGCCCTACAGGAAAATAGAAAGGAAGGGGATAAGAGAAGGGGAGAGGGGTATATGATAGAAAGGAGGACAGATTGGAGCAAGGGATAATCACAATGTATGCTGTCCTGGGGTGGGGGAAGGGGGAAAGTGGGGAAAGAATTTAAAATTGAAAACATATGGAAATGAATGTTGAAAACTAAAAATAAATTTAATTTAAAAAACAAATAAAACAATCACTTTAAAAAAATTAAGTTCCAAATTCTTTTTTTTCTTCCCAAGCATCTTACCTCCTTGAGAAGTCAAAAAAATTGATTTTAATTAGACATGTAAGGTCATGCTAAATATATTAGCCACATTGCAAAAAAAAGCAGAAACAAAAGAAAGGTTTCTGGTGGACAAGAGAGGAGTTTTTTAAACTCCTCTCCCTTGATTGTGCCACTTTGGAGGATCTGAGAAATTATGGGTCCCCAGAGTATACCTTCCTCTTGACAAAGGATTCAAAAGTCAAATATCTAGGTGCAAAAATGCCCAAAAAATGGGGAAAAAATAAGACTATAGAAGTGCATTTTCTTGATGAACAGGCATTTTCTTCCATCCTTTCAGATGAGGAAGAACAATGCATGCTGTCAGAGGAAATCAAGGCTTCTGCATCCAAAACATCCAAAATAAATATGCAATAGTCTCAAGCCATGGAAGAGATCAAAAAGGATTTTGAAAATCAAGTAAGAGAGGTGGGAAGAGAAATGGGAGAGATGTAAGAAAATCATGAAAAGTGAGTCAACAGCTTGCTAAAGGAGACCCCAAAAGATACTGAAGAAAATAACACCTTTAAAAATAAGCTAACTCAATTGACAAAAAGAGGTCCAAAAAGTCATTGAGGAGAAGAATGCTTTAAAGAGCAGAATTATCCAAATGGAAAAGGAAGTTCAAAAGCTCACTGAAGAAAATAGTTCTTCAAAAATTAAAATGCAGCAGATGGAAACTAATGACTTTATGAAAAGCCAATAAATTATGAAGCAAAACCAAAAGAATGAAAAAATAGAAGATAATGTGAAATATCTCATTGGAAAAAGAACTGACCTTGAAAACACATCCAGGAGAGACAACTTAAAAATTATGGGACTACCTGAAAGCTATGATCAAAAAAAGAGCCTAGATATTGGGAGGAGAAAAGGAGAAATGGAACTGGGCAAATTATCTCTCATAAAAGAGGCAAAAAACACTTTTTCAGTGGAGGAGAAAAGGGAGGAGGTAAGAATGAAAATGTGAAGCTTACTCTCTTCACATTTGGCTTAAGGAGGGAATAACATGCTCACTTAATTTAGTATGAAAACCTATCTTACACTACAAGAAAGTAGGGGAGAAGGAGAGAAGTTGGGTGGGAGGATGATAGAAGGGAGGGCAAGTGGGAGGAGGGAGTAATTAGAAATAAATACTTTTGGAGAGTGACAAGGTCAAAAGACAGTATAGAATAAATGGGAGCAGGATAGGATGGAGGGAAATATAGTTAGTCTTACACAACATGACAATTATTGAAGTCTTTTGCAAAGCTCCACACATATAGCCTGTATTGAATTGCTTGCCTTCTCAGTGGGGATGGGTAGGGAGGAAGGAAAGGAGAGCAGTTGGAATTCAAAATATTAGGAACAAAGTTTGAGAATCATTTTTGCATACAGTTGGGAAATAAGAAATACAGGTAATGGGGTATAGAAATCTATCTTGCCTTTTAAAAAAAGAGAGAAAATAGAGATAAGAGAAGGGAAGGATGTGGTAGAAGGGAGGGCATATTAAGGGAAGGGGTACTCAGAATGCAAAGCCTTATGGGGTGAGGGGAGGGGAGAGATAGGGAGAAAATTTGGAACTGAAAATTTTGTGGAAATGAATGTTGAAAACTAAAAATAGACTAATTTTTTTTTAAATTCAAAAAAAATAAAATTAACAAAAAAAATTTATGAATACAGATAGCTTTTATTTCTCATCTGGAAACTGCCTGTTCATTTCCTTAACCATTTATTAATTGAGGAATGATTAATATTCTTATAAATTTGGTTCAGCTCTCATTTGAGAAATTAGACCATTTTCAGAAAAACTCACTGTAACAAAATTTTCCCAGTATCTTGCTTTCCTTCAAATTTTGGATGCATTTGTTCTGTTTGTGCAAAATATTTTTAATTTAATGTAATCAAAACCATCCATTTTACATCAGCATATTTGTGTCATGGAAATTATTTGGTGGAACTCCTTATTTGTCTATTGTTTTCAATTAATTTATATACCATTGGAAATAATTGGATTTTTTAAAATGTTTCACCAAATTCACTTGGCAGTCCATCTAGTCCTGGGGATTTTTTCTTATGGAAATCATTTGTACCTTGTTCAATGCCTTTTTCCAAGATAGGATTATTTGAGTATTGCATTTCCTCTTCTGCTAATCTGGGAAATTTGAATTTTGTGAATATTTGTCCATTTCACTTAGATTGTCAGGTTTATTGGCATATAAATGGACAAAATAGTCCCAAATAGTTGCTTTAATTTCATCTTTATTTTTGGTGTATTTACCTGTTAGATTTTTGATGCCAATAATTTTCTTTTCTTTTTAGAAATCAATGTAACCAACGACTTGTCTATTTTATGTTATCACTTTTTGTGCACAAAACCAGTTTCTACATTTATTTATCAATCCAGTAGTTTTCTTTAAACTTTATTAATCTCTCTATTGATTTTCAGGATTTCCAATATGATGTTTAATTAAGGATTTTTAATTTGTTCATTTTCTAGTGATTTTTTTGCATTTTTTAAATTAAATTTATTCTATTTTTTTAATTGAATGAACAATTCATTGGATATGTTCTTTCTCTGTTTTACTGTATATAAATTTTTGAGGAGGGAGGAGAAGGAGAACAATTTGATGTAAGTATTTTCCCCTCAAGTCCTTCTTTGGGTGTATTACACATTCATCTTTTGATGTATCCTACAAATGTTAGCATGATGTTTCATTTTCATTCTCTTTAATGAAATTATTAATGTTTGTATGATTTTTTGTTTGACCCACTAATTCTTTAGGATTAGATTAGATTCCAATTAATTTTTAATATTTTTCCATGACCTCTTATTGAATGCAATTTTGTTGCATTATTGGTTGAAAAGAATGCACTTACTGTTTCTGCTTTTTTGTATCTGTGAGGGTTTTATGTCCTAATATAATTTTTGTGATCATGCCATGTACAACTGAGAAAAAGATATACTCTTTTCTATTCTTATTCAATTTTCTCTAGAGATGTAACATATCTAACTTTTCTAAAATTTTATTTATCTTTTTATTTTCTTATTTATTTTATGGTTAGACTTATCTGGTTCTGAGAGGGCAGAACTTCCTGTAGCTCATTTAACTTTTTTTTTAAAGAATTTAGATTCAATACCATTTAATTCATATGTTTAGTATTGGTATGACTTCATTGTCTATGGTAACTTTTAGCAAATGTTGTTTCTTTGATTATCTCTTTCAATTAGGTCTATTTTTTGCTTTTGGTTTGTCTGCCATCATGACTGCTATCTGTATGTTTTTTTAACCTTGGCTGAAATATACTGTTCCAGTCCCTGATTTTTACTGTGCATGTTTCTCTGTTTCAAGTGTGTTTCTTGTAGAAAACAGATTGTTGAATTTTGTTTTCTAATCCATTCTGCTACCCTCTTCCATTTTATTGGTACATTCATCCCATTCCCTTTCACACTATGGGTACTGTATATTTCCTTTCATCCTGTTGTTTCTCTGTTTCTTTCAGGATGCTTACAATATTTTCACTTTAATGTGGGGTCTCTGAAACTTTATCATAATATTCCTTGGACTTATTATTTTGGGAACTCTTTCAGGAAGTGATCAATAGAGTGACTTAGTTTCTATTTTAAGCCTTTAATTCTAGGATTTTTTGCTTGCTCATTTCAGTTGTGTCTGACTCTTTCTGACCCCATATGGGGTTTTCTTGGGAAAGATACTAGAGTAGCTTGGCATTTTCTTCTCTAACTCATGTTGTAGATGAGAGAACTAAGGCAAATGGAAAAATGACTTGCACATGGTCACAGAGCTACTAAATGTCTGAGTCCTGGTTTGAATTCAGGAGCATGAGTCTTTCTGACTTCTGGCTTGGAATTTTATCCACTGTGTCATCTAGCTGCCTGGTTCTGAGATATCAGGACACTCTTTTTCTTGATAATTTCTTGAAATATGATGTCTATGCTCTCTTTTGATCATGGTTTTCAGATAGTCCAATGATTCTTACATTTTCTCTCCTCAGTCTATTTTCTAGGTCAGTTGTTTTTTCAATAAGTTATCTCACATAGTTGTCTATTTTTCCCATTTTTCATGTTGATTCTTTCTTGATATGTCATGGAGTCATTGACTTCTGTTTGCTCAATTCTAATTGTTAAAGATTAATTTTCCTCAGTGAGTTTCCATACCTATTTTTCCATTTTGCCAGGTATACATTTTAAGCTGCTCTTCTCTACAATGTTTTTTTTTTCTTTTTGCATCTTTTATCATTTGGTCAATTCTGATTTTTAAGGTGTTATTTTCTTCAATATTTTTGTGCCTCTTTTACCAAGCTGTTAAAAGAGGCACAAAAATATTCAAGAAAAATAACACATTGACTTTCTTTTCACAATATTCTTGCATTCCTTTCATTTATTTTCCCAATTTTTCCTTTAACTCTCTCATTTAATTTTTTAAAAACTTTCTGAGTTCTTCTAGGAATTCTTCAGTAGCCTGTGTCCAGTTAATATATTTTCTTGAAGCTTTGGTTGCAGCTCTTTTGACATCACTGTCTTATTCCAAGTTTGTGTCTTAATCTTCCCTATAACCACAGTAGCTTTTTTATGTTCATGTTGATTTTTTGTTGTTTGCTGTTTTCATCCTATTTCCTGACTTTTGCCCGTATGTTAAAATTTCATTTTGCTTTCAGAGTAAAGAGGTCACTGTTCTCAGCTTCAGGTTTAAGGGTCTATAAGTTTTTGGTACTTTTAAGGAGGTATGATTTAAGGAAAGTTATGGTAACTGCCCTTCTGGCCTGAGCTCTGATTTTTACCCAGGAAAGGTCCTTGTTTCCCTTCAGCCCCAAGTGCTAGGGCTCCTCTTGGCCATGAAACTGTCACAAGTTCTCTGCTCCCTAGTGAATTACCACAAGTACTCTTCTTTCCCTGGAACTGTGGCAAGGGCACCTGTACTCCTCTACTCACAAGCACTAGAGGCCCGCTTTGCCTCAGAACAGCAGCCTAGAACTGTGCATACACAATGCAACAGAGTCCTGTCAAGAGAGGGTGTCCTATAATGTTTCACCAGTTTTCTGACCCCCTTATTGTCCAGCTCCCAAAGCTGCTTTGGTATTGTCACAGACACCTCCAAGTCCTGCTACTAGTATTGCAGAGGACGCATTAACATCACATATACACCGTATATGCTGTATTCCAGGCTGAACACCAGCTGAGTGTGACAGAACTTTCCTGTTCACCTCCTAAATTACGGGAAAATGTCTCATCCTGATCTTTTGTTGCCTCTGTCACTTCAGAATTTGATTTTAGGTGTTATTTTAAAGTTGTTTAGAGGGGAATGTTAGAAAAGTTCAATTGAGTTGCTGTCTGTATTTCTGCCCTCTTGGTTCCATCCCATCCCTATTCTTCTTGACCTCTCTACAGCATTTGATGCTGTTGAAAATGTGCTTTTTCTGGACACTGTCTTCTCCCTGGGTTCCTTAGTATTGATCTATCATTGTTCTCTTATACCTATCTGAATAAGTCAGCCAATAAATAAGCATTTATTAAGCACCAACTTTGTGTGAAGCACTGTCCTAATTTATAGGGATGCAAAGAAAGGTAAAATTCACTCCCTGGCCTCACAGAGCTCACAGTCTAATGTGGGAGAAAATAAACAAACAAAACTACAAATAAGTTGCATGCAAGATGAATAGGAAATAACTAAGGGAAAAGAAGGATTAGAAAAGTTTTCCAGCAGAGATGGGATTTTAGTTAGAATTTGAAGGAAGCCAGGAGGTAAAGATAAAGAAGGAGGGGAATTCAGACATGGAGGACAACAAGAGAAAATGCCCAGAGATAGACTGTTTTGTTTATAGAATAGCAAGGAAGCCAGTTTCACCGGATCAGAGTATATGGCATAGTGTAAGGAATAATACTAGAAAGGAATGAACTAGAAAGGAAAGTTTTTGAATGGTGTTAAATGAATCTTAAATGAAAACAGCATTCTGTGTTTGATTCTTGAAGTAATAGGGAATCATTGGAGTTTATTGAGAATGTGGGTAATATGGTTGAACCTGAATGATCATTCTCAGTTTCCTTTGAGGGATCTATGCCCCAGTACCTGTTCCAGTTTATACCAGCATTCCATTCTAGACCCTCTTCATTTTCCTCTCCATGTACCTTCTAGTGGTGATTTTGTCAGCTTCCTTGGGTTCAGTTATTATTTCTATGGAATTAACTTCCAAATCTACATATCCATACCTTATCTCTCCCCTGATATTCTGTCATACATCTCTAATTGCCCGGTGGACCCTTCCACCACATACATCACTGCATAGGCATCGCAAACTCAATATGTCCCAAATGAAACCATCACCTTTTCCCCTAAACCCATCCTTTTCAGTCTTTCCTATTTCTACCTAGGAAATCACTATTATAGTTACCCAATTACCAATCTTTACTCTTCTCTTACCAACCCATCTCCATTTCCAATCAGTTACCAAGCCTTTTCAATTGATCCTTGATATCTCACATCCAACCCTTCTCTACTCTTTCTCTCTAACTATGCTAATTCCCTCACTCAGGACCTTCTGCCTAGACTATTGATCTTGATGAACCTAACCTCTCCCAATCACAACTCCAAACAGCCACCAAATTGAAATTTCTAAATCACTCATCAAATCTCATCACTGGGGTAGGTAAAAGATGAAATGAGTGCGGAAACATAGGTTCAAGTTTCTGAGCGTATTGATTTATTAAACAATGCATGCCAATTGCATAACAAATTGGGACCAGTTGCCTTCCTCAGCTTTGGCACTGGATCCCAAATACAGGGGGAAGCAGATTTTATACATTAAAAACAATTGATCAAATGAGACCAATTAGTTAAAAGAAAACAGTTAATCAGGATACAGAATTAAGCAATCTAATTCATAATAGAAGGAAAGATTAGGGGCTTTTTCAGTTTGGGAGGGGTAGAATGAACAGGTGTAATTCTCTGAAATCAGAAAAAGTGGTGTCCCACTTCCCTCAAGTGTTTGTATTCAATCAAAGGAACATGGAAACAATAACTGATTAAGCAGTATGGGGCCAATTTTTAGAAAAGACATCAGTTTCTTGAGATGTCTAATTATGAAAAAACTCCTTGCATCAATCTTTGGATCTAATTAGATTTCTGGTCAGAATAAGGTAGGTCCTTAGTTAGGGGTGTCTAAGCAATAGGCAGAAGTGGTCCAGCTTCCAAGTCACACAGGGCTGAGTTTAAACAATACAACAAAGTCCTTTCACAATTTCCACAACTAAATAAAGTGTTTGTTTTTTTTTACAAGACAGAAACTGAACATGAAATTGAATAAAGGGGACTGAACCAGCTCCAAAACTGAATCACAAGATGGAGTCACTGTGGTTCACTCAATTCCCAATACTACTTACTATTCTAATCCCTCTCAATTCCCTCATTTCCCTTTGGCCCAAGAAGTCTCAGTGGCTCCCCTTTGCACCTAGGATAAAAATACATTCCTCTTGTTGGCATTTAAAGCCTTTCATGATCAGTCTCTAAACTGTCCTTCCAAGCTTTTATACACTGCTCTTCCTCAGGCACTTCTACGATCCAACCATCTGTTCTTCACAAACAACTTAACCTTTTATCTCCAGTCTCTACACCATTGTGCAGGCTGCCCCCCATACCTGGAATAATCTGCCTCCTCCCCTCCATTCTTTGGTACCCTCCATCTCTTTTCAAGTGTCAACTCCAGGGTAACTTTCTACAAGGAGCCCTTTCTTAACTCTCAATTGTTATTACTTTCTCCGTCCAAAATTGTTTTTTATTACTATATTATTCTTTAATTTTGTAATTATTATATTATTTTTATTTGTAATCTGCAATTTTTTAAAAATTTTTAAATTTTGCAGCTCAGTATTGTGTACTGAATTATACATGCACACATTGTTTTCACCCAATAGAATGCAAAATCCCTGAGGGATTTTTTCTTTATTTCCATTTTGTTTTTGTATCTCTGATATATCATAAAATGTCTGGAACAAAGTAAATCTTTAATGAAAGCTTATTGAATTGAAAAAAAACCTGGAAGCAACCTATATGTTCAGCAATCAGGAAATGATTAAATCAATGACTATATATCAATGTGGTAGAACACTCTAATATAATTAAATCTGACAGATATGAGAAATACAAAGAAATCTGAAAAGACATTTATGTAATAATGCAAACTGAAATATATAAAAAGAAAAGAACTGAATTAAAGATTAACTAGTAGTGTATGAGAGAAAAAGTGAATGAAAATGAATAGGACAAGACTCTTGATGTCTTAAAGGGAGTCAAAAAAGTGATATTTTTTGCTTTGAAGTTAGTTGCCTCAAATTTCAGTGGTTATAAAACAAGTTTATTTGGTTGTATTGATACTGAATTTTACATTCTTAATAAAACACTTAATATATTGTTTTCAAGAGTGTCCATTCTCCTAAGGTCTTTTCTCTGGACCTTGTTCCCTCATTTCTTCTAGTGACCTAGTAGAAATGGGTGACCCGAATGGTTCAAGAAAAGTAATCATAGCTTTTAAAAATAAGTTTGTATCACAAATCTTGGGTTTATTGTCAAATATTCTCTTTTTGTTATATGAGTCATTGTGAGAGACTTAGTTTGCATTGAGCTAACAGCTTTAGCTGTTAGTCCATGGGGTTTGTATTTCCAAGTGAACATCCCTCTTTCTCAGGCAAACTCTTATCTTTGCTTTGTGTTATTCTGATTTCAAACAGTCTTGTTATCCAAATTCCTGGAAATTTCTAGGAGTATTGATCCTTGAAAGGTTGGGGATTATAAACAAGCTTGGAAAGAGCTAGTGAAGGATAGAGAGAAAATCTCCCCCAATAGCTTCTCTTTCTACTAGGCTTAATCTCCACTATTCTTCCTTGGCCTTCATTATTTTCATCTGATTGACTAATTAATAATGTTTAAGAGGGTTCATGGGTTGGATGCAGCACAGGATGTTGGACTTAGTCAGAAAGACCTGAGTTTGAGTCCCACCTCAGTTACTTACTAGCTCTATGACCCTCAGTAAGTCATCTCACCTCCCTATACCTCATTTTCCTTATCTGCAAAACGGATAATAACACCTATTCCAGTGTTATTGTGCGGATTAAATGAAATAGTAGATTCAAAGCAATTCATCAGCCGTAAAGCTCTCTATAAATGCTACCTATCATCATCTTCTTCACCATCATCATCTCTCCATAGATCAATCAGTTACAAATGAAACAAACTCTCACATAATCATAGTCTATACCCCTACAATCCATGGAAGCTATCTTGAGAATTTAAACCATTCCATAAAAGAGACTAGGCAAGTCAATGCCAGCTATTATTTCTTTCTGAAAAGGCTATGTGTTAGTTATGAGGGAAGGAGATCACCCAAAAGAATCCTTAGACATGTACTAATCAGTAAAGCTAGAGGTCCAATATTAATACAGGTAATTTCTTTGATAATTATTCACTTCATAATTCAATTGCACACTCACAGACAAGCAAAAAGAACTTGCCAAAGACCTTCACTCATCCAAGAAATATTTAGATAGACCAGTTAATTTCCTCTTGTTTAGATCCCTTGTATAGAATTCGCATAACTCACACAAACATCAAGAAAGTCAAAGGACTCGATTTGAATCTACATGGAATCCTTATCCCAGTCCTATTCTATCATTCCTGTCAGCTATTAACGTATTTGGTTTGCTTCACCAATTAATGTGGATTCAACATTCACTAATATAAGTTTCATGCTGATCCTGTCTTTCTCTGTTTCCCTCTGTGTCATCCAAGAGTCCCCCTCTCTAAGCCCCCAGTTAGCTACCTAAGGTTCTAGTTATCTTGTGTATTGGACTTCTTTATGCATTTTGCCTTTACCAGTTATAGGACACAGTTATAGTTATAGTCATAGTTCATGACAAAGACATTTAATTAAATTGCAATATATTAAAATAATAATAGTTTCTCCCCAAGATCTCAAATTTACCCTCCCAAAGATCCATCCATATACACACTCACAGGGAAGAATGGATCATTTTAGAGGATCAAGTGTGGGCTGACCAACTGCACAGAGAGAGATGAATTCTTGGGGAATAAATGTGACCAGAGCATCCACAAGGAAGAACAATTCACATTTCTGACACTGCAAATTTGCTGATATTTTCTAGTGTTCTCATAATTTCATTGTCTTCTATCCCTGCCTCCCACCAGGCATTGCTTCTCTGCTATCATTGGCCTGTTAATCGGCTCTTTCAACCATCTCCACCATCTATGAGTGGGAGGGGATATTTTCACATTATTAAAAGAAAGGCTTTAGTTCTTTTAGAGTGTTCTGTTAGCCTCTTTCTATGTCTCAGCTCTAGGTCTTACAAGACGTATGATCTTCAGAGCCTCCAGCAAAGGTTAAAACTATTCTTGTTCAGTATTCTAAATCAGGACTTCTTAAACATTTTCCACGCACAACCCCTTTAGCACTTCTTATTTGTGGGGGTCACAGTCTAAGCCAATAGCTATAAAGCTTTCTTCTGTTTGTCTCACTTGAACAAACATTATATTAAGCAACATTTCTGCAAAATGCTGTGTTAGGTACTGGGAATTTTTGCATGATTTTCTCCACATAGGGGTTTTCCATGAGGTACTTCCTCTACCAATGAAAATTGACACTATCTCTGCGACTTATCGTCATAGAGAGGTATCCCATTTAAATGACTTGCTCAGGGTCACAAAACTAGTATGTATCATAAGCTGGAACTATCCAACTCTCTCTCCACTATGACAAATTGTCTCTTGGCTTTAGGGAGACAAAAGTAAAATAAAAATATTCCTGTCCTTAAAAACTTCCCATTCTATTTGGGGAACATGGTATGCACATAAGCAAGGAAGAATAATGCAATTTTAGAAGAAAAAGTAAGTAGTAGGATCAGGAAAAGTTTCCTCTTTTCAAGTCTAACCTTCATCCAAAGTCAAATCATTTTGCACATCCTTTGGAGTTTGATCTCCCATGTTTCTCTATTAAATTCTTCTTCCTTTAAATAGGCAAAAATATGCTCTATGTTGAAAAACTATCACCTAATTCTGACACTGCTTCTATCACACTATTTCTTCTTCCTTTCAGTGATTAATTATATAATCTTGAAATTGTATTTATATATTTTGTTTATAAATCACATTCACTTCAAATGTATTTCTCCTCCAACCTAAATTCAGCTAGTCATCCCTTCTAACAAAAAGTGGAAAAGAGAGGGGGCATTGAGTTCAGTAAAACTAGTTAACACATTAACCAGATCTGACAGTGTAGACAAAATTCGCACCCAAAGTCCCTCACTTTACTAAAGAAGAGAGATATGTCTCTTTTCTCTCCCCTCCCCTCCACTCCCCTCCTCTCCTCTCCTCTTTTCCTTTCCTCTCCTCTCTTCTGCTGTCTTCTCTCTCCTCTTCCATACTGTTCTCAGAAGTCCATAATGTTAAAGTACCAACAAGTACAGCTGTCCCAGACTAGGTTCTTAACATGCATAACAAAAAAGATATTCCACTAAAAATTTGTATTTTACCATCTGGGGGAAGAAGTTTTTGGTGAGTGTGGTTTTGTTTTCTTGCTGTTTTTCTTTTTCAAAGCTCAGAAACAGAGTTGTGTTTGCACATAGTTATATACACAATGGGAGGCACAAGATGAAGTCTTGAAAGGTCATTTGGATGGCATCCTGGGGCAAAGTTACCAGCTAGGATTGATAGTCCGCTGAGGCTTCTACACCTGCCAGTAATTAAACAGACATGATAGCTTGTGCTTAGCAACACTTTTCTCATTTAACTAGATGATTTTACTGCTGAGCACACCAAAAAAATCCCTACAGTTGCTGGTGGCATATTTGATTTTTTAAGCAAGCTAACATCTGTTTTCCTTAATTTATTTCAATATTTTTTTTCCATTCGTAGACTCCTAGAGTAGATTTTGATGAGTACTAAGAGTGGTAAATGTGTTATATCAGGGTAGTTAAGGCAGGCCTAGGGCAAAGAAAGCTGCTGATAGGTCCATTAGTCAAGAAAAGAAGGAGCTTATTTCTCTGGAACCTTTTTCATTCAACCATGTGTTTAGCCTACCTAGTACTTCTATCCTTCAATTAAGATGGTTCATGACAATGTTTACACTGAAGATAGAAAATAACATTTTGGAATGTCCTACAGGGGAAATAAAAGCACCTTCGGAGAGTCCAATTCATTCCATTAGGGAACTGGGGGGACTTTTCCATAAGTTTTAATGTATTGTCCTGGAAATAGTCTTTTCAGTACTATCTAGTATACCATAAAATTAATTCTCTGAAATTTACAAACAGCATCCCTAAATAGCATTAATCAGATTGCCTTAATCCATGTCTCCTAAACCTTTCTAACCCTATCAGCTGATCAAGTCTATATAAGTGACCTTCATCTGTTGATTTAGTGCCACCTTGGACACTATTGACTAATCTCCTTAAATGAAGAGATATAAAGACCCCTAGAACATCAGGTCCCTGGTTCATATTTAGTGCCTGGAGATTTGAATCTAGATCCATTCCTCAGAATGCCTCTGTTTCCATAGATACTGTATTTTGTTTAGTCATTTGTTAGTAGTATTTATACCTACCTCTTTTTTCTTCCCTATTGGAATAATTTCCCAGTTATAGATCTATTTTCTGGATGCATATTTGCAAAGTACACATGTAGGATGATTAGATTACTAAAATACATCTGCCCTTACAGGTCTACTTGGATTCTAGAAACTGATCAACCTGACCCATTCTTCTAAGTAGGAAAATATGTTGAACCCCAAATCTCAGGGCCATGTACATTCCAATCAGGAATGTAGAGAGTTATAATTCAGACTTGCTACCCACTTTTGGCCACCTACCTCCAATGACCCAAATACTAAGGATATGCCTTGAACATCATGATTAAACAACTATTTCTTCTTCTCAAACTACAAAGTTCATCATAGGATCATAGCTCTAGAGCTGCAAGAAACCTAAGAGAACTCATAATTAATCTCCTCATTTTGTATTTCAGGAAACTGAAGCTCAAGAAAGTTAAATGACTTACCCAAAAACTAAACCAGTAGTATTTGGCACCTGGGACTTGTATCCAGATCCTCTGACTTCAAATTTAGTGTTTTTTCTACTGTACTATGGCTTCCTCAATAAATAAAAAGGTAGCATTTGAGCTCAGGGCTTCCTGACTTTAGACCCAGTACTCTATCCACTGTACCGCACTCTCTCTCTAACTTTTCTACCCAATCTGGGGCTCAACACAGAAATTAAGAAACTCATGCCTTACCAACTAAGCTAGATAGGCAACCCTAATGCTTTACACTAGATCAAAGGAACCCCTGTGTTCCAGCTGTTTAAGACCAGAAGAAGCATTTTACTTTAGTTCTAATAATAGCAAAGGATGCTCTTAAAAACAACTAGCTACTGGATGATTGTTATCAGGAATTCCTGAGCTTACCATTATTGACCTTGTAGGTTCCCTTCAGACCTGGAAGATTCCCCTTCTATGAACCCCAAGCCCCAGAATATTTATAAGTTAACAGGATGCCTACAGGTAATTTTAGTTAGTTCCCCTGTTGCTCCAAAAATGGATGCAGCTACATACTCTTGAGTATGAAATAGCAAGTCCAACATTTTCCCCTTAAGTCAGGAAAATTAGTAACAGATTTAGTCTCATTTATAACTTTGCCTGGGACAAACCCTGCATACACATAGATACACAAAGACATTATCCATAGAATGAAGCCATTATCAAGGCTCATGCAAAACAGTCATAGATTGTTTGCTGGATACCTTTCATGCTAAAGGAGTTCAGAGAAAAAGGGTTCAGAGAAATTAAGCTTTGGTTTAAGAACACTGAATTTGGAATCAGAAGAACTAGGTTAGAGTCCTAAACTCTGTTGCTCCCTAGTCATGGGATTCTGAGTAAATCACATGACCTCTCTGTCCTATATTCATCAGTAAAATAGGGATATAATGCTTACAATACCTACTAACAATTATTTAAAAGGATCAGACAAAATACTATATTTAAATACAACATGAATAAGATCTTCTTAAAGGAGGAAAGTCATTTAGTTAATTCCTGAAGGATGGGTAGAATCATACAGAACAGGGGAAGAAAAATCGGGAAGGTTTTCTAAAAGATGAAAAATCGTATAAATAATAATCCAGTGTTTCCCCGAATTATGCGTGGCTGGTTATCGCAGGTACAACTGTTTGTTCTTCTGGTAGTATTTCCTCCAATCAGAAGGCACACTTCTTTCTAGCAGGAACTATGTTTTATTCATTTCAGTGTCTCATGCCCCAAACTCTCCAGGAATTAAATATTTGCCAAAATGAACTATCTGAGAGATAGGACTAAGGGAATCCAGAGAAGGCTGAGAAGAAAACTTAACAAGCCAGGGATCAAGGTGAGCAGTGAATGTGTTATCAAACAATGAGACATAGAGCCTACTCAAGAGCATGAGGCAAATCATGACATTGAGGCATCATATATTTAGAGAAGGAATTTTGTAGGACAATTCCATTTAAAAATAAGTTTTTAATTAAAAGTTTAAAATTAAACATCAAATATAAACAACTAAAATCATTTAGTAGTTAACTTGCATATCAGTTATCTTCAACGCATAAAATATCAATGTAATTGTTCAGTCACTCACTCTAAGTTCTCATCAGGACTTTTTCCAACTCATTCATTTCACAGAGAAGGAAATTGAGGTCCAAAGAATGTAAAGGACTTCCCTAAAGTCACGCAGGTAATAAATAGAAAAAAATTAGGATTAAAACTATGGTCCTCTAACTTTATAGTCGGTGTTCTTCCCACTGTAGCACTCTGCCACCCTAGGCAAATCTACGCAAGAGGTCAAGTTACAAATCATTAGGCATTAGAGACCAAGGGACCTCAAAACTGATATTTGTTTTAGGTCAAGGGTTTTAATGTTTATTGTGTCATGAACCACTTTCACTTACTGGTGAAGCCTATGGAACCCTTCTCAGAATGATGTTTTTAAATACATAAAACACAGAATTACAAAGAAAGCACATTATATTGAAATACAGCTGTCAAAATACCTTTAAAAACAAGTTAACCCCCAAATTAGGAGCCCCTGCTTCAGTTTAAACCTTTATTCACAATATAGTCTCTCAGTTTGAGCAGGCACTAATGATTGGATTCTTAATGTCAGCCTTGGGTCTTCAGTACAGCAGTAGATCATAAGTAGAAGATGCACAATGAGAAAATGAAGATGACTGTGATGATGGTGTGTGTGTTTGTGTGTGTGCGCATGTGTCTGTGTGTGTGAGTGTGTTACAGGAAGGGGGAGACACTGAGAAGAGACCAGCCTGGCTCCAATAGAGGGATGAAATAGGGAAGAAATTAAAGATAAAACTGGAGTGGGGCCAGATTACCAGGATTTGAAATTCAGATGGAAGTTTGGACTTGAGGGAGCAGCTCAGGACAGAAATCCAGATACTGAGTACTTGTTTCCTGCCAAGTCATGGTGAAATCAGAAGGTAACACCAACAAAGTACTAAATTAATTTACTCAAAATAAATGGGCTTGCTTCCCTTTTGAACCATTTTAAAAGATTTTTCATTTCAGTAATCGGATCCCATCTCCACTTGGAAGGCAAGAGAACAGCTGCTGTCCCATTCTCAGTCTGGGGGAGAGCCTGCCAGACCAACCCCACAGTACTTAGGGGCCAGGACTTTCTTACAGGAGCTCATTAAACCTTCCTCCAGTTCATTCATACTTAATAACAGCTTATTGATTTCAAACAAAGCCAGGATGTTATTATGAGGAAAGAATGTTTCATTTAAGCACATATCTTCAGGAGGTGTTCTGACCCTCGCTAGCTTTGCAACTTCAAAGGTTACCTGACACTGAGAAAAAAAATTGGCAGCTGTGATATGGCTGGAATCCAAGGTGCTCTGGCACAAATACCAAGACTCAAGTTCTGAAAGTGTTGTGTCCTTGTGCTGGGGAGAGGAAGGAGCTTTGTGAGGGTGGGGATGATTTAGAACAGAGCCACTGGGCAGGACCCCTTATTAAGGTTAAGGTCATCTTTCAACAAAATTGGAAAGTCAGCAATGCTCAGTTTCTGCACTCCTACCTCTCCTTTCTAAAACTTCTCTTCCTTCTCTCCATATCCCCTCTTTTCTCCCTCAGCCATCCTTGCCCCCAAAACTGGGTCCCTATCTCTCCAATCCAGAAGGAAGAATTGATAAACTCATTCAGCTGTCTAGCCCAGTCCCTCCTCCATTTCACTTGGAGGCAACCAAAAGAGCAAAGTTTATCCCAAACCAACGAATTTATAGAAGGGTCAGTGGAAGGTACATTTGAAGGGAAAAGGAGGCTAACTGTTGTGACTGAAGTCAAACAACATGGGCAGCCACTCAGGTATATGGAAAGGACATGTTCTATTCTAATCCTATCTCTCCTATCTGTTCATTTCTAAAACTTTTTTCTAATAACGAACCATTCTTTAGGGCATAGTTAAGGTTAAGGTTGAAATACAAATAAATACTCCCTAAGACATGGAAATCAATTACTGAAGTTCATACTAAGGTATGAAGATTAATGAGGTATAAGATTAATAGTAGTTAGGATAGCAACGATCATCTCAATGAATGACATTTATATAGACTTTACTATTTACAAAATACTTTCTTATATATTATTTCACTTTATTCCTGTAACAACCCCAGGAGTAGAGGAAGCAGGCACTATAAAGCCATTTTAGATGAGAATTTGCAGGTGCCTACTAAGTGCCAACACTTAGTTTCCTGAGCACATATTTTGATAGTGAGAGATAAAGTGTAAGGAGCATTTTCATGATGGAAAACTGGCATAGAGGACACAGCAAAGAAAATAGAGGCTGGTGTCAGTAAAGAGGAGATTCACCGATATTACTTCCCATTTGGACCTGCTTCAAACTAGCTCTAATTAGTTCATGCTAATTACCCACCACTGATTCCTGATACCAGCAACAAACAGGGTTTCTTTTCTTTACACTCCCTTAACAACATATCGCTACCTAATAGGGAATTACTCTCTACTCATATCACAGAGTTGATATCTACGGTGGAGGTTCTAGAAAAGACCCATAAAATCATCTATCATTGAGTGACATTTAAATTCTTTTTATTAATGTCTTTTATATCTCTATCACAGTCATTTGTGGCTATCAAAACAATTTTCATTATTACTATTCACTTGTTTCAGTCATGTTCAACTCTTTGTGACCCCATTTGGGGTTTTACTGGTATAAATGGCTGGAATGGTTTGCCATTTCCTTCTCCAGCTCATTTTATAGATGAAGAAACTGAGGCAAACCGGGTCAAGTGACTTGCCCAGCATCACACAACTAGTAAGTGTCTGAGGCTGGATTTAAATTCAAGTTTTCTTGACTCTGGGACCAGTCCTCTATCCACTATTCCACATAGCTGCCCTTCTAATAATAAAAACATAGATAGATAGATAGATAGATAGATAGATAGATAGATAGATAGATAGATAGATAGATAGATAGATACATATACATATATGTATGCATATATGTATGCATGTATGTACAATATTTAACATTTATTCTCTCATTTGATCCTTTGAACAAACCTGTGAATGAGGTGCAATTATCATCCCCGTTTTAAAAATGATGAAATGGAAGCAAAGAGAAGTTTAAGTGACTTACTCAGGGTAACATAGCTAGTAAATATTTGAAGCAAAATTTGAACTCAGGTTTTCCTGATTACAACACACTATATTCCCTATTCCACCTAGCTTTCTCCTTACTGTCTTCTACACTTCACTGAATCTTCTCTTATAAAAAACAAGAGGGGACAAAATGTTTTTTAACACTTTAAACAACCTTTCACACCCATAGTCCCCATCTCTCTCATGACATTTAGGGAGGCTCATTTTCCCATATCTTCTCCAGAACCAAGATTTATTATTTCTGATTGATAGAGTACTTAGGTTTCATTTTATTTCATTTTATTATTTGATTTTCATTTTTATTTTATTTTATTTATTTCATTATTGATAGAGTGCTTAGGTTTGTCATTTATATAGTAATGACCATTATGTATATTTTTTCATAGTTGTATTTACTTTGTTCTGCATCAGTTCATGATTCCATAGTTTCTTATACTTTTTAATAATTCAATAATATTTCATATTTCAGGACCAAAATTTGTTTACCATATTCCAGTCAATTGAGACCCACTTAGTGCTTTTCTAGTTTTGTATAGCTTCAGAAAGTGCTTCTGTGAATATTTTGGTGCACGTGGAACCTCTTTCTGTCTTTGACCTTCTGGAGATATACACCCAGATTGCTGTATGATGTTTTAAAAATAACTACCTTTTCAGGCAGTCTGGGAGAGAGAATTCCAGGTGAGCCTAGCAAAGTTTTGTTAGGCTTTTTGCTTTTGAAACCACCTAGCCTAGCTGGCAGGGCAGCTGGAAGTTGTAAAGGTTAGAATGCTGAGCCTGCTGTCAGAAAGACTTGTCTTCCTGAGTTCAAATCTGGTCTCAGACATTTAAAAAGCTGTGTGACCCTGAGTTAGTCACTTAACCCTGTTTACTTCAGTTCCTCATCAGTGAAATGAGCTGGAGAAGGAAATGGTAAATCATTTCAGTATCTTGCCAAGAAAGCCCTAAATGGGGTCATGAAGAGTCAGACATGACTGAACTGACTAAATAACAGCTTTGACAGTAAGCCATACAGATTGACTGGTTTCAGCCTAAAGAAAGCCAGTTCACTGTCCCTCCTTGACACTTCTCACAGGGAAGGTAATGACAATATACTGTATCTAATCCTTAGAAGTGTGATTTAACCCCTTCAGTATTCCATATTAGTATACTTCAAATAGTGAATAGAAAATGTAGCAAGTGATTATATGTCAAAGGAACCATAGCTACAAACTACCTGCTCCTTCCTTCAACCAGTTCCCTAGCCCCATTTGACAATTAGAGAATTTTGTCCATTGTTCTGGAATAATGAAATAAAGAGACTGAGAAAAACAAGTTATGAGGGATAGAGAGATAGAGTGAAAGTGTGTGTGTGTGTGTGTGTGTGTGTGTGTGTGTGTGTGTGTGTGTGTGTAAGGGAGACCATTTATATGCTAGGCACTGTGCTTGAGGAAAGAGCCTTGAATCTGGAGACAGGAAACACGGTCCACCTCTGCCACTTATTTGCTTATATCCACTCACCTTTCTGAGCCTAGGTCTCTTTATCTACAAAGAACTGAGACTGGACTATATCATCACTGAGGTTGCTCACAATTCTAATTACTCTGATTCTAAAGGTAAGGCTCTCAAAGGGATGGAAGGATGTCAACAGAACATCTAACTTCATTACCTAATTTCAGGAAGGTTCAGCTTATAGATGAAGCAAAGGTTGGCCCAAGGTGTAACTTAGGAGGTCATGAAGTGAGGTAGTAGTAGGGAAAGGATCTGAAGCCAGATCTCCTACCTTAATTTGCTACAAATGTCCTCAAGTAGAGTTTCATCTACTCATTATGGATTCCAGATATCAGCATCTCTGCCTGAAAAGAAAAATAGTTCATGGAATCATAGATTGAAAACTGAAAAGGATCTCTGAAACCATATTGTACAACATCCTCACCTTACAAATGAGGACATTGAAACTCAGTGACATTAAATGACTTGCTCAAATTCCTATGACCAGTAAGTGGCAAGCATGGGATTCAAACTCAACCCCTTATATTTTAAATTTCTCTTTCTACTGGATCATTTGTTTGGTGTTCCTCATGTTTATAAAGTGATATTACTTTCCTTTCAGCTATGACCCTTCTCACTCTTGTTCTCTCTTCCCCTTTGATTTCAATCTATCAAACTCTTTTACCACCAAAAATAAAGTTTTATGGTTGCTTTTTTGTTTTTAACAAAAATGGTAATGTTACATAATAATGTTAATGTTGATGGTGGTGGTGGTGACAGAATGAGAGAAGGGGCAGCAAGTAGTAGTGATGATGACCAGGAATATAGTATTACCATTTTTGTTTTTGAAATTAGATGAAGCAGAGGACAGAGGGAAGATCTGAATTCAAATGTGACCTCAATTACTAGCTAGGTGACCCTAGGAAAGTCCCCTACCCTATGTTTGCTTCCAAGTCCTCATCTGAAAAATAAGGATAGTAATTGCCCCCTACCTCCCATGGCTCTTGTAAGGATCAAATGAAATAATAATTTCAAAGTCCTTAGCACAGTATCTGGTATATAGTAAGTGCTATGTAAATATTAGTTATTAATATTATTATTCCCTTTGAATATTTCCTTATAGCAAAGAAAAACATTTCAACAATACTGTCACAGCCACCATATCTAACAACATATACTGATTTCTTTCTCCAAAATTTCCTCTCTACTTCTCTATTAAGAAGACTCTTTTAAGAAGTGTTTCATTATCAGTTCCCTACGTCTAATTCCTTTTTATTTTTCTGGAGACAGAGAACTAGTCTCATTCACTATCTTCTAACTGACTCACCTTATAAGAGAAGTTCTAGGCTGTGAAGTTATAAGAAACTGAAAGCACATTAGAATTTCAATGAAATCAGAAATTATGATTTTTAGCAATACTACTAGACTTCTGACCTTACTGTTGCTTGATGCCATCTGAATTACTATAGGTGGAGCCCTTGACATCATTTGGGAATTGTGAAGCCTTTGAAAATTAAAAACAATTTTTGAACCCTCCCTGATCCAAAAGTTATGAAGCAAAATCTGTTTTCTTCCACCTACCTCTGGGCTAAGTGCTACAAAGTAATAATGAAACACATGTTCTATGACCTCCTATGACTCTGATTGGGGTTAGGGATGCTGAGCATGGATGTGGAATAGACCAAAACTAACTAGTTTCATGGGACCTGGACTCATGATCTTGGCCTTATTAGCAACAGCCAAGGTCATGGTTTCAGTCCCCTGGTGTACCAGTTAGCTTTGCTCTTTGCCACAATCACAGCCTGCATTCCTAACCCCAGACAGAAGTCTGGCAAATATATGACCTTGGTGTACAAGGGGATCCAGAGGAGAAAAGTCAATTCACTCAGAGCAACAGAAATACATCCCCTTCACTAGGGAGAAACAAAACTCAAAGACACATCTATTTTGATGATGGTTCAGTACCCTCATTTTTGTGCCCAAAAGAAGAGTTCAGACAGAACATAAACCTCTTTGTTTGTCATTTAAAGTCTTCACAATAAAATTATCTATCATCCTATGGTTAGATTTTCCTGCCTGTAGAGTCTGTAATCCCTGGGATTCAAAGTTTCTAGATGTATAGGCAAAAAAAAAATTAAAAGAAACCATCCCCTTTTAGCTTCCTTCTCTCTTTCATTCCTTTCATTTTAGCTCAACTCTCCTTCTCTTGAGTTACTACTCTTCCCCAGCCTTCCCATTCTTAGTAGAATCTGGACCTTCCTTTCTATCATTAATAATGCTTCCTCTCATGCTAAATCTCTTTCATATGTATTTCTTCTTATTCTCAAGGAAACCAAGTTCTCAGGAGATAATACTATATTCCTGGTCATCATCACTAGTACTTGCTGTCCTTTCTCTCATTCTATCACCACCACCACCACCATCAACATCATCATTACTATGTAACATTACCATAATTGTTTTATTCTCACAAGAATCGTAAACACTTATTAAGTTCATGTGTGCGAGGTACAGGGCTAAAGACTGGTAGGTGCCCTTAATATCTTTATTTTGCAAATGAGGAAACTGAGGCAGTTTCCAGAAGCACTGAAGAAACTTGCCCACCTATTAAATGTTTGAGCTCAAATTTGAACTCAGGTCTTCCTGACTCCAATCTAAAAAAAGAACTTGGTACATCATTTGTTCCTTGCTGCCCCTTCCATCTCCTATCATCACAGCCTTTTATGAGGTTCCCTCCAGCCTTCTATGTTATCCAGTCTGGATCCTTATTGTCATGATATACTAGCGTTCAGATTATTCTTCCTACTTTCAAAGTACTTTCTGGTTCATAGCTTTCTTTTCTACCCCAACACTTTTCTTCAAGGAGACATCATTCTCCTCTTGAACATCTTGTCCCCCCAGTTTTTCATTCTCCTGAGGTACCATGAGCTACATCTTCACTATATCTTATCCACTTTTAAGGGATACTCTTTGTCTTTGATGTAAACATCTAATCAGAGATCTCAGGAGATTTCTGAAAATCTTACCTTTGATTATAAGTGCCTGCCTTTCCATCCCTCCTTCTGTCTAATTCCTCCTAAACTTGATTTTTATTCCCATCACAAACTCCAGCCCTTCAAAATTTCCCTGTTCCCTGAAGAACAGATTGTTCTTCACCTCTAGTCCAGTTTCATTTTCTTGCCCCAATTAACAGTCTTGATCCTAAACAATTCAACAACTCACTCTCCTTTTGAGAAACCCTTGTTATTTTATCACTCTATTCATACTGAGACAATCCTTCATCCACCCATTCCCACCACTCACTTACAACTTGAAAGTTGCTTGAATACCACTGGAGAAAATTATACAACCAAACAAATTCATGATAACTAATTTCAACTACTCCCTCACTATGACATCTCAATATTTTACTACTTCTGGCTTGATCCTTTACCATCTTTCTCAAATGTTTTTCCAGAACACCTTTCTTAATCCTTATCATCCCGAACCTACTCACTTTCTCTCTTAACAAAGTTGCCTCTTACTTTACTGAGAAAATTGAGAACATCCATCAAAAGCTTCCTTGTCTCATTTGTTCCACACTGCACACTTTACTGAAATTGCTATCTTCCAAATTACTAATAGATTTTATCTTAACTGTTACGTCTGACTTCTTAATTCTCAAACTTATTGCAGATTTGAATGCTATTGACCACTCCCTACTCATGGATATTCTTTCCATACTCAACTTCTGTGAAAAGAAGGTCTCTTTGGTATTCTCCTAGGTGCTTGATGACAATTCCGTCTCGCTGGATCATCCCCTTCTTTCACATGAATGTCTCCAAGTGTCTATTCTGGGCCCATTTTTCTTATCTTTTTACAATCTCGAGGCAATGGAATATAGCATAGTAAGTCAGATAAAGCACCGGAATCAGGAAGATTTAAATTCAAATCCTGCCTCAGATACTTACTGTGTAACCCTAGGCAAGTCATTTAAATACCCCAGTCTCAATTTCCTCAGTTGAAAAATAAAAATAACTATTTGCACCTACTTCACAGATTTGTTGTAAGGATTAGATGAGATGATATCTGCAAATCATTGAATGTTTAAACATTATGTAGCTATTTTTTTATCTCTTCCTTCATGACCTTATCAGCACCTTTGGGTTTAGTTATCATTTCTACATAGATGACTTTCAAATCTCCATATTCAGCCATAATATCTATCCTGAATTTACTTTTCATTGTCAGTTGCCTGCTGGACTTTACCTGGAAATTGGCATCTTGAACTCAAAAGACTTAAAGCAGAACTGATTATTTCCCCATCCCTTGCAATATAACTTTCTTCTAAATATTGTTTTTTAGAGAACCCCCAATACTCCCAGTCACCCAGGTTTATACTCTCAGAATTTTCCTTGACCCTTCTCTTCCACCCTCCCTTCTCCCTATATAGTCATCTGACAATCTTGTGAATTCTATCTCCACGATATTTATCTTAACCCACCCCCTTCTTTCCACCCACATGGCTACTACCCTAGAATTATAGAACCATAAATATAGTGATAGAAGGAGCCTCAGTTATCAACTGCTTTAATTCTTTCATTTTACAGGAGAGAAAAACAAGGCCCAGAGTAACCTCTCTTTTGTTTGTCGGAGGTCATTGAGGTAGTGGGATTTGAACTCAGGGCCTCTAACTCCTATCATCTCTATTGTAATAGCCTCTCAGTCTGCCTATTCCTGTTCTCTTCCCCTCTCTACTTCCTATTGCACAAAGCAACCAAATCTTCCTAAAGCACAAGTCTAACCACGTAACTCCCCTGCTCAAATACACTCAGGGACTCCCTATTTCCTCCACAATAATACAAAAAAAAAAAAATTGAATTGAAAGCCCTCCAAAATCTGGACCTAACCTTACTGAGTCTGATTGCATATTTTTTTCCCTTCAGATACTCAGCCTTTCAGTCAAACTGAACTATTAACTGTTACTCCATGATGATATTTGAACCCCTATCTACACACATATCCAAGCCATCTTCCCTTCTCATAATTTTTATATTCCTTCAGTCCTCAGATCAATACCAAGTCCTCCTTGATGTTTTTCCTGCCCCCTACAATTCTCAATGCCACAATTTATTTTGAATTTCTAATTATGTATACATGATTGTTGTATACCTTTAATCTAACATAAATTCATTGAGTACATACTCCTCTGTTTTTGTCTGTGGATTCATCCCTACTGCCTAGCACAGAGCATCGTACATCACACATTTTAATTAAGCTGAACTAAAAGGATGGAGATTTGCCACCAATGAGAAGATCCAAAAGAATATGCTATATAGCACAGGGCATGGTACGCAATAAGGGCTTAACAAATGCCATTACCAAAAGGGAGTTCCACAAATCAATCCCTTGTACACTAGCAGCATTATCAGAACAAGTGTTCAACAGTTCAAAGGGACATTGAAAGGAACAGGGAGGAAGCAATGCATAATTGTGGTTATGAGTTCTGGTGTCTTTGTTAAAAAAAAAAATCAAGCATCTCATTACATCATATGCAAACAGACAGCATAAACTAAAATACTGGGCAGGATGGCAGAGAACTATAACCTCCCAAAAACGTTCCCCTAAATGAAAAGTGAGTAGGAAAGTGATAATTCTGTGGCTAAAAATGTGGAGGTACAACTGAGCCAAACAGTTAAAGGGCCAGTTCTATAAATTCTACTCCTCCGCAAAGTGAGTACAGATGGGACTGGAGTTTCCATTAGCAATGCAAAGAGAGAACTCAGAGTTATTTCAGAAAACACCCCTGAATCAGAGGCAAGATGTTGCATTTCCCTTTTACTCATTGCATTGCCACTGTCCTCCTAGACTCATCAAAGTGGCCTGTAGCCATACATCACCCCAGCAACATGACGAACTGGAACAGCTTCCTCTCAGGAACTCCTGGATTTATATGGCAGTGGGTGGTATGAATTAATATTCATTGAGTTTTTAGTTAACAAGTATGAATATAATTTGGAGTCAGAGCTCGTGAGAAGCATCTGTTTCTAAAAACAAATGGATATTTAAATTCCAAACAACTACTGATTGTTTTTTATAGTTGCCTTTTTGGAAAACCTACTTCTCTTGGTCCCTTTAATTAGAAAAATGACTACTGGAACTATCTGAAAAAGCCAAAAGTCATCTCAAATAATTTCAGTCATTACAGGTTTATTAGAATTCAGTCATTAATTTGTTCAAAATTTAAAAACTATTTAACTTACTATTTCATGCAAAATATGGTGCCAAATGCTGGGAGAAAGCAAAAGATAAATGAGACAAGGCCTCTATCTTGATGGAACTTAATGATATTTTTATAATGGCAATTCTGATAAATTTGCCTTCTATTACCATATATTCCATACAAATGCTAATGAGAGAGGCAGGGCAGCTTGATGGAGAGAGTGCTTGACCTGGAATCAGGTAGGCCTAGGTTCAAGTCCCACTTCTGATACTATGTTAGAAACCACTTAACTTCTAAACCCTGATCTCCTACCAGTAAAATGGAAATATCTAACACTTGTATCTAGCTTTCAGGGTTGTAGTGATAATTACATTGAGAATGTATGTTAAATGCTTTGCAAGCTCTAAGGTTTGTAGAAATACCCACTAATGGCATTTAATGATGACTTGGCAGATCATTCAATGCTACCAATTTGACTGAATCTATAGAAAATGAAAATAAGTAAATGTGATTTTGGGAGGAAGGGGATTTTTTTTTTTTTGCTCCATCTCCTTACAAATAAAAAATTCATACTGTAAGTGCTCTGCTTCGAAGAGACAATAATCTAGTCATTATGTGCCAGGATTTCCAGTAAATCTCTTCTGGCCACTGTGTCTTAGCCTACCTTCTGGGAACAGAGGTGAAATATGAGGCTCTTCCTCCACTATTTACCACTGGGATTATCTTCTCTAGTCAGTCCATATGATGACATTGATTATCTTTACAGAAATTGAATTTCCCAATTATTCTACTGGAATTTCAGCAGCAAAGTGATGTCTACACAGAAAACACTTCAAATAGTCCATTTATTTCAGTGATATAAGTTTCAATTCTGGGTTGTCAAATAAATGTGCAAAGAATGACACCACCATACATTGCCCCAAGGAAGACCTTACACTCAAAAAAAGCTTCAGCATGCGCTCTGTGTATCTTCTTTATTGAGTCCCTAAGTTAGTATAGTATAATAGAAAGTGCTAGATTCAATCAGATGACCTGAGTACCAATCTCAGTTTTGCACTTACTACCTATGTGACCTTTGGCAGTAACTTAACCTCTCTGAGCCTTAGTTTCATTGCCTATAATATTTAATAAGTAATACTAAATAATCTCTAAGATCTCAGCATATCTAGGATCTCTTCCAATGCTATGATCCTGTTGTCTGTTTGACCTTGGGCAAGGTCACTTAATCTTTCTGGGTCTGTTTCCTTAGAGATAAAATAAATTGTTGTATTAATTGAACACTGAAGTTCCTTTTAGTTTTAATCCTCCAGTACTACAGAAGAAGCGAGGAGTACCTATCATAGTCTTTTAAGCCGAGAATAAGCTGATAAACCATATCTCTGATTCCATCAAAATCATTGAATTATTCAAACAATCAAAAACGATTAATTGCCTAATTTCTATGTGAAAGACCCTGCCGTTGACATAAGCACAAATAAGATATGATCCCTGCCCCTGGAAAACATTATTTCTTTGATGAAGGATTCTTGCCCCCATGCCATATGTTGGAGTAAAAGTATAAGTGAGTATATTAGAAACAAGAAAGATGATGACACTCCATTTCAGGGGTAGCTTTTGGCTAATAAGAAGAGAAACAAAGTAATTTGCTTTTGGGGCCACTTGAAAGCATGGTCCTTTCAAGTTAGGAAGCAATAAAGTTGTTAAAGAATGGATGGTTAGCAAAGAAAAGAGAAAAATATGAAACTGCCAAGAAAGTAATATGGAATAGTGGGTAGGGATCTTAGAGCTTCCTCAGAGCCAGGAAGACCTGGAAAAAAATGCCTCCTTTGAGACATCCTGACTGTGTGTCTCTAGGCAAATCACTTAAATCTAAGTCTCAAGTTGCAGGGACAGTGCTGGACTGCTTTAGTAGACATAGTTTCATCATCCAGGAAATTCTCCAATAAATGAAACTGCAGTTTCAGCCCTTATCCCTTTATGAATATATAATAATACTCTTCCTTACTTTAACTTGAATATCTCAAAAAAAAAATGTGTGCCTTCATTGCCATGGGCACTGTCTCCACTCACCAATTAATTCTGCAACCATGTCACAATTTTCATGAGTTTCTTTGACAACAGATAACATTCACTCGGTGGTCAACTCTCTGGTAATGCCTTTCCTATATTTAAATAAGTTCTCAGAGAGAAATCATCATCAGAGCTGGGTTTGTCCTCAAAGACTTTCCAGGTGTTCTCTGGAGGCAATGTCCTCAGAAATCCAGAGGCACCTCCACATCACAATGAAGCATTAGAAGACTTAAGGGAAGGAGTCTTCTATCTAAAAGATTACTAAAAGATTTTAAAATAAATTTCAAAAGATTAATAAAATATTATTTCAAAGACTCATCAAGTGGTGGAGGAATAGTGAACAGAAATAGAATATATGCCATTCTAGTACAAAAGTCTTTTTTCTCCAAAAACAGTAATAATAATAGGTAGCACATCCAAGTTTTGCAAAATACTTTACATTTTTGTATTTAGACCTCATGAAAACCCTGTGAGATAGGTGCTATTATTTTACTCATTTTACAAATGAGAAAACTGAGGCTGAAAGGGGTAGAACAAGGATGATGCTGCTGCAAAAGAGACTGTTCAAAATAGATTGGAGAGTTAGAAAGATAGGTTAGAAAGGGAGATTAAAGTCCCACTTATAGGGTAGGTCTCCCTCATTTAATGTAATCATAATTTCAGCTTCTCGCTGACTCCCTCAGAAAAAAAAAGTTGCTAGTTACAAAACCTCGTGTCCATTTTTCACTCCACTATTTGATTGATGAAACACAAAGCTGATGAGCAAGACTATCTGGAATCTGATGTAGAATCTGCTCTGCCTCACTACCAAATGGGAAGGTAGGGGCTGGGAACTGATCTGTAAACCCTTCCTAGAGGCATCCAGATGTCTCCTTGGACAGTGCTGGGACTGAAATCTTAAAGAACTAAGTGTAATTCAGCGGAAAGTCATTTAACCCCCATTTGCCTCAATTTCCTCAATTTTAAAATATGAATAATGATAATAGTTGCTTAAAGGGCTGTTTTGAGAATTAAATGAGATAATATGAAAAAGCACTTAGTACAATGCCTAGCACATAGTAGGTGCTTAATGCGTGTTTATTCCCTTCCTCTTTAATTTCTACCCATCTCCAGTAAATTGAGAATACTCAACCTAGGAAATATTATCCAACAAAGACATTGTGACATCAGCATTCCCAATAGAAGTTAGGGGTTGATTTATTCTATACTGGTCTCCCTTTTGGAATTCTCCTTACCTTATGATTAACAAATATCTAGATTTCTGCCATATTAATCCTTGTGATTTAGAACTGCCCAAATTCCATAACACTGTTATCTTTCCCCAAACTTAAACCATTAACCAACTCAGTTTTATCCTTTTCCATTGCCTATCCTCTACTTCAAAAATCATTAACAAATTCTAAACTCATCAGCCTGGATCTTTTTCTTTTACGCTCATATCTTCTTTCATCACTAAAACCCGGCTCTCTTCTAAAAAACATTTCATCTCTTACCACCCTCTCCAACGCTTGCTGTTCCTTCCCCGACTGCTTCACACACTCCCACAAAAGGATACACAGTGCCAAGAGCAGGAATCGATATATTCCTTGCTTCCTTCCCACTACCACATCTAGTATGACCCTCTGCCTCTGTTGCTAATATCATGATTAGTAAAATTAGCAGCCTCTCTTTTGAAGCTCCATACCGTATGCCTGTATCACCCTGTTCAGATCCTTTTTGTATCAATCACTGACTTCCAGACTACTTACCTCTCTTCCCCCCAGAATTCACTCAGTGTCTGAAGTATATAGTCTTTCTTCCTAAGTTGTCTTTTGTCTTCACACTTAGTGACTTTGGAATTTACTTTAAAGACCCTCCAAATACTCTGTTACTCCAGTTCTTCAACTTCCTCAACCTTTAAAACCTTTATCTCCATCATCTCTCAATCTTGGATAGGTCACTGTCTATTCCAAACTATTCTGTTCCTAGGATTATGAACTCTGAAATCCACGTCTTTGGTCAGTCTCCTATCCTTCCACTTTTCCCACTGCCTAACCCTGGTCTTCATTCTCATTTCCACCCTCAGCTCCTCAGTCCTTCCCTATTCTCCCTGCCCATCACTTTAATTCTGTTTATCTTTTCAGAATCAGACCCTTCTCCACGCCCCCCACCCACCCAGGGTTAACCAATTCAGAAAGGCATTGTCTCACTTTTTGAATTTCTTGTCTCTTTTTTCTTCTGCTGCCTATGCTCAAACTTGTGCCTTGGCTGTCCCAACCATTCTCATTTTCTAAACTTACTGTGGAAGTTTGTTGACATTATTAATAGTAATTTGTTGACATTATTAATTAATAGCAATCACGACAAATCATATTTATATAACACTTTCAGACTTACAAAACACTTTTCCAAAATTATATTCTGAGGTAAGGAATAGGAACTAGTCAGAGGGAGCAAAGAAATGCAGGCTAGGTCCACTATAAATAAAATCTCAACTGGGGCCTCACTAACACAAGGCGATCCTGTTATTGATCTCTGACCGACTCTCTATCCTATTTCTAACAATGGCTATTTTAAACATTCTCTCTGCTTACATCCTCAGACCTCTCTCTCTTTTTCTCAGGGTGTGACCTTCTAATCTTACCTTATTGAAAAGACTGAGGAATTAGTAAACTGCACATACTGCCTCTACTTCCCCATCAATCACTTATTCTTCAGTTCCTTGTCATCCAGCTTTCAACCACATGGTTTGATTAAAATGACTCCCTCAAAGTTCACCCATGACCTCTTAATGGCCTTCTCTTAATCTTCATCCTTTTGGACCTTTCTGCAGCATTCAATCCATCAATTATTAAGCCTTGATATAACAGCCAAGTCTTTGGTGCTGGACACATGAAGATGAAAACCAAACAGCCCATGCCTTCATTTCACCAAGAGAACATTCCCCACAATGAAACATCCCTTTCTCCTGGACATAACCCTGGCTCCTATGGCACTGCTTTCTTCTGCTTCTGCTGGCTGTCTGGTCACTACCTTTGGGATTCCTTCTTTGCTTCATTTGTCTCTTGCCTCTTAAATGTGGATATCTTTCTAGGATCTGTCTTGGGACTTTTCCTTTTATATCTTTTCACTTTATCCAATGACAAACTTAGCAAATATTATATCTTCAGTTGTTAATTATCTTTAGATAAAATGTCTCTGAAATCTATATAGGGTTATAATCTCTTCTCTGAATTCTATTCCTACATTTGCAGCTGTCTACAATGTATCTCCATCTGGAAATTCTGCCAGGTCCTCAAATTCAACATGCCCCCAAACTAAGCTGATTATATTCCCAAATAAAAAAAAAAATCATTCCTTATAAATTCCCTATTTTTGTGAAAGCTACCACTATCCTTCTAGTATCCAAGTTCAACAACTCAGTATTACCTTTTGCATTCTTTCCTATGCTCTGTAACCACCACATCTAAGCAATTAAGTCCTGTTCATTCTTCTACAGAACATCTTTCATTTTTGCTTTGTCTCCTTAAATGTTTTTCACGTAATACTCCTTTTCCCTCATTTCAGTAGCATTGATGTAGTGTGGCCTGAGGACATACGCAGTGCAAAGTGTGCATTCTTTGTGTTCAGAAGGAAGACTGCAATGAAGTTGCATGATGCAACATGGGCAAGTGCTACAAGAAACACCTTGGATTCATTATGTGTTTGATTTTTAATTAATTTTTGGTCATGCATTCAGAAACCTTTTACTGTTGCTAAAATTTTTTGTAACCCCATAAATAAGAAGCATTGAATTCTGTAAGACATGTAGGTTCCAAAATAATCTTCCTAAGGCAGAGGTCTAACCAAGTTACTATCCATCTCAAAAGTCTTTAGGAACTTTCTGTTACTTCTAGGATTGAAATTTAATCTCCTTAGCCTAGCATGTAAGGTTCTCTGCAATCAAGATCTAATATATCTTTTCAGACTTATTTCACTTAAGTCCCCCTCATGTAATTTCTGTTCCACCCAAACTATGTGACTAGTTCTTCCCTGACCATTCCATGTCATCTGCCACCTCCATCCTTTTGCATATTCCAAGAAATGTACTGCCTCTTCATCTCTATTTTGCAAAATTTTCTTTCTTCAAGGTTTAACCCAGGTGCCACCTCTACTATGAAAGCTCTGACTCTCCTAGCTGAAAGTGTTTTATCATTTTTTCCCCTAGGAAATTTTGTCAGTATGTCACCATTACATACTACCTTTTATTGTATGCATTTCCCTCAGTATATTGAAAACTCCCTGAATACAGTAAAAACTATTGCATTTTTGGCTTTGCTTCAATCAATAAATGCCATTAAGTGTCTACTATGCACCAAGTAGGGCAGTTAGGTGCCACAGTGGATAAAGCACTGAGCCTGGAGTCAGGAAGACCTGAGTTCAAATTTGGCCTCAGACACTTACCACCTGTGTGATCCTGGGCAAATAACTTAACCCTGTTTGCCTTGATTTCTTCATCAGTAAAATGAACTGGAGAAAAACATAGCAAATCATTGTAATATGTTTGCTAAGAAAACCCCAAATGGGGTCAGAAAGGATCAAATATGACTGAAAATAACTAAACAGCAGCAACAAAACAAATGTGCCAAGTATGTGCTAAGCATCGGAGCCTAATGTCTAGCAAAGTATCTTCCATATATTAAATGCTCAAAAAAGTGGTTCATTGAATTGAAAAGGTCAAGGTAGGTAATATCTAAGGCTCTTTTCAATACATAGTCTATCATTTCCTGCCTATACAAAATTGAATATTAAAAGCATATCTCAAGTCCTACCTCCTCCAGGAAATCTTTCCTTGCTATCTTCAGAACAGTCTTATTTTCCCAACATCCTTAACGTCTGAAATGGCACAAGCTAAGAGAAGAAACTATTTATTCAGAGTTTTAAAATAGGAAGTGTACTTTAAAAAAAAAAATCTAGACCACACAAAAGAACTACTTTTTGGAGTTAGCACATTCAAAATAAAAAAGCAATGATGTTATTAATAATAATACGAAATCTCACTGTTACCCCAACCAATGTGTTCATTTTGGAAGTATTAATTTCCTGGTCTTTAAATTCTGAGATTAGATTTTCTCCCCATCTGAGCAAGAGCCATCTGCCAGCCATATTGTAGATGGGCTATTTTCTTACTTGGACTACCTCAGACAGACTGGGACCCTGATTGGAGCTGTCAATCCTCTACTTTCACACTTTAAAAGAAGAGAAAAAACAACTCTGGTACATTTTACTGAAATTATACATTGAGTATTAGAATATGTAACACCAGTGTGCATTTTGGAAATGTGTTCTGATTTTTCTTTTTACTTCCGCTCAGTGATAACCTCCAACAGAGTTATAGCAAATGCCCCAAGCTACTAAAAACTTCTGAAGCTTCAGGCTGTTGTCAGGTGGTATTAGCACAATAAAACACTTATTTTCTTCTTAATCAGCATGAGATTGTCACTTTTCTCCAGGGGCATTGCTGGCCGCAGAGGCAATCAGGGAAATGGATTGTTACTGTAGTACATAGTGCCATCTAGGGACCAGGATGGATGGGAGCAGTCCATGCAAACAAAGAATATGAAATTACTCCTTAGGAACCACTTTCTGGTGCAATGTTTGCCAAGGCAACATCCAAACATGCTAATCATAGCCAGAGTCGGAAGGGACCATAAGCATTCAGGTCTGGATTTAACTGGGTATGAGAGGAGTAGAGAGGAGAGAAGCTATCATGAAGGGAAAGAGTTGAAATTATGGCCTTTCTTCTTTAGGAAGCTAGAAAGCAACATAGTATTTATCATAGAAAGTGCTGGATTCATAACCGGAAAATCTGGGTTTGAATCTTCATTCTGCCATTCCTTAACTATGTGACCTTGGTCAATTCATTGTTTCTCTTGAACACCAATCTCCTTCCCTGCAGAATGAGGAGTTTGAATTAGATGACTTCTGAGGCTACTTCTAGTCAAAATCTGTGATCCTCTTTGAATGAATAGAAGAGCAGGATGAGAGGAGATATCGGAGTGGATAAAGAGTCAACCTTAGAGTAAGGAAGACATGTACTGAAGTATTTTCTCCAATACATATGAGCTTTGTGACCAAGAGTTTTTCAACCTCTCAGTGCCCCCAGACAACTAAGATCTTAAGTTACAGGGGAGATACTGAACTGTATCAGTGATGGAGTTTTCATAATTCCTACTCAATGGAATTATGAGTCTATATCAAAAAAAAACTTTAAAGAATTAGATAAGCAGGATATAATGTGATATTAGTGGGAAAAAGAAAACAGAAAATCATATTTAAAAATTTAGTGGTGGTATTTCAGAGGAATTCCCTAAAATTAAGTTAAATATCAAAAGTTTCTATTCCTAAACCAATTTACAACACTCTCAGGGGCATAGTCCCTGGAGGATTTCTGTTCAACATAACTGATGTATAGATCCACACATCCTCCATATGAGGAGCTATAAAAGAAATCCAGTCTACAGCTGCTAATCACATCCCCAGCTCTGTATGTGGGGATTCACAGGAGGCTGAATGGTTCACAGAAGTATAAATGAACAAGTGTGGCAGCTCCTGGAGAACACTTGCAAAGCTTTTCCTGCAGTGGGTACCAAAAAAAAATCAGTGAGTATTTCAGGGAATGTTAAGTATTATTAGTCAACTTACAGGAAATCAGGAATTATCACCTGCAGAGATTCTTACCCTATTTCATATGACAAGCTAATATCTGATTTTACTTTGGGAGCAAAGGAAAGAGTATCTGTAGTAGGCTTAAGGCTGTGATCTATGGTGCACTGTTGATAAGACATGATAAATTGCTGGATGCTCAGCTGATAAACTGTCTTTGTGAGCAACTATGTCTAGCTAGTTCAAGAATCATTTTCAGCATTCCACCTGGGCATGGGAGACATTAGAGGCAACATTCTCTTTATGAACCCATGATTGCATTGGCATAGGTAATTATTGATGAGGAAATGCCCTCTACCAATGCAAATCAGCACCTGCTCTGCAACTTACAGTCTTAGAAAGAAACAAGGTCACCAAGAGTGATTTTCCCAGGGCCACACTGGTGATATGTCAGAAATGGAACTGGAATCAACGGCACCCCGAATCTGAGGCTAATTTTCTATCCATTATGCAAAGCTGCCTCTCCAAAGAAACAACACTGTATAGCGAAAAGGTCACTGAGTCTGAAGTCAGAAGGCCTGGTTTTGCTGTTTTCTACTTGTATAACCTGGAGAAACTTAATTCCCCTCTGTGGGTCTCAGTTTCTTTATCCTACATCTAAGTCCTGTGATTCTTATTTTACTGCTGCTAAAGTAGCTTTCAAGAAGGAATATGAGAGCGAATATGTAACAACCAGCTCTCTGGGGGGAAAATGCACATATCACACACTTTTCCATTTCATCCACCTTATCAGCATTTTCTCTATTACTTAAGTCTAGATCTGGGGTCAACAAACCATGGCCAGTCCATCCCAGTGCCTCTTTTTGCATAGCCTATGAGATAAAAATGGTTTGACACATACATCAAGTCGTAGGTTTGGCTGTACACATAAGAGTTGTAGATCATGCCAATTTTCTTTTTTTGACTCCTATAGTTTGGGACCTGGCCCTCCAAGGCCCTCTCACTTATGGAAAGTGAAAGATTCTTTACAAACCTATACATAATTGAGTATGTGTCCCCCAATGCCAATCTAAAAATGTAGCATGGATTGATCTGAGATCGTGAGGATGACTTGAACTCTGACCCTGCCCCTCAAGATGTCTTTCAATCAATGGGAAAGTGAGAGGAGGACTGACTCAAGCTTCTCCCTAGGACTCACTCATTGCATCTCTTTCCAAAGTTTCATTGATCTGTCGCCCTGAGCTTAAAGCCCTGGATTTTAAATCCAGATCTCTGCTGTTTATGATCTATCTGACTCTAGTCCTCTAGTCCTCCTCTGCCATCTCTGAGGCCTATTTCCACTTCTATAAAATGAGGGGATGGAAGTTTTGTATTTAAAAATATAAAGTCATTTTTAGCTTGAGGGCCCTACAGAAACAGAAGAGGTTATCAGAATTCACCCTCAAGTATAGTTGCCCTGCCCTGGTCTAGACAATCAACAAAATAATAAAGCTCTGATTTTTAGAGTTTTCCTGTTTCAGAGTTGTAAATGATCTTACAGCAGATTTAACAACTGCCTCCACTATGAGCTTGCTCCAGGACACCATCACTCAAGGTTCCAAATAATTTGGCCCACCTTACCTATTTAACCTTTTGCTTTCATATATCCCTCTACAAAGCCAAATGCATCTGTGTTTACCTTCTCATTCTGTCACCTACGCTATCCTCCTTGCCACTTCTGAGCCTTACCTTGTGCTGTACCCCTTGCATGAAATGTATACCGCACTTCTCTTCATCTAACAAAATCCTGCTCATTCTTCAGGTCCTCCTTATGTTGCAATCACCTGTCAAAGTCATGAGATCATAGGATTCTACATGTATAACTGGATGGGATATCTGATATGGCCCCCTTATTTTATAGATGAGAAAATGGAGGTCCAGAGAGATTAAGAAACTTGTCCAAAGTCATCCAGATAGTAATTGACAGAGATTGGATCATAACTTAGATCTTCTGATTTCAAATCCAACATTCCTTCCACTGTTCCATGCTGACTTTGCTACCAGAGGCCCCAGGGAGATAAACTTACCCAAAAATAGTAGGGAATTTAAGGTCCATATGTACCATTGACTTGTTTACTTATTCTCTTGGGAATACTTAAAGCACAGCATTATCAGTTACTCTTTTATGTGGTTATATCATGTACTTACAATTTGGTGGGAAGCCCTGTTAGGTCAAGGACTATACCTTATGCATTTTTCCATTACTTATAGTGCTTAGACAGAACCATCACAGCATCTTAAAGATATTCTCTGAATAGATTCTGTATACCTCCACCCATAGCCTTCTCCTCCAGGCTCAACTCAAAGTATTCAACTCTAACTCTCTGAGTTGAAAATGAATGCAACCTGGTACTTTGTGAGAGTAGAAGTTCATCTCTCTTCTCAGCCTTCACCAAACAGATACATATTCTTGACCCCATCATGATAGATAGGTAGCAACCACAAGTGAGTACATAATCATAGATCATAGTTTGTTCTTTCAGTATCAGTAATAGCTCTGGTAGCCATCTCCCTCCTTTTCCAATTCTTACAAAAATCTAGCTATAGGAAGAAAGGGCCCTGTTTCAATCAGACAATGGGTTGTCACAGTTCCATGGGTCTTCCAGTCCTTTATCCTAACAGGTCCAAAACTCATCTGTTGCTGAGAAAGGTCCATGATAAGTCAGAGGGCTGAACAGAACCCATAATCCTCTAAGAAGCAAACAGTAAAGTCCAAAGATTTTCCTTACCACGCCCCCCTTTCCTGTGCCCAGGTACTCTCTCACATCATGGTCTACTATGACCATCCTGATCACCTTTCAGTAGATGTGATTCTACTTGTTGTCCAAAGTGGAGTATAACATGACTAACATCTCCCTTATTCTAAATATCAGGCCTTTCTCAATCCTAAAATGACATTTTTTCCTTTTGGCTACAACATCACATTGTGTTATCTATTTTGAACTTGAAATCTATGGGAAAAAATATTTTTCATGTGCTCTATTGTTATTCATGCCTTTCCTATTCTTTACTTAAGAAGTTGATTTTTGGAGCCCAAATATAGAGTTATGTGGTTATGATTATTAGAATTTCTCTCATTAGATAGGTCCATCATTCTAAGCTGTCAATCTTTTTGGATCCTTACTGCCATCTAATGTACTACTGACACCCCTCAAATTTTGTTTGATATGAAAATCTGATAAGTATGTCTTCCGTGCTTTTACCCATTTTAAAAAAAAGAATATTAAACAAAAAATTTCCAGGTCGGATTGCTGGACACTTCATTAAAGATCTGTCTCCAAATTAGCATTTACCCATTAATGAATACTTTTTGATTATGACAATTCAGCAAGCTGTGAACCAGCTAGCCCATATATTTTCATTCAGGTTGAATAGCACATATAACATTGGTCTCACTGGTAATTCTGCCCAAAAAGGAAAGGAATGGGTCCGGTTTGACTTACTCTCGAAGAAATCACTTTCACTCTTAGCAATCTATTTGTCTATTGACTGGTTAATTACATTTCTTTTAGAGTACTGTACCAATGAGCATGGAAAAGTTATTATACTGTTGCTGTAGGCAAATATTCTAGGTTTGTGAGTGAGAACTCAAGCTTACAGGACTGTGACAACCCTGAAAATAACCATTGTGCCATGTAAGTTCCTTAAGAGCAGGAATTATTTGTCTTTTTTGTTTATTTCCCCAGTGATTGGCACAGAAACTGGCACATAGTAGGCACTTAATAAACGCTGATTTAATTTATTAAATGAATGAGTGACACAAGCATTACATATGAAGAATCACACAATGATAGAACTGAAAGGAGTCACAGGCAGTAACTAGACCAACCGCCTGTAACAACAAGGACCCCGACATATACAGGAGAGCCTGCTGTACAAGTTCTTAGATCTGCTTTTTTAAAAGGAAAGCAACTTTTGAGGGGTCAACAATCACTTTAATCAACATATATCTTTCACTTAGTTCAGGGGAAAAGGTCAGCACTCTGAACTTCAGAGAAAAAACAAACAGAGAAATAAAAACCAATAGATAGGGCTTCCAACTGTCTGACCATAAGCAATATATAGCAATATATATATATATATATATATATATATATATATATATATATATATATATATATATATATATATATATATATGATAAATCAACAGACAGATCCAACTGTCTGACCGTTACATACATACGTGGTTACCAGAGAGAAAAGCACCAACATCTGGATTTTCAAAGATAGGGGACTCCTTAGCAGTTGTCCAGAGTCTCCTCTGACCAAACAAACACTTCCAATGAGTAAGCTCCAAGGTAATACCTCACCTCAGAGTATTCATACACTTTTCAGAGCCAGAGGGCCTCACAACCCTTGAGAACCAGTTACTCATTAGAAATTAACAAAAGGTGTGGACCTCCCCTAATTAAGCTTGCCTTAATGGGCAGGCCCATCAATGGGTGAGGAACATCTTTAGCTCTCATTCGTATTAAACTACCTCAGCCTTCAGATGAGGCCATTGAAACTGTGAGGGTTTATGTGACTTTGTTCAAAGTCATGAAGTGGAAGAAACAGTGACAGAGCCAGGATGTCCCAATGATAAATTCAGTGCTCTTTTTATACTATATCAACTGACCCCTTAATCAGGTTAATAATTCCTAGTCCTCCTACTCTTCAGGTCATCCTTTGTAATGATAAAATCAGGTATGTTTCTTAAATAAAATGTATGCAAATTTCAAAAAATAAAATTTACCATGTTGTTGTCTATACAAGTTGTGAGCAAGCCATGGTAGCAAATGTCTATAACCCCCCTTATTTGGAAAGCTGACTGGTGAATTACTTGAGTTTAGGTGTTGTCAACTGAGTAGACCAATTATGTGTCTGTACTAAATCTGACACTGTTATGGTGAGCCTCTGGGAATTGAGGACAACAGCTACCTAGGGAGGAAAACAAAATAGGCAGAAATTCCTATGCCAATTTGTAGAGTAATTAGATCTCTGAGTATCTACTGTAGTTCTGGCATAAGTGAGATAGGAAAATCTAATCTCAAAATTTTTTAGTTGTTGAAATGAATTCAATTAAATTCAACTTTACTGAACCCGTCTCTGTTCGCCCAGGCATTGTCTCCCTTGAACAGGAGAATCAGAAGAGGAGGAAAGAGTGGTAGTCTGAAGGAGAGTAGTTATTTTCACACTTTCACAGAATAAAGATTGGGAAGATCCTTCAATTAATGTCCATCCCTCAACCAATCATGTTCTAGTCATCTCTAGTGAAGGGCGACCAGCTTGAAGTCATTATGCCCTACGAGCAAGGTCCATGTCTGTCAACAGAAGTCATAATGAAAACAGTAACAACACAACAGCAGCAGCATTATTTATATAGTTCTTTAAGATTTGCAAATAGCTTCACCTGTTATTTTATTTGATCATAACTACTGTGAAGTAGGTGCTATTGTTTTCTCCGTTTTATAGATGAAGAAACCGAGTCTGCCCAGAGTCACACAATTAGTAAGTACCTAAGGTAGGATTCAAAGTCAGCCCTTCCTGACTCCTAGTCCAATATCCTAGTCACTGCACACCCTAACAACACGTCTGGCTTCATTAGAAGTGTCCCATTCAAGTAAAGAAAAAGTTAGGTGGCCTAGTGGATAGAGCACTGGACTTGAAAGCAAGAAGACTTGTCTTCATGAATTCAAATCTGGTCTCACACACTTGCTTGCTTTGTGACCCTGGGAAAGTCATTTAACCCTGTTTACCTTAGCTTCTCATCTGTAAAAATGAATGGGAGAAGGAAATGGCAAACCATTCCTGTGTCTTTGCCAAGAAAATCCTCAAAAATGGGGTCACAAAGAGTCAGACGCAGATGAAATGACCAAACAACAGTCAAACAGGGTTTCCTGTTTACTCTCATTGCAAATACAAGTTGTCTTTATAAGAATTTCTAAGTCTTTCCTGAGAAAATTGAGGCACAGGATGTTGAAAGGACTTAACCAAAGTTACATGATCCATAAAACTAGCCATCCAGAATGAAGGTTTAAAGAACATGCTAAATATAATATAAATACAAAATAAATACAATTATTACTCCTTCCACAGGATTTTCCAACTTGGTTTTTTAAGCTATTTTGTTGTATTTGCTATCATTAAAATTATGTATTTACTCATTGATTCAAAAAGAACTTCATATTCATGGTTATGTATTAGGCATGAGAAAGCTGAGTGTTGGAAACATAGTCTGTGGGAAGCAGAATGGTATATTTAAAGAAGGACTAGACTAAGAGTTGGAAGTCCACAGTTTGAGTCCTGGCCCCATAACTTACCAGATATGTGATCTTGGTGAAGTCACCTAACTTCTCTGAACCTCAATTGTCTCATCTATAAAATGGGAGTTATGATACGTGCATTGCATTGTTTACAAGGCTGTCATGAGGACAAAATTAAATAATGTGCAAAATTCCTTGTCACCATTGAATATTAAATACATGTGAATTATTTTTATACTGTACTTATAAGAACTGGTTTCTGCCCTCCACCTTACAATCTAGGTGGGAAATATGATATACGCACATGCCAATAAGAACAATAAAAGACAACAATAGAAGAAATATTACAAGGCACTGTATGATAATGCAAAATTAGAGGTGCACAAATAATAAATGCCATAATTTTAGAAAAGAAGATACCGCTGTGAGCAAGAGTTATCGCTAGGAGGTAGCTTTTAAGAAGGAGCTTGAAGATGGTAGAGCTTGAAGATGGTAGGAGGTGACTAGATGGAGGCAACCAAGGAAATCGTTCTATGGTAGTAAAATGGATGCATAAAGGTACCAAGGTAGAAACGTTTATGATGTAGTCAGGACAGCGTGCGTAGATTCCTCTAGCTTAAATATCAAGTTCATAGAGTGAATAGTAGGAGATAAATTTAGAAAGATACATTGGAGGCAAACTACAGAGAATTTAAAATAAAGCTAAGAATCTTCCTTCATTTCATCATGTCACACCATTCTACAAGGAGCTTTAGTGGCTCCTTATCACTTTCAGAACAAACTATACTCTTCTATTTGGCATTTAAAGCCTTTCATAATCTTTTTATATTTTTTTCTTTCTAAACTGATTATGCATTACTCTCTATCATACATCTTCCATTTTAGCCAATCTGACATACTTACTTGCTATATCCTCTAACATAACATTTTCTCTCCTTCCTTTGCACAAGCTGTTCCCCAAGAATAAGAAGCTCTCCCCTCTCACTTCACCCTCAGGGATTCCTTATCATCCTTCAGTTCAAAAGTGACTTCCTTGAGTCTTCTCCTGTTTCCCCACTTGTTAGTACTCTCCTTTCACCTCCCTTCTCCCTGAAACTCCTCTCACCAATCACAGTATGTGTTTTATATATATTTGTCCATGTAATGGATGCTCTTTTCCCAGTAGAATGTAAGCTCCTTGAGAAAGGACTATCTTATTATTTTTTTGTAACCCAGGTAGAGCATTTTGTATATACTACATGCTTGGTAAATCAGAGAATAATACATTTAAAACTCAAAGGGGTCTCAGATGCCATTATATCTAAATCCTTCATTTTAAAGATGAGAAATTTGAAAGAAGTTGACTATCTTGCCCAGCCTTCCATAGGTAACAAGCATATAGGGCAGAATTTGAACTCAGATTGTATTTTCAATTGCAAATCTGTCTACTGAGTCACAAATGGGCCTCATTAGAGAGAGCTTGTAGATCTGACATGATTTAGATTGGACTGATTTCAGTAACCAGTGGGAATCCATTAAAAACTAATAAGCAAGAAACAGGATAAAAGTACTAATTTAGGAATATCAATGTGATAGTGAACTAAAGACACAATGAACATCAAAGATGTCTTTATTCTGTATGAATTCTAAAGATATCTGTTATAACATGCTTACCTTTCTGTTTCTTAGCATCTTTGCTCTTTTCAAAGGTCTTTAATATATATACTCTCTTCCATTTCTCACTACAACCTTGTGAAATAAGTATGGAATAGTTTTCTATCTCCATTTAATAGATGAGGAACATGAAGCTTGGGGAAGTCAGGACTTCAATGAAGAACCAAGGACTTTCCCACAATTCAGCACCTTATGCAGCAATATCTCATTTAAAACAAGGGTCACAAATGTGTCCAGTTTCCCTTGGCTAGCCAAAATGCCCATCTGTTTCCCAAACAAGATTACATCGTAGGCATACCTTTTGTTTTGGTCAAGAAAATTCCTGCTCACCCAAATGAATCTAGTTTCATTTATTGTTCTCTGCTAGGATATGGTCATTCCTAATGAGGTATGATAAAAATGAACATTTATTCCTAATGGGTGTCCCAATAGTAAAACAGAAACTAAAGTGATGCCCACACTGAATGTAAGCTGAGCATTTAATGACTGAATTTGAGTGTGGCTGAAGAAATTAGATGAAATTACGGAGAAAGTTACTGTCCTGACAAAATGTTATTACTCAAAGTGGAGTGGGCCTAATTATAGTGTTTAGCTTGGGCTGTTGATTCTTCCTTGAGAACTGTTTTATAGATGGAGGCACAATGTATACACAGCAACGTTCAGGGTAAAAGCTAACTGCACTGATAATCGTTTAAGAATCTGTTCCATACATCAAAGGTGAGACTGGATCTGTGGACTCAAATTTGTCTACTGCATGGGTAAAATTGTATTTACATTTAGAAAATAAAAAGGAACACAAATTTATTAAAGAAACATACATAGATGCTTTATCTGACTTCCTAGCATTTTAATTTATGTCCTGCATTTAATTGTAATTATGGTAATGGCATCCTGGGTCCTCAAGAATAAGTTGAGCTCTTTTCTTCGTCCAGTGAAATCGTCCCTTAGGAACAGTAGCCTTAGCCACTGCCTATTGACATGTAGAATGCCCTGTGTGTTACAATTCCACTGAAGGAATAAACCCTCTAAGTCTTGTTATCCTAAGTGCATATCTGTATTCAAAGTAATTGTCGCTAGGGAATGTGAAGGGTAGAAAAAACCATTTTTTCCTGCCATGAGAAATCAACAAACAAGCAAAGATCATCCATCTTTACACACATGAATGAGCAAGAGCCAAAATTATGGGGAAAATATATAACAGGGAGGTTAAGTTGGTGATTAAAGTGCTAAAAAATTATACAGAAGATATCTATGGGAGGGGGTAGATTTAGGTTCAAGTTCAAGTTGTATGTTCTAAATATTGCTTTAATTAAGCAGCTGGTATGCAGATGCACCTGATCTCTGTTAAGCTATTTGCACTTGTAAATGTTAAAGTTTGACTGTATTAGTAAAATTATATTCATTAATGTAAATTGCATGCAGTGAAAACTAAGTCTTTACTATATTTGTGTAAATAGTGTTTTCCTGCATTCACATGGCATGTAGTTATTATGGGTAAATTCAGACTTTGAAACTGAATGTACCCTTTTCTCTAAGCCTTTTAACATAGTTTCCTCCACAAGTTTATTATCAAAGAACTAAGTGAAAAACAAACAAATTTAGTGCCTTCAACATTAAGCAGTCCTTTAACCTTTAGAGTTGCTCCTAGCTCATGCCTTCAGATGGTACTATTGCTCATGGCCAGATTCCCTGGAGTGCAGAGAAGCAACTGACCTAGAATAACCCAAAGAAAGGGTAAACCTTCAGTAAGTTGGACATGGGTGGTTTGGCTTTGGGGCCTTCACAACTCCCTGTCTGCATTTATCTTCCTGCTTTAGTGAATCCTTTCTTCATTACTAATAAGGCTCATGGAATAGTTATGAGTCACCAAAAAGTGCAAGAAAATTGGAAACAGGAAAGATTGGAGCCAGGGCATCCCCCAATAAAGCAGCACCCCAAAATCAGCTCAACATTTATTAGGTACCTATTCTTCACAGAGTATTTGGATAAGTTCTGGGGGAAGTACAAAGATATGGTTTCTGTTTTCCTCTAGCACAATTTTACCTAAGAATCAAACACAGATAACCATAATATGGACTTATCTCTCCCATTGGAACAAATTTGCCATTATTATTGATAAGTCATTTCAGTTATATCCAACTCTCCATGACCCCATTTGGAGTTTTCTTGCAGACATACTGCAGTGGTTTGCCATTTCCTTCTCAAGTTTATTTAACAGAAGAGGAACTGAGGCAAATAGGTTTTAATGACTTGCCCAGGGTCACACAGCTAGTAAGTGTTTGAAGCCACATTTGAACTCATGAAAATGAGTCTTCCTCATTCCAAGCCCAATGCTCTATCCATGGTGCCACCTAACTGCTCTTATTGAAACATAAGCTGCTTGCATAAAGAGATTGTTTCATTCTTTTACTTGTATCCCCAGTGTATAGCACAATGCCTGGCATATAGTGGCAGGTGTTAAATAAATGCTTTTTAATTGATAATAGTATATAATAGATACTCAATGATTGATTAGACAAAATAATGACATTAGAGACTTAAAGAACCAAGTACCATGTGAATTAAGAAAGGCAAGAAATGATGCTTTGAGGAAGGCTTCATGAAGGAAGTTGACTCGAATTCTACTAGATCAGTAGGAACTGAAGAGGCAAAAAGACAGACACAGAACATTCCAGAAATAAGGAATGAGTGAGTAAAAGGAGGTAGACAGGGGCCAAAGTAGTATACTCTGACTGGAATAGTTATAAATGGGAGAAATATGAGATGTAAGCAGAAAGATATGGTAGCCCTTTGAGTACCATATGTGGTTACAGATGTGTTCCACCTCCTCCTTTCCTATTCTAACCTGCCCTCCTACAAAATGCATCCTTAAAACATTCCTTCAATTTGTTTATTTCAGCTTTCTTTTAGGAAAAGCATCAGTCCTTGACTGAAGGAATAGTTTCCTTTACTTGTCTGTATATCCTAGCAGAATACCTGCCATACAGTTGCTGTTCAGTCATTTCAGACATAGCTAACTCTTTATGATTCCATTTGGGTATTGTTTTTTTGGCAAAGATACTGAAGTTGATACTGAAGTTCCTTCTACAGCTCATTTTATAGATGAGGAAACTGAGGCAAACAAATTTAACTAATTTGCCCAATGGCACATAGTAAATATCTGAGGCCAGATTTGGACTTGTGAAGATGAATCTTCCTGACTCCAAGTCCAGTGCTTTATCCACTGAGTCACCTACTTGCCCTGACATATAGCAGGTATGCTATTTGATTGATAGATTGAGTGAAGTGAACAATCTAAAAACAGCTTCTGATAGGAGGGGAATAAGTTAACCTAAATTAAACTGTAAATAGTCAAATTTCAAAAAACTGACAAAACAAATTGAAAATTGTCAGGGAATATGCGAAAGGGGTAGTCGCTTGATGCCTCATCACAGTGTGATGAGGTCATCCTGTATTCTCAAAGGTTATGCCTATTGAGTATTAACTTCATTAGAGCCAATTAAATAGCAAAAATCTGAGTATATTTTATGTCGGTTATCCAAGGACCAGCCTAGCTAGTTTCAAAGTTCTTCAATACCAGAAGTTGACCAACAGGTCATGATACTGCTTTTCTTTCTTCCTTTCTTTTCTTCCTTTCCTTTCTTCCTTTCTTTTCTTCCTTTCTTTCTTTCTTTCTTTGTTTCCTTCTTTCTTTCTTCCTTCCTTCCTTCCTTCCTTTGTTTTCTTTCTTTCTTTCTTTCTTCCTTTTTTTCTTTCTTTCTTTCTTTCCTTCTTTCCTTCTTTTCTTTCTTTCTTTCTTTCTTTCCTTCTTTCCTTCTTTCCTTCTTTTCTTTCTTTCTTTCCTTCTTTTCTTTCTTTCTTTCTTTCTTTCTTTCTTTCTTTCTTTCTTTCTTTCTTTGTTTCTTCCACAACACTTATAAAACTTTTCTACTAGAGTGGTTGCTGTCTCCATTAGTGAAGGTAATAATCACACACACACTTATGAAATAACAGATCTTCTGAAGAACTAGAGTGTAGGATAGGGCTTTAGGAAGGTGAGATTTTCTTAGCTCTTCTTAAATGCTGTAGTTGATTGTTCATTGTCACTGTATATAATCTAAAGACAGGTAGACATTCTCCCTGGTTTCCCACCTTCTTCCTCAAATCTGAGCCAGAGAACAGAAGAACCTTCCAAGGTCAATGCAATCATATTTAAAACCTAACAGAATATTTTTTCTCAAAATATAAAAAAATAAAAATAATTTACATTTTCATGTTAACAAGTGTTCTGGAGCAGAATATGCTCTGAATACTAGATGATGATTTTTAACTCATGAGATACTTCTAACAGCCTTCCAACTTACTTCCAAGATACTTACAGCTTACAAAAACCTATGATGCGTGTGCTATTAACAAAAATGGAAGAAGAAAAGATGCAATCTTAGTATTCTGCATTTGCAAGTTTTCATGAGGAATTGACCTATGTCATATCCACTACTTCTTGCTTACAAGAACAAAATTCAAAGGAGAGTCCCAAATATGATTAAAGGGCTAGAGAGAAAGATCTCAGAATTAATGGATCTGCAAGAATCAAGGCAAGTGAAAGTAAGAGAGCTCTCAATTTCTATAGCATTCTTATATAAGAATGGGAGCAAAAATTTAGGAATAAAGTGAGTCTAGGCCTACCAATTGGAACATGGCTGAACAAATGGTGGCATTTTATTATAGTAGAATATTTTTAAAAATATCTAAATATTTCTGAGTGATGGTGGGAGGGGATTCATTTTTCTGTGAAGTATTGTTTGAATGATCAGATTATTACACATTACTTCCTTCTATTCAGATGAACTACTGATCACTTCTACACATTGGTCCTTGTTCTGCCATCTTGAGCAATGTAACACAAGTCTGCTTCCTGTATTTAAAGAAAGATATCTTTCCCTCATCTCTCAAACAGTGTCTTACTCTAAATATCTGCACTTCCTTAAATTATTCCTTATGTGAAATGGATTCTAGACCTATCACCATCCCATTTTGTCTTATTGAATATAACTTTAGTTTATCAATATTCCTTTGAGGTATTTTTCTCTACCCCTTTAATCTTTTCAATTCAGCAGTAAAAACGTTGTGGTTAATAATTATTTTAGAATTTTACCGGACATTGGTATTGATGTTACTGATCTTTAGTTCCCAAGATTATTTTATCCCTTTCTGAAAATTGAAACATTTTCCTTTGCTAGTATCCTGGTATTTTTCTCCATGTTTTTTCTCAAAGGGTTAAGAATGGTCATTTTTTAATCATATCTGTAAGGTCTTTCACTGCCATAGAAGGTAAAATATGGTGGTCCCTGAAGCACTGAACTCATTTAGAATGAGTAGGTGCTTTCTTAACATCATTTTACTTATATTGGACTTCAACTATTCTTTACAATATTTCATTTAATGCAGTCCAGTAAGTAACTATTAAGTGCCTGCTATATGAAAAAGATTGTACTATTGTCTGAGGTTGCAAAAATAAACAAAATCAAATCATCCTCACCCTCAAAAAGTTTACATTTGACCGAGGGATGCAACCTACAGATACACACACACACACACACACACACACACACACACACACACACATACATACATACATACAGTTGCATATATAAATAATTAACCCAGAAAGAAAATAGCAAAGATGACTAAGGAAAAATAATTGTAGCTTAGCATATGCACCAATATTTTGCAAATGTTAGAGAGGTGGAGAAATTCTATAAAGAACTGGATAAGACTATTCAAATAAAATAATCATATATTTGTATATAATTTAGCTTTTCATAGTTTCAGTGCAAATCTAGAGATAGTATAAGATAATACAACATATGCTGGATGATATTATTCAAGAGTAAGAAATAAGAGAAGCCAAAAACTTCCTCCAAAATATGGTGTATGAACTAAGTCTTGAAGGAAACTATAAATGATAAGAAGAAGGAATAGTCTCTTTCAAGAAAGGGGGGCATCCTACTCTGGCTACACTGATTATGGAATAATGACTTCAGGAAACTGTAAGCAGATACATCTGAATATAACACAGAGAATATTAGAGTAAACTGGGAAGTAAACATGAAAGCCTACTTTGGAAGAAGAAAAAATGCAATGTACAATGTACAAGTCAATCATTTTAATTTCTACTTTTTAGGAATGTCATATATACATGGCCCATATCAGAGATTTTACAGTAATTGTCTTCCCTATTCCAAAGTTAATTGCTGTAGTTAACTAAATTGAATCATACTTGCCAGATTCATTTTTCTATCTATCCAAAGATAGCTACATCTTCAGAACACAGGTATTCTAGCTAAAGGAGACATGCTTCTGGTTATTAGTATGGATCTATCCTCTTGGTTTGTCCTCTCCAAGGACTAGTCCTGTTTATATGTTGCATGAGTGGCTACATGATGTAATTTGAGGAGTACTGAAAGACCTTGACTGACAAATAAAATATCATTTTCCAAGCTGACAAACTGCCTAAAATTCTCATTCTAAAAACCATCCCTTTGAGCAGTACATGGAGAAAATCTTTACTAAAATGGATCTATGTAATCTGGACAGAGTAAGTATTACATGAACATTTTAGTGCCCACTACCACAAATGAAAATACAAAATAATGTTTCATTCCTTGCAGCCTCCTTTTACTTCTGCAGTAATGATGACAAGAGTGGCTGAAGAGTAGATAGAGAAAACTCAGAATCATGCAGTTTTTTAGGCTATATGCTACATTAACTTAGCAGTTGATAATCTTAGTGTGAGGCTCTTTACCAGTGACCAACAAGTGGACAAACCAGAGGAGGAACTGACTCATATACAAACTCATATTCTCAGTATTATTAAAACGAAAAGACAAAAGGAAGTTGTATCTAAACAGAAGAATAGCTCACAGATTCTCCTTGGAGAAGAACAAGATATAGTTGGTAGAGTTAATTTTATTACACATACAAAGAAAACATTTAATATAATTTCAAGGGAAATTAAATATTATCTAATATATCAGTGCTGATGAATAAGAACACAGCCATAAAGATAATTAATTGCCGTTTACATGCCAACATATTTTACATGTGATCAAGAGGTGGGAAAAAAATTACATGAAGAATTACATGAGAATATCTAAATTAAACCACCATCATATATTTTAGCGTTTCATGTTTTCTATGCAAAGTGCTCATTTAAAATAACACAAAATATACTTGATAACATTGTTCAGGAGTAAAAATCAAGAGAAACCATAGGTCTATGAACTATCCAGAAGATTTATAACTATATCATGTGAAAATGTTTTTCAAGAGAAACTTGGGAAATGGATAAAATGAGGACCAAATAATGTAAAAACAAAATTGATTATGGTGAAATGAGCAGGAATAGCTACTTATCCAATATGAGAGTCCTTTGTGATTCTGTTGTCAGTATATAGACAGGCCATTGATTTCTTCAGGCAAATATCAAAATCATTACTAAGTAATAAGAACTTATGGTATCCAGCCAAGGCAACTTCAACCTGACCTAAAAAGGATGTTTAACCTAAAAAGTGAATGGATAAAGGAAGAGACAATCACATTACCTATAAAAATTTCCTAATTAAATTTAACAAAAATAAATAAATTCCATGATGAGGAGACTAAAATATCATAGAAATCCCTTCAATCAGTCAGTCAGAGGGATACATAGAAGACCAGGAAATCACTAAGACTGTAAGCCAACTTTAAAAATTGTACACAGGGAGATAATAGAAAATTGTGAACAGCATCACTAAATAAAACATTTAGAAGTAATGAGGGAAAAGCTTACCCATAAAGGGCAGGAAGTATCTGACTTCTGTATTTTTACCCCCATCATCTGTCATAGTGCTTGGCATATAGCAGGTTCTTACTAATTGCTTATTCATTCATTCATTTAATTATTCTTTTCTAATAAAATATCTTCCATTAATTTGTAAAAATGATCCAAGATACCTCTAAAGATACAATGGAAATAATTTTGTTTGACAACACTCACTCTTTTAATATCAACCAAAATTGTTTATATATGTGGCACTATTATGAAGGATATCCAACATGGAGTTGAAATGCACAAAATGTCCTTAGAGATGGCAAGTCCCTTGGATGTATCTGTTTGTAGATGACATTGCACCACTTTCATAAGACCTCAGAACATCTTGGAGTCTCCTAAATGAGATTCATAATCATCCAAGTGAATGAAGAATAGTTAGTCTTCAAACTATGAGGCACAATTTCATGGAAAGCCAATAGATTTGATCCGTCAGTGAATATTATCTTGGAAATATATCTTACAAGGGCAATTAACTGGGCCAAGATGTGAATTAAAAGTAGACAGGATTACCTTTGGGAAACTGCACAATGTTTTTAATAAAACCATCCATATAATTAATGCCAATATTCTTTCCATTGTACTCTACAAAGTACATAATACCACCATTTCTAATGAATTAGTTCCCTAAACTTTAGAACATAACTTTAGAACAATGGAAAAATTCATGATGGGTATGAACAGCTTGAATCATATAAACAATGAAGAACTCTACCCAAGACACAAAGAATATCATTAAAAGAATTTCTGACTAGAAATAAAGATAAGCCAGGGGAGAGAGAAGAACAGAGACAGACAGAGACAGAGAGAAACAGAGGAATAGATAGAGACAAAAAGAGAGAGAACACCAATAGATAACCACTGGTAGACATGAAACGTCCGAGTATCTAGATAAATGTCTTCAGCATATTAGGTGAATCCTTTGTGGGGTTTCTGAACACAGAAAACAGAAGAATTTCTGTGCTGAATGAAGGTATATATAATTTGAATCAGAATGCGAGGGCATAGATAGGTCATGAAGGAAATCAAACAATATTATCACAGATCAATAAAAGTTTCAAGCACATTAGCAAAAGAAATTAACAGGTCAGCTACCTGTTAACTACTACCATACAGGGCCCTACAGTTTATTACTCACCTTCTCGGTAGTGGATAACCCATGAAGACAGTTTGAAAGACCCCACGGAAAGAACCCATCTATGTAAAAGAGGGTCTGATGAGATAATGACTTGTCATCCTACAACTACACCCCTGAAAGCTCTGGCCTCTCTTCACTCTGCTGAGTTGGTAAAACCTTAGGATAAGATGCAAAGTCCCAAGTACAAAGCAGGAAGGCAAATAAATAGGCCGGAAATGACAGTATGGGAGATTCTGGGCAACAAAGAGGAAGGAAATGTAAGGCCATTGAACAGATCTATCCCCAGGTATGGAGTGATAAAAAAGATAATAAAAGTGAAAAGTAGAATGCTATAAGGTCCTACAAAAGTATCCTAAAGTCAAACTTGGCCCAATTATGGCCAAATCATTTATGACAGAATCTACCATGTGGCTAAGAGTATGCTTGTTGATGTGGGAAATGCACGATCCAGCTCTGTTTTGTTTTGTTTTGTTTGAGGGACTGAGTGGGGAGGGAGCACTGAGGAACAAGAAAAACACACATGAATCAACAAGCAACAATATAAGACAGTCTGTAATTAAGTGCTAAAATGTGTGGTTGAGACTAGATTTCAGAAAGAAAAGCAGATGGTCTAAGACTGAGCCTGGAGGAATCACTTAGGGGCCAAGAAAAAAAAGAAGAAAAGTCATAAAAGAAAACAGAAAAGGATCTGCCAATGGAATAGAAAATTTCCACAAAGATAATGTAGAGGGTTGGGCAGGAAGTTGTTAAAACTCTAGGGAAGTCATGTGAATGGGTCTGGAAAGGTACTGGATGCAACCAGAAGAATGTCACTGGAGACCTTAGCAAGAGAAAATTCAGTAGACAATTTCAGAGAGAAAAACCACAATTTTTGTTTAATTAGGACTGCCTTAGATTCTGGTGAGAGTCTGATATTTGTTCCCAAATGGTCTATCAGAATGGGCCAGCAGGTGTTAGCATTTCCTAAGGTCGATTATCAGCTTCAGTCTTCTGATCAGAAAGAGTCTAAAGTCTAAGTATCACCGTACAGAATTAAAATACGTTTCCAGAACACCAAGGAATTATTTTACAAAATCATTCTCTGTCCAATATAAAAAGGATTTTAATACTTTGATAAATGATTACTGTGCGCTCCTTTTGGCAGTGGTTATGTCTACATATGTTACTCCCATGGAATTTGGAGCCCATTTTCAACCGACAGTGTTTATTTTTTACAGCATCCTCTTCCTTCTCCCACAGCAAGCTTGATTTTGCAGCTGACTCATGTACAAACTGTTCCTTGATGTCTACTGTAAATATACAGCTCTTACTTCATTTCAGTATCCTGGTGTGAACCCAAAGCAGTAGCAGTCACTGGGAACAACAAATCAAGCTATTAATTAGTATTAATTTAAGTATTGATCAATTTCCATATATAGGGCAATGGGAATACCCACACTGGTGAAATCACAGATTCACCTAAATATATGAATGAATTGATTTTGTAATTGCTAACAATAATCTTTTACATTTATATAGTACTGTAAACTCTCTTAAGGTATTTTCACATTCTATTCTCTTCCTCAAAATAGCGCTGTGAAGAAGGTAGTATAAATATTAACCTCATTTTCTCATATAGTCTATTAAAGCACAAAGAGGTTATTTGGCTTGCTCAAATTAACCCAGCTAGTTTCTAGAAAAACTGGAATTAGAATCTCATCTTTTTTAGCTGTCAGTCTTACGCTTTTAAAAAGTTGATCACAATGAAAGACTATCTTTTGAAAAATGCTTTCAAAGGCCTAGAACTTGGACAATAATTATTAAACTCATTTAACTTCTCTTAGATTTGGAGAATTTGAGACAATAAATTGGAGGGAACAAATCTCCTAAACTTAGAGAAATGGAGACAATAAATCCTATCACCATTGTTTTTCAATTATTTTATGCACAACATGCACCAGACACCATTTTGGACAAATGGTGAACTACAGTGTGGTACACTGGAAAGAGTGCTGCATTTAGAATCAGAAGACCTGAATTGAAAGTCTTTTTTTAAATCATTTGCTATCTGTGAGACCTTTGGCCAGTCACGTATCCTTTCTGAACCTCAGTTTCCTTAACCGTAAAACGACATGTCTGACTAGATGTCTTGAAGTATCTTTCTATATTTCAGTCTAAGATCTTATGAAAAAACAAAGATTATCAACTTTCAGAATGGGAAGATAACTTCTATCTCAAGGTCTTCTAATACAATCTCTTCATTTTAGTTATTTGAGGTCCAACAAGACAAAATATCTTGCCCTAACTCACAAAGTGATAAAAAGTAGAAGCAAATCTTACAATCAAATCTTCTAGTTTCAAGTTTAGCGTTGTTCCAAATATCCCTCATAAAGTCAGGGCTTCACTTTAGGGATACCTTCTTCTTCTCTTTTCAAGTAAATGGAATCCTAATCCTACCCATGCTCTTATAAATGCACAATGCAATGGGAAGGATCATACCTTGTGATAAAGGTATAGCTAGAGTAAAGAAACTGGGCTTCATCCTATGGTGTGCTTCATCTCTATAGCCTGCTGGCCTGTGCCATGAAGTACAATTGTTTCTTTTGTCCTGTTTCCCAACAGAAACTAACAAGAACATTCCATTTTCTCCAAACTAGGATAACATCATAATCATTCAATTGCTATGAAACCATGCACCGAAAGTGGGCTTTACTGGCAATAACTTTATTTATACAATAAGGGTATGGAACACACTTTCACAAAGAGGAGCCATCCATCTCTCTTCCAATGTGCCTGTACCTGAGTAAGACTGCCAGTTACTCACATAATGGGAGTCTCTGTCTCTGTCTCTGTTTCTCTCCCTCTCTCTCTCTCTCTCTCTCTCTCTCTCTCTCTCTCTCTCTCTCTCTCTCTCTCTCTCTCTCTCTCTCTCAGCTCTATGTCCATGCCTTTGCTTTTATGTATTGTTTTATTTCTTCATTATGTTCAGGTACCAAATAAAAAATTATTTTTTTAAATCCATGACTTTTCATCATCTAGTTATGCCCACTGTCTGTATCTGTTAATGCTTGGTCTCAATAGGAATTTGTTGGCATATAGACTGAGATTTTCCTCTGGTCCATTAGTCACTCTCCCTTTTGTAAACATGTCTCATCTCTGGAATAGACATATCTGTTCATAAGGAAATCACCCTGCACTATTGGTTTCCAGCCTGTTTTCACAGAAGCCAGTTGTTTTCTCTAACTAATTCTTACTGTCACTAAAGCAATGATGTTACTCTTCACTTACACCTGCTGTTTGATGATTCATGGCTGTGAAATCTGCAAATTAGCACTTCTGGCAGAAAATTTGAAAAAAAAAATCTCACAGTTTGGGAATAAATATATGTTCCTGTTATCCTGTGTTGGGACACAGCTTCTTCATTATAGATGGAAGTCTAAAACAGACAAATCTTAATAAATAAAGATGGAAAAAAAAACAATTCCCTTAGGACTATATGTTTCCTGTTGATCTGCTGCCTTGTGTTCAGGAAGTACACATGGTATAATAGAAAGAGTTGAATAGGAAGCTGAGAACCAGAATATCTGGGTCCTATAACTGGTTCTGTTACTAACCTGCTGTATAATATTGGTCAACTTCTAGTTTTGGTTTACTGTTTGCTCTTTTTAATAATAAACCTTTAAGAAGGAGATAATGTTATTTGTTACACATACACACACACACACACACACACAGAAGGATGGTCATATGCATGAGTTCTCAAAGTGGGAGATACTGCCATCTGTGTGGCACAGGAACAATCCAGGGTGGGGTGATAGTAACTTCAAGTGTAATTGAGGGGTGTTAAATAAAAATAAGAGAGCAGTGGAAGCATAAGGAAAAAAAGGAAGAGAAGAAAATTTTGAAAAACTGTACGTTTCATCTGTTGTGTGACAGAGTTAAAGTTTTAGTGATTGCATTATTTAACAAATAAACACATAAAATGCAAGTTATAACTAATTAATGATCAAGTTCGCTGACAGGTCTTAACAAGCAAATGTTGGCAGGCTAGTGTGTAGCACATTGTTAGGAGGTCCAGAATGCATCAGCAGGAATATGTGCATGAAATGGCTTGTTTATACTACAATACTATATGGTTACATGATGCAATATTGCATCATCAAAATTTCAAGGAAGGGAAAAAACACAAATTTACAATAAATTATTAAATTTAAGATGTGTCACTTTTATGAAATAGATTTTATAATTTTTGAAGTGACACAATTTTTTTAAAAAAGTTAAAGAGTTAAAGAAAATAGTTTTCTGAGGGGGTGCTGTGTATTTTTTTTGAAAGAGGCATAGACCAAATAAGTTTGGGAACCTTTGATCATATGCATCAAATTAGATAATGTATATGAAAGTTATTTGTAAAGGATAAAGTCCTATGTGAATATGTTATAATCATGCATAAATGCCATGGCTTAGAACACATTTAGATGTCTAATTTTTATCCCCTTGTCAGGCATATTTTTTAAATATCAGGGAAAAGTATAAGCATGTAGTGCTATAAAGTCTCCACAGCATATACTTCTAAGATATAGGCTTCAAATTTATATTGAGAAGTGGAGGGTTGTTACTGGGAGAAGGGAAAAGGAGGAAAAAGGAGAGGATAGAAGAAGGAAGAGGGGCAAAAGAGGAGAGAGAGACAAGTAGAGAGAAATAGAGACACGAAGAGACAAACAGAAACAGAGCCAGAAAGAAAGGAGGAGAAAAACAAAGACATAAAGAGAGAGGAAGAGGGAGAGGAAGACAGATATAAAGATGGAAGAAGCAAGGGAGAAAGGAGAGGAGGAGGCGGATGAAGTAGAAAGAAGCAAGGGTAACAATGAACATTAGCGATTGATCACCAAATTTTCTATTTTCTTCAATTTGAAGAAGACCAGACAAGTGAGATTTAGATCCCAAAATAACTAGAACTTCAGAGATAGAAACCAAAATAGATTCTAATCCTAGTAGAAATCAAATATCATCTAATCCAGATTGCAACAAAGAATGAATATTTCATTTCTGGAAAAGAGAGATAATTTGGGATACAATGTTTATGCACAAATTGCCAACAAGCACAGATGAACTTTAAGATAAATTACTTGACCAAGTGCTGATTCACTTTCTTTATAATATTTGCTATTCCTACCTCCAAATGTTAACTAGTAAAAAGAAATATCTTTCAGTAGGAATCTTGTTTTCTCTGTTTTCTGGTCCCGTTATTCAAATGGAGCTTGAAGATGACTGTTTCCATAAGCTATTGGTTTCACAAATCCAGTTGTCTTCATGGCAAATTTTCTGAATCAAGAAAGTGAGATCTTGGAGGGAGTCATGGAACTTTCAAATGACAGTAAAGCAATTCAAAGTATAATAGGATCATAGTTTTAGAATTGAAAAGGCCCTTAGAAATTATCTACCTGATTTTACAGATGAGGAAACTGAAGCCCAACATGGGTTTAAGTGATTTTCCCAAGGTCACTGAGATAGGTAGCAAAGCTAGGATTTGAAACCAGTTCTACTGACTCCATATCTGGCATTCTTTCCACTTTCTAAAAACAATCCAATTTTAGACTATAGTTTCTCATCAGTCAAAGACCATAGCTATCTACCTCACATTGGAGTAGGACCACAAAAAGCACTATGGACAGATGGGTACTTAGGTCATTAGATCTGAAGAATTCTTAGGGATCATCTAATCCAACCTCATCATTATACAGATAAGGAAATTGATCCAAGGGGCAAAATGATTTACCCAATGTTATAGCAAGTAGCAAGTGAAAGAACTGGGATTCAAATTCAAGTCCTCTGAGTTTAAATCTGATATTCATTCTTCTGTACCATGATGATTCCACTGATCAATCAAAAACTTTTCAGAGTACTTTCTATGTAACTGGCTTGGAATTCTGGGGATGCAAAATAAGTTTTTGACGTGAACTCTGCTTTGATAGAACTTACGGCCTAGTAGGATGCAAACTCCTAAACCCCATGAAAGATTCATGTAGCAATAAAACAATGCATAGCCAAATGTTTCAGTAAGTGCTATACACAACTTGTGAAATTTCAGAGAAGAGAAAGATCACAATGAGTATTAGTATGAGAACACTTTATTCAGAGGAGAGACTCTGAATTGTGTTAAATGAAAAGTTAAATTTAGAAAGACAAAGAATAAAGGGTAGAACTCTCAAAAAAATTTTTCTAATTGTCTCTGATTTCACAAGTACATTCAATTGGACAGATATTTTTAAGCACAAACTTCTTGGAAGGCACTCTGCGATATAGCACATTCTAAGATATAAGCTTCAAATCCAAATTGAAGGGTGGAAGGTAAGTAATTGGAAGAAAGAAAGAGAGAAAAAGGGGAGAATAGTGAGAAAGAGTAATTGTAAATGAGTAGAATGAACTTTAAGGTTGGTCTATGACCAACTTTTTTCTCTTTCCTCCATTTTAAGGAAGTGCATAGTGTGGTTGGTGAAAAAAAGAGACAGAGACAGAGATATAGACAGAGAGAAATTAGAGAGACACAAAGACACAGAGACAGAAAGTTATATACATAAAGAGGGCAAACTTTAATAAATCTTCAACCTATTCAACTTTGATAATCCTTTCAATAGTGCATTCATGGTATCAGTTTTAGAACTGGAATAGCTCTTAGGGGTCATCTAGTTCAGATATTTCATTTTGTAGATGAGGAAACTAAGGCCCAATACAGTTATGTGATTTGCCTTGGGTCATGGAGATAGGCAGTAAAGATGGGACTTGAAATCATTTGTGCTGGCTCCAAATCTGGTACTTTTTCTATTTACATTAAAAGAATTCTTGGATAATACTTTTTTATGCTATTTCTTTTGCTTGGTCCTTAACTGGTAATCTGATGAAACCTACCCACCATGTGTTTCTCTGTTGTCATTTTGCATTCCTTGAAACTTCAATTCTTCAAAACCAGTGTTATTTATATGGTACAATTATATAATGTCACAGGGAAAGTGTTAATGTTCAGGAAGAAACTTAAAAGCACTACACTCACAGAAGGAATAAAGATGGCAGAGAGATGCCAGGAAGTTGTCTGAGCTCTCCTAATTTTTTCCTCAAAAACAACATTAAATCAAGCTTCTAAAAGAATTCTGGAGTGACAGAATCTATAAAAGTTGGAATAAATCAATTTTCCAGTCCAATATAACTTAAAAGGACTTCAGGAAAGGTCTGCCTTACTTGGGTAAAAGGGAAATGTGGCAAAGTGCAAGTGTTGTCCAGGCCAGCCAATGAATGGCTTTTGGCCACAACACAGATAGGCAACCAAGGCCCTGTGATTCTGATTCAACAGGCTACTGACAAAGAAGGTAAGCATGAAGCCTCCATCCCCAACACAGCAAGCAAACTGTCAGTCCTAAAACCATTCACAACAAATATGACTAGGCCAGGCCACCCTAGTGCAATGAGAAAGACACTAGCCCCAGAGACCATAGCACAGAAAGCCAATTACCAGGCCCCTGAGTGCAAGAAATTAGGGACAGTGTCCCAGGTACCCCAGGAGCAGAGCTCAACTTTTAAAAATGAGGAAAAAAAAAGCCCTGACCATAGAAAGCTTCTATGGTAACAAGGAAGATCAAAACACAAACTTGGAAGAGGACAACAATGTCAAAATGCCAATATGTGAAGCCTCAAAGGGGAATAAGAATTGGTTTCAACCTCAAAACGTTCTCTTGGAAGAGGTCAAAAAACATTTTAAAAATCAAGTAAGAGACATAGAAGAAAAATTGGGAAAATAAATTCTTATGCAAAAGAATTATGAAAAAAGAGTTAACAGCTTGGAAAAGGAAGTACAAAAATTGACTGAAGAAAATAGAATTGGTCCAATGGGGGAAAAAATGCACTAAAGGCAACTTCCTTTAAAAGTTGAATTAGCCGGGGGGGGCGGAGCCAAGATGGCGGAGTAGAAGGACGCACATTTACGAGCTCCGAGCCCACAACCCATGGAATTGAGGTAAAAGGAGATCCCCATAAATTCTGAATCTCTGCAGGGGGTGCATAAACATAGGGGAAGAGATTTCCGTTCCACTGAACCCTGGAGAGCCGTCCCCGGGGTCCATCGCGCCTCGGAAAGCGGACCCCACCCCCACCCCTGGCCGTGACCCAGAAAAGCTGACCCGAGCAGACTTCAGAGAGGAAAGCTCCGGGGGAAGCTCCGGCAGCCGGGAAAGTCCCTCCGCCCACAGAAGCCACAGGTCAGTAAGAAAGAAAGCTGCGATAGGGGAGGGGAGCGGAGCGTCTCCGTGACTTGGGCCCCCTCGGGAGGAAGTGGCTGCGGCAGAGACGGGGGCAGGAAGCGGCGGAGGCAGAGGCGTGGGCGGGCGGCTGAGGCGGCAACGGCCCGGGACTCAGGAATCCCCCAGCAGCAGGTAGGATCTTCAATACTGAAGGTCTTTCCAACCTGAGGGAGCTGAGCAGGGGAGACGGCCCTGCCCCCACCCTGCTCTACTGCTGAACGCCTCTGAATAAAACCCCCAAGGGAACTGAACACAGCGGGCGGGGCCCCCCACCCCCACCCACTCCGTTCCTGAAAGTCTCTGCAGAAAGCCCCTGAGGGCCCAAGCAGGAGGCGGCCCTGCCCCCACCCCTGCGCCAGAACTAAAGCTTGCCGCGGGAAAGCGCATTTGAATCTCAGAGGCCAAGCACTTGCTGGGCGGATCCAGGCGGGGGTGGAAAGGAATCTCAGAAATCAAGTAACTCGCTGGGAAAATGCCTAGAAAGGGGAAGAAAAATAAGACTTTGGAGAGTTTTTTCCAACAAATGCAAATGATCCCGACCTTCGGATCTGATGGGGAGGACGAGAACGTATTTTTCCCATCAGGGAAAGATGTGGAGGGTGGGGCCTCAGCACCCCAGACACCTCAGGGGGGTGTTGGGTGGGCTCAGGCCTTGGAAGAGCTTAAAAAGGATTTTGAAAAGCAAGTTAGACAGGTGGAGGAAAGACTGGGAAGAGAAATGACAAAGATGCAAGAAGAGTATGAAAAAAAGGTCAATATCTTGGTAAAGGAGACCCAAAAAAATGCTGAGGAAATTAACACCTTGAAAAATAGGCTCACTCAATTGGCAAAAGAGGTTCAAAAAGCCAATGAGGAGAAGAATGCATTCAAAAGCAGAATGAGCCAAATGGAAAAAGAGGCTCAAAAGCTCACTGAATTTAATAGTTCTCTCAAAATTAGAATGGAACAGATGGAGTCTAATGACTTTATGAGAAACCAAGAAATCACCAAACAAAACCAAAAGAACGATAAAATGGAAGAGAATGTGAAATATCTCATGGGAAAAACAACTGACCTGGAAAATAAATCAAGGAGAGACAACTTAAAAATTATGGGACTACCTGAAAGCCATGATCAAAAAAAGAGCCTAGACATCATCTTTCATGAAATTATCAAGGAAAACTGCCCTGAGATTCTAGAACCAGAGGGCAAAATAAGTATTGAAGGAATCCATCCATCACAACCTGAAAGAGATCCAAAAAGAGAAACTCCTAGGAACATTGTGGCCAAATTCCAGAATTCCCAGGTCAAGGAGAAAATCTTGCAAGCTGCTAGAAAGAAACAATTCCAATATTGTGGAAATACAATCAGGATAACACAAGATCTAGCAGCTTCTACATTAAGGGATCAAAGGGCGTGGAATAGGATATTCCAGAAGTCAAAGGAACTAGGACTCAAACCAAGAATCACCTACCCAGCAAAACTGAGCATAATACTTCAGGGGAAAATATGGTCTTTCAATGAAACAGAGGACTTTCAATCATTCTTAATGAAAAAACCATAGCTGAAAAGAAAATTTGACTTTCAAACACAAGAATGAGAGGAAGCATGCAAAAGTAAACAGCAAGGAGAAGTATTAAGGGACTTACCAGAAATGAACTGTTTGCATTCATACAGGGAAGGACAATATTTCTAACTCTTAAAACTTTTCAGTATCTGGGTGGTTGGTGGGACCACACATACACATGTACACGCATGCACACACATACACACATGCATTCACATGCAGAGACAGAGAGCACAGATTGAACTGAATAGGATGGGACCATACCTTAAAAGAAATTAAGGTAAATGGTGAGAGAGAAATGTAGTGAGAGGAAAGAGGGGGAAATGGAAGGGGATAACTATATGTCATTTAAGAGGCAAGTAGGAGATGTTTTTTAGTGGAGGGAAAAAGAGGAGAGCTGAGGGAAAAAAAAAAAACAAAAAAAAACCAACAAATAAACAAAAGTTTACCCTCATCACATTTGACTAAACGAAGGAGTGAAATGCACACTCATTTTGGTATGAAAACCTATTTTACAGTATAAGAAAGCGGGGGAGAAGGAGATATTGGGGGGGGATGATGGAAGGGAGGGCAAAGGGAGGAGGGAGTAATTGAAATTCAATACTTGGGGAGGGACAGGATTAAAGGACAGAAGAGAAACAATGAGGGGCAGGTTAGGAGGGATGGCAATTCAGTTAGTCTTACACAACACGACTATCAGGAAGATCATTTGCAAAGCTACGCAGATATGGCCTATAATGAATTGCCTGCCGTACCAAAGGGAATAGGTGGGGAGGGAGGGATGGGGAGAATTTGGAACTCAAAGTTTTAGGAACAATTGTTTAGTATTGTTGTTGCAACTAGGAAAGAAGACATACAGTTAATGAGGAATAGAAAGTCATCTGGCCCTACAGGAGAAAAGAGAAGATAGAGACAAGGGAAGGGAGGGATGACAGAAGAGAGGGCAGATTGGAGATAGGGAAAATTAGATTGCTTGGGGTATTGGGGTAGGGGGGAGGGAAGAAAAGGGGAGAAAAATTTGGAACCCAAAAATTTGTGAAAATGAATGTAAAAAGCTAAATAAATAAATAAATAAATTTAAAAGAAAAAAAAAAAAAGTTGAATTAGCCAAATGGAAAAGGAGGTACAAAAGTTAACTGAAGAAAATAGTTTGTCAAAAATTAGAATTAGGCAAACAGAAGTTGATGGCTCTATGAGACATGTGGAAAGAAGGACATTCAGTGAAATAAGAGAACTTCAAACTCTTCTGATGAAAATACCAGAGCTGAATAGAAGAGTTGATGTTCAAATACAAGACTCAAAAGAAGCATGAAAAGGTAAACAGGAAAAAAATATATATATATATAAATATATATATATAAATATATATAAAATATATATAAAAATATATATAAATATATAAATAAAAATATATATAAATATATTTATATTATATATATATTATTCAATAAGTTTAAACTATTAACATACTTACATGGGAAAATGAGCAATTTGGAACTATGCCCAAAGGACTATAAACTTGCATATCCTTTGGTCTAGCAATAACATTACTAGATCTGTATCCCAAAGATCATAAGAAAAGGAAAAGGGCCCTCATCTACAAAAATATAGCAGCTCTTTTTGTGGTGGCACAGAATTGGAAAATGGTTGAATAAGTTGTGTCATATGAATGTTATGGAATACTATTGTTCCATAAAAAAAAGACTAGTAGATGGATTTCAGAAAAACCTGAAAATACTTGCATGAACTGATGCTAAGTGAAGTGAGCAGAACCAGGAGAACACAGTACACAGTAACAGCAACATTATGCAATGACCAACTTTGTTAGACTTAGCTCTTCTCAGCAATGCAATGAATAATCTAAGATAATTCTATGATGGAAAATGCTATCCATATCCACAGAAGGAACTAGGAAGTCTGAATGTAGATCAAAGTGTACTATTTTCACTTTTTGTGACTTTTTCCTTTTATTTGGTTTCTTCTTTCATAACATGACTAATGTGAGAATGTTTACATGATTCCACGTGCATATCCTATATCAGATTGCTTGCCATCTTGGGGAAGGAGGAGAGAAGGGGGGGGGGTGAAAAAATTTAAACTCAAAATTTTATTAAAAAAAGAATGCTGAAAACTCTCTTTACATGTAACTGAAAAAAATAAAATATTCCCCCCAAAATAGTACTGCACATTTTCCCAGTGGACTTTTCACCTATTTTCTTCCTCTTACTCAACTCTGGACCAAAGCCATTGTCTTTATACAAAATCTGTCCAAGATATGGAGTACAGGTTGATGAATCAGTTCTAAAGATTTTCTTTGAAAGTGGATACCCTAGTCTGAATAATAGACATTCTTCATCCAATGATTTTTTTCTGAGTGTATAGTTAATACAGACTCTTTGTGAATTCAGTCAGCATGATTTCATATTGAAATAGGAACATTTGAAAGATTTTGTCATGTGTAGAGACTTTCCCTTCCATTTGGAATCCGTTTTAGACATCCACATGTCAGATATGACAGTAGCAAATACTTTTGTCATACATATATCTCCCTTTTGTACATTGATTGATAATAATAGAGAGCTGTTGAACAAAGATATCTCTTATTGAATCTTTCAAGGTTTTTGTATAATTTTAACATATTCACTGGAGACACTATCTGTGAGAAGAGCTTTTAAGGTAACATTTTGTACTACTAAATCAAATGCCTTTTTATAGTTAACAAACAACAAACACTGTGGGATCTTGTATTCTCTTTACCTTTCAGTCAATTGAGTGAATCTAAAGATATGATCTGCTATGGAAAATCTTTATGGAAAGCCTGTCTATTTCTGTTTCATACCTTCATCAAGAATATCCTTGATGCTTAAATGGATTATTTTCATAAAGATTGTAGAGATTTGGGAAACTAGACATATGGTCAGTGGTTAATGATTCAGTCATTTTTTTTTTGGGGGGGGGTCAGTGATATTGATTTTTTCTAAGCCTTTGATATCCTCCTCTTAAACTTACCTTGAAAAATCAATCTTCTGATGCTATAAGAATTGCATCTTTTCAACCACAAACTTTCTCTGTGTTTTCTGCATATAATCCAACTGTACTGCTCATTTTCATTTTCATTAGTGCCATGTGTCATTTCCTAAGTAAAAAAATGACCAAGTGTTAAAATATAACTTCATTTAATTTGGAGGATCTCACTGAATTCTTCATAGAATTGTGTTACATTCTCATCCTCTGCAAAAGGAAATGGCATGAAAGGTTCTTCATCATGGGAATATTTTTCCTCACTAAAAGATGATAATCATTAGCATTGCAAGGAGAGGTAATCAAATGTTTGAAGAACTTGATTTTAGTTGTATCTTTGAATGCATGACGAAGCTAACTCTTGATTCCTTTATTTCCTTCTCCAAATGGGATCTATGATGCCTTTCCATTTAGCTCCAATTACTTTTTGTCTTCTGATTAGAATTATAATATTGATAACAATAACAATCAAATACAATCAATATACTATATAATAATTAGAAATAATAAACAGTATCAATGTGATTAGCATCTTCCAGTATGATGGTCAGTTGAGGAAATGTTGAGGTCACTTTGAGGAAGGGCTCAGGCCAGTAATTCTTCATTCCTTTCCAAGGCCCAGTTCTACTTATTACTTTCTAGACCACTACCATGAATCATGTTCTTTCTCACCATGAAAGTTCCCTCAGCACCACTAGACTTTCTTAAATAATTAGATCCCTCTCCTGCTGAGGTCACTTTCTCCTATTGGTGAGTTCTTCCTAAAACCTCAATTTTGAGGAATGGTCCAGACCATCCTTCCTCTATTCCTCTTCCAGCTCTGTTTCTCACACTCTGGACTATGCGCCTATGCCCTCTTTTTGTCCATTTTATATCATCCCCTCTTCTTCTTTGTCCTATCTGTGGAAAATCTTTAGCAAAACCCAACCCCACCTTTCAAGTTGCTAAAAGGATCAATGATGTTGACATATGCAAATAATTTTGCAAACCACAAAGTTCTATATAAATGCTATTTTATTGGTGGTGGTGGCATTCTTGTTACTATCACTATTATTACACTGGATTATTACACTAGAGAGCTGATATACTTCAAAGGAGGGTGACCAGTGTGGTGGGAAAATGAGATACCATGATATAGGAGGTAAGATGTGAGGGATTTCGGATATTTTCCTGAAGGAAAGAAGGATACATATACACACACACACACACACACACACACACACACACACATATATATATATATATACACACACATATACATATTCAAATATGAAAAATGATATCAAGTATTTAAACAATTATTTCTTGGAAGAAGGATGAGACTTTTGCTTAGATTCAGAGGACAGAATAATAGTAAAGGATAGTACCTACAGAGAGACTAATGGTTACTTAGAAAATAAAATAGGAAGAGATGCTGAAGAAACACACTTTAGGTATGAGGAGTGGTGTGTGTACAGGCATGGAGGCATGAAAAGGCAGAATAATACTGAATCATGAATGACTTGAAGTTCAATTTGGCTAGGAGTGGTGTAAAATGAGTCTGAAAAGGTAGGTTGTATTCAGCCTATGAAGTACCTTAAACATATTGCATGACTATGACTTTGATGTAGATGACAAAAACAGAATAAGAAGTATATGTTTCATCCTGTGGGGGGAAAACTAAAATTTTTTGAGTGGAGAGTAATATGAACAAATCTATATTTTAGAAAGTTTACTTAGACAAGCACATGAAGGAAATATTGGAGAGGAAAGAACTAGAAACAAGGAGATTAATTAGAGGGCTTAAGTGAATGAAATGAAGACATAGATAAGATGTTTAGAAGGTTGGCAAATGACACAAAACTGGGAAGACTTTTTCTGACATATTGGATGATAAAAACTGGGATTCAAAAAAGATCTGAATGTACAAAATGATAGCTCAAAGCTACTGAGAAGTTTAACAGGGATAAGCTATACTCGATCTTACATTTGCATTTTTAAAAAGACAACAATAGGTATCAGAAGAAGAAATCAAAGCTATCTATACTCATTTGGAAAAGTGGTCTTAATCAACATTGATTAGGGAAATCCTAATTAAAGCAACTATGAAATGCCACCTCACCCCTATCAGATTGGCTAGCATGACAGAAAAGGAAAATTATAAATGATAGAGGTGATATGGGGAAATGGGAACACTAATACATGATTCAACCATTCCGGAGAGCAGTTTGGGACTATGTCCAAAGAGCTATAAAACTGTGCATGCCCCGTGACCCAGCAATAACACTTCTAGGTCTGTATCTCAACATGATCAAAGAAAATAATCTATATGTCCACAATATTTTTATCAGCTCTTCATGGTGGCAAAGAATTGAAAATTGAAGGCATGTCCATCAATTGAGGAATCATTGAACAAATTGTGGTAAATGTTTGTAATAGAATACTATTATATTGTAAGAAATGATGAGTGAGATGGTTTCAGGAAAACCTAAGATGACCTACATGAACTGATGCAGAATGTGAACAGAATCAGATTATTGTACAAAATAACAGCACAATTGTAATGATGGTCAACTGAATTTAGCTTCTCTATACAGTAAAATCATTCAGGACAATTTTGAAGGACTCATGATGAAAAAAAAAATTATCTGCCTCCAGAGAGAGAACTGATGAACTGAACGCAAATTGAAGTATGATTTTTTTCCTTTTACTTACTGTTCTTGCTTTTTTGTGATATGGCTAATATAGAAATATTTTACATGATTTCACATTCATTATTGATATATTTGCCTTTTTTCTCTATTGTTGTGGAATATGATGTGGAACTCAAAATTTTTAAATATACATATTTTTCAAAGAATGCAATAAAAATACAGTGACAAAGAAGTAACTACACAACAATTTATGTGAAAAGGCCTTGTGGTGCTATAATAGTCCTGCAAAATGAATTCACAAGGTGACATGATTGCTAAAAGTGTTACTGGAATTTTAGGCTGCATTAACAGATGCAAAGCATCTAAATACGGCAAGTTCTAGTTAGAGCACATGTCAAGTACTCTGTTCCAAGCTGCCATGCAGCAGGCAGGTGGCAAGATGATTGCAGTGCAGGGTGCGAAGTCAGCAAGAGTCTCAATACTGCTTCGGACTCTTACTAGCTATGGGACCATGAGCTAAACTTAACCTCTATATACCTCAGTTTCCTTATCTGTAAATTAATAATGGATATCAAGCATTTGAATAGTTGTCACATGAAAGAGGAATGACTCTTTTTTAGGTTGATCCCAGAGAGAATAGGGGTAAAGAGTGGAAACATCAGAGATACTATTAATTCTGTAGAAAGTAAAACTTCTTAATATGAGGAATCTAAAATTGAATGAGTTTCAGTGATAAGTAACAAATTCCCTATTATTTACACTATTAAACCAAAGGTTGGATGACCAACTCTCAGGTTCGTTATTGGGAGAATTCTTGTTTAAATATGAATTTGGATTAGATGAAGTACTTTCCAGCTCTGACACTGGTGACTAGGGAAAGAAGGTTCTTCTAGTCTCATCTATGAGACAAATCTTTTCCTTTCTCACTAGAAATTCGGACTCTGCCCCTGGGAAGCAGGGACCTGAGAGGTGACCTGGCTTCCATGTTATGTCCATGACATACCCACACCATGCTACTTTGCCAGAATGGGGGCAGCTAGGTGGTGCATGGATAGATCACTAGTGTAGGAGTCAGGAGGACCTGAGTTCAAATCTCACCTCAGACACTTGACACTCACTAGCTGTGTGGCCTTGGGCAAGTCACTTAATCCCAATTGCCTCATCCTGGGTCATCTCCAGCCATCTTGATGAATATCTGGTCACTGGATTCAGATGGTTCTGGAGGAGAAGTGAGGCTGGTGACCTTCACAAGCCTCCCTCACTCAAAACATAGTCAAGTGCAAATCATGTCATCATTTCTCTGATGATATGATCTTCTTCGGAAACAAACGATGAACAAACACCTTGCCAGAATACTTTACCAATTTCTTCATTTTCTTTTCAGCTATTATTTAAGTTTTCCTCCCCAATTAGAATGTAAGTTCTTTAAAGGTAAGTACCTTTTAAGGTATTATTTGTTTGTGTCCATATCTCCAACAATAGCCTGGAACATAAGGAGTACCCAATAAAGTCTCTCTCTCTCTCTCTCTCTCTCTCTCTCTCTCTCTCTCTCTCTCTCTCTCACACACACACACACACACACACACACTTTCTGTCTCTGTCTCCCTCTAGTTCTCTGTCTCTGTCACTTCATGTCTCCTAGGTACAATCAGATATTTAAACTAGATGGTTTCTCAGGTCCCTTCTAAATCTATGAACTTGTCCCTTTAAAGAAAATTCCATTGACTTGACTTAATCCTTACAAGCTATTTCTGCAAAGCCATTGAAGGCTGTTAGCAAGAGCAAATTGGTTTAATTTAATGTCTTTTCAGGGGTTTGAACTAGATGACCTCTCACATTCCTTCCAACTCTGAGTTTCTTTGATTTCCCCTCTCTGCTCCTTCAGCTTCCACACTGGGCACTGGCTTTCAGGGTAATAATTATGAGGCGCTAGGTGATTTTTCATCTCCTTAGAATGTATTAGAGTCCACTGTCTTCACTAATTTGGACTAATATAGGAGGATAACAACTCAGATATTTGGGCAAAATTTTCAACAAGAGGAGAAACAGGTAGATAGAGAGTTGCTCTCAAAGCCAGGAAAATGTAGGTTCAAGTCTCACTTGTGACCCAGCCTGATTATGCAATTCTTAAAAAATCACTTGTCCTCTCAGTGATAAAGTAACTCTCTAAGTTTATAAATTGCAGAGAAGCTGCTACCCTAAACTGATAAAGAAAGTACCTTATTCCAACGAAATCATAAATCTGTCCCTATGCTTCAAAAATAAGAAGACAGGAAGCATTCGATAACCAATTACTAAGAATCTTTTATTCTCATATTCTGGTTAACTACATTTTTATTGTGTCTTCTAATGAGCTCATGATTTTGTTTCCCTCTGTTAGTTTAGGCATGAGGTTATTTGACATTTGTATCACTAATTGTGTTCTTTCAACATGTGTTGACATTTCAATTGGTTTTCCATGATCTAAAAATTATTTTCCTGAGCTTGGGCAGCACAATATGGCCATTCCAGATAAGTATCCTTATTGGCAAGTGGGTAGGTTCCACATATGGGCTATAACATTTACATATATGCATATGTGCAAATGTACATTTAATGGGTACCATCTGTTGGATCATTGCTTAGCATTCTTTGAACATACCTCTCCCCACAACCACTCCCTTCTTATTTCTCTCCCTTGATCCATCACCTCGCCATAATTATCGCAACATTTTGTTCTGCAGTTATACTCTTCCTTTCTTATGCCTCTATGCTTACCTCTCATTTGGAGAAAGGAAATTAGCTTGACACTTGAGAGACACTGCACACTGCTTGACATAGTGAGTAACATTACCAATGGCATTGAGAAAAATAATCACGGAATATATGAGGGGCCAGACTACCCAAAGTGGAGGAATTCCATTTAAGAATCATAAGGATAATAATGTAATTCAAAGGTAATAGAAGTTATAATGTTGGACAAGTAGGGTGGGGTTAGATTGGCAGAGCCAATGGGCAATCAGCAGTTGAAAAACCATAGACTCTAGAAAAAGGGAACGACATGATATAAAGTAGTATTTTAGAAAAATGTCTCACCAAAATGCTGTGAATGACCTGGAGAGAGAGGAGACTTGGGTCTAGGAGAGCTATTTGGAAGCTATTGCAGCAATCTACATCAAGGTAATGAGGACCCAGACTGAAGTACTGACAGTGGTGTTGGAAATGAAAGGGAAAATAGGTTTAAGAATGAAGAACCTAGAAGGACTGACAAAACGTAAACTACGCAGAATCTATCAGATTGATATTAAGTGCCTAGTAGGGCCCAGAGGAAAAATGAGTCAAAGATCACATTTGATGTAAGAAGTCGGGTGAAATAATCCAGAACATGGTGATGGGGTAGCACTCAGAAAGGTAGGTCTGAAGAAGCTCTCTTGGAGTAGAAGGATATTATATTACATAGGTATCAAATGGACTTCTCCTTTTTCATAATTTCATCCAAGGTTAATGCTAAGGGTATAGTTCATAGCTGTCAGTATATTCAGGGCACTTTATTCTAAGTGAATTTATTTGAAACTAAAAAGAAAGAAAATTTAGAAAAAAAAATTGCATGGGAAAAATTTATAAGGATGCAACAATTTCATGCAATAAGGTAGGAAATACAGAAGCTTTTCAGTGAACACTGAGGGTCAGTCTTTTGAGAGAGTAGAATATGCTACAGTGCATATAGGATGAGGTCAGGAGAAATAAACGGCCCTCCCTACAACTCTAAAAATACCTCCCTATCAGATCATTTCTTGCCACAAATTCAGTCCTTGAGATGATATTTACTTCCCCTCTATACAAATGTTCATGGAAAAAGTAATATATTAATCGACCTTAGTCATTCCCTCCTTAGTGTGAATGAATTTATTTTATTATTTTATATAGTGATAGCAGAGGAAGAAGTACAAAATCAGATTACTGGAAACTAGAAAGAGAGAATTGTGGAGGGAGAGACAGAGACAGAGAGATAAAGTGAGACAGGGAGAGAGAGAAAGATAGGGAGAGGAACAGGAAGAGGGTGGGGAGAGAGAGAAAGACAAGAGAGAAAGAGAGAGAGGAGAGAAAGAGACAGAGTGACAGAAAAGAGAGAGACAGGGCAAGTGAGACAGGGAGAAATAGACAGAGACAGAAGAGAAAAGAAGAGAGGAGAGGAGAGGAGAGAGAGAGGGAGAGAGGGAGAGAGAGAGAGAGAGAGAGAGAGAGAGAGAGAGAGAGAGAGAGAGAGAGAGAGATGGAGGGAGGGAGGAAGGGAGCAAAAATAATGGAAGACAAATATTTCACAGTTCATAATTTTGTCAAAGCAGAAAACAGAATCATAGAATATCAAAACAAGGAGGGATCCCAACACTAATTTGGCTCTCTCATTTTTCAGTTTATAAAACTAAGGTACTGGTTACCAGTTTAGATTAAGTTCACACAGTAATTACTAGCCAATTTAGACCTAGTTCTCAAGTGTTTGGATTCCCAGTTTTAAGCTCTCCTGCCCTACACTTTTCTGCCTTCAGAAAGGAGTGAATCCTAACTTAGAAAGCAGAGGGCAAAAAAAAACAAAACACAAGTTTGTTCATGTGTTAAAGTGACAAATGGTAAGGGTGATACTTTTCAAGGCTTCAAGGAGGGGAAGAAATGTGAAGGAAAGATATGGTACGACTTAACTATCTGGGTCAATTTCGATTTTGCTTGCTTCATAGAATCTGCTTACATTAAGTGTCTGCTTGCCATTGGTGGAGGACCATTCCAGCCGACTTGTCCTTGGCTAGAGAACACCGATTCTGTGAAATCTAAGATGTGTTCCAGGGTCAGCAAGCTGAATCGTCGCCAAGGAGGGTTTTGTCTTTTTCTCTTTGGTTATTGAGCATTACAAATCTAAATTAAGGAAAGAAAATGAAAGGTGACATTAAGGAGAAATGACATCATAGGATTTCGACCTGAAAAGGACTTTTATTTCTTTCAAGGCTTAGCTCAAATGTCCACTACTATGGGTGATCTTTCTTCATCTAGTTATTATAAAGCCCTTTGCCAAAAATAGATCTTATATATTACTTTAGAGTTACTTTATGCCTACTTTTTTCTAAAATTAGAATGTAAATTCTTTGAGGGCAGAAACTATAGATTTGTCTTGGTAGTCTGAGCACCAGAGCTATACTTGGCAAACAGCAGACATACTTAATAAATGCTTGTTGAATGAATGGAGTTCAATTCCCTAATTCTTCAAATGAGGAAATAGAGGCCCAGAAGGGTTTATTGATTTGCCCCAGGACCACACAGATAATAGATGGCAGAGTCAGCATATAATGGACTAGAAAACAGAAAAAAAATCAGAAGATGACTCAGGGAAGAAAAAGCTTGAGGACAATTTCATGGGCTGACAATGAATCCATCTGAAAATAGGACTTAGTGAAAAAAGAAGAAAGGGCAAGAGAAAATAGAGACTGCTGGTAGCAGGGAGATTAGTTAAGCTATTGCTAGATTTGAAATGTGATGCATGATCATAGGAGCAGAGCAGAGCCTAAAGGGACTTTAGCAACCACCTTGTCCAACTCCCTCTATTTTATAGATAAAGAAATTGTAATAAGGGTCTGAGCTAGTATAATGCAGTGGTAATAGAAAGGAAGAAACAAATATAGAAAGCCTTGCAAAGAAAGACTTATTACAACTTAGTGGCTGATTGAAAGTATTAAAGCTATCCAAATTTTGAGCTTGGATGTCTATGAAAATGTTAGGACCATGGACAAAACAAAGTAAATTGGGACAGTTAGGTAGAGAAAATGATGCCCTATTGTAACCTCTGTCCCTCTACTCCCTAGAGCTGTGGTGACTCCCCATGTAAACAGAGTAAATGTCATTATCCCATTTTCCAAGTCAGAGAACTAAGGTTCAGAGAAGTTACACAATCTACAGTTGTAATGGAAAGTGTACTCTATCTGGAATCAGAGGAGATTGGGTTTGAATTGGAACTTTACCACTTGTTATCCATGTGACCTTTGGTTAGTCACTTAATCTCCTTTGACCTCGGTTTCATCACCTGTAAAATGGGTCAATTGGGCTAGAAGACCCTTAAGGATTCTTCTAATTCTATATCTGTGCATGTCAACCAATACACCTTTATTAAGTACTTCCCATATTACTGGTACTGTTGCTATGAGTTAGATATACAAATACAAAAGTGGACTTAGCAAGTGGTAGGCTCAGAACTTAAGTACTATTTCCACTATTAGTACTCTATCATCATTCCTCCTCCTCCTCCAGAATGTCTTCTACTTCCTAGAACTGGGATAAGGATAATTGCTGGGAACTCTCTAATAACTACTTTGGCAGTGAAGTAGTCTAACAAGCTAGGAACTGGAGTTTGGGAAAGAGGTCAGGGTTGGTGGGGACCATCTTCACAGAACTGGCAGTTGTTTGTGCATAAAGATGAGATCACTGAGGCAGCTAATATTCAGAAAGAAACTGAGAAAAGCTAAGATTGAATAATGAAAAACACCCAAACCCAGGAGAGTATTACGACTTCCACTCAGATAATGAAATCTGTAGTTTTCAATTATACATGTCATCCTAAATAAATCCATCACTCGGAAAACAATTTTTTCTTTGCCTTCACTGAGCTGCAGATCATAATACAGCTTCTGAAAAGTGTGACATCTGGGAATGACTCAGACATCCTGGGTTCAAATAGTGATCCTTAAGAATCTCAAGCTAGTCTCGGAGGAGAGAGCTGAAGTGTAACACAGATGGAGTTTGCTATTTGAAAAGACAGTATGTGTGCACCAAAATATGAGAAGGTAGTTTTGCTATTTGATGCTAAAAGTCCATTTAAACAATTGGTGCCTGTAATGGGCTTTCTTTTTGGTTCTTAAGTACTTGTATCTGGACAACATTGACAACGAAGATGGATTTGAAATCTAGGTCAGTAGTGAGACTGTTCTCCCAAGCCTGGGTGGCCCTCAATAAATTTTAAATTTAGGGATTTGTTTAGAGTTCCCCATACTAAAGTCCTACCCCAATCAAGAGAGCACAAACTCTAGTAGATCCAGTGGCACTGGAAAAGATCTAGAGGACACCCAATCCAACTCCCTACTTTTACAAATGTAGCACCTGAAGCCCAGAGACATTACATGAGTCACCCAAAGTCACCAAGGTAGGAAGTGTCAAAGGCAAGATTCAAAACCAAGTCCTCTGACTAGACTCAGTGTTCTTTCCATTGCATTACAATGCCTTACTTGAGTACGTGTGCTCAGCTATGGGATTGTATGATGAGTTTAACTAAGTCTAATTTTTGGAAGATTTTCTGCCAGATGATATAAATAAATATTGGTCAACTGGAACACAAGACTACAAGCCTACTATCATCTACTAAAGTTTAGAAAGGTTGAAATACACACCAATGGAGAGAGAACCCCATCCCAAAAAAATAATATATCCTTCAATATTGCATAATTGAATTCAACAATTCAAAGCATCCTCTGTACTTGTCTTCTTCTCAACTAAGAAACAGATGAAATGGAGCTAAAACAAGCATAGAATTCAGCAGTAAAAGAGAAAAAAGTCATGAAGAATGGAAAGGACATTTGAATGTAGATACATAGACTTCAAGTTTGTTTCATACCTGGGAGAGAACCAGTTTCTTCCATGTTTACTGCCTCACTGAATCAATGCTGTAACAACAGAGTTGAGCCCCAAATTTCAAATCCTAGGACAATTACCTGGTTTGTTTAAGCACTGCCCAGACTCTGGGTCTCTCTCATAGCCTCTTTCTTTGTGTTTTTTCTCTCTCTGAGCACAGCTCAGGGACCTAGGGTAATCAGGCTGTTTATATCTACCTATGGCCTGCCCTGCAACATTCATTCAGGCATGACTTCCCAGTTTCCCAAAATTAAGTGCCCATATTTGCATCCCATTAATGATCTCTTTCTTCTATGGTCCTGATCATAAGTAGATGATGAATAAGAAGGAAATTTGCTAACCTAATTTATACAATTAAGAATAGTAACAAAATGTATATTATATCATCCCTCCCATTTTTACACATTTTTAAATGAAGTAGATAAAATGTATTGGTCCAACAGTTCAAGATAGAGAACGTTGAGTAGGGGTGATTGGGAGAGAAAAAGAACCATAGCTAAGGAGGAAAGATTGTTTGTTCTTATTGAAGACGGTGGACTCAGGAAATGTCTATCCCTAGACAAGAGTCAAGGACTCCTAAAGTAAATCCAGAAGACCTACAGGAGTCAGATTGAAATGTTTTCAGGAGTAGTAGCAATGAGCTGAAATGCTTAAGACAATTGATGACTTCAGAGGAAAAGCCAGAAATAAAGGCATTATTTCTGAATGGGTATCACTATTGGCAAATGGAACTTCTATCTGGGAATGAGAACAGTTGCTGAGATTTTCCCAATTGGCATCATGAGTCTTTTGAAAAGGATTGAAACCAAAACATTCTGGGAGAGGAAGAGCAGGAAACCAAAATATCATCAAGGTGACTGATGATTATTTAACTGATTGCTAGAATATTCAGTATTCATTCCTCCTCTGTTTATCTGTGATTTCATTATAGTTGAGTACTCTCACTGAGGAAATTACCTCTATGGATAGACTGGCAACTGCTGCCTAATTTGAAGTGTTAGAGAGTTCCGTAAGGCATTAAGAGAATAATTGCCTTCCCAAGATTTCATAGCCCATAATGTTAGAGACAGGACTTGAACCTTTGGCTTCCTAAGCAGGAAACTGTTAGTCCTCCACCCACTAGACCATGCTGCCTCTTGATTTTTTTACTTTCCTAAATAAATGTTCTATATTCAGAATGCTTATTGTTAGCTGGTGAATTAACTCAAACTTGAAATAAGAGAAATTCAGCGGTTCCCAGATTTAGTATCCGGATTGGAACAAAATGAGTCATGTAAAAATGTTATTATTGGTATATCCTCAAGTTATACCCTCATTTAATTAATGAAATGGAAACCCTTCAATGTGCAGAAATAAATCTTTAACAGTAAACTTTGAGGCAACATAAATTTTTGGAAGGGAAGACTTCTGGGTGTCCTTTATGTCAAAGCACATAGGACATGACCTATTCTGTTTACACATATGGTAAACAGAAGAAACAATACTGTAAGAAAGAGTGGATATTTACCTTCTAACAGTTGTTACTAAGATCTATTCTTCAGGGAGACTATATAGGATAGAAGGTATAGGATAGCACTACCAAATCTGCAGCTCCTTTAAGGCTGAGTGGGAATAGAGGAGGAATATGTTTATGCCATAAAATCCTTCAATCTTGCAAATGGTTATTAGGCAAAGTGTCTCCTCCTCCCTCCATGTTTTTCTCCAGAGTCAACCCTGTCTGATCTATGTATATCATTTGACTATAAACCCATAGATTCAAACTCAAATCACATTTCCTGCCTATACCACCAGGTCCGACACCTCATAGAATTTGAACTTTAACCTTAAAACTTGTTTGTCCATTTCTCCTTTGACTCCTGGAATGGGATATTGACTTTCACTGTATGTTTCCTGGGCAGCTAGGTGATATAGTGGATGGAACACTTGACCTGGAGTCAAGAAGACTTGAGTTCAAATCCAGCCTAAGATATTTACTAGCTGTATAACCCTAGGCAAATCACATAATCCCTCAGCTTCCTCATCTGTTAAATGAGCTGGAGAAGGAAATGACAAATGACTCTAGTATCTTTGCCAAGGAAATCCCAAATGGGATCACAAGGAGTCAGACATGAAATAACTGAACAATAACAACAAATTACCTATTTTGTTAATTCTCCATTGTTCTGTTACTCTCCAAAATATATGTACTGTATCTTCTGATAATATTATAGGATAAATTAGGAGCAACCAGGAACAATTAAAAAGGATTGGGGCGTTTTTTTTCACTCTCTAGTTAGCAAGAGTACAATTAGTTAGGAAAGAAGACTCATCTCTTTTCTTCTGCTTTGAATTTTTAATTAACAGGAATCTCTGAAAATGTTTAAGCTGGGTAGAAATTAGCAACTGGGAACCTCTAGAATGGTCACACATTTTTTAAGAAGCATATCAAGAAAATACATTAAAGAAGTGTCAGGGGTTTTCTCACACATGTGTTAACCAATCTTTTGGAAGTCATCTAAAATTGTTTATGGTAATTGTAGTTTTGGCTGATTTTGGCTGAGCACATGAGAAGAAGTTACTGCTGAAATATTCAGTGTCCACACAGTTTCCACACAAATGCAGCTATTCTGAGTGATCTTTGTCACCTCCTTTACACATTTGACATATCAAAAACCCCGGTTGCCTTAGATTTCTGACATTTCACATGTTGCAAGGAGACTGTCATTTGGGACTGCCAGACTGCAATTTACAGTCTCAGAAGAGAAGAAAGATCTGCCTGGTTGCCTTCTCCACAGTAAGGGGCTATTAGTCAGAGCCCAGAGTAAGTTCTCAGGGTCTATGTCATCCATTTCATCCCCAAGGATTTTGTAGAGGTGACAAGAGAGGGAAGAATTACAAATATGTTTGGTTTTTTTTTTATGTTGGACTTCAAGTTATGCTGTAGTACTCAGTGCTGAACCAAGTAAGGGAAAGAAAATGAATCAAGAAAAGAAGAAAAAAGAGAGAAAGGGGAAAAGAGTCCAGAAATTAACACAAGAAGCAGTCATACCTACATGTGTACAGTCAGTTTGAGTAGGACTGAGAAATATGATCTATCAAATTCTCTCATTAGGATAACCTCTTGATTGATGGGACTATGTTTCCCAAGTTCCATCTTGTGGATCAGCCTCTGCCTCTAAAGAGGCAAGATGGTACAGTATGGTACCAGACACTGAGGTCCTTGCTCAAACTAAATTGCCAAGCTTTCAAACTATGCTTGAGAGAGTGCAACTCGGATGGGCTGGCTATGTTGTTCAAATGCAAAATGTATGGTTGCCAAAAAGACTATTTTATAGAGAACTCACATGGGGCATGTGATTACATGGTGGCCAGAAAAAATGATGCAAGGACACTCTCAAGGTCTCTCTCAAGAACTGTGGATTTGATTGTGTGACATGGGAGAAACTGGCAAAGGACCAGTCAGCATGGTATGTCCATATCAGAAAAGGTGCTGTGCTCTATGAGCAAAGCAGAATTGAAACAGCACAAAAGAGATGGAGGATGTACAAATTTGGAGTACCACCCTAAATGTTCATGCAGACTATCTGTGCCCAATCTGTGGGAGAGCATTCTGAGCTCATAATTGTCTGATCATCCACAGTTGGACACAGTGAAATTTCACTTTATTATGGTGATGTCTTTTGGTTCTCTTCGGGAATGAAGGACAGCAACCAACCACCACCACCATCATGGTACAATTTATCTGTGTTTGAATCCAGAGAATCTGGTTTAAGCTTTGCCTCTAATCTTTACTGTGTATCTTTGAGTCAAGTAGTTTAACCTCTTTAGACCCAACTTGTTTTTTGAGTTATTTATATGTAAAACAGGAAGGTTGGAATAAATTACCTTAAACTGCTGGTTTTAAGTCTGACAGAATTTGTTAAATAACATGGGATAAAGGATCACTTCTCCCTCCCCCGCTCACAACTCCTCAAAGTGTCAATCACCTGATTGCTCCCAGAATACCATCTTCATGTTCTTGCGGCCATCACAACACCCTCTCTTCTCCCAGGGCAACACTCTCGATGAGGCAGATTCCCCACTTTAAACTGGAAGCACATGCAACATCTGGGATCATCCTAGGATCATTAGATAGATCAGTGACCAAGGCCTGTGCACACATTGCTTCTTCTTCCCCCGGAATAAACACTTTAAGAGCATACATAGGATGATTATCATAGCTCTTCCATGGTCTTCCTAGCACCATGGACAGTATCTCATAGAGTCAGCGTTCAATATTTGTCAATAATTATTATAAATGTTGATGTTTTATCTGTCAAAGGATCCACTATCCTCCTCCACTGAAATCAGCTGAAGAGTCTTCATCTCAGAGTCAGTCTCTGCAGAGGCCTTTGAACACTGTTCTAATTAGAAGCTTATCATTGATTTACCTTCTCTATATATTGGTAGTTTCATGCATTATGGCTAGCAAATTACTACCTCCTGCTCCTCTAGACCCTGTGATTTAAAACCAGAAATTTTCTTTCCCAAAAGAAGAAAGATCCCTTTATTTTTCTACCTCTCCCCAAATTCTCATCTCTATCCATATAGTCTCTACACCTCCCCAGTCATTTCTTCTTCTTCCCTCTCCACTGTGCTCCTTGGAGCCTTCTTCTATGATTAACAAATGCTTCTTATTGTAGATTTCTTCTTCTCACAATCTTTTATTTTTCTGGTACTTTCTAAAGTCAAACTTCTCCTAATGATGCTATAGTACCTGCTACCTTCTCCAAGGCTGGATGTTTCTTCTCTCACATAGTATGACAGGGGCAAAAGGGGACATACTCCTTGATCACTATTGATTATTTTTTAGCATTCCCTCTTCTAACAATGACATTTGCTCCTTTAAAATTGATTCCATTGTCTCTATCTTTGTTGCTACCATCTATGACTTCGCAGGTCACTCAGCTTCCTTCCTCCTCCAAGAAGCTCAGTACTATGTTCATAATTTTCATTCTCAAACTACTTCCCTTTAAAAAAACCCTAGACTTCCCAGTTTCTAAATGAGAAGTTCTTTGTGTACTGTAATGTATCAGCTGATGTCTGACAGTTAAAGCAATCTTTTGCTTTACTACGCAGATGCACAAATAAGTACAGTTGCACTCAGTCTACTCTTGTGAAAGTATTATCAGTGTCCTATCCCCAGCAAAGCTAAAATAAGAAATGAAATTCTCTTGGATGCAGGAAGTCCCTCAAACACACTGAATATTTACATACTTGTTTCAAGGACCCAATCTACCATGGAGAAATTAACACAAGCTCCCTCACTGCATCCCAGCTTACAGTCGAGAATGAAATGTTAGAATTTCATTTTTGTCCTGTTTGATGCAATTTAACTAACAGTATTTTTTCTCTCTGCTCTCTCAAATCACCTGTCCCAAATTCACCTATCATTACTTACTAATTCTTAACATTCTGCATTGGCCACTTGGTCATCTCACATCCAACATGATCTAGTGATGTTCACCATAATCATTTTTTCTTTTTCTTAGGATAACACTACGTCCTTCTCAAACTTTTCAGATCTTCTAGTGAGTATAACATATGGGGAGCTGAAAAGTATATAATTGAGCTAACACAAAGTAAGTTGTACATAAGCTCTCATTTGGTTGATCATTCTTGCTTGAAAGATGTTGAAGTCTTAAAAAAAGCCAGCAGTACAATCCAAGAGGGGTAACAGGTGGATTAGGTGACAGAAAAAGAAGACAGGGTGAAGAAAAGTCATCACACCTAGTTTACTATTTTTTTTTTGCCAAGGCAAACAGTCAAAATGACACTGGTGATTCATATTGGAAAAAATAAAGAAAACAAATAAATCCACCTGATTTCTATGATGTACAATCCAAAAATGACTGTTCCACCCTTGAAACTAATGCAGAATTATAAATTTCTCTTATTACAATTCTTATTCAAAATTCTCTTTTGCGTACATCATATCTTCCCTACAAGATGTCAAGATGCATGAGGGAAGAAAACTTGTTTTAGTCATCTTTCTATTCCTAAAAAGCAGAGACTGAGATCTTACTTTTTTGGAGGAACTATACACATATCTTTGATATACTTAATAATTTCGAATAGTCCACCTTGCTTTGTATAACGCAAATATAGCATAGGTAGCACAAGATACAAAGAAAAATCAGGGCATATTCGGAAGTATTTCAAACTGATAGATTTCAATCACACTTACTGCCTTAGAATTCTGAAGGAGGCTAGCATACTTTTGCTATCATTACTTGTTGGAGGCTACTTAAAACTCTTCTATCAAAAGAATGAAATAGTATCAAGTCCTTAGAAGTATTCCAAATGCAAATGGAATTAACATATCCATGGATTTGGTGTGACTCACTCTAACTGAATATTGCTAAATAGCTCAAATTAAAAAAAAAACAAAAACTTCAGAAAGACACAACCTTCATTTGGTACCAAATCAGACTCAAATCCCCATGTCCTTCATGCTACTTCATTAGTGTCCACAGCTACCTTCCCTACGTATATAGATTAGTTCTTCACCATTAGTTCAGATAGCAAAGTGGAGTCACCCATGTCCAGAGATAGGATGCCATCAAAGCCCATTTTTGTAGGGCAATTATCTCAGTCATTGCTATTGAGTAGAGATGAAGATACTAAGGAGCTTGTTCAAAGTGGCAAGGACAGAATTTTTGAGAACTTAAATAACCTCCTCAAGAGCATCCAGAATGCCATGAAGATTTAGAGTGTAACTAAGGATAACAAAGAGCTTACATTCCTGTGAAACTTCATCCTACATTTGGAGACTGAATGCCCTGGAGAATGGTAGTGAGATATACAGCAAAACAAAGCAGAGAAGAACAAGAATAATTCAAAGACCCTGAGCATCAGACATAAAATATTTTGTAAATACAACCATAATTTGGATGCCCAGATCACCAATTATAGACAGAATCCTGAGCCGTCTGCACATGGGGATAGTGAGAAAAATAAGAGCTCAGAAGGCTTTCCTTCAGAGTGCAATAAGGACAGTATCAACATGCACACACACACACACACACACACACATAGATAGATACATACACACACATACAAACGCAATCTGGATCTAATGAATCATCCCTATAGGAAAAGTTACAATTTCCTCAAAAAGATGGAAGATCAAGATGAAGATTCTAAGGATACAGATGATAACAAAGACTGGGATTCAGATTTCACATCCCCAAATTATGATTCAGAAAAGCACGGCTAGAAATGCATTCTGTAGGTCTCCAAAGTCCTTTAAAAAGAGCACATAAGACAATAAGGCTACATGTTAAAAGTGAAGGGACATGTTCAAGAAGCATGACCATAAATCCTAGTCCTTCTTTGTATGAATGAAGTTAAGGACACAGAGGTAAGGAGAACCAAAAGGGTCAGAACAGAGCATGCACTCTCAATACCTAAAGTGTTTGTCAGGGAAACCGAGTTTGCCTATGTAATCAAGAATATCAAGTCATTTTTTGGTCTTTAGGCAAAAAGTTTTACATTCCCTAAGCTGATACACCTACTAGTGGGGCAGCTAGGTGGTTCAGTAAATAAAGCACCAGTGCAGAAGTCAGGAGGACCTGAATTAAAATCTCACCTCAGACACTTGACACTCACTGGCTGTGTGACCTGGGGCAAGTCACTTAACCCCAATTGCCTCATCCTGGATCATCTTCAGTCATCCTAATGCATATCTGGTTACTGGATTCAGATGGCTCTGGAGGAGAAGTGAGACTGGTGACCTGCACAGCCCACCCTCACCCAAAACGAAGTCAAGTGCACATCATGTCATCATTTCTCTGATGGCATGGTCTTCTTCAGTAACGAAGGACGAACATACACCTACCAGTTCATATTGCAGCTGAAAATAACCTGAGGAAGGGATGAATGTTAAGATCAAATTCACATCTACACACCACTCTGTGGCTACACACCAAAGTGGCCATGTACATGAAGCCAGAGATACAAGAGAAGAGTACTTAGACTGCATCAGTGAGCCGGTGAATAGCTTATTTGCAAACCACAACATTGCTGCTGAAGAGAGCACTATGGAACCTGTTCCACGATATCTACAGTTAGATATTTTGATAATCTTAGATAACTTTATGGAACAATTAAAAGATTTACCAAAATGAAAATGCATGTAGCTTCCATTCCCAAGAATGGAACATCTAAGGGATGAAGCCCAGATCTATGTAATCACTGAGTACGTGTGGGACAAAAACTTAGCCAAAGAGATATGTCATATCTAATACCATCATGTGCTCTTGTGTACTGCTAGCTTGATTGAGGCCAAATAGTGGCATTTAATACAATTTATCTTCATGAAGACATGGGCAAGCTGCCCACTAGTCATGATAAATGACAGAGAATTATAGATTGGTAGTGATGGAAAAGACTTTTAGAATCATCAAGTCTGAAGGGAAATTGGACTAGTTGACCCCAAGATCTCTTTCAACGAATAATCTGGGATTCTAAGATTATTTCTTTGGACCAGCGAATAAATATTTGAGAACTATATGCATAGTAAGCTCCTAATAAATGCTATTGACAGACTAACATTTATATTCCAAAGAAATTAACACATGGTTTCCACTGTCAGATTAAAAACACAGATTCAGAAGGTTTTATATCCAAGTCATCTACTTTTTGCAGAACTCCATTCTTGGAACTGGTTCCCTAAGTCTCTAAAAGTCTGTAATTTAGAAGTGTTCACTCATAGATGATAAATAGATAATAAGCAGATATTGATTGGGACAGTGGAGATTACCAGAATTTATTGCTCTAAGAGCATATATTGACCAAGTAAAGCTGAGGTTAAATTCTGACCTTGAATTAGCAATAAATATTGATATACACAAAAGCAGGAAGCCAGCAGATGCAAACAACATTTTCTGAATGTTGGAACTAAAATAATTAAGCATCTTACGGTTTTAACCCTGGAATCTGACATTCCAAAGTGTATATGGGGTGGGCATGAGAATCATATCAAAAGGTTAAGAGAAAATAATAATGATTTAGCATTTGTATATTACTTTAAGGTTTGTAAAGCACTTTACAATCATTATTTCATTTGATCCTCACACAACCCTAGGAGGGAGGTGCTACTATGATTCTCATTTACAGGTAAGGAAACTGAGACAAGCAGAAGTTAAGCAACTTATCCAGTTGACATGGGTAAAGTGTATGAGGATAGACTTGAACTCATGTCTTTCTGATGCGAAACTCAGAATTCTATCCGTTGTGCCACTTACCCTGTACTAATGTCTTAGTACAGTAATCTGACCTACAAAATACTTGGTAAATCCAGGTTAAAGATATAGTCTACAAATAAAAACAAAAAGTCCAATCTACAATATAGTAAAAGTATTATCCCAAGAGTTAAAAATCCCACTTCCTGCACTCTTTATGGTCCCATATGGCCATGGAAAGTTTTAAGTCATCCATTCCAATAGAATGGAGGCTCTTTATAGGCATGAACAGTTTCATTTTTGTTTTTATTACTAGTAGCTATTACTATAAATAATACATAATGTTGCCTAATAAATGCCCCAGCAGTCTTGGGAAGCTCCTGTGGATGAAAAAAAAAAGGTCCTCAATTGTCCAACCATCTGATGATTTGCTTTTCCAAATCTAGCTAGGCTGTAAACTCTTAGATTGTCTAAATTATATATTTCTTCATCTCTCAAATTTTCCAGACACAATAAGGATTTAAAAAATTGTTGTATGGCTTATCCCTTGAGGACAGCCTCTCATTTCTGATCTTACTGATGATTTTCAAACTTGATTAAACTGCCAGGCTATGTACTTTGCTGTAGTGGCCTTCCAGAACCCACGGTTTGTTTCCATAACATCCCCATAAAAATCATGTAACACTCAAGGTGGGAATTTAGTTGAGAAAAAAAAACTATACCAAAATTCAAATGTCTGGAGTAAGGCTATGAATACTAAGTGAGATATCCAGATAGTTTTAGTCACAGAGATGCTGGCAACTTTATCCTACATATCATCAAGATATATTAAGGTTGAATGAAAAAGATATTCTATTGGAACATGATTTCATTCTCTTGAATACTTCTAATTCCTCCATACTTTATGAAAAAATGCTATCTCCATATGCTTTTCCAAAACTATGGATTCAAAGTCATATTTGGTAATTGTCCTCATCATTAAAGTCCATGTATAGAGAAGGGGGGAAATAAGTTTTGGGGTTTTTATTGCCCGATGGACAGAACATTCACTTTTCATCCAGATATTTGCTTCATATATATATATGTATGTATGTATGTATCTATATGTATGTGTACATATATGTATGTGTATATATATAGTATGTGTATACATATATGTATGTGTGTGTGTATATATATATATATATATATATATATATATATATATATATACATACACTCAACTGTAGTGTTCCAGTCCTGCTTTTCCCTTTTTATGTAGGAAGCATTTTAAGGAAGTTTCTTTCACTGTTTTTCTTTTGTAAATGATTCATCTATTGATTAAACAAATATTTATTGAGTGCCTATTACGTGCCTATTATGTATATGTCACTGTTAGGTTGGGGAGGAAAATAACAAAATGAAAAGTTCCTAGCCTCAAGGATGAATGGAGACAACATATACATATATAAGTAAGCACAGATACCAAGTAAATTCAAACTAATTTTGAGGGTGATAGAGCACTAGTGAATTAGAATGATCAGAAAAAGTCTAGTGTAGCCCTTGAGCAAAGCTTTGAAGGAAGTTAGGGATTCTCAGAGGTAGTAATGATGACTGAGTACATTCAATGCATGAAGAATAGCCTGTGAAAAGGTAAACAATTAGTAGATAAGGTGTTATGGAGAAGGAATCACTATCTGGATAATTTGTCTGGAACCAAGAGAGTGTGGAGGGAAAACAAAGGAAAGGTGTTTCTTACATGAAATCAGGAATGCTAAGAGACAGGGAGGAGGTAGAAATGAAGGGAGAATGAATTTGGGAGATATAATCTTCCTACTTTGGAGATCAATTTCCTTGTTCCACTAGGAAAAAATCCCAAGCTCCATTATCTCTGGAAGGAAAAACAACTTATAGAATTGTAGAGTCATGAACAGTAAGCTATTGCTTCATGCCTCGACTTGTATATACTTTGCCAAGGAAATTACTAATGAAAGGAGACAGAACCATATTGTAGACAAAACCTTTAGCTAAGGGGCAGTATATGGTTTTGGTTGTTTGCTGTTTTAAGAAAGGAAAGAACAGGAGACCTGAGTAGAGCCTCAGCTCTGTTATTAAGTAAGCTGAGCTCTGATAACTTTTGGGGACTCAGATTTCTGAGTAAAGTGAAATGGTTAGATTGAAATGACTTCCAAAGTCAATTTCAGCTCTAAAATGCAAATATGACTAAAACATAAAGGGAGTGTGACATCAGAACTAGAAGGGAAGAACCAAAATTGGACGGTGGCATAAGGCTGGGAGGAATGTGCTGTGGGTTAAATTGTACTTCACTCACTGATTATCTTTTCTTACCATCATTCAGGGGGTAGATAATGATGATGATGACAAGATGCAAGAAAACCACTTTATACTAGGGATTCATTTAAATTCAGTTCTCCTTACTATATCCCTATGAAATAAATGATGCAAGCATTACTGCCAACATTTTATAGATGAAGGAAATTACAACCTGAGAACTTAAATTATCTGTCCAACGTCACACAGCTGATAAATGTCAGGGCTGATGCTCAAACCCAGGTTGTCTGACTTAAAGTCCAGGACTTTTGCAATGATACATGATACCTGCAAATCAGTTCTCTACATTGCCCAAAATAATAAGATATCAGTTGAGCTCTCTCCTTTGGTGCTATGTGGATATGACCTTAACCAATTTTACTACTGTAGAACTTACTCTGCTGCTATCCTATGGGAATACCAGTACTGTTTTCCGTTTCCTGTCTATACCTGTAAGTCTACCCTATAGTCCTGTGGTCACTCACATCTCTAGAAAAGGAATCCTGTTGCATTGTGGTCCTATCATTATCTCAGTTCTTGAGCTAATTTCACTCTTTTGATTTATCGTCTCTCTTAGGCTATAACCATTATGTGTGTATTTGATGAACTCACTAGCCAGTAGCACTGAAACACCATCCAGACACTACCAAATACAGACAACCCTTGCTCTATTGAATTACAGTTTATAGTAAATTATATTAAAATAATGCCATTAAAAGTACCTCCTAGCATAAGTACATAAAAAAAGTTTTATATGTTATTTTTGCAGCAATAATTTTTTGCTTATGTTTCCAAATTATTTTCCTCCCTTCATGCCTTCCCTCAGGAGGCAGGTAAATCAATATCCATTATGACCATGAAGTCACACAAAATATATTTCCATATTTGCCATGTTCCACCCAAAAGAAAGAAAAGCAAAATGAAAAAAGTATGCTTCAATCTGCACTCAGAGTTCATCAGTTCTCACACTGGAGGTGTACACCACTTTTCATCATGAGTTCTTTGGTACTATCATTTATCATTGTATGGATCAAAGCAGTTGTCTCTCAATTTATTATTGTTACAATATTGCTATTACTGTATACAATGTTTTGCTGGTTATGCTCACTCACTTTGTATCAGTTTATATGTTTTCTCAAGGTCCTTTTCTGAAACCTTTCTATATGTCATTTCTTATAGTACATTGTAATAGCATTCTATTACAACCACACACCCTAATTTGTTCAGCTGTTCCCCAACTGATGGGCATTCCCTCAATTTCCAATTCTTTACTACAACGAAAAGAGCCACTATAAATATTGTTGTACATATGGATCCCTTTTCTTTTCTCTCTTTGGAATATAGATCTAATGGTGCTGTTCCCGGGTCAAAAGATTTGCAGTTTTATATCCCTTTGGACATAATTTCAATTTGTTCTCCAGAATGGTTGGAATAGTTCCCAACTCTATCAACAGTGCTTTGATGTCCCTATTTTTCTAAATTTCCTCAAGCATATGTCATATTCCTTTTCGGTCATGTCAGGCATCTCATAGATGTGAAGTTGTACCTCAGAGTTATTTTAATTTGCATTTCCCTAACTAGTAGAGATTTAAAGAATTTTTCATATAACTGTATATAGCTTTGATTCCTTCTGCAAACTATCTGTTAATATCCCTTGATGATTTATCAACTGAGGAATGGCATAGAGAGAGAGAGAGAGAGAGAGAGAGAGAGAGAGAGAGAGAGAGAGAGAGATAATTTGTTTAATTTCCTGTATATTTGAGAAAGGATACCTTTATCAGAAATATATGCTGTAAATTTTTCCTCAGATTTCTGCTTTCCTTCTAATTTTGACTGCATTGGTTTTGTTTGTGCAAAAACTTTTTAATTAACTGTAATGAAAAATAATTTAATTTACTTGATTTACATGATTCCTGTACAGTTATAATTTTTTTTATCCATACCTGACAGATAATTTTTTTCCATGCTCCCCTAATTTGCTTATATCACACTTTACGTCTAAATTATATACCCATTTTCACCTTACCTTAGTATATGGTGCAAGATGTTAGTCGATGCCTAGTTTCTGCCAGCCTGTTTTCCAGTTTTCACAGTAGTTTATGTCAAATAGTAAGCTCTTCACCCAATAACTTGGATCTCTGGATACATCAAGAAATATATTACTATGGTCATTTCTTTCTGTATCTTGTATACATAATCCATTCCATTGATCATTCATATTTTATCTTATCCAGTACTAGATTTTTTTAAATGACTACTGCTCTGTAATATACGTTAGTCATATATTTTGAAGGTCATTGGCACTGAGTCCCATAATAAAGTATGCTAATAGTAACTGTAGGATTTGGTTACTTAAGTGATAATTGTCTACCCTCTTCTCCTGTTTCATGTACAAATATACCCTATAGTCCATTTTTATAAATATTGTGATGCATTTTGCTTTTTTACATCATTTTTTAATATGCCTCTTCTTCCAACCCCTATTAAGCCAACTACTCTTTATTAGACACACACACACATACACACACACACTCAGAGAGAGAGAGAGAGAGAGAGAGAGAGAGAGAGAGAGAGAGAGAGAGAAAATATATAACAGTTTTAGCAAAACCAAACAATACAACACACAAGTTTGATAATATATGGAAATCTCCACATCTATAGTTACCACCTTCAAGAGGAAGAAAGACAAGTATATTTTTCTCATCTCTTCTTAAGGACAAATTTGGTCATTTTCTTTATAAGATTATTCAGTTTTGTTTTCTTCCATGTTCTGTTTACATTGTTGTAGTCATTGTAATATCTATCATTCAATCTCAATCTTGCCTTCCCCATGAAGTCCCAAGGGTTCCGGTAACACTGGTCTCTTTCTACCTTCAGCTCCTACAGTCCCTTATTGTAAACTGCCTTAGGTTTTTCTCTAATCATTTCTCTTGTACAAGTCTCATCCTCCCACTGCACACTTCTTGGCAGCATGGACCAGTCATTTTCCCCATACAACAAAACTATTTCAACAAACCTTATTACCATGATGAGTGAACAGAGGCAGCATACAGTGGAATATGTAAAGGGAAGGAAATATAAACATAGTAGAGTTCTCTAGCAGGTGCCTTGAAAAAGTTACTTTGACACAAATAAGTCTGAAGTTTGGGAAGACCATGGTTGTATTGTCGAGATCCCCAAGTCTTCCCTCTCTTTTCCTTGTGTGTTTTATGGGCTATTGCTGCATTTTGTTCTCAATATTAATTCTTAATATTATTTCTCAATATTGGATGAGTTCATGATAAGGCCTATGCAATTCTGCTTTGATATGCTCTACCCCATCATCCCAGGGGTATGTTTTAAAGCTCCAGAGCAAGCATCCTGAATGCCTCTTTCTAGCTGAAGGGATTGTGAAGCAAAAAGGAATTTTCCAGGAATGAATTGCTGAAATTCCTTTCATGTGTATCTGTATAGACCTCAAAGAATTAAATAGAAATATGTAAATGATCTAGTCCTTGCTGCATGTATCTCATATTAATCTATAAGGCAATAATAGAAATATTAGAGACTCAAGTAAAGGGATATTTTTAGGGTGATTTAGGTTTGCCCCTTTAAGAAAATGAATTTATATCACAGTCTTTAAAGGGTTTCTTCTACGGAGTGTTCCATTGTCTTCTCTTCCCCTCCCATCCATAACTCTTCATAAATTCACAGACATACACACATACACACACACACACACACACACACACACACACACACACACCTCTATAAATGCATTATTTTCTTTTTGGCTCCTAACTTTCATTTTTAGCTGACTTTTATTCAATGTTTAATCTAACTTATAGTGTTAGTCAATCTCCTCTTTCTTTTTTCAATCACCATAATGATTTGCTTCCTCTCAAGCAAAGATGCTACATAAATGGTAAGTAGAGCTATTCTTATTGTGGACTCTCTTCCTTGCTCATTGAAGCTCATGTAATAAAGTAAATGTTTTTCTTGGCTCCTGTTCTTATGGTGGGAGTACAACATTTGGTGCCATTGCTGGTGGCAATCTTTCAAACGCCATCACTTAATTTAATCAGTTTCCTGGAACAATCTCTCTGGCCCCTCCTTTATGAAATAAAAGGAAAAATAAATAGCCCCTTGCCTGAAGCCAAACTATAATAAAATAGGGGCCATTTAATGTACTAAATGGTTAACCACCAATTGCAAAGCACTTAGGAAATCTCAAAGGATTTGTGAATGGTGTTGGGAAGCAGTAATGGTGATGATTTAAGGGAAGCCAGAATCCCTGCAACTTGCTGTCTCTGGGATCCTTGTCCCTTTCTCCAGAAAATGATTCATGCCAAGGGAACAATGTCAGTCAGTATGGTGTCATTAAAACATTTGAAAAGCTTTGCCCAAGCTTGTCTGTCTTGTTCTCATCTATATTCTCATCTCAAGTATGAAATTATTTTTTTCTTTTTTTTATTTTAGACAAATACTAAAACTTAAATACATAAAAAGAAAAGAAATAGAACCATTCTAAACATAAATATTAAAATTAAATATAAAAGAAAAATGTCATGTGCACAACAGAACATAAGCAATATAGCAATAACTTATCATGACATTATATTTTAAAGAAAGAAGGAAAAATAAGAAATAACATAGCACTGTGAAAAATCCACTGGCTCTGGATTCAAATCCTGATTCTCACATTGACCGCCCATGTGAGCTTGGACAAGCCACATAAAGACCTTAGACTTCAGCTTAGTCATATATAAAATGAAAGGGTTGGGGGGAGGAGCCAAGATGGCGGAGTAGAAAGACTCACATATGCTAGCTCCAAATCCACAGCCCATAAATTTCCTGTAAAAAGAACTCCCCACAAATTCTGGAGCATTGCAAGCCATGCACCAATGCAGTGGAAGAGATTTCCGTTCCAGAGAGCCCTGGAAAGCCGTCCCCAGGGGTCCGTCATGCTCTGGACAGCGGAGCCCACACCTGTGCTGCCCTGGTCACGGGACCCCAGAGGAGCAGACCCAAGCAGGCTTCAGGGACAGAACCTCTGGCGTCCCTCCACCCACAGGTGCTACAGGTCAGTGAGAGAGATTTCTGGGCTGGCCGAGAGGAGAGCGGGGTGTCTCCCTGACTCAGGCCCCCTCGGGAGGAAGCAGCACAGGCAGCAACAGAGGCAGCAACAGCCAGGGGCCCCCTCAGGAGAAAGCGGCAGAGGCAGCAGCAGAGGCAGCAACAGCCAGAGGCTCCCGGAGCAGACAGGAGCTCAGGGCCATTACCAAAGGTCTCTGCATAAACCCCCTGAGGGAACTGAGCCTGGGAGGCAGCCCTGCCCCCACCTGAGCATCAGAATTTAAGCTCACATTGAATAGCAGCCATGCCCACTGCTGAAAGTCCTGAGGCTGGGAAGCAGCATTTGAATTTCAGACCCCAAGCACTAGCTGGGCAGATCTAGGCGGGGGTGCAGAGGAATCTCAGAAGTCAAGTAACTGGCTGGGAAAATGCTCAGAAAAGGGAAGAAAAATAACACCATAGAAAGCTACTTTCTCAGGGAAGAGATGTTCCTGCCTTTCATTTCTGATGAGGAAGTACAATGTTTGCCATCAGGGAAAGATGTGGAGGTCAGGGCTTCTGTATCCCAGACATCTGAGGTGGATATCCGGTGGGCTCAGGCAATGGAAGAGCTCAAAAAGGATTTGGAAAATCAAGTTAGACAGGTGGAGGAAAAACTGGGAAGAGAAATGAGAGAGATGTAAGAAAAGCATGAAAAACGGGTCAATAACTTGGTAAAGGAGACCCAAAAAAATGCTGAAGAAAATAACACTTTGAAAAATAAGCTCAATTGGCAAAAGAGGTTCAAAAAGCCAATGAGGAGAAGAATGCTTTCAAAAGCAGAATTAGCCAAATGGAAAAAGAGGTTCAAAAGCTCACTGAATAAAAGAGTTCTCTCAAAATTAGAATGGATCAGATGGAGTCTAATGACTTTCTGAGAAACCAAGAAATCATAAAACAAAACCAAAAGAATGAAAAAATGGAAGATGATGTGAAATATCTCATTGGAAAAACAACTGACCTGGAAAATAGATCCAGGAGATACAATTTAAAAATTATGGGACTACCTGAAAGCCATGATCAAAAACAGAGCCTAGACATCATCTTTCATGAAATTATCAAGGAAAACTGCCCTGAGATTCTAGAACCAGAAGGCAAAATAAGTATTCAAAGAATCCATCGATCACTGCCTGAAAGAGATCCAAAAAGAGAAACTCCTAGGAACATTGCGGCCAAATTCCAGAATTCCCAGGTCAAGGAGAAAATACTGCAAGCAGCTAGAAAGAAACAATTCCAGTATTGTGGAAATAAAATCAGGATAACACAAGATCTAGCAGCTTCTACATTAAGGGATTGAAGGATGTGGAATAGGATATTCCAGAAGTCAAAGGAACTAGGACTCAAACCAAGAATCACCTCCCCAGCAAAACTGAGGATAATACTCCAGAGAAAAATATGGTCTTTCAATGAAACAGAGGACTTTCAATCATTCTTGATGAAAAGACCAGAGCTGAAAAGAAAATTTGACTTTCAAACACAAGAATGAGAAGAAGCATGAAAAAGTAAACAGCAAAGAGAAGTCATAAGGGACTTACCAAAGGTGAACTGTTTACATTCCTACATGGAAAGATAATATTTGTAACTCTTAAACTTTTCAGTATCTGGGTAGTTGGTGGGACCACACACAGACGTACACACACACACACACATGTACATGCATGCACGCACACACACATACACACATGCACACACACACAGAGACAGAGAGTACAGAGTGAATTGAATAGGATGGGACCATATCTTAAAAGAAATTAAGGTAAACGGTGAGAGAGAAATGTAGTGGGAGGAGAGAGGGTGAAATGGAATGGGGTAAATTATATCTCATTCAAGAGGCAAGCAGGAGACTTTTTAGCGGAGGGAAAAAGAGGAGAGATGAGAAAAAAACATGAAGTTTACCCTCATCACATTCAGCTAAAGGAAGGAATAAAATGCACACTCATTTTGGTATGGAAACCTATCTTATAATACAGGAAAGTGGGGGAGAAGGAGATAAGCAGGGTCGGGGGGATGATGGAAGGGAGGGCAATGGGAGGAGGGAGCAATTTGAAGTCAACACTCAGGGAAGGACAGGATCAAAAGACAGAATAGAAACAATGGAGGGCAGGATAAGATGGAGGGAAATACAGTTAGTCTTACACAACACAACTGTTATCAAAGTCATTTGCAAAACTACACAGATATGGCCTATATTGAATTGCTTGCCTTCCCAAAGGGAATAGGTGGGGAGGGAGGGATGGGGAGAATTTGGAACTCAAAGTTTTAGGAAGAACTGTTGAGTATTGTTCTTGCTACTAGGAAATAAGAAATACAGTTAATGGGGAACAGAAAGTCATCTGGCCCTACAGGACAAAAGAGAAGATGGGGACAAGAGAAGGGAGGGATGATAGAAGAGAGGGCAGATTGGTGATAGGGAAAATTAGAATGCTTGGGTTATTGGGGTGCGGGGAGGGGATAAAAGGGGAGAAAATTTGGAACCCAAAATTTTGTGAAAATGAATGTAAAAAGTTAAATAAATAAATTTATATTTAAAAAAAATGAAAGGGTTGCACTAGATACCCTATGTGGTCAGTTCTACCTCAAAATCCATGCTCCAAATACAAAGTAAAACACTTGTAGAAAATAAGAATTTTAAGTAACTGAAACCAAAGAATATCAAGAAAGATCTATATGATTTCATAATGAGTTTAACATATGCAATCAATTCGTTAGTAAGTTACTATAACATCTAGTTGAAACAATGGGTCTATTTATTTTTGGTCCTTATTCTTTTTTATGAAAGTACCTTAAAATTAAACAAAAAAAGAGGAAGTTCAGTTGTTTCTTTGCTGATGAGACACAGTGATTGAACATTTTCATTCTTTTTTAATGTTTATTCATGTATTTTTAGTTTTCAACATTCATTTCCACAAAATTTTGAGTTCCAAATTTTCTCCCCATCTCTCCCCTCCCTCTACTCCAAAATGCTGTGCATTCTATTACCCCTTCACCCAAACTGCCCTCCCTTATCCCTTATCCCCATCTTTTCTCTTTTCTTGTAGGGCAAGATAGATTTCTATATACTCCATTGCCGGTATTTCTTATTTCTCAGTTGCATGCAAAAACAATTTTCAACATTCGTTCCTAAAACTTTGAATTCCAACTTCTCTCCCTTTCTCCCTCCCCACACATCCCACTGAGAAGGCAAGCAATACAATATAGGATATATGTGTGTGTAGGTTTTCAAAAACTTCAATAATAGTCATGTTGTGTAAGACCATACTTCCCTCCATCCTATCCTGTCCCCCATTTATTTTATTCTCTCTTTTGACCTTGTCCCTCCTCAAAAGTGTTCATTTCTAATTACTTCCTCCTTCCATTTACTCTCCCTTCTATCATCTCCCCACCCCACCTATCCCCTTCTCCTCTACTTTCCTGTAGTGTAAGATAAATTTTCATACCAAGTCGAGTGAACATGTTATTTACTCCTTAAGTCAAATGCAATGAGAGCAAGCCTGACTTTTTCCCTCTCACCTCCTCCCATTTCTCCTCCATTGAAAAAGCTTTTTCTTGCCTCTTTTAAAGAGATAACTTGCCCCATTCCATTTCTCCTTTTCTCTTCCCAATCTATTCCTCTCTCCCCTTAATTTTATTTTTGATATCATTCCTTCTTATTCAACTCACCCCGTGCTCTCTGTCTATGTATACATATATGTGTGCATGTGTTTAATCCCTCCAACTACTCAAATACTGAGAAAAGTTTCAAAAAGTTACAAATATTATCTTTCCATGTAGGAATGTAAACAGTTCAAATTTAGTATGATTTCTTTTCTTTTTCTTGTTTACCCTTTCATGATTCTCTTGATTCTTGTGTTGGAAAGTCAAATTTTCTATTCAATTCTGGTCTTTTCACCAAGAATGCTTGAAAGTCCTCTATTTCATTGAATGACCATTTTTTCCCCTGAAGTATTACTTTGCTGAGAAGGTGATTCTTGGTTTTAATCCTAGTTCCTTTGACTTCTGGAAAATCCCTATTCCATGCCTTTTGCTCCCTTCATGTAGAAGCTGCTAGATCTTGTATTATCCTGATTGTATTTCCACAACACTTGAATTGTTTCTTTCTAGGGGCTTGCAATATTTTCTCCTTGACCTGGGAACTCTGGAATTTGGCTACAATATTCCTAAGAGTTTCTCTTTTTGGATCTCTTTTAGGAGGTGATCTGTAGATTCTTTCAATATATATTTTGCCCTCTCATTCTAGAATATCAGGGCAGTTTTCCTTAATAATTTCATAAAAGATAATGTCTAAGCTATTTTTTTAACCATGGCTTTCAGGTAGTCCCATAATTTTTAAACTGTCTCTCCTGGACCTATTATCCAGGTCAGTTGTTTTTCCAATGAGATATTTCACATTCTCTTCCATTTTTTCATTCTTTTGGTTTTGTTTTGTAATTTCTTGGTTTCTCAGAAAGGCATTAGCTTCCATCCGTTCCATTCTAATTTTTAAAGAACTATTTTCTTCAGTAAGCTTTTGAACCTCCTTTTCTGTTTGGACCATTCTGCTTTTTAAAGTATTCTCCTCATTGACTTTTTGGACCTCTTTTGTCTATTGAGTTAGTCTATTTTTAAAGGTGTTATTTCCTTCAGTGTTTTTTTTTTGGGGGGGGTCTCCTTTAGCAAACTGTTGACTCACTTTTCATGATTTTCTTGCATAGCTCTCATTTCTCTTCCCAATTTTTCCTCCACCTCTTTTACTTGATTTTCAAAATTCTTTTTGAGCTCTTCCCTGGCCTGAGAACATTGCATATTTATTTTAGAGATTTTAGATGCAGAAGCCTTGACTTTTAGGTCTTCCTCTGATGGTATGCTTTGCTCTTTCTCATCCAAAAGGATGGAAAAAATACTTGTTCAACAAGAAAATAGCCTTCTATGGTCTTACTTTTTCCCTTTTGGGGGCATTTTCCCAGCCAGTTACTTGATTTTTGAGTCCTTTTTCATGAGGAGGGTATACTATGGGGACCTGAGTTCTCAATTCCTCCAAGATGACTCTATCAGAGGAGAGGAGTGTACTTCTCTCCTGCCCTGCGGTGTGGTCTGGGAGTGACCACAAACTTTTCTGTCTAGGATCTGCGAATAGAATTCCCTCTCCAGAGCCACCCCCAGCTCCACTGCCAGAACTCTTCTGCAACCCAGGAGAGCCATTCAGGGCTCAGATCCAGATAAGCTACTCAGTTCCCCCAGGGTCTTTAAGGGGAGTGCTCCAAAAATGGACACTTCCACTGCAGTGACTGCTGCTGACGGATCCAGACCACACTCCCTTCTCACTCAAGGGAAAGAGCTTTCTCATTGATCTTTGAAGCTGTCTTTGGCATTTTGGGGTCAGCAATCTGGAAACTGCTGCTGTTGGTGGCGCCCTGTTCTGGTCCTGTCCATGAAATACTCCGGTCTACACCCAGTGTGATAGACCTTTCCTGTCGGCCTTCCAGGCTGTCTTGGGCTGGAAATCTCTTTCATTCTGTCGTTTTGTGGCTTCTGCTGCTCTAGAATTTGTTTCAAATCATTTTTTACAGGCATTTTATGGGCAATGCGGGGGGAGTTTCTATAGGTGTGTCTTTCTACTCTGCCATCTTGACTCTGCCCGGGACCTTTTCATTCTTGCAAATTAAACTCATTTTGGTTGCTAACTTTATTGATGTATTCTTATAGGTCTGTAACACTCACCCTTAGAAGTATACTTTTTCTTTCATTTTTTGGTATATCTACTGTCAAAATTTGACCTCATCAAAAAAAAGTTCTCTGGACAGCTGTTGTTTATTTCAGCTCTCTCCTCCTTATATTCCTCATTAAAATTATTCTCCAATGAACTGTTTTGTCATGCCTGAGGCACTCAGAGAATTATAAATGTAAGGGATGTCAGAGGCCATCTAATTTAGTTCATCATGTTATAGGTGAGGAAACTGGGGCCCAAGTAATTGATCTGCCTATGTTCACAAGGCCAGAGGCAGTACTTGAATACAAGTCTTCTTGACTCTACAGTCAACATTCATGCTGTTTTTCAAGCTATCATTATCATTTCATTGTCATTGCTGCTATTCTTTCACTAAAATCCTACTCCAATGCTTCATCATAGCATTGGGGTGTCCCTTAAGTTAATTAACATTATGCTAAAGGTATAAAAATTAAAGTAGCCTCTACCAAAACTGAAAAACTTCATAGACAGGCTTACTAATTTAATGTACATCTGCCATTCAAAGACCAGCAGAGTTAAGTTCAAAGAAGCTCAGCATCATCAGGATGACCAGCAAGTGATAAATTTGGGAGGAGTGGAGGGTCATAGTAACTCATGAAGATCATCTACTAAAATAAAGAGGGATTACAATCTATATTAATGAAGGGAGTTTCTGTACAATGAAAGCAAGGATCTTTTAAAGTAATGATATTACAATTTGCCCAATATCATTATAGTACTTGTAGCAGAAAATTTGAATAGTTGTAGAGTGGCATGTTATTGATAACAGCAATTGCATAAATTTCAGAATTATGTCCAACAAGGCAAAAGTGCTCATAAATGAACACTAAAAGATAACTACATTTTTTTTGAACATTATCCCAAAGACTTCTTTTTATATAACTGTCTTTTGATCATTAATTTACAATGCAAAATAAACAAGAATTATGTTGATCTGTAAGCCTCAGGACCTACTTTCAGATTTGATTTTGGAGGAGGAACTGATTAGTGTTTCTAGAACAATAGAATTTTCTCACTGGAGTAGATCTTAAAGTTAATTTAACAAAACTGATTCATTTTAAAGTTGAGGAAACTGAGATCAAGAGGCAATATTTGGTTAAAAATGGCCAAGAAATTTGCCCAAAAAAATGACAAAGCTAAAAAAAAAAAAAAGAACTAGTACCCACATCTTCTGACTCCTTCTCCAGGGCTTTTTCACTATGACACAGATATTTTCCTTTCCATCCATAATCTGAAAAGCCAAGGAATGAGTCATGATAGAATAACATGACTTTTGAAAGCTTCCCATCAGCACTGGCTACATTCATATCAAAGAGTTATGTCTCTCTTTTTCTACCTCTGACAAGTAAAGTGGAGGCTGCAAAATGGAAAAATCACTGATTACCTTTCTTTAACTTGCAGGTGTTACATGATGTAAGGCATTCATTTAAAAGTTCCTAAAATACCCCCAATGGTTTTATGACTCACATAGCACAGGATATTCTGGGTCTCTAACATTTTAGGGCCTCCAAATGCATTTTCAGGATAACTGCAGTGCTCACAAAAACTTGAAGATAGATGATTGTACTGGGGAGCCACACAAAATCAGGGAAATTTTTGAAGGGAGATCAGTTTTGATGCTTTTTTTCATAGAAAAAACTTTTTTTTTTTTTCATTTTAAAAGTGATTTATTGTGACTAGGTGTTCTACATTTTTACTTCTCAAAGTGAAACATAAAACACTCTGGTAAGATAAAAGTTGAGACTTCCTGGTATAGTATGTCACTGGTTAGTATATGGACACAGCTCAAGGAGATTGGGCCAATGATACATTTTATTCGAGGACTTTAGAGAAAGAGATTTTCAACTTCAGTTGAAAATGATGGTGATGTGAAAGTGCCTACAGGAACCTAACTCTCAAGGTAAAGCTCTAAAAAAGTGCCAGATGGAACAGTGATCAAGAAAATCAAAAAAAAAGGAGATAGATGATGGAATAGATAGATGATAGATGGATAGATAGATAGATAGATAGATAGATAGATAGATAGATAGATAGATGCATCTGGAAAATACTTCAAGTCCAGGACTATATAACAGATTAACCAGAAGCCAGAGGATACTCAGAGAAGCATCACGCAAGAGATCCTGAAAGTCAGCATGAGGGTAATAAACAAGGCTTAGATGTAAAGGGATCTCTGAGAAATAGAAGGGACATGAAGGTCAATCTGATGCCCAATCAATTCCAAACAGGAATAGACTGGGCTGGGTGTGGGAACAAAGTCATCTTGAGTTCCCCTAAATTGGGCTGAAAACCTGCAGAATCTTGGCCCTGAACTATAACAGTAACAGTAAAGTGCCCGGCTCTGATATATCATTGCACAGAGTCAGAGTGAAGTTCATTCATGGAAGCATTCAAAGTCATAGCAATGTGAAAAGACCTAGAGGAACCCAGCTCTCCCATTAAACATCTAAAGTTCACCTACCAAGTGGAGGAAGGAAAGGATGGTGGAGGAATGTCAATCAGGAGGTCTGAGATGAATAGTATTTCTGACAGCTGGGGCCTATAATAACTAAATCAGGGAATAGAGCCAATTCCTGACTGAGGATTGTGCAAGGAAATGAAGACAGAAATGAGGCCAAGGCTATAATCCTTCTTGAGATACCAGATGAAGGAGACAGAAGACAGATATTGTGGCATAGGGTAGGACCTAGTACTAGCCACCACATTCAGAACAGTGGGATCCAGACTACAGAGGGAATGGGATCAAACAGTGCCTGCTCACCTCATCAAAGAGCATAGAAGAATTTGGAGACAGGGTCTAATATAAAGTCCTAATCTAGGAACTGAGCCTTGAGATATGAGATTAATAATAATAGAAATCATTCTAACCATAATCATAATAGTGCCTGTTTATATTTATACAGTGTCTCTGTGTGAGGAGCTGTGCTAAGAGCTTTGGAAATATCGCATTTGATTCTTACAACTCTGGGAAGTAGGCACTATTATTATCTCCATTTTACATCTAAGGGGAGAGAGGTTAAGTAAGCTATTCAGGGTCACACAGCTGAGGAGTGTCTAAGGCAACACTTAGAGCTCAGGTCTGCCTGACTTGAGGCTCACTATTCTATCCGCTGCTCATCTACTTGCTGAAAACCCTCCAAAACAATGAATAAATAAAATGAGTTAAGAGAAACCCAGAATGATCAAGTAACTATAACAAAAGGAGAGCCCCAGAGAAAAGACTAGCTTATCCACATAGTGTCTAAGAGTGGCTGGAAGAAATGAAACAAGAGATAAAATTGAAATTAGACTTTTTGAAAGAGAAATGAAAGATAATAAACAGCTTACTTTAGAACAGGAGATAAAAAAAAAATCTTTTTCAAATAGTAGACTTTGAAAAATAGAATGCAGCAAAGATAATTCAATGGTTCTATGAGACAAGAAATACCAAAAAAAATAAATAAATAAAAGACTGAAAAAAATAATTGTATAAAGTATTCACTATTAATGGGCCTAGTAAACACACTGAGGAGAGATAATTGAAATATTATTTTCTCCCCAAAAACCGTAACCAGAAAGAATGTATTAATATCATACTCCTCAAAAATATAAAAGAAAATGGCCCCTACTAGAACTAGAAGGCAAATCCTCTAGCCATTTCCTAAAGTCTAAACTCCAAATTCCTCAGAATGGCAGAGCCAGAGTCCAGAGTTTCTAGGAGAATGAAAAAAATACCATATATGGCTCAAAATAAAAAGTTTATGTACTAAGAAAACACAGTAAATATTATAGAAAAATTATGCTGCAATTGCTATAAAAGAGAGAAGCCAATGAAAGGCAGTATTCTAAAAGGAAGATAGAAAAAAGCTTACAACTACCTTATCCTGAAAAACTGAGTATGATCTTATAGTGGAGGGAATGTACTTTTAGTAGAACAGAGGATTTTCAAGCACTTCTAAAAAATAAAGTTGGAAAGTAACATAGGAGATTAAAAAAAACCTAGAAAATTAATTCATTGAGCCATTTCAGTTGTATTCTACTTTTTGTGACCCCATTTGGAGTGTTTTTGGCAAAATAATGGATTTGTTTGCCATTTTTTCTTTACCTTACTTTACAGATGAGGAAACTGAGGCAAACAAGATTAAATGACTTGCCCAGGGTCACACAGCTATTAAGTGTCTTAGATCAGATTTAAACTCCTGACTCTAGGCCCAGTACTCCATTGTACCAACTAGCTGCCCCAGAAAATCAATTTCATTTGAGCAAACGAAAAATGCTGAATGATAGCAGAGAGCTGACCTTCTAATGGGAAAAGAAGAAACAAGTGTTCCTGAAAAATTTTGGTGTCTTCAAAAGTCAGAGATAATAAAGACAAACACAGAAACTGGGAGTAGTTTTATTCTATCTTTTGGATATAAAGAGAGTAAAGAAATAGAAGAAAAAGAACACATTAGAGGAGAAATATAGAAGATCAGTTAGAAAATATGGGAAACACTACCCAAATAATGGACTCCCTAAAAAGTAGAATGGAACAAATATAATTCAATGTTTCCATAAGACAACAAGAAAAATTTCTTGGTAAGGTGACAGGAGCCAAAATGGCAGAGTAGTGAAAAAAAATGCAGCTGAGTTCTTGTCTTCAAAATTCCTTCAAAAAGGCTAAAAAGTACATCAGACTGAATACTGATGGAGAAATCCAGGAAACAATCATAGTGAGTCCTTTGTTTAGCCTAGGTTAGTAGAGAGACAGACAAACAGCAAAGTCTGTGGAAACTGGGAAAGGGGTGAGGGCAGGAACACACTGCTTGAGCAACATTCCAGGGTCTAGATAAAGGTGATTTACCAGGGCAAAAGATGGTCCTAGGTCCATATAGGGACACCCTTAGACCATGTTAGGGCACCAAAATGGGGACAGCTACCAACTAGTAGGTTTGTACCCACTATTGAGTTCCAGTTCATTGATTCAGGACAGGCTTAGAAATGAACCTGTGCTGGAGGTGGCATTCAGAAGCAAGCAATGTTATGATTCAGAGACCAGAAACAGGCTAAATCTATTCCAATATCTACTGCAGACTACAGAAGAATAACCAGGGCAGGAATCCTATACCAAAGAGGAGATTGCAATTCAGTTACTCAGAATCAGTCCAGGACATAATTCAGTTCAGGTAAATATCAATCAGACTTTACTCTAAATCAGACTCCTTTGGTGGCACTGAAAATTTGAAGTACCCAGCCTTACCCTGAGAACATGTAATAATAACACAATACTCAATAAGCAGTGGGACTACCTCAGATTTTCCCTCCTTACATGTATATTGTGCATCCCTAATATCAAATCCAAAGTCAAGAAGTAGGCTTGGAATAATGAATGCATACAGAAATAAATAAGTGAACATTTCACTGAAGTGAAATGAACTCAGTATAAAAAGCTGTTTGAGAGCTTGAGAAACAAATGAAAAAGAAAAGAATGACTCCAAACTATTTACAAGCAAAGCCTCAGATTAAAACACAGCTTGGTCACAAAGTCAACTAGAATTCCTGGAAAAGTTGAAGTAAAAGTTTTTAAAAGTCTTAATTGTAAACAAAAAAAAAAGCAATGAGTACTTGAAGAAAAATCGGAAAAGAAATGAGAGCTATAGCAAAAAAAATAAATAAAAAGCATTGAAAAGGAATTTACATCTTGGCACGTGAAGTATAAAACTTTACCCAAATAACCAACTCCCTGAAAATTAGAATAGACTTAATTATGAGACAAGAAACATTAAAAGAATTGAAAGGCTGAAAAAGAAGTAAAGTGCAGGTAAATCATAGGAAGAGCAATAGGAATGAAAAAAATTTGAGGTTAATTGCCCTATCTGAATGCCATGACCAAAAAAAAGAAAAAGAGCCTAGACATCATGTTTTAAGGAAGCTTAAGACCTCTTAGAATGAAAGGGCAAAGTAGAAATAGAAAGAATCCACTAGCCACCTTCCGAAAGAAGCCCCTAAATAAGACTTTGGGGGAACATCATTGCCAAGATCCAGAGTTTACCTATCAAAGAAAAAATACTATAAGCATGCAGACAAGGAAAAATTCAAGTAAATTCCATAACCATAAAGGAACATAAATCTTGGAAAGCAATATTCCAGAGGTAAAAAATATGGGCTATAGCCAACAAAAATTTACTCCACAAAACTGAGTATAAAGCTCCAGTTGAATAAATGGATTTTTAATAAAATAAGAGGACTTCTAAATATACCTGATAAAAAACTTGAGCAGTACAAAAACTTGAAAGTTCAATCTTAGCAGTTAAGAGAAATATAAAAAGGTAAGCATGAATAAACAATGATAAGAGACTTAACAAGGAAAAAATGCTTACATCCTATTATGAGAAGATGATTCACGTGTCCCCTCTGAACTCTATCATCATTGGGATCAATGAGGGTTGAGTAAGCAAGAGAGTGGTTCTATTATGTCTTAATGACCTTAGGCAAAGAATGGAAGAAGATAAGTGGAATACATTGAGAGGAGAAAAGAGAAAGGAGGGTTAAGGGAAAGTATTTCATATAGTCGTGGCATACAATTACACATCTATGTAGACAAGGAAGAGTGAGTTGGCTAGCAATTAACACTTCAATCTCATTCTTATTTGTACAGGGTAAAGGAAGAGAGAGTTGAATACCAAAATATATTTCACTCAACAGGGAAATAGCAGGAAAAGAAGAAAATGGGGAATTAGAGGGAGGTGTAAAATCAAGCATCCTGACATACACAGTAGGCTGGCTATTACAGATTCTTAGATCTGCATTTCTAAAAAGAAAGCAACTTTTGAGAGGTCAACAATCACTTTAATCAAGCACAGCTATCATTCACTTAGTTTAGGGGGAAAAGTCAGCACCCTGAACTTCAGAAAAAATACAAATAGAGAAACAAAGGTCAACAGATAGACCATAATCAATCACATCACAGATCAACAGATAGATAAGTCTCTGACCATACATACATAGTTACCAGAGAGAGAAGCACCAGCATCTGGGTTTTCAAAACTGAGGGGCTCCTTAGCGGCTGCCCAGAGTCTCATCTGGCCAAACAAACCCTTTCAATGAGTAACCCCAAAGTAAAACTTCACCTCCGACTATTTATACATTTTCCAGAGCCAGAGTGCTCTGGGAACTCTTGAGAACCAATGAATTAGAAATTAGCAAAAGGTGTGACCCTCCCTTAATTAAGTTTTCCTTAATGGGCAGGCCTATTAATGGGTGGGGAAGATCTTTAACTCTCTGATTAGCATTACAGGAGGGTGGATTAAAAAAGAGATTCATCCTGAACAAAACAAATTGTAGAGATACACAAAAATATTTGTAGCTGTTTTGAGATAGCAAAGAATGCAAATCTGATGGGTTGTCCGTAAACTGGGGATTAGGTGAGCAGTTATAGTATATTTAGCTATAATAGAGTACTATTTGTAAAAAGTGATGGAGGATGGTTTCAGGGAAACCTCTGAGGACTTGTATGAATTGACACAGTGAAGTGAATAAAGTCAGGGGAACAATTTATACAATGAGAACAAAATAGCAAAGGCATATAATTCTGAATTAATTAGGAAATCATATCAGCCTAGTGACAAGCCATAATTCCAGAAAATTAATGAAACATCCTAATCACCTCCTGATAGAAAGGCAAAGGACTCAGAGAGCAAAATGAGATAAAATTTGTTTGAGACCTGGCCAACATGGAAATTTGTTTTATTGACAATACATGTGTGTAATAGGTTTTGTTTTTCTTCCATTCTCAATGGGATACAGGGTTAAAGAACAGAGAGTGAGAAGGCAACTTTTTGCTGATTGAAATATATACATATGTGTATATATATATATATATATATATATATATATATATATATATATGTAATTCTTAAATATTCTTTTCTTGTAATTTTATAATTTTTGTATTCAAAAACCACCAGAATGGGGAAAAGAGGTTGGATGATAGAGCATCTCATAAACCTATTTCTGATCTGTTAGACAAAAGAGCATTGGTCACAGAGAGTTTGGTGAAGAAATCATTGCATTCACCAGAGATATAAGAGTGTTCAGGTAGAAGGAAGGGTGGGGTTTAAGAATGAAGGTAGAGTAAGGTGATAATCATAAGCAAAACAAGTTTGTTTGTTTTACCATCAGGAGGTAAATTATGAAGTGTAAATTAAAAGGGGAGAAAGTGGAAGAAAGCTATCAGAGCTTAGAGAAGGTAAAGAAAAGGGGCAAAAGGATTGAAATCAGAATACTTTAGTGAACACATTCTATTTCTTTCACCACTTCCTTTTGGAAGAAGAAAAATGAAGGAAAGTTATATAATAAGATGATGAGAGAAAAACACAATGAAAAATCTTAGCTATGAACATGATTAATTCGCTCATAAAACAGAAGTAATTGAACATTAGTACTGCCTATTATTTGATAAAATATCAAGGACAACTAGTGGGGTAACAACTCACTATTTGACAGTAAGTTGGAAGAATTTGAAGTAAGCTGAGAGAAACAGACCAAAATTTTATAACATGAAAAGTTACAAATGAATACATGGCTTAGATTTAAAAGATTCTATCATAAGCAAATTGTTACTTAAGGGAAGGAGGTGGTTCTTCCAACTACACATACTGAAGAGTTCTTGACAAAAACAAGAGAAAATGATGATCATAAAAGACAAATGATAGCTCTGATCATATTAAATTTAAGTTTTTGTAGAAACAAAGTCAATGCAACTAGAATTAACAGAGGAAAAGTAAACTAGGAAACAGCCCTTGTATCAAATTTCTTTGATAATGGTCTCATATCCAAGATCATATATATATATAGAATTGATGCAAACATACAGAAACAAGTTCCATTATCTGACAGATGGAAAAAGGATAGGAACAGAGAATTCTCAAAAGAGGAAATACAAACAATCTAAAACCACATGAAACAATGCTCCAAATCACTAAAAATAAGAGAAATTAAAATGAATATAACTCTGAACCTCCACTCCCAATCATTCTGACTGTTTAAGGTGACAAAAAAAGAAAAATGACAACTGCAGGAAGGTTTGAAAGAAGATATAGACAATGAAGCACTATCATTGGAGGTATGAATTGGTGTAACTGTAAAGCTATACCCAGAGTGTCTCTAAACTATAGAAACCCTTCAATCCAGTGATACAGCTATTAGGTTTATACTGCAAAGAGGTCAAAGACAAAGAAAAATGATCCATATTTACATATTAGAAATATATTTATAGTAGCATTTTTGTTTTAGAAGAATAATGTAAAAAGGCATGTGAATCAGGAAGATTAATCTGGTCTTATGTAGAAAGAAACTGAGGTCAGAAAAGTACTCTGATCAACAAATATTTATTGAACACCTATTATGTACTAGGCACTGAGGGTAGAAAAACAAAAATGAAATGATCCTTGTTTTGAGCTTTGTGTGATAGGGAAGATGGTAGCAACATCAAAAAGAAATTAAACTGGGGTAAGCATGATAGGTTAATTTTTGCTAAATTGAGTTTGCAGTGTGGATAAGATATGCCAGAGGAGATCTTCAATAAGTGATGGGAAATTTGGGTCTGGAATTCTGGAGAAAGGTCAGACAGGGTTGATGAAATAAATTTGGGGGGTGACATTTAACTGTTTTAGAAATAAATGAGATTAAAGGAGACTGTAAAGAGAGAAAATGATGCTGAGTACAGAACCTCTTACTAACCTACATTAAGAGGATGGGAAAAAAAAGACAGTATCAAAGAAGACGGAAAAGCAGCAGTTAGAGAGCTGGGAAAAGAACCAGGATGATTCTGTTGTCCAGGAAGCTCAAGAAAATTAGATTATCAGTATGGACTGGAATTGACAATATTGACAGATCAGAAAGAAGCCATGGAGAATAAAGGACAAGGGGAGACTAATGGATTTTGGAGAGTAGGAGGTTACTGGCAATAACTGTCCTGAGAAAGCAATTTCAATTGAGGAAGAAGAAACATATATTGTCCTGGGGTGTAGATTAGCAGGAAGTTCACTGGACCAGGAATGAGAAGACCTGGATTCCATTTTCAGCTATGATCCTAATGCTCTGGGTATCAATAGAAAGTTTCTCTACCTTCTGGGCTTCAGTATTTTTACCTTTAAATTGAAAGCATTGGGATAAATTACTTTTAAAATCTTGAACAGTTTTCAAGTCCTGTGGTTATAAAAAGAGTCAAAGGAAAGGGAAATTGCAAGATCAGATAGTAGTAGATAATCTAAAAGAGTTGTTTTTGTTTATAGAGGAAGAGGGAAAGACTAAAGATAACATTAGCTAACATTTATAAGGATTTTAAAGTTTTCGAAGGTTTTACATAGATTATCTAATTTGATCCTTCCAAAAACAAACAAACCTGTGAAGTCTGTGTTATTATTACTCTTATTGAAAAGTGAAGCTGAGAGTGATTAAGTTATTTTCTCAGGATCACATAGCTAAGCATCTGAGGCAGGCTTTAACCTCAGATCTTCCTGATAGCAACTCTGGCACTCGGGATGATGGGTAGAGAAATCGGCTTTAGCAAGAAACAGGCACACTTCTTCTTCCACTGAGACAGAAGGGATGGGGCAGAGAACTGATGAGGATGCAAAGTTTCACATACGGGGGAGCAGAGTTGAAGGAGCTTTGTTTGACTGGTCTTGAAATTTTTACTAAATTTGGAGATGAAGTCATTTGCTATGGAGTAGGACCTAGCGGGAAGCTCTAAGTTTGAAAAGAGAGGAAATGTTTGGAACATTTGCTGTGTAGGATGTGATAGGAAATCAATAAGCATTGAATAAAAAAGATTGCTGATTAGCAGCGAGGGCTTAGCTGAGGTTAGATAGCATCAATTTATAGTGAAAAATCAGTACAATTTTGTGGTTTTCTCAGTTGGCAACCAGTAGCATAGAAGGTAAAACCAAAGAAACACAACAGAGGGCGTGATCCAGGGTTGGATACTGGCATAGTGTACATGTTAGAAGGTCAAGGGGATGCAGGATTCTAGGGTGCAAGGGAGAGCAATGTTGACCTGTCTGACCACTCTTTCTCAGTCTCCTTTGCTGGATCTTCATCCAGGTCTGTTCCAGCAACTGTGGATATCCCTCAAGGCTCTGTTCTGGGCACTCTTCACCATCTACATTATTTCTCCTGGTATTCTCATAGGTTCCAAAGGAATCCTGAGGATCTTTTTGTACCAGATTGATTTTTTTTATTAGGTAAAAGGGTCCATTCCTTGGTTCACTTCTTACCTAGCCTTAATCACTGAATGAGTATTGCCTCAGTCAAAGTGAGAACACTCAGAAAGACCTTCCTTAAAAAGGGCAAGGTCTCCCACTGCATCCTGGGCCATCTCCAGTCATCCTGATGTATATTTTATCATTTAAACCAAATGGCTCCAGAGGAGAAAGTGAGGCTGGTGACTTTGCACAAACTGTCCTTATTTAAATCCAATTCAGTTTCAAATCTTGGCCTTGCCTTCCTGACGTCATGGATCATGGTCCTCTTCAAGGATGAAGGACAAACACAAACATCAAAGGGTTCAATTTTCTTTTCTATGAGATCATTGTCAGATCATTTTGTGCAGTATTTAACTCTCCTGACCTACAATCCCCCATATCCATTGCTTCCTGAATATCTTGAACTGGATTCCAGTAGACATTTCAAATTCAATTTGTCAAAAACTGAATTCTTTATCTTTCTCCCCAAACTCTCCCTATTTCTACACTTCTCTTACTTTTGAGGGGACCATCATCCTACCAGTGACCCAGGCTCACAATCGAAGCATCATCCTAGATTCCTTATTCTCTCTCATATATCATGTCTTTTTGTTGTCAAATCCCATCAATTCTATCTTTGCAACATCACATACACTGCCTTCTCTCCTCTGATACTGTGACCAACCTACTATAGCCTCTCATCATCTCATGCCTGGAGACTACTGAAATCACTTTCAGGTTGGTCTCCTAGGCTCAAGTCCCTCTCTATTAGGTGAAACGGTGCATTATAATTTGATTTCCTTCCCTTTGAGAGAATATATGTATGTATATATATATACACTTGTCCGCAGAGTTTTATTATTAATTTTGCATTCGATTTATATGACATTTTTTTAAGATTTAAGTATTTGGTTTGAACTGAAAATTTCTGTTACCACCCAGGGGCTACAAAGCTTCACTTTCAAGCGGTTCACATAACAGAAGGCAGGTCTGTCACTGAGTAAAATTCAGTCCACCAATCCACACTAAAGTGTACTTGATTAAAAAAATCAACAAGTGTTACTAGTTGAAAACTGAATTCTGTTGGGTTCTCAAATCTTATCTCCAAGTGATGTTAATAATACAACTTTACCCTACTTCACCTAGTCCTACTCCATCTCATTTTAGCCTGTCCTATTATAACCCATCTTTCCCCATCTAAACCCATCTCATCTCAACCCACTGCATCTTCTTATTAGCCCATCTAGTAATAGGAATAGCAATCATCATGATAAAAATAGTAATAATATTTGTGCTAATTAGAATTTATAGAGCACATTAAGGTTTACAGAGCTATTCAGGTAGGATAACTGATTTAATCCCACCCTTGTTTCATCCCATCAGATCCTAGCCTATCCCTTTACAAACTGCCTATTTCTAGCCAATTTCACCCCAGTTATTTCAATCGGGTTCATGTCTAAATTAAGACAACATTTTCAAGACTCCAACATTTGTGTGAATTGTGATAGAGTAACACCTTATTATTTAGTATCATCTGAAAGTAAAGAATTAAACATAGGGAGATGTTCCAGATAATTGGACTGTAACTGGAAGCACCCAAACTTTTTTTCCTTTTTAACATTTCGAATAAAAATACTTCTACAGTGTACAAATACTTCTAGCACACCCTTCCCCATCTTCTTAAGCAGAAGATGAGGAACATAATTCAAAATATTCTTGATAATTCAAGATATTACGAACATCAATTTTTTTAATATGTTGTAATATGGTGCTCCAGAATGACTGAGGCATAGAGAGATATTTGACCCTGTATTAAGTAGCTACAGATAACTCTACTTATTTACAGTCCTCCTATTTCCTGCCTTGTCTCCCTGTCAACTGTTACTTCCCACTCCTGTCAGTCTATTTCGCCACTTCTAATCTGCTACCTTATTTTATACCCAGTTGTCTGGATGAGAGCACAAGGGTGACTCCTCTCTCTTTTACAGGAATAAAGTGCACAGGTTTCATTATAACTGTCTGCCACTCATTTATTTCTGGGTCCTGGGAGGTATTTCAGATGGCTGAGATTTCTGGAACTCAGACCAATGGATAAGCAAGGCCTTACTATATTTGTCCCAAAGGTTTGCCTCATAACCTTTTTTCCTATAGATCTCAAAGTGCTTTAAAATACATTTTAATCTCCTTTGCCCTTGAAGATTTTTTTTTTGTATTAAGAAAGGCTATCCTTTTTCCTGTAATGCATTAAAAATGCATTAAAACATTCATTAAGATACTTAAAATATATTCAAGTTTCATTTTTTTCTACTTCTATTGCCAGTCAGCATATTTCCATTTTGAGCATCTACTATTCTTTATTGTAAATATCAGACTAAGATGACAACATAAAAGAATCATGAATATGAGTTTTCTTGACCTACCTGCTTTCAAGATTTTCAACTTCTCCCCACCCCCACTCTCTCAATGCACACACACACACACACACACACACACACACACACACACACACACATTCTTTTCACTCTTCTCAGATATATTTTCTTACTTTAGAAGTCACTACAGTGTTGTCCTTGGAACCTATGCCATAAGATTTCCTGGTAATAAGTTATTTTTGGTCCTAAGATGGAAACCTTGTGCCAAATTCCATGCTATATCAGGTCAGGTTAAAAGAAAATTCTAGTGCACTTAGGAATCCATATCATGCTTTCTTTTTATGGTATTTTTAAAAAGGGTGAACCCTCTGCTCCCTAGAGAAAGTTCTACTCTCTGTCCCCCACCTCCTCTCTTCTCACTCTCACACTCTTTTCTTGAAATATCCTCCCTACTTCCCAAATAATTGTCCTTGTCCATCTGAAACTGCCTTCTAAGTCAAGTTATAGTCCCTCCATGAAGTCTTTGACGACCACCTACTCCCCGGTGATCTCTCCTAATCTCAACAATTAAAAAAGATCCATCCTTCCTTAAGTCTCACATTCGCTCTCATTCTTATTTTATCTCTTATTCTTACCTCTTTTTCTTGTTCTAGTCTTACAACTGTATAGTTTTTCATAAATAGATAAAAGCATTCATTAAATGTTGACTATGTGCTGAGAACTAAGAACCCAAAAGAATGAAAAAGAAAAAGAACAGTCCCCACTTTTAAGGAGCTCATATCGTATCCCAGTGGAGAAAAATAATATATAAAGAGGAGAAAGGGGAGAGAGGGAACATCTGAGAAAGAAAGGGTAAAGAGAGAGAGAAGTTGGGAGAGGGAGGAGTGAAGCTGGAAGACAAATTGTCATATTCGGGGAATCTTATGAAATTGTGTCTGATCCAGGATTCACTGAACAGAAGAGAGGGCAGAGGCAAATGAGAAGTGAGAAGGCTGTTGGCAAGAGGACCAAGAAATCTGGGGAGTTGTTGCATATATCCCCTTTCTAGATAGTGAATTCTATGAGGGCAGGAACCCAGCTGTTCATTATCCTTGAATATCCCTTAGTTCCCAGAACACTTTTTTTTGTGTAATAAGCCCTTTCATAGATGGATGTTGAATGAATTAATGAATGAATGAACTCATAAAATTCTTGTTTCTATCACTTTAATTTGATGTTTAACCAAAGAATGTAAATGGGGATTTATTTGATCCCTTTATCTGCCAGTGTCTCCCTGACACCCTGAAATTATTTTTTATTTATTTCATGCATACTTATAGGTGTACATGTTGTACAATAGAATGCATATTTCTTAAGAACAAGAATTATTTCTTTTTTGTCTTTGTAGCACAGTGTCTGGCATGTAGTATATACTTTAAAAATATTCATTTGTTGATTGACTGTAAAGCAACATCTCAAAAAAATCCACTAGCACTTCGTTGTCCAGCTAAGATTTTTCTTCCTGAAAATTTTCACCTTATGATGCTAAAGATTTATTGGAATGACACCGCACTCCCTCAAGACATTCTTAAAAATCTTCTTTGGGAACTATCTTCATATTTTGTAGTATATTCATTTGATCATGAATCCTTCATAGTGGCAAATTATTATCCTTTAAGGATAGACTTGAGTTTTGAAAATGTCCATTCAGAGGAAAGGCCATTGAATGAAGAAGGTTATCAATCTATGTGATTCTGTTGCTGTTTTTGGTGGTAGTGGTGGTGGTGATTTTAACTAAAATATAATTATTAACTCTCCCATTTGGGTTCAAGTTCCCAACTCTCATAAGCACTAATAAGTTGGATCTTCAGGAAGTAACTACATACTTCTCTGCATTAGAGTTCTAGCAGTGACCAGAAACGGATGGTGTTTCTAATACTGGAGATCCTGAGCCCCTATGTGGTGCGTTCAGAATTAGAAATCAACCAGTAGAATATGAATAGATTTGAAAAAAAGTCTTTGCTAGAATAGTAATAAAATATTCCCCCAAAATCCAGGGGTTCAGTCTTCCTTTGAACACACAAAGTACCTGGAGACAGTAGGCTCAGTCTTAAAGTAAAATTGGAATGAGATACATATGTAAAAGAATATGGCAAAGGGAAACCTCCCAGCTCCTGACCCTAGAATTTCTTTTTTATCCTTCGTGGAATCTTTATATAATTCCCCTTAAGAATAAACATCCTCTGGAATCTGAATCTCAGTGCCTTTGTAAAGCTTCTAACTAATACTTCTCTCCATTACAGCCTTGTAATCATGCTTCTTGAAGTCACGACCATCTTCAGGAAACTATCTTTCCACATGGATCTGCATGCTTTTTCTCTCTCATCAGTCATTGGTAACAACTCTGGTTGACCTTTCTACTAATTCTGGTTGCTAATGGAACCTCTGATGGTTCTTCTAACCTTTTGAAGTTCACAAGGTTATATCATGACCCATTTAATCTCCAGATACCTCATTTACCCAAATTTTCAGAAGAATAAATACAAAAGAAACAGAGACTCCATATACATATAGACATATGGCAGTAAGGTGAAAGAATACTGCTTTCTATCACTTTCCAATCTAGCAGTTTACAGTAGTTCTGCCTTACTCTTTAATGGGAAAGAAAAGAGCAAAAGAACAAGTCTTAGCAAGAAACGTACTTTCTGTTTGTATATTCAGCTCTGGCTCAGCAACTCATGAGCCATCAGACTTCTGAGCTCCTTTGCCAAGAATAATTTTCATCACAACAAGTTACTAGCCCCTTAGTCACTTATGGATGGAAGTAGGCTAATCAAGCCTGGATTAAAAGCAGGGAAAGAACATGCATGATTCAAGGACTCAAATAAGAAAGACAATATATAGGACTCCTTCACTGGTGAGTTTCATATTACAAAAGTAAGACTGATTTTCATATGTTGATGATAAACTTTGCTTTTATTGTTTTGAGCATTTAAAAAAAACTGGACCTACATTTTCATTGTCATAGGAAATTCCTGGTGAGGAAACTCTCCCTACTAATGTAGGATGATATCTGCTCTACAACTTTTAATCTCAGTAAATTGCTGGGATGACTGTAATATTAAGTAGTTTTCCCTAGTCACACATGCAGCATGTGTCAGGGACAGGATGTGAATGCAGTTCTCTGTGAATTACAGACAAGAATAGCTCTCCGATATCTATTCAGTCAGCCTCTTTAATTATTTACTATATTTTTAATATGCAAATGTTTGATCTTTTACCTAATTTCTTGAGGGCAAGAATGAGGTTGTAATTTCCCCAAAATGTCTTTAACTCAGTAGGAACAAAGCAAATATAAAATGACTTTTAGTGTCAGTCTTAATTCTAAAATATGTTCTATCACTTTTAACAAGCCATTTCACTATTCCTTAGTTCCTTTCCCTTATGTGCAAAATGGAATAGATGACCTCCAAGCAGCTTTCAGCTCAGTCATTCTGTCATCATTATGAGATTATATATACACACCATAACTCCCGGATTCTCAATCAAATAATATAATCTCTTCTCTCTTCCTCATACAACTTTTATATACTCATTTCCTCTGTTCCTATTTTAGAATATTTAGAAAAAACCATGTGAAAACTGAGACACAAAGAGGCTGTATCCTACCCAAAACATATATAGGTATGGGAAGTAAAAAGGGGAAGAATCGGGCTTTGAACCCATGTCCTCTGATTCCAAATAGAAAACAACTTCTACTATATTAATGCTACCAGAGAACCAGAAAGCTCAGGTCTTAGAAGCTACTTATTAATAAATAGTCATCAAAACTTCACCAATCAGAAAGCTTCACCAATATTCTAACATGAGTCAGTGGAGAAAAGATTTTACAATGTTCCTAGGCAATATCCTTTGCACAACCATGGTACACTTTTGTCTCATTTACTTTATTTCTTCTGTATCTTTCCAACTACATTGTCTTCTTATCTGCCCTTATTATGTATGCTAATTGGTATTTTGTTAGATCTGTTATTTCAAGACTACCAAGACTTGATCCACTAATACAGAGTACAGTACCACTACTCATCTTACATGATGTCTGAACATGACTAGTCTTCCTATGACTTTGTTTTGTTTTGTTTTTTGGGGTTTTTGTTCGTTTGTTTGCTTTGTATCTTAAGAGTGCCAAGACAATCCTTGGGACGTAGATTTGTTTTCTCTCCATTTTACTGATAAATGACTGATTTCCTTTTTTGGTCTTTTGTGTTTTCAGTGAGGTCATTTATGTCACATCACATGTAAATAATCATTTATAATATCCTCTGGCCCTCACTGAGCTTTGCCATTTTTATCATTTTAATTCAACTAGGGTAGCATATTTCATTACTACTGACAATAAATCAACAGGTATGTGTGCGTTGGACATGCATGTGTGATTTTGAAAAGAGAGATAAGAGCTACCATGTGCCAATGACTGTGTTAGTTACTTAGAATAAAAATACAATAAATGAAGCAATCCCTGTTTGCTCGAATCTTACATTTTAATGAAGATGACAATGTGAAAGACGTTGCAGTAGACACAGTGTTAATGAAATCAAAGATATCATGTTTTCCATTGATCCATATGCTAGTATAGAGAACTTTGTAAGCTATACATTGTAGGTACTTAATGAATGTTTGTATGTGTTCATCTTTCATTGCCAAAGAAGACCATGCCATCAGAGAAATGATGACATGACTTGCACTTGACTTTGTTTTGAGTGAGGGAGGGCTGTGCAGGTCACCAGCCTCACTTCTCCTCCAGAGTCATCTGAATAAAGTGACTAGATATTCATTAGGATGACTGGAGATGACCCAAGATGAAGCAACTGGGGTTGTGACTTGCCTAAGGTCACATAGCTAGTGAGTGTCAAGTGTGTGAGGTGAGATTTGAACTCAGGTCCTCCTGACTCCTGCACTGGTATTCTATCCACTGTACCACTTAGTTGCCCCTAATGAAAGTTTATTTAATAGATGAACCATATCACTTTCTTCTACTACCATTATTAAAGGATCCAAAAGTAAGAGCATTAAAATCTTCTTCACTCCTCACACCAAAATTCCAATAACAACCTCTATAGTTATTAACCCCAACTTTCCTCCCCCAGGAAGAAAAATGTAGCTGAACAATATCAAAACATCCATGTAAATTGTAAAAGTCAATAATTCAGCCAGATGCATTACCCATACATGACAAATATCTGAGAGAATTTGAAATATATAGATTTTTTTTGCTCTAATGAAATATCTAAATGTTTGACTGAAATGTCAAATATTTTTTCATTGAAATGTCTTGCTACCATAAAGATACAACCAATATATCATCATTGTACAGCCAGCAGAATCATCAACATCGTTCTTATCAATACAAACAAGCTAAATTAATCCAATTTCCTTTTCATCACCTGGTTTGTTTTTTTTTTTTACAGATCCATTAACTCATTTAGTAATTAAAACATTGCCCAGATGAAAATGCCCCATGTTTAAATGGCAGGCCAAAGATATAAATTCATTAATTCACTCATATACTTATTCCATTCCTTGTCCTCAGGGAACTTGCATTCTGCTTGAGGCACTGGATTATCATACAGAGAGAACAATAATATAGGTTCAGCTTTGGAAGAATATAATCTAAGTGGCAAATGATTGGTACGGAGAAGATCATGAATTCTCAAGGAGTTGAGAGGAGGACGGAGACATCTTTGAAGAACTAGCTAATTAAAGATAGGTTGAATTTGTGAGGACATTTTATATAAGGATCATCTATGCAATCAGAGACTAAGAATTCACAAGGAATATCAAGCAATCAATAAACATTTATTAAGTACCTACTAAGTGCCAAATACTACAGATTTGGCATAGACTAACTTGACTGACATTCCTCTCCTGGCTCTACTTCTTACTCTCTAATCCTCACTACTATGTTTCAAATGCCTTCTCATACCCATAATTCCTTCTTCCTTGTTACTTTCTCTCTCTGAATAATCCATCCACCCCTATCATCATCTATTTCTCATTGGTGAATTCCTCCAAGAATTTCCATTTTCAGGAAAGGTCCACACCAGCCTTCCTTCATTCCACTCCAAGTTCCACTTCTGATTCTCCAGACTTTACCCCATCCCCTCATGCAGGTACCTTCTCCCTCCCCTGATTTTTACCTCCCTGCTATGTGTTGCCTTCCCTGGTTAGAATATAAATTCAAGGGCAGGAACTGTGTTTCTCTTTGCTGGAATTTATATACTATCTTGGCAGCGTGCTTGGCATATAGCAAGCACCTTTTAGTAAATGTATATTGAGTTGAATTGATTTGACTGAACTGGACTGAAGTCTTGTCTTTTGATTCCTACATAAATTGAATTTAAGTGAGACAGGGTTGCGCAAAGTCGTCAGCCTCACTCTCTCCTCCAGAGCCATTGTAGTCCAGTGGCAGGACAGAATCAAGAGGACTGGAGATGACTCAGGAGGCAGTAGATGACCTTGGCATCTTTGGTGTCTAACCAAGCTCTAAGCGCTCCACATCACCTGCTTCAGCTGCCTTCATGGTCATCAATGTCTTAAATGTATCTGGTCCAATCCTACAGAAGAGAAACTCAAATGTAGAGAAGCAAAATAATTTTCCTGAGAATACACAAGCAGAAAAGGACAGAGCCAAGATGAAACCCTCACTCTTCTAATTCCAAATCCAATGTTTTCTCCACAATTTCATGAATAAATATACTTCAGTAAATTCTCATTTGAATTCTACAAAATTTTTAAGTGCCATAAAACATTGTTCACATATCCTGAGTAAGGGAAGAAGCTTTATAGCTTCACTGTCTACATCCTTCAATGTGAAATGGTCACTGTGCCATGTCCTCCAAAAATGGAAACCAGAAGAAGGCAGCACAAGAATGAGGTCATTTTTATTTGATCAGGGAAAAAGACTTTTACAGTTATCCATTTTGCTTACTTTGGAATGTTTGATTGCTTTAGTTAAGTGAACATTTCCACTGTGTTCTATTATTTAAAACAATTATAAATTAACCATTATAAAATGGAACCTTGCCTAGTCCTTATTTATGAAGGCAGTGAGAAAAGGGGTTTGATAATCATATATTATAAAACCCTATTCCTCCCCTGGATCATCTATTTTTGCTCACCCCGGGCCAGGCATTAACCAGGGTCTTATTTATTATGTATTACCTCAGCAGACTGTTGCAATCTGGGCTGCACTCCATCACGTCTTAGAGTAACACATTCAGGTTCCCTTCCCTTCACCATTTCTCAGAGCTTCCCAGAGGAGCTGAGCCCTAGATGTGATGGGTCTTTGCTTGCACAACCCCCTCCTTCCTTCAGCAAAGTTATTCCCTAGGTCTTATATAGTACTGGTCTAAATTGAAAGTGTGTCTGTTTCCTCTACATTGTCACCAGAGGACTTATGAGGAGTGATACCAATCCCTGTCAGCCGCAGTTTCTGATTATTTCAGGAATGAGAAGTCTATGACCAGACTGTCAATCATTTAGCCAATCGACAAGTAGACAAGGAGCGCTGCTCTGAGCCAGCACGGGGTTGGATGCTGTAAATACTGTAAGAAGAGAAGTCGAAACCAGAATTTTAGTGCTAGAAAAAAAATTAAAGATCCTCTAACCCCATTCCCAGTTTTATAGATCTGATGAATGACTCGCTCAGATTTATAACCTTCTATTTACAAAGACAGGACAAAATAATCCAAGGGCTGTGGCTCTTTCCAGCACACCACAATTACTGCACACACACAGCAGTTGAGGGTCTAGAATAGGCAAAATTGAGAAGACAGCAAAGTTTGTCTTTGGTTCCCCCTACTCCATCCCAAAAGGACTATTCTTTGTCATTCTCTCACCTTCCTTTAATGTCTCATGAATACAGGGGCCTTCAAGTCACCTTTCCCTTCCCCACCCCCTTTTCACATCTGATATCAGGAAAGCAATATATATATATATATATATATATATATATATATATATATATATATATATATATATATATATATATATATATATATATATAAAACACTCAGGAATAAGTTAAAATTACTACGTTGGGACAAGCAAAAGTTAGAACAACAGATTAGATAGGATTTCAAATAGATCCCTATAGGAATACAACTTAAAGATACATGACTAGAAAGCAGCCTATATCATTCTACAACAAGCTGTAGTAGATGCAATGGCCCTAACAAGTAACCCTTTTCCTTAATGGAAATGTCCTGATTCCATATCTCCAGGAGTTTAATCTTCCCTATTCTCCAAGTCCCAAAAACCTGTTTGACAACTTTTTCCCAACCCTTCCAGTTTATATTGAAGCCTTACTTTTCTTAATAGCTAGAATGCTTAGGAGAGTGGGAAAAGAACTGAAAAGCAGGAGTCTAAAGATGTGTGTAATTTTCTGAGCTCTCCTCTTTTCTGTCTGGGTGATCACAGGCAAATCATTTGAAATCTCTGTAAAATGGTAATAATACAATGTGCATGGTTTACTTCATAGGATGGTTACTAGAATCAAATGAGATCACGTAAGTAAGCGGCCTCTGAAAATTTCAAAGCACTGTATCTTAGAACATAATTGCATGTTGTTTTGTTTCATGGATGTAGGTCCCATTTTTCCGTGGGCAGGTGGAAAAGAAAGAAAGAGAGGGAGAGGGAAAGGAGAAGGGGGAAAGAGAGAGACAGGCAGAGAGAGGAAGGAAAGAAGAGGATATGAAGGAAAAAAGAAGAAAAGAGAGAAGTAAAGGAGAAGGAAGGAAGGAAAGGAAGGAAAAAAGGAAGGAAGGAAGGAAAGAAGGAAGGAAGGAAGGAAGGAAGGAAGGAAGGAAGGAAGGAAGGAAGGAAGGAAGGAAGGAAAGAAGGAAGGAAGGAAGGAAGGAAGGAAGGAAGGAAGGAAGGAAGGAAGGAAGGAAGGAAGGAAGGAAGGAAGGAAGGAAGGAAGGAAAGAAGCAAGGAAGGAAGGAAGGAAGGAAGGAAGGAAGGAAGGAAGGAAGGAAGGAAGGAAAGAAGCAAGGAAGGAAGGAAGGAAGGAAGGAAGGAAGGAAGGAAGGAAGGAAAGAAGGAAGGAAGGAAGGAAGGAAGGAGAAGTATGGTGGCAGGAAGGGAGGGAGGAAGAAGGAATTGGCAAATTAATAAATAAATCAGTGTGATCAGATCAAGGCTAATCATCAGAACATGCAAGTTAGGCAACATGAACTGACTGCACCTGTTCACATCCTGCAGTTGCACTTCAAATCATACAAGCGTTTTCTGATTTGTTGAATGATAAGGCCTAAAATGGAGATGAGCTATTGAAAAATGATATCCCAATATAATCCAGTTGTCTCAAACAACATTTATTTAATTGCATCCAAACATAACCCAGAACTTAGCTTAGTTCTCAATGGCATCAAAACCATGACAAGGGCTCAAAAAAAGTATTCAAGCAAACGCTGTTTGACAGATATAGATTTCCCCAGACTCATAGAAAGACCCTTTCAGCTACACACTCATTGCTTGTTTTCCCTGGGAAGTTTAAGATTGACACAATGACACGTCACTGCCTATCATTATTTTTAATCAGAATCATTATTACCATGGCAACCACAACTGTATCATGTAGCTTTATAACATCTAATACTTATGTAGTTTTTTCTCTAATCCCAGCTAAATTTCCCTTGACTAGATTAAAGGCAGGTTGCAATTGATGGACTCTGATTTTGACTTTTTGATAGATGTAGGACCTTTCTCAAGTATGGTATGAATTTTGACTACATAAATATGCTGACAGCATAAGGAATTGCCATATTTCTCAGAGTAAGGAGTGGTATTGTATGGGTTAGTAGTGATGGAGTACCCTTGTTGACTGATATTTTCCTTCTATTAAAGGACAATACCTGTTGCAGTAGCCATATTGTTGCAATGCCTGGCCTACAGATCTGATAGGAGCCATTCTTCAAAATCCTTGGTCAACCCCACTGCCTCATTCCATAATCCATTCCAAGGCATCACCCTATATCATAGAATCATAGATTGTGATGCTAATGAAAATTTAGAGATTATTTGATACAATTCATCCATTTTATATATGAGGAAACTAAGATCCACTGATAAAAATTGACTATCAAAGTCATAAAGCTACTGACAGAGAGAATCTGGACAACTGAGTTCTCCTGACTTTCAGAACAGTGTTCTTGATAAATAAATTTGAAGCCTTATTTCTGAAAGTCTTGATTTATTTTGAAGACTTTTCAGGGATTAGCAACTAGAAGAGGCATTTTGGGGTGAGAAAGAACTTTTCCAATGCCCAAGATATCATGCCACATAGTATGAAAATGTTTCAGTGTCTACATAAGAACTGTGAGGCTGAGAAGAAAAAAAAAAGCGCTGGCCCATAGAGACAGTTCTGCCATTAGAGATTGCCCAGATATGCACTAACCTGGGACTTCAGCTGTGAGGAGCTCACAGTTGTGGTATTTTAGGGGTGGGGGCTCCCAGGTCACATGCTACATGGAGAACATTGATAGAGTTGAAAGATATGAATTCAAAGTCGGAAAGAAAGTCAATGGGGAAAGAAAAGAAGGGTCACCTTTTTTTCATCATTCATTTTCAACTCTGCTGGACTCCAGATTTCTGGAATGGGAAGAACTCTAAGGCTCTCTCTATAGTAAAAAGAAACTTGGTTGCAAGGATTCATTTTGAAAAAGAGCCATCACTTGCTACAAAAGTGGACAGTAATTGTAATGTTTCTTCTGAATATTCAAGTCAACAGGAGATATGTTCAAATTAGGCTTTGTTAAAGATGGCTGACCATCTTTCTACCTTCTCTCTCTTTTTGTAGTAACTTTTCTTTGTTTTTGCTAGAGAAATAGCTATCTCCCTATGAATAGAACTGATCACATTCTGCATCTGTATGATGGATGACAGGCAGTATCATGTTAGACATTTTAGTATACTTCCTATGTGTGATTTGTGTCAAAGTCATAGCTAGAAACTCTTCTAAGGGGATTGCAGAAGCTTCTTCATCCTGAGTGACAGTTGTAAAACCTTGTCTTTATGGAATGTATATACAAGAAGGAAGAAATAGGAAGGGAATTTTAAAGAAACTGTGAGCTGTGGTCTTGACTTCCCTAAAATATCCATCCTGTTTCAGTTAGTGCCAACAACATAGACTCAGATTGATATCCTTGAGACCCGTAGTAACTTTATTACTACAGACAGGGAAAATTCTATAATCTTATGACCCATACCTAAGTTAAATGAGATGATGAGATGCAATGAGATAATAGGTAAAACATCTCACAAATTTTGCCATACTATATAGATGTTAGCTGTGGTCATTTTTTATCCAACTACTTAGTATAGAATCAAAATTCTAGACTTAGGAAACAGTTAATTCGTTAAATAAAGATTGATTCAATGCCTTCTTATGGCACTGTTCTCTTCTAGCATCCCCTAGGGTTTTATTTCCTTGGCTGTGCTCAGCATGAATTCCAGGTGACGGCATGAAAGCTTAAAGTAAGCTTACTTCTAATCATATTCTTCAGAGCACACGTGATATTCCCTACTTCATTTCAATACACCAGTAGAGGCTTCGTTAGCCCTCTTCTGGCCATGAGTGATCGAGGATCCAGCAATGTAAGCTAACAATGTAGGGTAAAGTTACCAGTCTTCTAGCTGGTTGATGAGCAAGAAGGACTGATGATGTAAAAGAAGGCGAGCTGGCACTGAGTGTTCAACCAAAAAATGCTCAAGTGGAGTGATCTTCCATGGTAGATTTTAAGTAAAGAAGACCTATGGGAGCTGCTGGATGGGAGAAGGGTAGTCTGCTCTATCTACCGACCACTTGCCAAGTGTCCTTGAGTAATTGGCAGAGTGACAATGCCTTATGTTTCTTTTCTGAATTTAGCTGGAGATGGGGCAGACAAGGCTACAACCCATATGAGTTCAGAAAATTTGGAAGAGGCATCAGAGCTCCCCTCGACAACTGAAGAAAACTGGAGCTAGTATAGCAGCAGCAAAGTCCAACAAAGACCTGACAGCAGTTGAGCAGGCTACTCAAACTAGTTCAGCAGAAAATTAACACAACACAGAGAAGCTACTTCCTGAAAAGAGTCACCACAGATGAGCAAAGGGGTAGCTCATCTGGTATGGTGTCATGCCTTAACTAGCTTAGGAAGGACTTCTCAAATGGATAAAAGAACCCGCACAGCCAGGAGTTCCAAGGCACCCCTTCGTCACATATATACCCTAATTACGTGCCTAATTCCCTTTTGGTTTTAAGTTTGAGTCTGCTCCCGACAGGACTAAGTGTGTGCATCCCCTGAGGTGGCGGATATTTTGTAACTTCTATCCTTGCCACAAAACCTTCCTAATATATAATTCTTTGTTAAAGCTAATTGTTTTCAACTGGTAGATTGATATTGGGAGAATACCAACTGAAGACTCATTAGCACTAGTATGAGAAGTCACAACTCCTCCTTGTTACTTTACAATCCTCAGGGAAAGAGCAGCCAGCCTCCTTCTGGGGATCAAACCTGAGAGTGCAACAAGTATTTAGGGAACTCAGAGGGCTACTCTACTAGAATATCTCTCATAGAATTCTACTGATGAGAAGGTAAAACTGTGATTAAAATTTCTATTTTTTTTCTTGTTTTGATCCATTATTATATTTTCTGTAGTCAAGGTACTGCTAGTTTTTTTCTAATATTGCTTGAGTGTTCATTATCTTTAGTTGGATAATCCTTGTTACTGATTCTGATCTTGTGCATTTTTGTATTTTACTTTTTGGTTTTTGGTGTTATTCTAGACCTGTAATTTCATCAGTGTAGGGAATTAATTCCCTGAGAAAGAACTTCCTGGAAGGACGCAGATCAGTAATTGTTAGACATCTTCCAGTCTTAACAGATTTGCCTGGGACGCTGAGAGTTTAGGTGACTTTCCAGGGGTTCCACAGGCAACACGTGTCACAGGCAGAATTTAAACATAGATTATCTTCACTCTGAAACTGGTCTACAATGTCACTCAAAGGAGTGTATAATTCAAAATTATTATAAATCATGTAATTAATTATTCAAGGGTGTATTACATTTTGTGTACTAAATTAATACCCTTTTTTGTCTCATAGAACCTGTGTAATTGGAATAGTCTTAGAGAAGGAATAGCATATCCTCTCACAGACTAAGAGAGCATCAGAATTAGAATATATCGCAGAGATAATGTATCAATTCATACCTAAATTCAGTCCGTAATATACCTGGGTCACACAATATTTTTGCACCTGACGTCTTCTAGTAACTAAAAAGTAAATAAATCCTAAGGTAGCCCATTCTACTTTTGACCAGGAGGAAGGAGAAGAAAGAGGGAAAGAGAGGGATAAGGGGGAAGAACTCCCTACAACAATGAAATAACAAGACCAGTTTCCATCCCTTTTCCTTTCTCTGTGTTGAGGACAATTTGGGAGAGAAGTTTGAGTATGAGAGAATTCACTTAGACATTCTCTGAAGCCATTGGGAGCTTTATTATGTGAAGCATACCTTTCTCCTTAGCAAGAAAGTTAATTGAGACCCCAATATTTGGAGGAGTTATATAGAGGTTTATATAGTTATATAGAGGTTTCAGTATGATGGTGTTATTTTAGAGGTTTTTATGGAGGCTAAAGATTGAAGAAAGGACAAGAAAGAATTTTATGACAGGATGAGAGAGGCAAAAAAAAAATTCTTTATGATCCAAGATGGTGGATTAAAGATTTAAGGACAGGGCAGGGTGACACAGGTTGAAGATTAAAGGACGGGGAACACAGGATAACGATTAAAGGGCAGGAGGAACACGGGATTAGGAAAACAAAAGCAATTCCATTGGTACAAGTTAAGGAGAAGTTTTATGGTATTTCAAGCTAGGGGAAAGGACTTTAGGATGCCTTCAAACTCAGGAATTATCTCACAAAGTACTAGAAAAGCAACCCTTAATATTTTTAACCCTTAAGGCTTCATTTATATTCACATCATCTCTCCCTATACCTCTAATGATTTCAAATTTCGTAGATTCTATATCAGATTATCTAGTATAGTACTTTCCCAGTCTTTACCCTTATCTGAAAACACTTTTTACTGCTCACTGGAATCTACATCATGCTGAAGCATGGGTTAGGGCAGGTTAGCATGGGCTTGGGAAGAAAAATTGAAACATCAAAGGATAGGAAAACTCAGATCAGATCAACTGGCTATTTATTAGCCACTCTAAGAATTTTTTTTTTAATTTGGTGAAAAAGCAAGAATGATTAGCCAAGATTTGACCACTCTATGTCCTCTGTTTCCAAGGAGAGATAGGTAATAGCTCTCAAACTAAAGGTAAAGGCATATGTTTTTAGATGGCATAGCAGAAAGGCCCATTATTGTACAGTGAAAGATGAACAGATTTGGTGTCAGAAGGCCTGGGTTCCAAAGTTGCCTCTGTCACTACCCATAGACCTCAGGCAATTCATTTAACCCCTTGGGCCTTGGTTTTCTTTTTTGTTAAGTGGGTTTTTGCTTCTTTTTTTCTTCTTTGTATCCTTAGCATTTAATCTCAGTATCTGTCACATAGTAAATGCTTAAGAAACACATGTTGACTGGTGATTGGTTGAGTGGATTGGCCTCCTAGCTTTAATTCTATATTCCTAAAAATTGTTTTTCTTGTTTGTACTTCATTCCTGAAGAGGACCATGACATCAGAAAGGGGATGTCATGACTTGTAAGTGAATTGAATTTAAATGAGGGTTGACTGCACAAAGTCATCAGCTTCACTCTCTCCTCTGGTGTCATCTGGGTCCAGTAGCAAGATATAGATCAGGAGAACTGGAGATGATCCCTGATGCAGTGGGAGATCTTGGACTTTCTGAGCTCAGGTCTTTTCCAGGTCTCAGTTTGTCTAAGGCAAGGTTTTGTTCAGTGATTAAGTCTAGGTAAGAAATTAGGCAAAGAATGGCCTCTTTCACCTAATCAAAAAATAAAATAAAATCAATCTGGGAAGGGAAGACACTCTGAATTTCTGGCCAAAAGAGAAACAATTGCTATTTGCACCTTGAGCTGTCACAATCCAAATAACGACCAAGTAAGGCTTCGACTAGAACCTATTGCTGGCAAATCAATGACAGCCAGAGTGACTTGGGTTTAAGGCATACTGCATAAAAAGAAATTACACCCCCAAACCTCAAGATATCTTGCAACTCAAATTTACATTCCTTTGGTCAAAGCACTAGCGGGCAAAAGTATGATTCCCTATGTGGACGGAAGGGAGCTAGAAAAGAAAGAAAGAAGGAAAGGATGGAAGGAGGGAGGGAGAAAAAAAAGGAAGGAAGGAAGGAAGGAAGGAAGGAAGGAAGGAAGGAAGGAAGGAAGGAAGGAAGGAAGGAAGGAAGGAAGGAAGGAAGGAAGGAAGGAGGGGAGGGAGGAAAGAAGGAAGGATTTCTCCTAATCTCATTAACTGTGTAATCATAAACAGTTCATTTCCCCAAACTAAGCTTCAGTATTCTTATCTATAAAATGGGGCTAACAGTTCATGCATAATCTTTTTATTTTGCAGGTAGTTAGAAGAAAAACATTTTGCCACCTGTAAAGTAATACATAAATTTGAACTGTTTTAGGTATGGGCAGTGCTGAGGGAAAAGTCAAAAATACAGAAAAGCAAAGGATAAAGTTAGGTAACATAAAACAGAGCTTGGAAAAATTAAGCTAGTGGCAGGTTATGCAGGAATTTGAATACGAGGTTAAGGAGGCTGAATTTTATTTGGTAAGGTAATAGGAGTAATGAAAGGCTTTTGAGGAGAGGAATGGTATGTCCATACCTGTGCACTGGGAAAATATATCTGACAGTGGTGTGTTTAATAGATTAAGGTAAGGAGATATTGGATGTAATATACCTCTAATAGACTATAAGCTCTGGGCATAGTAACTGTATTATCTAGTACCTTAAGTGTAGTCAGATCTGGATACTCTCTGTAGAACTGAGAAGAGAAAGCCATTAGGAGAGCATTCTCCAAATAGCAACTAATGAGAACCTGACCTAAAGGAGTAACAGTAGTGATCAAGAAAAATGCAAGTGATATTGAGGAGGTAGAAGTCTCAGACCTAAGCAAACTCCTGTATATTTGTTAAGTCAAGGAGTCAAAGACAACTTCTAGGTTTTCAATGGCTTAGCTTGGAGAATTCTAGTTCTGTTAGTCACAAGGAAGAAAGAGAAGAAAAGATGGAAGAAAAGAAAATTGTATATATATGTGTGTGTGTGTGTAGATATATATGCATATATATGTATATATTATATATATATATATACATACATACATACATATCAGTGAGTGGTATGCCAGACCTTCTCCCCAAATGAAAGATTCTTTCATAATAATGCTTACTTTAGACACCTTTTGTGATTCTTGTTCTGTGTGTACAACTTTCTGCTTGTCCTACAGACTATTCTTTCGGGGGAGGGTCTAAACTCAAACCCTTTGATGGAAAGGGGAAATGTATAGCATAGAGAAAAACAGGTCATGAAAAAGAAGGTACATATTAGCTGGTTGATCAATTGATGTTGTTAATGGCATAGATAAGATGGAGGTCAAACTACATAAAGGAACGTAAATTCAAATACTTCGCAACTTAAATTAGTTGATTGTAAGAACCATTGACATCCTGTCAGAAAATTCTGCAGAATCTATTCTTTTCTGATGTCCTTTCTTTTAAAAGTCCGTGCTAAATTTTTAAGTTTATTACTCTTGCAAACAAGAAATCAAAAAAGTAGAGCTGTTAGTCTAATAGCAAACGATCATAGAAACATCAAAAATTTTGCCAGCAAGGAATTTTAGAGATTGAAGAGCTCAATATTTTGATTTAAAAGGTGAGCAAACTGAGGCACAGAAAAGGGAAATAATTTCTCCCTATTAGACTGTAAGATCTGGTAGAAAAGGAACCTGCTTTATAAAAACCTTTGCATTTTCTCCAACACCAAGCACAAGATTCTGCAAACAGAAGGTAATTAATAAATACCTGAAACCAGAAAGTGAATTATTAAAAGCTAGCAGCAGAAATAGAACTACATTCCAGATTTGTGATTCCTAGCCAGTCCTCTTTCAACCATCCTACCCTGGCCAAAAAAAATAAGAAAGTCCAGTCACTAAAACCTGAGAAAACTCTCAGAGCTCTCTCCGTCTCAGTCCCAGTAATAACTGATTTCTTCTGGTTTTAAAAAAAAATGGTCCAAAAATGGTCCATCTTAGCTCACTGCTCATGGAGAACATAATACCTGAATGCTAGGTTCCTCTCCTGTGGTGCTTTAATTAAGCATACCATCCTTTTTTTTGTTTTCTAAGGATTAGAGAAGGGTATAGGGATACAGACAGAAGGTGGAATAAACTGGGAAAGTACAAAGCTATCAAACTGAAATTCAACAGAAACACACTAGATGATACCTTTGACTTTCGAGTGGATTGAAGGATTTCAAGCCTCTCTTTTTTTTGTCAACTTATTAGATCTTCCTGAGTATCTAACAGGAATTGCATCAATCTCAGGTCTAGCCCCCAACCCCCCAAAAAATTCACTTCCACAGATAAAGGTCTCCTTGTACCCTTTTTTTTATATCCCATTTTTTTTCTCAGTTACACTTTTCCCTTTCTTCATCACAGAGTTTGAGTTTAGACCCTCCCTTGAAAGAATAGTCAGTAGGACAAGTAGAAAGTTGTCCACACAGAACAAGAACCACAATATGTGTCTAAGGCAAGCATTATTATGAAAGAATCTTCCATTTGGGGAGAAGACCTGACATACCACTCACTGGGGGCAAAAGAGATCTTGGGATGTCAGATTAAGTCTGATGCTGGAGAGGATAAGGGGAAAGGAGATCTATAGATAGATGCCTCCATTACATGGATAAGAAAGCTTATACGTCAGCTTCTATGGAGTGGCTCCCCTCTATCGTCAAGGTTTCTTTATACAAAGAAAGCAGACTGAGTCTGTGGGTTCAATTTTTTTGGTAGCTCTAGAAGAGGATGTCATCAGCCATAGCAAGATTATATTACACTGCCATATTTTTTCCTAATTTCTACAGTATCCATATATGTCTAAGCAGTTTGGAAATCAACATTTTATGACACTCAAGTAGCCCAGCTTTTTAAGATCTTTGAAAAGAGTCAAATATTGGATTCACTAATGGTGCCATCATTTATCAAGTGTCCGAGAAATAACTAGCCATCTCTTTTGTTTTTTTATATATTATATTTTTTTCTCTGAATACCAGTTTTCTTAAGAATGATTGAAGTATGTCTTTATCCTTTGTTTTATACAGCAAGACTGTACCCAGGCTCAGGTTTGAATCATCTATGGCAACAAAGGTTCTTTCAGCTACTTGAAACAATGTGATGGTGTTCCTAAAAAGTGAGGTTTTAAAGGATCAAAATTTTCCTGACACTCAGGGATCCAGGTTCAATTTATCTGTTTTATTCTTAAATGTCATAGAGGAAAGTGATGCCAAGATTATAAATCAGTGTTGATAATCATCTGAATTCATGTTTCTGGAATCCCTTGCTTGCCATTAGGATCCCCTTTGGGAATTGCTTCAATTTTATCCAAAATGGATTGACTGCTTTTGAGTGTTATGGAATCTCAGAGTTTAAAAGGAACACGACAGATCAACTACTCAAGCTCCTGAAGATGGCATTTAGTCTTCCTTCATTACCAGCACAGTTGTCATCAGCTAATCAGACTGTCCCTTCACAATTTCACTCTATAAAATGTCCATGCATTTTATGTGACATTCAACAGAGCATGTCCAGAACATATGTGAACTGACAGAGTGCTAAAGGGTAATATATGGAAAAGGGGGAAAGGATTTTGGCTGCAGAATTTAAGGACATCTGCAAAAGGCAAACACAAGGAAGGGAGAAAGACAGTGAGAGCACACAGTTACTCATATCTGAATATCTCCTAGCCTATTTAGGAATCATGAATTCCTATTAGACATGTAGCTGTAAATACAAGCCTCTGGGTATGTAAAGCATGTCATTAGCTGGTTAGGATTCAGAGTGTATACTGTGAGTCAGAAAGAGTAAATTGAGAGTGTCATAGGTTGGAACAATGAGTCTATGTGTGGAAGAAAGGGCTGATTTGAAGGATGACAGTCACAGTGCGGGACAAATTTGGAGGCTGCCTTGTATTCATCCTGGCCTGGGGAAGTCTGAACAGGCTTCTAGACCCTAGATCTCACCCAGAAGTGCCATGGTAGAGAACCATTAGTGAGTGTCTGTTAAATCGCGTTCAGTCTCTTATCATTTATCTGTACTGGCATTTCCCCTGTACCTGGTAGCTCTGTGTGGAAAAAGAGAAGAGGGAATGAAGATAGGATGAATAAAGAAATCCAGCTGTTGACAAGGCTGAGAGTAAGGATTAATTGTAGGAATTATTTTTTGGAGGTTGTCTTTCTCAAGAATTTTTTCTGTTTATCCTTCATCTAAGAAGTACAATCAGTCAAGCTTACAGGTCATGCATGGGGTTAATTCTCCCACCAGTAATAAAAAAAATAGCTGTGTCCATAAGAGTCTGAAACCTTTAAAAAATCAATCAACCAGGTTCTTCTATTGAAGACCAAAAGAAGTGACTAATTTTCTCACATAATTATGTTGGTTTTTCACTAGATTGACAAGATGTTTTGGCACCAAATAGAAACAGCTAACACTGTTATCAGCTGTGCAAAATCAGAAAGCACTAAAGTAGATGGGGAGGGAACGTCTTCTGGTGTGACTATTACCGTTAAGCCCTGGAGAGCTGAGTTTCTAACTGGCCTTGACTGGACATCTTAGTGATTGGGAGAGGATATTGCAAGTGAAAGATTAGCATTTACTGAAATTAATTGCATTCATTCCCCTACTAAGACTCTAGAAAAGGAAGACCCCAAAAATGATAAAATCTTTGAGAGAAACTGGAAGCTAAACTGATTTGGTATCTAATAACCTGGATTTTTTTCAAAGTTCTGCTACTTGCTGCTTGTTTGACCTCAGGCAAGTCAACAAACCTCCCTAGCCCTCAAATTCTTTATCTATAAAATTAAAGTATTGAACTGAATGATCTCTGAAGACATTTCCAGCTCTCTATGCTATATATTCCTATGATTTTTATCCCAAGGGCATGACAAAAAAAGAAGAAGGTATCTGGAAAGCCCGTCATTCAGGTATTCCATTAAAACCTCAATTCTAAACTTCCAAAAGACAACCACATCTCCTTCTTCCCTTCCTTGCCTAAATTATGTTCCTTTGTTTGAAATTTGAGATTAATTTTTTGTATGTGTCCTTCACGTTCATTCCAGTCTTAAAAAGTAGTTTCTGTCAAGTTTCAAAGAGCAGAGAGTAAAAGATGAATGAGTGGGAAAAACTTATAAATCACCACAAGGCAACAGAATTCCCAAATCCAAGACCAGATTAGTCACGTTCTTTCTGCCAGAAGCAAATCCAGTCCTTTTTGCTTTACCTTTTCCTTGAACTGAAGTCATCTTCAGGGGTGCCAGAATAGTTTTATCAAATCTTGCTAAATATTTCAAATGACTCCTGGAAAAGTATTTCCTTAGTTCACTTACCTTGATAAAAAAAAAAGTATTTTATATCTCACATTAATTTTAACTCAAAACTCTCCTGCTTCTTACTTTACATCTTGAACTTTCCTAATTCATTTTTACTCACTATACATCCAGTTACACTCCTCTCTCTCTCTCTCTCTCTCTCTCTGTCTCTCTCTGTCTCTCTCTCTGTCTCTGTCTCTGTCTCTCTCTCTCTCTCTCTCTTCCTCTCTTCATATATATGTATATTTATGTGTGTATGCATATATATACACACATACACACTCATATGTGCATGTATACATATACACTCATAAAGATGTTTATACATATATAGTATTGTGAAATTTAAAATCAATACCTAAATTTACTTTTATTATTGACTGAGAATTGTATACAATTAGTGTATCAATACTTATAGATCACATTTGGATTTGACTGTATAGGCCTCAGTGATAAAACTTGTAAGAGCTTAACTTCCCTATTCCTGTGAGCTACAGTCAGGCCACAAAGATTCAAAATTTGAATTGTGGAATTCAAAGATTCAAAATTTTTGAAAGTGAGGAGAGGCAAATGAAAGACAAATAAGCCTGATCATGAAATGTTTGTGCACTCTGAGACTTTGGGAATGTGAGTCAATTCTGTGTTTTTTGCTGTTGTCCTGGGTTGTGGTAATGCCCACTCTGAGTCAAGTCGAGCAAAGCCCACCTTCATCTCTTTATGACCAATAATAATCTTAATTTAATTTGTATCACTAGACTACATTTTACAGTTGGATAAAAAAAGCCACTCTGTCAAATGTATCTCTGACTATTGAGGTGACTTGGATCCAATTACTGGCAATTTCTAGTCTTGCTAATAAATTGATCATGCTTGGAACTCTGTGCCACAATTTCTCTTTATTGCATTTTTATCATGACAGTATATTATATGCACTCACATATATATATATACATTCATATATATTATATATAATGTCTGTGTATACGTATACACATATATATGTATACACACATATAAGCATACATTATATACACACATATAAGCATACATTATATGTGTGTTATGTGTATATATATGTATTATGTGTGTACATATGTGTGTGTTTGTGTGGTGAGTTAGGGGGATGTCTATCCCAAGCAGGTAAAGACTTCCCCTGGTGGAATGGAGAGATGAGAACAATTTGTTCCCATGGCCATAAAGGCAGAGGAAGCAGTGGAGTGCTTAGAACTCAGTTAGATATCGAAGATGCCAAGGTCATCCACTGCATCCTGAGCCATTACCAGTTGCTTGACTTTTGTCTTACTACTGGACTCCAATGACTCTAGAAAAGAGAGTGACTCTGGAAAACAGAAGTCCAATGACTTCACACAACTCTACCTCACTTAAGTCCAATTATGCAAGTCAAAAGACATCATTCATACCATTTTACCATTTTTACCTGCCTCAAAGTCCTGTGGTGACAGGCATGTGACCAAGTAGACAATTCTATACATAGGTGACCCAGGCCATAGGGTTGTCTAGGTGTCTGAGCAGCCTTGTTTAAGGATCACACTGCTCACTTCCTGGTTTGAGGAAGGGCCAAGAAAAGGTGACCTAAACATTACTTGCTTCACTCAAAACTGGTCTGTCTGCCAAGGCAAACAAGGATCCTATCCTGCAGTCAAAACACACCAAAAAAAATGTATAAAAATTTTTGCAAAGATGATTCCACTTACCATCAGTACATGAAATGTGTGCATGCTTATGGACAACACAAAATGCAGTAGACTTGAAAGACAAATAGCTCTTGTTCCAAGAGAACTCAGCAGGTATCAGATCCAAATAACAGCCCTAAGTAAAACTAGGCTGGCAAATGAAGACCAGTTTGCCAAAGTTATTTTTCCAGAGCAGTCACAGTGATGAGTAGCACCATGAAATTAATGTAGTTTTTGCAATCAATATTAATTTAGTCAACAGTCTTACAAGCCTCCCACAAATAATGAATGACAGACTCAAAACAAGGTTGATTGCTTTAAGGCTTTAAAGGAAAGGGTGAGAGAGAAGAGGTTTCAATCAAATCTGACAAACTGAAAGTCTACAGTCATTGTGTTGGCCTCATTGTTGCATGCCTGTGAAACCTGGAGAGTATAATAATGCCATGCCAAAAAACCAAATCATTTCCATTTGAATTAGGAAGATTCTGAAAATCACCTGGCAAGATAAGTTATTAGACACTAAGTTTCTCCAGTTGAACTGCCAAGCATTCAAACCCTACTACAGAGGGCACAACTCTGACAGGCTGGTCCTATTATTTGAATGCCAAAATTATGTTTGCCTAAAAGAATATTTTAAAGAGAGCTCACACAAGACAAGTGATCACCTCACATGAAGGACCCAAGTGATACAAGTATATTCTCAAGGTCTCTCTGAAGAACTGTGGAATCAATTGTGGGACATGGAAGACAGAGGCACAGGATCATCCAGCATAGCATGCCCACAAAGAATATGATATGCTCTATGAGAAAATCAGAATTGCAGTAATTCAAGAGTCATGAAATGTACAAATTTAGAGACATTTCCACTCCAAATTTTCATGTAGACTTTTTGTATCCAACCAGTGATAGAGACTTCTGAGTTCTTGTGGGTCTGTTCAGCCAATCAGACACATTGTACCTTGGTTTCAACACAGTGATGCCATTTGGGGTCCCTTGAAGGGCAAAGGACAACTATATAGGAGAAGGATTATAGAGATATAAATATCTGTATCTGCATCTATATCTATATGCAGATAGACAGATATATCTACTTTAGGACAAGACCACATGAGAATTGCATGTGGTCTAAGAGGAGAATTATGCACACACACACAACACATGTGTGTGTGTGTATGTGTGTGTATCATGTACCCATTTCTCTACCTAAATATTACATAAGCATCTAAAATTTAACATGGCCCAAAGACAACTCATCATCTCTGCCCCAGACACATCCCTCTTCCAAACTTTCCTATTTCTGTTAATAGTACTACTATCCTTCTAGTCACCAAAGTTAACTTTAAAGTTATCTTCAAATCTTCACTCTTAATCAATCCTCATAGTCAATCAGTTTCTAAGTTTTATTTACCCTCTTTTCAACATCTCTCAAATATTTCACTTTCTTCCTTATTCACCCACTTTCTATCCTTCCTCATAATCTTATCACTCCTCACCTCAGACACTAAAACTTTCTCTTTGGTCTCCCTCACTTTAATCCTGTCCCAGTTCTGCATCTGATTATCAAGACTTCACCATTCCATAATGAACCTCTTGCCTTGGAATTTAATTTCCCTCAGCATCTGGGACCTGCCCAACCTGGGAAATTCCTCTGCCTCTGCCCCTTCTAGCCCCTTCTCCTATTGAAGAATTTCTTCTGGGGTCTCCATTTTGAAGATAGGTCTAGGCGAGCTGTCTTTCATTCCTCTTCTTTTTTTCATTGTTTTTAATATTTTGTTTTCCCCTGGTTACAATGTAAAAACAATTTTCAACTTTCATGTTTAAGACGTTGAGTGGCCTGAGATCAATTTTCTCCCTTCTTTTTTCCCCATTCTCCCTCATGAAGAAGGCAAGCAATTCAATATAGGTTATACATGTGCAGTCATGCAAAACATTTCCATATTAGTCGTGTTGTAAAAGAAAGCAAAAGCCAGGAAAAAAGAACACAAGAAAAAAAGCAAAAAGAGTATTCTTCAGTTTATTTTAAGACATCATCAATTCTTTTTCTGGGGATGGATACCTTTTTTCATCATAAGTCCTTCAGAGTTGTCTTTGATCATTGTATTGCTGAGAATACCAAAGTCATTCACAGGTGATGACTTTATAATTTTGCTACTGCTTTGTATGCAGTACATTTCACTTTGTATCAGCTCATGTCAATCTTTCCAGTTTTTTCTGAGACCATTCTGTTCCTCATTTCTTATAGCACAATAGTATTCCATCATAATCTTATACCACAACTTTTCAGCCATTTCCCAAATGATGGGCATCCCTTCAATTTCCAAGTCTTTGACACTAGAAAATTTTTGCACATATGTCCTTTTCCTTTTTGAGTTTTTTAAATATGTTTTGGTATATAGACTCAGTAGTGGTATTGCTAGGTCAAAAGGTATACATGATTTTATAGCCCCTTGGGTATAGTTCCAATGGTTGAATCAGTTCACAGCTGCACCAAAAATCCATTAATGTCTCATTTTTCCCACATTCTCTCCATTTGTCATTTTCCTTTTCTGTCCTGTTAACCATTCTAATAGGTATAAGGTAATACATAAGAATTGTTTTAACTATATTTCTGCATTCAATAGTGAATTAGAGTTCACTATTTTTCACATAGCTATAGATGACTTTGATGACTTCATCTAAAAACTGTTTATACCTTCTGATCATTTACCATTTGGGGAATGGTTCTCATTTTTGTAAATTTGACTCAATTCTTCACATGTTGAGAAATGATACTTTTATAAGAGAAACTTGCTTCAAAATTTTTTTCGTAGCTATTGCCAACTATGTTTCCCTCGATCCTATTCCTCCCATTTATTCCATTCTCTCTCTCCTTTCATTCTGTCCCTCTTCTAAAGTGTTTTACTTCCGCCTGCCTCCTTCCTCAATCTGTCCTCCCTTCTATCATTCCACTTATCCCCTTCTCCTCCTATATTTCTAGAGAATAAGATAGATTTGCATACCCAATTGAGTGTGTATTTTATTCCCTCTTTGAGCCAATTCTGATGGGACTAAAGTTCACTCACTGCTCCTCATGGCCCCCAACTTCCCCTCCACTGTCTTGCCTCTTTTATAAGAGATAATTTACCTATTCCACCTTTCCCTTTCTCCCAGTATATTCCTCTTTCACATCTTTAATTTTATGTTTTTAAATAGCATCCCTTATTATTGAACTCACACTTGTGCCTCTGTCTCTGTATACTCCTTCTAACTGCCCTAATAATGAGAAAGTTCTTACGAGTTACAAGTGTCATCTTCCATGTAGGAATATAAATAGTTAAACCTTATTAAGTCTCTTATGATTTCCCTTTCCTGTTTACCTTCTTATCCTTCTCTTGAATCCTGTATTTGAGTCAGAATTTCTATTCAGTTCTAGTGTTTTCATCTAGAATGTTTGAAAATCCTCTATTTCATTGAATATACATTTTTTTCTCCTGAAGGATTATACTCAGTTTTGCTGGGTAAGGGATTCATAGTTGTAATCATAGCTACTTCACCCTCCAGAATATCATATTCCAAGCCCTCCAATCCTTTAATGTAGAAGCTGTTAAATCTTATCCTGACCGTAGATCCACAATACTTGAATTATTTCTGTCTGGTAGCTTGTAATATTTTCTCCTTGACCTGGTAGAGTTTTCATTCAATCTCTTTCAGGAGATGATTGGTGGAGTCTTTCCATTTCTGTTTTATCCTCAGGTTCCAGAATATCAGGATAGTTTTCCTGAATAATTTCTTGAAAGGTAATGTCTAGGTTCTTTTTTTTATCATGGCTTTCGGGTAGCATAATAATCTTTAAATTCTCCCTCCTGCATCTATTTTCAAGGTCCATTTTTTATGAGATATTTCACACCATCTCCTATTTTTTCATTCTTTTGATTTAGTGTTATTGTTTCTTGATTTTTCATAAAGGCATTATCTTCCATTTGCTCAGTTCTGATTTTTGAGGAATTCTTTCTTTCAGTGTGCTTTTGTACCTACTTTTCCATTTCACCAATTCTTTTTCAGGAGTATTTTTTTTCTCCAGTGAATGTTTGTTCCTATTTTTCTGTTTGGCCAATTCTATTTTTTAAGGTATTATTTTCTTCAGTATTTTTTGTGACTCCTTTACCAAGCTATTGACTCACATTTCTTGATTTTCTTGTATCACTCTTATTTCTCTTCTCAATTTTTCCTCTACCTCTCTTACATAATTTTCAAAATCCTTTATGAGTTCTTCCATGGCCTGAGACCAATTAATATTTCTCTTAGAGTCTTTGGAAGTAGGAGCATTGACTTTGTTGTCTTCTTCTGAGTGTGTATTTTAATCTTCCTTTTCACTCCAGTAAATTTCTGTGGTCAGAAATTTTTTCTGTTATTTGCTCATTTTCCCAGCTTATTACTTGATTTTTAACTGCTTGTTAAAGTAGGGCTCTGTTTCCAGGGTGGCATTGTCTTAAGCTTAAGGGTTTTTGTGCGAGTGTTTTCAGAGATACTTCTAGGAAACTGTAAGTTTTCAGTTCTTCCAAAGTACTGTGATCTAAAGATCTCTTAGCTGGCCTGCTCTCTGATCTATGAATGACCACAAGCACTCTTTTCTATCATAGAACTGTGAGAAAGGTCTCCACTCCACTGTGGCCACATGCTTTGGTGTGCTGGTACTCCTCCTCAACCTGGGAATGTCACCCAGGATTGTGACCTTTATGTGAGCATGGGAAAAGAGTCCTATTTTAGTGCTAATAAAGAGACCCCTGTAATCTCCTTCTGCCCAGTTGTTCTATCTCTGTACCATCTATGGACTGAGAGCTGCAGAAGCAGATGTGGTGCTGCTGATTCAGTGGTTCCCAAGGAATCCTCCTTGTTTGCTGGGGCTTGGTCTGCACTGGTAGCACCTGCATTGAACTGTGCTCTTCTGCCACCCTGGTGCAACAGACCTTTCCAGCCAACCTTCCAAGTTGTCTTTGACTGGAAAATTGTTTCGCTCTATCTTTTTGTCAGTTCTCCCTTTCTCGAATTTGTTTAAAGTCATTACTTAAAGATATTTAGAAGTATTTGAGGGAGAGCTCAGATAAGACTCTGCCTTTACTACACCATCTTGGTTCTGTCTTTCCAAAAGTGTCATCCTTCATTCCTCTCCTGACTCTGTTTCTGACTCTCAGGACATACCACCATGCCTCTGTGGCTCTATCTCCTGGGATTTCCCTTAGCAGCTGTGACCTTCTCCTCCTGAAATATTCTTCTGCCTTTCTGACCTCCTCCCATTGGTGAGTTCCTCTTAAGGCCTCTATTTTGAAGATGGTCCCAGGGCAGCCATTCAACCTATCTTGTTTGGGAACCTATTTTACTCCTTTTCCCCAACCCCTGTTTGTCAGCTGCCTTTTGAGTGATGTTTTCTTCCATGAGAATGTAAGCTTATACAGAGCAAGGACTATCTTTACTTTTGATTGGATTGCTTAGCACAATAGTAGCTTAACTTGTTATTTTGTCCAGGTGGTTCTGGTCCTGGGGTAAGAAAGATATGAAAAATTGCATTCTCTTAGAAATTAGAAATGACTGCCTTGAAGCAAAGCCATATGAAAGTTGCAAGTGGTCTGAGAAGAGAAATCCTGTAAGTAAATCATTATAGCCAAAAAGGAGGGAAAAATTAAAGGCATTCATAAATTTCATGTAGAGGTAGACATGTGCATTTCCTACTTCACTTGAATATAAAGTCCATGGAAAATATTTATGAACTCCAAACCCCTATAGAGAATAATGGAGAATTTGAATTCCTTAGGTAATGATATACCACAATTTAGCCTTATTAGCTAAAGAAAATTTCCTAGAAAGCATTATGCTTGTTACTTGTTTGGGTAACCCAAGTTCAAGAGTTCAGATATTTGACAGCCTAGAAGATAAAGGAGATTCTTTAATTGTATTCCTTGGAGAAAGAAAAGGACAGCTATATCCTTAATTAGCCACAAACTTCCTAGAAAGCCAAGTCAGTGACTATAACAGTTTAAGTGTGATGGGGATGGGTCCATTTACTGAGCATCTCAAAGTATATTTGCCTTCTTAATGGGATCCAACTGACAGGAAAAGACTATAAGCTAAGAGGGACTTCACAGGACCCTGTCAGAAGGCAGATAATTTCCCATAAGATGAAATGGTTACCCTAAATTCAATTTTCATCCAAGAAGAGCTGATGAGCTATTTGAGTGTTTTATTTATTTTTATACATATGATCCTGTTATTCCTTTGCAACTTTTTTATTGTTTGGTTAAAAGCTAGTACATGGGTTCAAGTCCCACCTTGGACATGTACAGCTTAAACTCTTAGTAATATGGTAACTCTCTAAGACTAAAAGTGACAGAAAAGGTACCAACCTACATTAGTAGTAGGAGTTTCCTCACTGGGAAGCTCTTTATAATAATGAAATCACAGGTCTAGTCTCTGTAGATAAAATAAAAGCTAACTTGCTCAAATGAATTACTGCCTTGAATACCTTTCTGGAGCTACCCTGATGCCTAGATTTGGCGAAATCTAAATATGGTCACATGTGAATCATATTTAGAAATTTCCTAGCTGTTCTTGGTGGGGGAAATAAACCAAAGAAAGATTATGATGATCTTATTTAGATCAGTCTCAAGACTTGAATCTGATTTCTTGGAGGACCTCTTGGAGATCAAAGATTACATAATCAATGGAGTAAAAGATGATCTAAATTATAAATTCATCCCTGAAAAGTTTCTCAAAATATAAAACTAAATCATGAGGATCACAATGTTAGAATAAGACCTTAGAAATCATATAATCTAAAGTAGCCCATAACCATAACAAATCAGTGGTTTAAAAGGGCATAACCTATAAATCAGCAAGCACACTTATCACTTGTGCTAAGAAAAAATAAAACAATCTCACTTTGCTGAAAACCAGGGAAGTAAGTAGGCTTATACAAAATATATACAGATTATATGAACAACAACCCTTGAGGAGAAGATTCTCACTACTGAGAGGACAGTGAAAGACCTCCTGCAAAAGGTACTCTTTGAGGTGAGTCTTGAAAGGAGAAAATGGTTTTTAAGAGTCAGAAGTAATTGGGGAGAGCATTTCAAGTATGGGGACCAGCCAGAGCAAAGACACAAGGATAGAACATGAATATCAAAGCTAAAACATAGAATGTACAGAGGAAAGTAACATGTAAGAAGATAGGAATAAACTAGGTCATAAAGAGCTTTTAATGCCAAACAGAGGTATTTAAATTTAATCCTTGAAGTATTAGGGACACACTGCAGTTTACTGAATGGGGGATGGGGGGACATAGTTGGACTTGTGTTTTAGGAAAATTACTTGGCAACTGTGTAGAGGTTGGTTTGTAATGAAAAGAGACTAGAGGCAGGGAGAAATATTACAAGAGTATTTCAAAAATCCAAGTGAAAAATGATGAAGGCTTGAGCTAGGGAAGCAACTTTGTGAGTATTGGGAAGGAGTTATATGAGAGATGTAATGAAGGTAAAAATGACAAGAATTGACATCTGATTGGATATGTGGTTTCAATAAAATGAGAAGTCCAGGATGACAATAAGATTGAGAAACTGTGTGACTGGGAGAATAGCAGTGTCCTTAATAGGGAAGTTTGTAGAAGAGGAGAGTTTGGAGGGAAAGATAATAATGAGACCTGTTTTATAGACTGTGAATTTGAGATGTCTCTGAGTCATCCAGGTCAAAATGTACAATAAGCAACTGATGATATGTGACAGGCACTGTCTGGGAATCATCTGCATAGAAATGATAACCAAATTCCTGAGAGCTGGTGAGATCTGCAAGTGAGAAACTATAAAGACAAAAGAGGAGAGGTCCCAGGATGGAGCCTTAGGTGATACTACCATTGAATGAACATGACATAGATAAAGATCTAGCAAAGAAGACAAAGATCCAGCAAAAGAGGCTAAGAGGTAAGAGAAGAACTACACAGAAAGAGAGAGAGAAGCAGGTATGTGGGGAAGAAGATCAAATTCTGCAGAAAGGTCAAGGATGAGGACCAAGAAAAGGCCATTATATTTGGTAGTTAAATCAGTGATGGGCATGCTCTTATTTTTCAGTTTTGTCATTACAAAAAGGTCTGGTATAAAAACAGGCAAACAACATTGAAACTTTTAATTCTAGAAGAATGATAATGAAGAATGCTGCCCATCTCATGATAGAGATGATAAAACAAACAAATAATAATAATAAAAACTGCACAATGAGACAGATTTTTTGACCTGCAAACAGAGAGTTTATTTTCCTTGATTATGTGTATTTACTATAAACCTACTTTTTTTCATTTTCCCAATGAGATGTAGGTGGAAGAAGAGAAAGTAATTTCTTTTTCATTGAAAATTACATTTTAAAAGAATAAAAAAGAGAGATCGTTGGTAACTTTGGTGGTTTCAGTAGGATGATGTGGTACTAACCAGATTACAAAAGATTTAGAAGAAAGTGAGAGGAGAAGATGTGGAGGCACCAAGTACAGATGACTTTTTTTTTCAAATTAGGTGATAGGGAAAAGAAAATATATAAAATGATAGCTCACAGGATAGAATGACCAATTGATAGGGATTTTTTGTTTATTTTTAAGATAGGAGTCACATAGTTATGTTTGTAGATTGCAGAGAAAAAGTTAGTAAATAGTAGATTGATGGTTAGGGAGGAAGGGAGTAATAATGGAAACAAACTGTTGGAAAAGACAGGTATGGGGACTGGGAGTGCAAGGAGAAGATGCAATTGATCATCTGACTGAAATAAAGGAGGAAATGGGAATAATGTCAGAGGGTGTGAGTTGAAGAGAATTAGAAAAAACTGAGGTCTTATTGAATAGCATTAGTGTTTTTTGGTGAAATCTAAAGTACTCAGCTAAGAATCTGTAGATATATGGTGCTAGGGAAAGCTTGAGGAGAGATGAGAATGTTTGAAATAATCACTGAGATAACTAAAGAAGAGATTACAGCCTAGATAGAGAGACACTCAGTAAAATGAAATTTGTTTGAAATTTGTCTTTAGTATCTATAGTTTCCCACTTCTGTTCCTTTTCTCTCCTGTACCCTTCTTTCCTCTCATCTTTAGTTGCTGGGGCACTTGTTTTCTTTCCCCCTATAATGTTAATGTGTGGTAAATAGTGGGTGGAGGGAAGAGTTAAAGGTCTTCCCCACCCATTAACAGGCCTCAGATGCCTTTTGTTGATTTCTAATGAGGCACTGGGTCAGTAGGGTTGTGCCCTCTACATATATGTATATATATATGTGTGTGTGTGTGTGTGTGTGTGTATGTGTGTGTGTGCGCGCATGTATGTGTGTGTATGTGTGTGTGTATACATACTCTAAAGTGAGGTTTTATTTTGGTGCTTATTTTTAAAACAAGGTTCTTGTGCCAGATGAGACTCTGGGAAGCCACTAAGGAACCCCTCTGGCTTTGAAAACCCAAATATTGGTACTTCTCTCTCTGGTAATGGTATATGTATTGTCTATGGTCAGAAAGTTGGAAGCCCTGTCTGTTGGTCTTTCTGTTTGTTATTTCTGCTTGTGATTTCTGTTTGTATTTTCTCTGAAGTTCAAGGTGCTGACTTTTTCCCCTGAACTAAGTGAATGAACACTCTACTTGATTAAAGTAGATTGTCAATCCCTCAAAAGTTGCTTTTCTTTTAAAAAACAGATCATGAACCTGTATGCCAGGGTCCTTGCTGATACACCCTTTTATCCTTTCAAAGCTTGTTTTTAAATAAGATAATGCCATCAGTCATTTATGTTAGTGTGAATGTAAGTCACTGAGATTCATCACTTAGGAGTACTTCTATTCTGATCCTTATCTCTAATTGTGTAGTGAGAGCCATTGTCCTTGCTTTAAATCAATTAATTGATTTCAACCATTAGGGAACAGTGAGGTGGAAATTTGGACAGAAGTCACTTTCTGTCACCTCCAAAATCCCACCACAAAAGTCCACACCAATTCAAATTATGGGCAGAATCAGTCCATCTATCTGAGTGGCAGGATTTGCCAGCCAGAAACTGAACCTTGTCTCTGTTCATATGTTCTCTGCATCAAGCAGGTGTTCCCAATTACCTACTCAGCCTGGACTGCCCATATTGGAATGAGTTCATCTCCACTATAATGAACAAATGAAATCCCTGAGCCTGGGATAGAAAAGTTGCTTCTCTTAAAGAAGTCCTTTCTCATTACTGTCATCTTACATCTCTCCTATATAATTTGCCCTCATCCTTCAGACACTCTAGATCCTCTGGCTCCAGGTTATTTGCCTAGACTTTAACTACCCCACCCTTATGCTTTGATCTCTAACATTTGTGCCCTGGTTTTTCTGTCCAAATGGCTTCCCTGATTCTTACTTACCCACCTGGTGCTAACCCATGGTCCAACTCTACTCTGCAAAACCTGCACCCTTTATTTCTCATCTTGTTTTATCCCCTTACAGCTTGATCAGTGACTTCTGGGCCCTAACATAGGCCTGCCCACTTTGTGAGCTCTTCCCTATCCTATCTGGCTACAAGTCTTTTAGTCCTAGCTCAAACATTCAAGAGCTATTGCCTACATCCCTGGCACTGAAATTCAAAGAAAGAAGACATGTATTTGGGTTTGAGTGGTTGATAATGGCACTATAAATAATAGAGAATGTAAGAAGAGGCTTGAAGGGTATATAAAAGTAAGAATAGTGGTAAAAGGTAGAACACTCAAGGAATGGGGGTTCTCTTTTTGAGTGAAACCTTCAAGTCATCTGTGAGTTGATAAGGCACATGTCACAATGGGTATAATTATGAACTCTTCAATGATAGACATTTTCTTGCAAAATAATGCCAATGGCCACAGTGGGCCAACCAGTTCAAGGGAAAGTAAAAAGCAGAGTCAGTATAATGTGGCTAAGCATAAAAACATACATGTACTTTTCCATATTTGTTTCATATTTCTCCTTTTCACTCTCTGTGCATCCCAGACAAACTGGCCTATTAGCTATTCCCTAAGGTACGCATTCCATTTCCTGTTGCCATGACTTTACAAAGATTTCTCTCCATAGATTCATGAACTACAGCATTTTCTTACCTCTGCATGTTAGAATCCTTTTAGCTTATTTAAGGCTCAGAGTTATTAGTACTCTCTTCCTCTCCTCAAATTGCCTGCTATTTGCTTATTTGTGTATCCAGTTCTTTTTTTTTATCATTGTATGTTCATAGGAACTTGGATTTTTTTTTTTTTTGGTCCTGAGTTACAATTCCATTTATCCAGATTTTGTTTAACCAGGACCTCCAGATTAAGAAATCACTTCTACTAATATATATCACTTGTAAATACATCTGATCCTAGTTTCTTTTCCTCCCCTTAGGGAGTTCACTTATGACTTGTTCAATATATATATATATTTTTTAGACTGTGTTGTTTATGTACTATAGTTCTTAAACTGTTAATCTAGTATTTAACACATTTCTTTAAATATTAATCCACTTCATTTGTTGTCAGTTTTGTTTGCATATGGATGGGCAAAATTGTTTCTATTTATTTGCTATGAATTATCCCTTTTTATAGTGTTAAATTAGTTTTCCTCTCTCTTTTAGATCATGGCTAGTGTTCATCTGTTTTATTAGTTTTATTTTCAAAACATTTGCTAGTTTCACTTATCAGTTAAGTAGATTTCCTATTTGTTAATCTCTTCTTTGATTTTCAAACTTTCTATTTTTATTTTACTTGGGAGATTTTTACAAATATAGAATATTTTAACAACTACATTAATACACTGTTGGTAGAATTTTAATCTTGTTAAGCAATTTGAAACTTGCCCAAAAAGCTAATAAACTATGCATATACTTTGATTTGGGGATGCTTTTACTAGGTCTGTACCTCCAGAGAGTTTTTTTTTTTTTTAAAGAGGAAAAGGAAGGATAAGTACAGAAATATTCACAGTAGCTCTTTTTTATGATAGCAAAGATTTTTAAAATGAGAGGTAGCCAACATTTGGGGAATGTCTAAACAAGTTATGGTGAATGAATGTTATTCTTTTTATTAGTATTATCTAGGTTAGAAAAGAATACATTGATGTCTCCAACTGTGATAATTTTGCTATCTGTTTATCCCTACAATTCAATTAGCTTTTAAGTACTTAGATACTATGAAATTCAGTGCATATATATTAAGTATTGATATTGTCTGTATTTCCCTTTGTCTCAGTGTCTATAGTTCCTTAAGCATAATGTAATTTCCCTATTGATTTCTTTAACAATGTCTATTTTACTGCTACCTTGACTGAGATCGTGATTCCTATCCCAACTTTTTCTTTTCACTTGAATCATCATAAATTCTGTTCTAGCTCCTCATTTTAACTATGCCCGTTTTTGTTTCAAGTAGGTTGATATGTTAGGGTTCTGAAGGGATATTTGTTTCTTCTTTTCCATTAGAAGGAAAGTCATTGGAATGTAAGCACTTTCTCATTTAACCCTTTCAATTACATAAATTTTTTCCAGGTTTCTCTTGACTCCTGTTTTCATTTCAAAGGTTTTATTTAGCTCTGTTCCTTTCATTGAGAAAGCTTGGAATTCTGTTATTCTACTAAAAACCTAAAATTACACTGTTTTGTAAGGTAAGTTGTTCTTAGTTGTAAGTCTTAAACCCTTGCCTTATAGAATATTATGTTACAAGATCTTATCTCCTTTATTATGGAAGCTGCAAAGTCTAATGTTATCCTAACAGTTCTTTAATTTTGAACTTTGGGGGGGGAGGGGAACTACTTACAATATTTTTTCTTCTACCTAGATTTTGGATATGGCATTACTGGAAGTTTTCATGTTGAAGTTTTTTTCAGGTAATTGGTGGATTCTTTCTATTTTCTCTTTGCCCTCTTGTTCTAATAGATCTTAGAAGTTTTATTTTATGATTTCTTGAGATATATTGTTGACTTGTAGGGGGTTTTGCCAGGGGGAGGAGTGTTGAAAAGATGTGTTTTTAGGTAGTCCAATGACTCTTAGAACTTTTCCTTTAGCTGTTTTCCAAATCAATTATTTTTATAGTAGATAACTTACATTCTCTTCTATTAATGATCTTATTCCAATAATTCTAATTTTCTTATGGAGTCATTGATTTCTTTTTGGTCCATTCTATTTTTCAACAAGTCTGCCTTGAGTAAAGTTTACTACCTTCTCTTCTAACCTATTAATTTTCCTTCCAAGAAGAATGTCTATAGCTTTCATTTCATTTATAACTCTTTCTTATTTCATTTCTTTCCAAAAGATAACCTTTTTCTTATAATCTTTGTGACAAAGCCACTTTTTTCTCTCAATCTCTGCCTATTGTGATGTTGTTCTCCTCTCCCAGATTTTCTTCTTGAATGATTTTGATCTACAATATTTCTTTATAGTTTTCAGTACCTACTATTGTTTACTTATATCTCCAGCTTCAGTTCTTGATCTGGGATTTATTGCTGCGACCAGGCACTGACTCCTCCCATACTTGTGGATGGAGGATCAAGACATGTTTGTCCTGATCTTTCTATCTGGGGTTACTGTTGCTGACTTCCACTTCCTTTACTGTATTTGTTCTAAGATTACTGACATGTCCTGGTGTCCTTGGTCAGAGATCAAAGATTGACTGTCCTTGATCATGGTCATCTGTGTCTTCCCCTTCCTCCTGTCAGGCTTCCTGGATCAGGATGCCACAGCCTCATCCATTTCTCCAAGGTATTCCCTTATTAGGGTACTTCCGGGATATCCTGCCCACCGTAGGCTTTTCCTCTCAGGATGATATCTCTTCTGTGCTCCTCTTTGGTCAGGACACTATTGTTGTGGTTGTTGTCCTTCTCCTTATCCTTTTTCTTCAGTTGTTATAGTTGTGTCTGATTCCTCATGACCTCATTTGGGGTTTTCTTGGCATAGGTACTGGAATGGTTTGCCAGTTCCTTTTCCAGCTCATTTTACAGATCAAGAAACTGAGGCAATCAGGGTTAAGTGACTTGCCCAGGGTCATACAGCTAGTGTCTGAGGCAAGATTTGAACTCAGGAAGATGAGTCTTCCTGACTGCAAACCTTGAACTCTATCCACTGAGCCACCAAGCTGTCTATTCAGTCAGGTCACTACTTAGACTAATGCTGTCAGTGGGATTTTCCTAGTCAACACAATTGACGGGATGCCATTACTATGGGCTTCTAGCCTATTGACCTATGTTCATGCTATCTTTGGCAAGAACCCTTTTCCAGTGCCTATTTCTTGATATATGGTATTCAGAATGGTGGGGGGGGGGGGGCAGGTAGGGAAAAAAGGGACAGAGCATTCAGAAGATGTACATATGAGATAGTCAAATGGTTCTTAGACTATTTTCCCCACAACTTCTGGTTATCTTTTGCTCCCTCCTGGACTGGATGAAAGTATTTGCCAATGTTTCTCTGTATGTATATATATGCATACATACACATAAATATACTTGTATACATACATACACATATGCACATCATACTTATTTCTCTTTCTGGATCATCACTGTAAGATAAGTGGGAGAGCTGGGCTGCTCTGTGCCTTTCTCATGATCATTTTACCTACTAATGCAGATTAGTACATGCTTTGAAAATTATAGTATTAACAAATTGCCTGGGCACTGAGAAGTGAGGTGATTTGCCCGGAGTCATACCACCAGTATGTGTCAGGGGATGAGAATCTATGTCTTCCTGATATCAAGGTTGGCATCAATTCTGTATCTACTGCTGCTTCCTGCCTTGGACATATTAGAAAATTAGTAAATATTGCTTAAGTGATTGTGATACAGATTTCATATATATGTATGCATGTATGTATATATGTATGTATACATACATATTGTGTGTTTGTGTGTCCCCTGTTATTTCTGTACTGATCCCTTTAACTTGATCTCCAGACTATGTCTCTTTGCTACACTGTTCAAACTCTGAATCTGAATATTGATTCCTTCTTCTGTCTCTGGCCCTTCAGTTAAGCTGTACCTCTTCCCCTTTTCCTCAATAGTTGACTCAATTTTTGAATGAGCTGACCCCTCTCTGAACATGAACCGTCAGTTGAGATCTTTCCTCCCTCTACCCCAGGAAGTTTCAGGCTGTGAAAAGGAAGATTCATGCCAACTCTCATGCCGACTCTCATGCCATGTCCATTGGAGGTTCTGTCCCCTGCCCCATCTATAAGTGGAGATGACCATTCTTCAAATGACAATCATGGACAGTGTGGAAAGAATTTCTGATTTTCCATTGCCTTTTGCAACAACCTCAATACCTGAGAATCTTCATCCCTCTCAGTGGGGAAGAAAATACAGTTTCTTGCCTCCATTCTAATCACCTCCCCCATACCCTGACCAAGTAACCTGAGTGATTGGTGACATTTAATTTTTTCCCCTAGAATAAGATGAAGTACCAGGAGAAGGATAATGAATGGATAAAGTAATAGTTATACAGACAATCCTAATAATAGTGAGGTCAAACTCAAGAGTTTTCTCATGGAGGTCTATGTTTGGGTAATTAATGCTGAACTTGATTAATTGTTTAAGGAAGAAGACGTAGGAAACTCTGTTAGGGTCTTTGTCCTCATCTTTCCCCTCAAGGAGCTGATTGCCTCTGGAGTCCACTGACTTACATTATGCTCTGAGAACTACAGATCCTGGAGTGTAAATGATTCAGGAATATGGTAAAAAAAAAAAAAAGATGGGGGAAAGAGTAAAAATATAAAATGCAAACAAATCTCTTTTTAAGTTGTCAGTGATGGTGGGATTTCTTTAAGGCATTTAATACTTCCAAGGAAACCTAATCATTCAGATTCCATTTTAGAATCATACATGATTCATTCTAGAAAAAAACTAATTGGTCTGATTTCATGATCCAAGCTAAAAAGAAAATAGCCCTGTTCTATGAAGAATCCACAGGAGCGATGAAAAGTACATGTTTAGAACAAAAGTCTTCCTACCCTAAGTTTCTAGTATCACTGGAGGGAGGGGGTAGGGAAGGTTCATTTTTCTTTCCTTTTGTGGACATTCATTTTTTAACAGCAAAATCAGATTCTCTGAGACACAAGGATAGTCAGTATCGGCAGGAAGTATGGATTTTCCTCTGCAGGAAATTTCTCTTCGAGCTATAAAACATTTTCTTATGAAGGACAGAGAATCAGATGTGGTTGGGAGTATATATTTGCTCTTTTCAACAGTTTACAGAAGCTCAGCTGCTCCTCCAAGGTTTGCCTAGGGTTTTAGTCTTAAGTCTGGGCAAGCAGGCTATAAGGGAAGCTCTGTGTCCAGAGAGGTAGGGCTGGACTTGCACCAAAACAAAATAGGTGACTGTCTATCAAGTGAGATTTGAAGGACATTCATTCATCCTCCTAACCTCCATGGTCTCCCACTGATACCTGAAATTCCAAAGTGAGAGACAAAACACAATAAAACTGCCTTCTACTAAGATGCAAATACTTCATGGGATTCACATTAAGTAATTATTATCTATTAATTATGGATAGATTTTTCAGATACTCTAAAAGGGAAAGTTAGCTGAGGACAGATTCCCCACAGAGAAAGCCACAATAGTTAGTATTTTGATAACTAGGAGGGAAGAAAGAGATCATAGGGTCCTAACCATGGGAGTGAGACCTGGAAGAGACACTACAGGGAAACTGTACCCCAACACCCCTCCCAAAAAAGGATCAACCCTCACCAAAAGGTTTCAGAAAGGTAAGATCTCCCAGGTCTAAGACTCATTTATTCTAATTATAAACCTCCTGTCTTATAAGTTAGGATAAGAAGATTTTGTGAAATAGAAAAATAGGCTCTTTATTTTTTTTATTATTCATCCATGAACCCCCTACAGAGGATTATTTTATTGTCCAAATTATATGAACTTTATTCTCTAAGTCACCTCTAGTTCATTACTTTTAAACCATGTGTCCAACCAGTAATTGTGTAGTCTGAAGTCAAGGGCCTCTGGCTGATTCTGTTGCACTAAAGCTCAGGCTTACAAGTAGTTTAAGAAAAGTTTCAAACCCACAGACTATTTTGTGCTATATTCTAAAATGGTCACTTGATTCTTTCAGATTTCCTCAGATCACAGGATCATACATTTTGAGCAGTAAAGAGCCTTAGAGGCCCTCAAGTCTAAAGAAACCAGGGCAAAAAGTATGAAGCCTTGAAGAAGGCCATATAACTCAAAAGTATCTGAGTCAGGATTTGAACTCCAGACTAGTCTGACTATAAGACCAGGCCCTAATTCAGGACACCATGCTTTCTCTAAGTGCTTCCTCTTGTCATAGCATCATACCATTTAAAGTTAGAAAGGACTTTAAATATGAAAGCATTTTTTAATGCACAAAAGAGAAGGAAGACCAGAAAAAAATTCTAGATAAAAAAACAACTTTGGAAATCCCATAATTTTTATGTCTAATTCTCTTTTCATTGTATTGGGTCAGGGGAGTATTGTATAAGGAAATTCTCATTTTATTTAATGTTTGTTAAGTTCAGATTTTTTTAAAAATCTTAAAAATTGTCCAATACACCTCCTCTTTTTAAATAGAAAATGAGGCCCAGAGAGGTTAAGAGGCTGACAGAATGTCATAAAGGGAACAGGAAGTAGTCAGGATTCATATTAAGGTATACTTACTCTTAACACAGTTCTCTCTTCCATACTTAAAGCCACCTTTTCTCAAGTGAGTTTATGTCATCTTTTAAGATCAAACCTCCCCTTTCTATCCACCAAACAGAGAGCTTCCAAATCATACTTCCTGAAACACCAACATAATCATACCTTTCCCTTGCTAATAAGTCCTTTAGGATCTGTCTCTTCCCCAAATAAAATGCAAAGGATTTAGTTTGTCATTCAAATTCTGCTGAAATTTTATACCAGTTTACCTTTCTAGATCCTTTATTCTTCCCTACCAGGCCTTCCACTCCAATCAAGCCCTGGTAGAGGATCCTTTAAGAAAATCAACCCTAGTATTTTATAGTCAGATTCTCTCTCTTTTTTTTTTTAAGTTGAAAAGCTGTGTTGTTGCATCAGTAAGCATCCCAGTATACAAAGGAAGGCCTAATGCACATGTTCTTAGATCTACTTTTCTAAGGAAAGCAACCTTAAAAGGGGTAAATAATCTTACTTTAATCAAGCACATGTCATTCACTTAGTTCAGGGGGGAAAGTCAGCACCCTGAACTTTAGAGAAAATGCAAACAGAAATTACAAAAAGAAAGACCAACAGACAGGGCTTCCAACTGTCTGACCACAAACAATACATACATCATTATCCATCATTATTAGAGAGAAAAGCACCAATATCTGGATTTTCAAATCCAGGGGACTCCTTAATCTCCTCCAGCCTAATCGCACAAACGTTCTTCCAATGATTTGAGCATATATATATATATATATATATATATATATATATATATATATATATATATATATATATATATATATATATATATACACACACACACATACATATATATGTATATATGTGTATATACATATATAGGCATACACATATATGTGCACACATACACACGTGCGCGCACGTGTGTGTGTGTGTGTGTATTCAGGACCCAGTGCATCATTAGCAATCAACAAAAGATGTGAGCCTTCATATAAAAAAAGCCTCCCCTAATCAAGTTTCCCTTAATGGGATCCACCTGAGATCTATTAATGGGTGGGGAAGATTTTTAACTTCCATCACAATTGTCCAGCTTGATCACCAATCTTATTCATAAGATTTAACTCTGACAGACTTTTGGTTGTTTCCACAATTCAAACCCTTCTTCAACAACTAAAGAATTGCCTTTATTGAGAATATTTAGGGGAATGGACCTTGAGTTCTGAAGGTCAATTCTAAGGAGGAGCTTTCCAAAGGTTCTGAGCAATGGTGCCATCTTTGAGATTAAGAGTATGGTCTTCTAAAGGGACTGCTACTTTGAAGTAACAACACCCATTGGGATGAAAGAGTTCTGATGCCTTTTCTAAAAACTCACTCTTGTTACTTTAGAGACAAAACTAATTTATGTGAGTGCACTTATCATTTTTAAGATTCAATTTCCCCATCTGCAAAATAAAGAGATTTGAGCAAATTATTTCTCAGGTCTCTTTTTGGTTATATGTACAAACATAGAGATATGCATATATCCTTGTATGCTTATACAGTATTTCACTGTATAATTATTGCCACCTCATAGTCTTCACACCCTGTTGTCAGTCCCAAAATTGACATAATTTTTCATCAAGTAATTGTCATCGCATGGTATAATTCTATTCATCACACAGCTTAAAAAGTAAATAGAGTAGCAATGGCATATGGATCCTCATTTATCTCTCGCACATTGGGAGCCGCCAGCCTAGAATTCTCAGCACACTTTTTTTAGTATTCATTTTAACATATAAAGGCTTCACATAAGGTCACAACCCACTTTTTTGCAAAAAAAAAATTGCCATAAAATCTACAACATTTATGTAGTGAAATATGGGATATACCTTTACATATATATATGTGTTCATGTATAATTTACATATTACATATTAAATATGTATTACATATTAAATATGCATGTAAATATAAGTCAACATGTATATTATCAATATAATACATACATATGTGCATACATATCTATTTTGCTCTAATATAAAATTATAATACTGTACAAATTTACTAGAAATTATACATTGTTGAGTATTGTTATATACCCTATTTACACATATGTGTGTTTTTATCATATACATATACTCATTATACATGTTACATGCAACTAAAGATTACGTGTCATCAGAGAATATTCTAATCATTTGTTGATTTCTAAACACTAATATTCTTTGATTTTTCTGACTTCTTTTTTTCTCAAACTATGCTGTTTATTTGCTTTCCTAAAAGGTTATGGATTTATTTCAGTAAGTAGTCATAATTCAGAAATAAAACTGTTTACACTTCACAAGAACGTTTGAAGTTCATGTTTTTCATGCTCCACTTCATAGAAAGGAGTTAAACTCAATCAAATGAGTCACCATCATTAATTAACCTACAAAATACAGTGGCAAGCTGATGGGGAGTCTGGAAGATCCGGGTTTCAATGGAGAATTTGTGAATTACTTAATTATTTGTTCTTGATTCCGTGTCAGCCTGACCCCAGAGTATTAACTACCTCCAAACAATCTATCCAGTCCCTTCCAGGGAAGCCAAAGGGCAGAACGTAGTACATCATTTAACCATTCACTCAGGAATTTGGTGATGGAATCACATGGAATGATAGAGTTCAGCTTAGCAGAATCATGAGATCTGGTTTGGAAACTGGGGAACAGGCACATTTAGGTCAGTGCTCCACTCTTGAAGTCATCCTAGCCAAACACTAGGGCTCTGGGGTAGAAATCTAAGTGTTTGGAACATTACATTAACATAGTTGGCACAATAAAGGTGGCATCCACTCCACAAAAGAATTTACACAGTAATATGAGGTAGGGACTGGGAAGACCTGGACAGATGCTGATACTGTTCACTATTTAATGGTTATCTGTAAGATATATCTGCCATATGTAAATCATAGACTAACACGAAGCATGGTACATGCCCACAACTAACAGCTGAGAACCTGTTGGAGTCTGAAAAGGCAGCCAGGGCCTAAGTAGAAAATGCTGACAGACTAGTGGAGTTTGCTGCACCCTAAGCAAGGAAGCATGTCCAAGCTTGGGCATGTTGAAGGAGGCTGTTATTGCAGGAAGATGAATGCTTCCATCTGGAATTCAATTCCCCCTGCTTCTCCCTGGTGAGCAGTCAGAGCTACATGCCACAGAAGGCCAGCAGAAGCATCAATCATCTCTCCACCAGTTTAGAATTTTCTAATGACAACACTTCCTAGACAAAAACTGTAGAACAGCCTCACAGACCACTCTCACTTGGGAATGGGAGGCTTCTCGACCTGGAAGTTACGGAAGTTCAGAAAAACTGTCTGGGTTATATACGGGCTAGAAATGTTCCCTTTTCAGGGAGGATCCTATGTGTAGGTGTCTCAATACAGGGTCCAGATACTAATATTCTGAAAACAGAATATACAGCAAGATCACACAGCAAACCTACTTAATTTTGAAGACATACTTATAATATAAAGAGTAGAGTAGATGATGGAAACAGAACAGGACTGCTAGAAAGTCATGTAGAACTGGACACCAAAACCACTAAAGCTTGGGGAATTTTTATCATTTTCTAGTCTGGTTCAAGCAAGGCTAGGCAGTGGGGGAAAGGGAGCCAGGAGTCTAGACCTGGGGACTAGGACTGAGTCAGGCTAGTAAGGGGGACAGTAGGGAAGGGGAGAGAAAGTAAGACTTCTAGAGAATTGGAGGCAAACTGATATTCCTACTCCAAGAATGGCTTTTGGCCAATACTGTTGGTTTTACTCTGGCAGCATGAATGAGGAGTTTTGAGCATTCCAATGGCTTCTTTGTTTATCTGGGTGGACAGAGTACTGGGGTTATCACAGTAGGTGAAATAGGAAGTATGGTGTTAGGGACTCTGGGAAGCCAGACTAAAATCCAGTCTATCCTTCACCCTGGCCTGCCATGGTGTCCAAAATTTCATCATTAGAAAGTCATTCCTTTGAGAAAATGAATGCCATCAATGAAAAATTTATAAAGAAAATCACTTTAATATTCATAAATATGTCTTCATTTAAAATGAAAAAAACCTCCGGATAAAAACATAGTAAAACTAACTTGTGACATCAGGTCACTCTACCTTCTGAGGAAGGAATTGTATATAATATGAGATCAATTAGGGAACTTGGAGAAGATAAATCAGAGAAGATAGGCAGGGAATACAGGGAGAACTCAAAGCAAACTTGGGAACCTCCCTAAGTCCCTGATATACCTTACCATCTTGTCCAATTACCAGAGTTCTGGCACAGGGCTTATTTCCTGCTCTTTTTGCTGCTACCTTTGTCCAGGTGCTAATTTATCTAGATAAGTAACTTGAGACCTATTGGAGAGGTCACCGCACCCCTGATGTACACAGAGCTTTAGACAGTTAGGACTGAAGGTCATTGGATCATAGGTTTGGAGCCAGAAGGAAACTCGAAAACCATCTATCTAGTTCACCCTTTATTTTACCACTGAGGAAACTGAGACTCAGACAAGCAATGTACCCAATGTCACACAAGTAATAACTAAGAACTTTGAGATTTGAACCCAATCCTTCTGGATTTAAATCCAGTGTTATTTTCACTTTTGACAATCTGCTTCCCTAAATTGGTCAGTACACATTAAAGATCCTGGGCAATACTTTCATATGGGGAATAAGGACAGAGATGCTCAACACCATTTAGATGGCCATCTCTACTGCCTGTGCTCATGGTCAGCACCAGACTTTGCCTTAGAAAGTTGCCCCAGGCAAGAAAACAGCTAGTTTGCACCTGGGCTCTGAACCATTAGTCATGTAGCTTCATGCTCAGGAAGAAATTATACACATAGCCAGTCAGATATAGCATATGTCAGATACCCCTTTTGAAAATCTGACCTTGATACTAGTGCCCAAATTGATCAGTTGTTTGTACCAGCAACATACATTAGAGTTCAGAAGAAAGACAAGGACACATGATAAAGGAGGGGGCCTGGCTGCCCAGTGTGATTTTCTCAGCTTTAATGATGCATACACTCATCAAAATGGACAACGTTTCCCAAGAAACAGTCCCAGACAGAGATGAATGTAGAGAACATGCTGAATTCCCCAAGCTGCCTTCTTAAGAAGAAAAAGCAATGTAAATAAAGATACTGACTCTAAAAGTGGCTTAGTTATTCCCTCCTGCTGATGTGACTGGTGAATTTCTCATATGCATTTCATTTAATCTCAAATACATCTCTCCCCAAACATGGGGAGAGGTGCCTTGCCCAATATACTTCTTTGGTTCTTGAGTATGCCTGGGGATTATTCCAGGTGGCTGGCGTATGTGAATACCCTCATCTACTTCTTTCAAGGAGAGGGAAAGGAGTAATGGCAGGAAAGCTCAAAATTAATTACATCATTGTTGTTATAAATGATCATTATATTTTAAATTGATAAATCCATTTACAGATTTCAAAGTGCTTTCTTATCATTCATTTGTCCTCAAAACAGAAACAGGTCTAGCTGAGATTATTAAAATTTTACAAATGTGGAAACTGAGATTCAGCTAAGTTATATGGCTTGCCCATGGTCACACAGATATTAGTGGCAAAGATAAGGTCTTATGATTCCTATTGCAGTGGGGGCCTCATTAAAATAAAATATCAAGATTTTTGTCCCACAGAATAACATGCCCTTGAAGGGAGCAACGGGGAAAAAAAGCTCCCTGGGAAGAAGGGGTTCTCAATTATTTTGGCCCAATATAGGGTTATAAAGTCTATTAATCTAATTCCAAGTGTGAAGCAGGCCAGGAGAGGCCAAAGTATCTCTAGCAGTTTATAGAAAGAAGCTTCCCCTGCCTAACTCACTAATCACAATCTATTTTTTTCTCCCACTGAGCTTTTAATTCAATTTAATTCAGTCCAATATTCTGTGTACTTACTGCATATTATGTCCTTTGCTAAGCACTATAGGGTCCAGGAGAGAAAGAGAAAGAGAAGACACCATCCCTTCTCTTGTGGTTTTTACAAACTATTTGGGGAGATAAAACAAAAAAAGTATGAGGCAATTGGCACTCTATTCCCATATAGCAAAGCAAACAACAAAAACCACTTCCACATGCTCTTTTGGGAATCATATCCATATCACACTTTTGCCTCACATATTTCATACTAATTTTTGTTTCTCTGTCATTGCTCATGCTGTCTTCATTCCCTAGAATACCTTTTGTTCTCAGCTCAGACTAGTAATGATAATTCATATTTCAATAGGGTTTAGGATTAACAGAGTTCTTTCCTCAAAAGCTGTAAGACAAGGATTCAGAGTATTATTTTATAGATGAATGTTGGCAGTCGAATTCATTTGTCCCCAGGTCATTGTTCTTTTTCCCACTAAGCCAACTACTCAGTTGACTTCAATAAAACATATTATGTGTGTTGTACTAAGTAGAAAACTGACTTTGAAGCCAGGGAAACATGTTCAAGGTCTGCTTCAGACACATATCAATTGTGAGACCTTGGTCAGGTCACTTTACTTTTTATTAATAGTTTTATTTTATTTTTAGATTTTGACATTCGTTTCCACAAAATTTTGAGTTCCAATTTTTCTCCCCATCTCTTCTCTCCCCCCATAACACCTTGTGTTCTGATTACCCCTTCCCTCAATGTGCTCTCCCCTCTATCACAACCCACCCTTCCCTTATCCCCATCTTCTCTCTTTTCTCATAGGGCAAGATAAACTTCTATACCCCATTACCTGTATTTCTTATTTCCTAGTTATATGCAATACCAATTCTCAACATTCATTTCTGATACTTTGAATTCGAACTTCTCTTCCTCCCTCCCTACCCATCTCCACTGAGAAGACAAGCAATTCAAAACAGGGTATATATGTGTCATTTTGCAAAAGACTTCCATAATAGTCATGTTATGTAAGACTAACTATATTGCCCTCCATCCAACCCAGCCCCCCTCTTTTAATCTATTTTCTCATTTGACCTTGTCTCTTCCCAAAAGTGTTTACTTCTAGATACTCCCTTCTCCCATTTGCCCTCCCTTTTATCATCTGCCTCTCCCCACTTGTCCTCTTCTCCCCTACTTTCCTGTAGTGTAAGATAGATTTTCATACCAAATTTAGTGTGCAAGTTATCCCCTCCTTAAGCTATATGTGAAGAGAATAAACTTCACTTTTCCCCTCTCATCTCTTCCCTTTTCTCCTCCATTGAAAAATATTTTTCTTATCTCTTTTATGAGTGATAGTTTGCCCATTCCATTTCTCCCTTTCTCCTCCCAATATATTCTTCTCTCAACCCTTAATTTTATTTTATTTTTTTATGGATATCATCTCTTCTGATTCAACTCAACCTGTACTCTCTGTCCACATGTGTGTGTGTGTGTGTGTGCAATTCCTTTACCTACCCAAATGTTGAGAAAAGTCTCAAGAGTTACATTTATTATCTTTTCATGTAGGAGTGTAAATAGTTCAGCTTTAGAAAGTCCTTTATTATTTCTCTCTCCTGTTTACCTTTTCATGTTTCTCTTGATTCTTGTATTTGAAAGTCAAATTTTCTATTCAGTTCTGGTCTTTTCATCATGTATGCTTGAAAGTCCTCTATATCACTGAATTACCATTTTTTCCCTTGAAGTATTATACTCAGTTTTGCTGGGTAGGTGATTCCTAGTTTTAATTTCAGTTCCTTTGACTTCTGGAATATTCTCTTCCAAACCCTTTGATCCCTCAATGTAGAAGCTGCCAGATACTGTGTTATCCTGATTGTATTTCCACAATACTTGAATTGTTTCTTTCTAGCTGCTTGCGATATTTTCTCCTTGACCTGGGAACTCTGAAATTTGGCCACAATGTTCCTAGGAGTTTCTCTTTTTGGATCTCTTTCAGAAAGTGATTGGTGGATTCTTTCAATATGTATTTTTCCCTCTGGTTCTAGAACATCAGGGCAGTTTTTGTTGATTTCCTTGATAATTTCATGAAAGATGATGCCTAGGCTCTTTTTTGATCATGGCTTTCAGGAAGTCCCATAATTTTTAAATTGTCTCTCTTGGATCTATTTTCCAGGTCAGTTGTTTTTCCAGTGAGATGTTTCACATTACGTTCTATTTTTTCAATCTTTTGTTTTGCAACTTCTTGGTTTATCATATAGTCATTAGCTTCCCTGAACTCCACTCTCATTTTTAAAGAACTATTTTGTTCAGTGAGCTTTTGAACTTCTCCACTTGGCTAATTCTGTCTTTTAAAGCCTTCTTCTCCTCATTGGCTTTTTGGACCTCTTTTTCCAATTGAATTAATCTATTTTTAAAACTGTTGCTTTCCTCAGCAATTTTTTGGTTCTCCTTTAGCAAGCTGCTGACTTGCTTTTCAAGCTCTTCTATGACCTGAGCCCATTTCATATTCATTTTGGAGGTACTGGAGGCAGAAGCCTCCACTTCCTCTGACAGTATGCATTGTTATTCCTCATCCAAAAGGATGGAAGAAGATACTTGTTCACCATGAAAGTAATCTTCTATGGTTTTATTTTTTTTTCCCTTTTGGGAGCATTTTCCCAGCCAGTTACTGGACTTCTGGATCCTCAGGACCATGCTCAGGGCTGAGATTCAGATAAGCTGCTCAATTCCCCCAGGGGCTTGAGGCGGGGGTAGGGCCACCACTGAGGGCTGAGGTTCAGATTCCCTGCTCAATTCCCCAAGCTGTTTCTGCCCACCACCCACTACTGCCTGGGACCAGTGCAGAGGGGACCCAGCTCCCCTCTCACCCAACTGGGAAAGCCCTCCTACACTGACCTTTGAAGCTTTCTTTGTCACTTGTGGGTTGAGGGATCTGGGACCTGCCCTGCTGGGAATTCTCTCGCTTTACTTTTTAATACTCTAATTCACAAGCCTGAATGCTATAGAAGTGCTGACCTACATTGATAAATGTCATTTTCTTATCCAGGAATACTATATGTAAATGGAACATAAGCCCAAGTCCTATGCATATTCATACTACACAATATGCCCTGTACTAGGTACTATGGGAGTTATGAGATGATCAAAGAGAAAAAAGTCACTTATATTTAGTCATATGGTAAATAATGTCAGCATTGAAATATGAACCAGATGTCTCCTGACTATAAGTTCAATTTTTTTTCCATTTCAAAATCCCATCCTCTAAGACAAAACTCAAGCTTTAAAGTTTTCCCTGACCTAGCCTTCAGTGCTATCTATTCTGCATTCTTATAAGTCATGTGAAGAAAAATTTTATCTAAAAATTGTCCTATCTAAAATATGCTTCAGATCCTCAGAAAGAAGAGAAGGAAAGAGAGACAGAGACTTCATTTGACCACTTTAAGAATAATCTGTTAGAAATAATTTCTGTGAGTAGAAATGGAAATAAGGACTCCAGAAGGTGAAAAGCTTAAAATACAATCTTTGATATTTAATTCAACAAAACTTTTCTTTAAAAAAATTATTAATGCTTCATTTTTAAAATCACCTACATTTACTAATGTGTCTCTCTACCCATAAATTCTCAGAATCATCTCTTATAATAAGAAATTTAAAGAGGAAGAAAAAAAGAGTTTAGCAAAAATAACCAACATTGAAAAAGTTTGATATTTGATGTTTCACACCCATGATCCCTCACTTCTGAAAAGAAGCAGGGGAGATTTACTCTCATCTCTCTTCTTTGAAGCCTAGCTTGATCACCATAATTTCCAGCATTCAACTTTGAATGTTTGCTTGTTCCATGATTGAATTATCTTATTGTTTTCTAGTTCTGTTGACCTCACTTTTCATTAGCTCTTGTCTTCCTATACATCTCCATATTCACCATATTTATACTTTCTTAAAGCACAAATTCCATTAAGTTCATGTACCACAATTTGTTTAGCCAGTTGGAATTCGGTGACTATGTACTTTATTTCTAGTGCTTTGCTACCATAAAAAGTGCTGTTATGAGTAATTGGGAGCATATGGAGCCTTTGTTTGTGTCATTGTCCTCATAGGATACATTCCTAATAGTGGAATCTTTGGATCAAAGAGAATGAATATTTTAGTCATTTTTTTTGCATAATGTCAAATTACTTTCTAAAGTAACTTTTGACAATTCAAGGTTCCACCAATAATGCATTGGTATGCCTGTCTTTATTTAACCTCTCAAAATTCTCGTCTTTTGTCATTTTTGACAAAATTTGTGGTATGTGACATGAAAGGGTTGTCTTGATGTGAATTTATCTTGTTAGTGCTTTGGAGCATTTTTCACATGGCTGTGAATTGTTTGCAATTCTTCTTTGAGAAGTGTTTGTTCGAATCCTTTGACCACTTACCTATTATTCTGTTTTTCAGTTGCTTCAATCTTGTACAACTCTTAGTGATTTCATTTGGACTTTTCTCAACAAAAATACTAGAGTAGTTTGCCATTTCATTTTTCATTTCATTTTATAGATGAGGAACAGAGGCAAATAGGGTTAAGTGACTTGTCCAGGATCATAAAGTCAGTAAATGTCTGAGGCCAGATGTAAACTCGGAAAAAGGAGTCTTCCTTACTTCAGACTCAGTACTCTATCCACTACCCCCTCAACCTGCCCACTGATCTATGGACAATAGTTTTCAGTTGTATATATTTCTGCTTTATCTTAAGTATCAGACAATATGCATAAATATTTTATACAAGGATTTTCTCCAGTTAATCCCTTCCCTTTTTAACTCATTGTACTGTTCATATAGTTTTGCTTAATTTGAAAATCTTTCCCACCCATTGCTTAGGTCGCATGGAAGCCTAAGTCAGATGTGGTGGGAAGAGCTTCTGAATGGCTGGAAAAGGAAGGGTGGAACAGAGATGAGAGAAAGTTAATGGGAGTAGCTAGAGTGGAGGAGAGAGAGGACACAGGCAGACAGGCAGGCGCAGCTAGTGTTGTGAGTGTTTGCTTGTGGGAAGACTTGGGAATGGCTTTGTCCCTTGCGGTGCTAATGTGTATTGACTTCTTGGTTACTGTGATGGATTTGGCTTTGCGATGTTGGGATTTGGCTTTCTAGTGTCCGAATAAATGTTTTCCTTCTACCCTCTATACGGAGAGTCTGTCATACTTTGCAATTGAGAACTTCACTGACATATTCATAGTCATAGTTGGTGCTGTGAATATTGCCTTGACAATACACCCATTGAAATGATTTTGTTCCTAGAAAAGATTTTAAATTTCATTCACTCAAAATTAACTCTTATTTGTAATTATCTCTAATCCTTGGTTGGTCAAGAACAAATACCCTACACAAAGCTGCCAGAGATATGTGATTCACTTCTCTTTTTAACTTTTTTTGTGGTATGATCTTTAATACTTTAGTCATATATTTATTTTTAATTTGTAATGGCATGTTATATGAGTTGTTGCTCTAAACCTATTTTCTGCCAGACTGATTGTGAATTTTCAAACAATTCTTTTCAAATAGGGAATTCATTCCTAGATCTTTTTTTAGTTCATTGAATATTTGAGTATTGAGTTCAATTTTTTCTTATTCTTCCTTGCCTAGGCTATTATGTTGATCTACTTTCCTATTTTTAACTAGGGCAAAATGATTTGTAATCCAAAGTCTAGAAGTGTTATTCTTCCTTTATCCCTATGTTTTAAAATTATTTCCCTTGATATTTTAACTTCTTTGTGGTTTCCAATAATTTTAAATTCTTTTTGCTACTATTAATGGTTTCATTGATATAGTACAAATTCTGTACATTCACTTTGAAAATATTATCATTTTTTTTTTTCAAATTGACACAGACCAAGAGGCATCTATTTGGTGCAGTGAATAGAGTGCCCACCTGGAATCAGGAGGGCCTGAGTTCAAATCCAGCTTCAGATGCTTTCTACTTTTGTGACCCTAGCTAGGCAAATCACTTAACCCTGATATCCTCCCACCACCCAAAAAAACTGCACAACCCAAGACATGATCACTGAATATTATTCAGTTATTTAAGTTGTTCTTTAGTTCTTTAGGGAGTGGTTCATAATTGTATATGCACAAATACTCAATATGCTTTGGTAGATTGACTGATATTTTATGTATTCTGTAGGTATTTTGAATAGTACTTTCCTTTCTATTATTGTCTCCTGCATTTTGTTATTGTTATGTTGAAATGTTGTTCATTTGGGGAGGTAGTAATTTTACTGAAATTATTAAAGTTATTCTCATTTTACTAAAGTTATTAAATATCTCGATTTTTTGTTGATTCCCAAGGATATTCTAAGTAAATAATCATATCATCAGGAAAAAGTGAAACTTTCATTATATTTTTAAAAAGTTCCTCTCTGCTTATTCTAGAATTTTTAACAGAAAAAATGTATTTTATCAAAGGCTTTTAATTTGTGTAATGTAAAATATTGTGTTTGGGGATGTTTCATTTCTGTTATCACTAATTATTGTATTCCTATTATTAAACCACCCTTGTATCCCTGGTTGGTATAAATCTAACAAGATTACACTGAATGATTTTTTTGATAAATGTAATTTTTTGCCAGGAATTGATTTAAAACATTTGAGTTAAAATTTACTAATGATGAGAATCAATATGGTTTAATGTAGTAATATAGAATTCAGATAAAAATAGGACCACTAAACCATACAGATTTCTACAAGTTACATATTGGCTTAGTTTTAAAATGTAATATTATCTATTTTATTCCATTTTTACTTATTTTGTTAAGTATTTCTCAATTACATTTTAATCTGGTTTCAACCCCACTTGGTAGTGCTGTGCACTTCAAGTTTGTTATGTCTGTTGTGAAGGAGAACTGGCCTTGAAACCACACATAATATCTGGAGAGATGCTTCCTCAGCAAGTCTCTTAAACTCTCAGTGCTCTAGGCAGCTCTGTAAGATTATAAATTGCAAATCAACTGCTCATCTCCATTAGAATAATTAGTTTACTCATGTGGGAACTTATATCAATGACATCAAAGTTCTAGTCCCTATTGCTCCCTGATCATTAACGGATGAAACTAGTGTATAATTATTTTTCTTTGTTTCATCCTTCCTTGATTTATGGCACTATATGTGTCTTATGAACTATATATTTCTTATAAAAAGTTTTATTTATACAGAGATTTATTTATAGATGTTTGATAACTTATTTAGCATAGATATTAATTTTTCTTTAAAAGTTTATTAGAATTCTTCTGAAAATCCATGGTAGTCAAGTCTTCCTCCCCTTACTTTGGCATATTCTTTGCAGTTAATTACATTACATTCTCTTATTTAAGATCTCTGTTTGGTATTATGTAATGTGAGTAATTTATATTTTTGAGGTAATATGCTACTTCTTTTGAATTCCCTCTTTTGTTGGCATATAACTTTAAAGTAGATTGAGATGATTATTTTTTAATTCTTCTGATGAGATTGTAATATTCCATCGTTCATTTTCCATGAATTTTATTTTCCTCCATCTTCTTTTTAATCAGTTTAGTGAAAGGTTTATAAATTTCGTTGATCTTTTCAAAGAACCAGCATCTAGTTGTCTTTATCAGTTCTATAGTTTTTGTTTGATTTTAGTTTCCATGGTAAGTCTCTAATTTTCAAGGTTTCTTCCTTTTACTTATTTTTTGTTTATCTATTTGGTGACTTTCTAATTTTTAATTGCATATGCAGTTTATCAATCCTCTCTCTTTGTACTTAGTCAATAAGCCTTCTCAAGTCCATTGAATAAATGATTATTGGATATCTACTAAATGCAAATCACTCTGGCTGGTACTGGGGGAGGGTGGCAGTAAAAAAGATGACAAAACAATAACACCCCTGTCTTTAAGGAGGGATAGTTTAGAAAAAGTATATGGTCTATACACAAATAATTATAGTATATACATATATATGTATATATATGTATGTATGTATGTAAGTATGTATGTATAGGACAGACTAAACAGTTACCAGGAGGAATTCATGAAAGAAGAATTAATTTCTAATTGAAGGAATCAGGTTAGGATTCATTGAGAAAAGCAGAACTTGAATTTGGAACCTTAATTGAAGAGGAGAATTTCAATATATACGGAGGAGAGAGACAGAGACAGAGACAGAGAGAGACAGAGAGAAAGCTTCTAAGCAATACACTGAGAGGGAAAAATAAGAGCTAACTTAAAACTTAAAAGCTATGATTCCAATTTGTCTCATAAAATATGAAGGGATAAAGGGATAAAGATAAAGAGGTAAATTGGGGTCAAATTGTAAAAGACCTTGAATGCCAGACTGGGGAGACTGTATTTTATTCTGTAGTAAAGTGGAGCTACTAGAGTTTTTGACACAAAGGAATGGTATGGCATTCCTGTGCATTAGGAAGATTATCTTGATGATCATGTGAAGGATAAAAGATTGTAAATTTTCAAGCCAGTAATACAGCTATTAGATCAAGTAGAACAAAGGGAAATTACGTGTGTGTGTGTGTGTGTGTGTGTGTGTGTATTTCCATATAAACAAAAACATTCATAGCAGCACTTTTTGTGGTGGCAAAGAATTAGAAATTCAGAGAATATCTATTAATTGGGGAATGGGTAAACAAGTTGGGGTATATGATTATGAAGGAATAATATCGTGCTATAAGAAATGACAAAAGGAATGGTTTCAGAAAAATCTGGGAAGACATATAAACTGATGCATGGTAAAATGAGCAGAACTAGGAAAACAGTGAACATAGTAATAGCAACATTGTAACAACAATCAATGGTGAAAGAATTAGCCGCTATGATCAATACAGTGATCCATGATTCCCAAAGGTCTAATAATAAAATATGCTATCCACCTCCAGAGAGAGAACTAATGGAGTCTGAATGAAGAAAAAGCATGGTTTTTCTTTTGCTTTCTTTATTTTTCTTGACTTTATTTCCATGTGCAAAATTGCTAATGTAGAAATACATTGTACATGACTTCATATGCATAAAGGGTATCGTTTTTCTTGTCTCTTCAGTGGAACGTGAGAAACAGGAGAGAGGGAGAGAATTCAGAATTGAAAACATGTTTTTAATTTAAAAATAAATTCAAAATATATAATTGAAAAGAAATTTAGAAAAATATAATTGGAAAATATTTAACAAAATAAATAAATAAATAAAAGATTATATCTTTTTCAAACACATCTTTTAACACATTCAACTACTCATATGGAAACCAAGAAGTAGAACTCTGCTCAATTCCCTTACCCTAACAGTTTGAATTCTCTAAGTAGTTGTAGCTTCTATAGTGAGAGTCTACCACCTGTGCATTCCCTGAACTTAAAGCCTTGTGGGCAACAGCCATGGCAAAGTATAGCCCAAAGTATTCCTATGAAATGGTACATTAAATTATAATGTAATTCAGTGTAATAATAGGATTGTATTTATTTTAAAATTCAATTTACATACAACTGGGCAAGAATGCATGTTATTGTGAAACACAAGACTCCTGTAGAGAGCAAGAAAAATGATTTTTGATCCCTGAGGCATAATGAGAGTAAACTAGCAATGGAAAAATTTTTTATTTTGTAATTTGCTTATCTTAATGCTCCATAAATAATCATTTCACTTTCAATTAAGTCAGGTGGGGAGAAATGAATACAGTCATCTATATTATATATCTTTTTAGTTATCGGTGTGGATGCTCATTCAAACAATGCAGATTATAACCCATCCATGCCTGCCCGTCCTCCCATAAATGCACTGCAGGAGGTCCACTGAATATGCTGGCAGCCTTCCTCATTTTCTCTTGACATTGTGTTTTTCAGTGGAGCACATAAGATGCTCCTTTATCTCTCATTCTCTCACCATGTCACCAGCCCATTTCTTTGTCCATCAAGCATTTCTTTAATAACATCTTTTACTTTACCCATTCTCTGCAATACCTTCTTTGTATGAGTTGCAGTCTCTTCACATCTACCATATTAACTAAATGCTACTCATTCTTACTTTATGGAAAATATAGTGTTACATAACTCTCAGTCATATAATTCTGGTAGCATATGAGTATAAAAAATGAGTTTTTATTTCAGGAAGAAGTTTGGGTCATTAAAGGCAAGCCATAAAACAAAGGAAAAGTAAACACATGTACATATGAATACATATGTTTATTTTAAATCCAGTTTAAATATAGCTTCAAAGTATTTATGAAAGAAATAACATATTTTAATTTTAGTTTTTTCCTTATTAGGGTTGTAGAAAGATATCTAGATATACATATACATCCATACATATGCACACATATATACACTTACATGCACACATATATGCATATGTGTATGTGTGCATGTATGAGTATCTGTACACACTTATGTGTGTTTATGTGTCTATGTTTATGCATATGCGTGTATATGTGTGTAATTAAATTTGCACTGACTTTGGAAACACTCCATGTATATACTTAGATTTATACACATATGTACACATGTGTATATACATATACAGCTAAAATAAGAAAGCTGAAATAAGAAGTTAAATACCACATTTTATTTCATCCAACCATAAGAAGTCCCACCCTGCACCAGGGCAAAAAATAAGCCTAAACAGGAGAGGGGCTTACAGGAAGTCTTTATAAAAGAGATATGAAGTATAGCATTTGAGCTGAAAGGGACTCTAGGGCCTACCTCATCCTGAAATAGAGTTCTTTTGACAGTACACCAGATATTGTATAGTCATCCAGCCTTTGCTTGTAGATAATCAATAAATGAGAATTCAGTATTTCCTGAGCCTTCCATATATGCCACTTTGAAACAGTTTCAATTACTAGATTATTTTTCTTTACAATGAGTTTAAATTTACATCTTTGCAACTTCCACCCATTGTTCCTTCTTTCTTCTGGAGTCAAGCAGAACAATTCTAATTTCTTTTCCATATGAATACTAATTAAATACTCAAGGAGAGTGACTATGCCCCATCCCCTTCCCAATTCTTCTTCTCTGTAGGCCAAACACTTTCATTTCATTCTAATGCTTTCTGTATGACAGGATCTTGAGACTCTTCACCATCCTTGTGTTTCTTCAGAAACACTTCAATTTATCAGTGTGTTTTTATCAAATGTCAGATGATGTCCTAGGCCACAAGTTACATGGTAAACATTTGACAGTTGACTCTCAGGGATGGGTGGGCAACAAGATCGAAGAACTCTCTCAACATTCCCCTCCACGCAACTTTGAAATAATGCCTCAATTAAAATTCTGGAGAGGCAGAACCAACAAAAGGTCAAAGTGTGACATTTTGAGGAATAAGAAAACTTAGGAGGAGGGCAAGAGAAGTTTATGACCCCAGCTTGAAAGCCTGTTTGACAGCAACAACAGTGGCTGCAGCAGCATTAGCAACAGATTTGGGAGTTTTTAGTCCAGAGAACATAAGGAAGTCAGATAAATGATCAGAAAGAAAGGGCCTTTGCTGTCATTGGATACAGCTGGCACTGCCTGGCAATTCTATATGATCATAAGTCATAGTCCAAGACAGAGAGGGGGTACTGGGGGTCAGTCATAAGGGAGCAGGGGCCCTACTCAGAGTTCCAAGGCAATGAAAGTACTAATGCTTGTGGCTACAGGAGAACAGGAGACCTTTGTAGGATCTTAGAGCCCTTCCTGAACTAGAGAGCAGGAACCCTTCCTGGACCAGAGAGAAGACTAGGAGAGTGGAAACCATACCTCGTCCAAGATCATACTACCTTGGAAGCACCAAAAACTTACAGACCCCAGAACTAGCTTTGAAAATAGCAACATGAAAAAGTTTGAAGTTTGGGACAGTGCTTCCAGCCCCTGAGGTGAGCACAGCTCAACTTTAACTTAAAGTTCAAAGCCAATATGTGATGGAAAAATGAGTAACAACAAGAATTTGATGATAAAAAGCTACTGCAGTGACTGGGAAGATCAAGACAAAAACTTATAAGAAGACAACAATGTGAAAACATACAGCTGCAAAAAAAAAAAATGCTAATTGGTCCTAAGCTCAACAAGAATTCATAGAAAAGTTAAAGAAAGAGATGAATGGTAGAAGAAAAATATGGAAAATAAATTAAAGTGATGCAAGAAAATTTTCAAAAGAGAATTACCACCTTGGTAGAGAAGCACAAAAACTAGTGAGGAAGGAAAAAAACACCCTAAAAAACAGAATTGGCATAATGTAAAAAAAAACAGGAGGGAGGCAGGAAACTTCACGGAAGAAAGAAACTCCTTAAAAAACAAAACAAACCAAAAGGAAGAAGAAGTACTAAATCTTACTGAGTAAAAATAATTCCTTAAAAATTAGAAAGGGGATATGACTGCATGAGGCACCAGGAAAAAAATTAAATAAACAAGTAAAAGAAGAAAAATAGAAGAAAATGTGAAGTACCTCACAAGAAAAATATTCAAAAAAGCTTAGGAATTATTGGATTATTGGCATCCAAGACCAAGGAAAGAGCCAAGACATCATATTTCAAGAAATTATCAAGGAAAACTACCCCAGTATTTTAGAAGCACAGGGTAAAATACAAATTGGAAGACTCATTTCCTGAAAAAGATCTCAAAATAAAAACAGGAATATTATGGCCAAATTATAGATCTCTAAAGTCAAAGAGAAAAGACTTTAACCAGCTATAGACAAACAATTCACACATCATGGAGCTACAACCAGAATCACACAAGATTTAGTGGCTTCCACATTAAAAAAACAGAGAACTCAGAATTTGACATCCTGGAGGACAATGGAACTAAGATTACAACCAAGAATAACATACCCAGCAAAATTGAGTATAACCTTTCCGAGGGGAAATGGATAAGTAATGAAATAGAAGACTTTCAATAGAGGACTATTCATTACAAAAAGCCCAGAGCTGACTAGAAAATTTTGACATTCAAACAGAAGACTCAAGAGAAGCATAAAAAGGTAAACATGAAAGAGTAATCATAAGATTTTCAATATTAAACCATTTACGTTCCTATGTGAGAAGATGATAGATACATGTTACTCCTAAGAACTACTTAGGAGTAATTCTTTAACTTAGTTAAAAGAAGGTGACATAGATAGAGGACATGAAAGGGAATCATTATGTTGGAATGGCCTGAAAGAAAAACAATAAAGGCGTGAGAAGCAAAGATGCACTGGAAAAAAGCAGAAGGGAGGGACAGAATAGGGAAAATTTTCTCACATAAAAGAAATGTATAAGTAGGAGCTTTTAGGAAAAGGAAATAGATGAGGTGAGATGGCAATGGTAGAACCTCACTCTTATTGGAATCAAATTAGTTCAGAGGAAAGTGTATGTTTTTATGCATACAGACATACATATATATGTGTGTTTATATATATGTGTGTGTATATGTACACACACACATATATATATGCATACATATGTACATACATATACATATACTCATTTGTGCATAAAAATATAACTTAACCAAGGGGGAGAAATGTGGGGAAGTAGATAAGAGAAAGCAGAGAGATGATTAAAGGAAGCGCAGATTAATGGAAGCATTGGTTAGAAGTAAAATAGACTTTTTTAAGGAGGAAGAGGAGGAGGAGGAGGAGGAAGAAGAAGAAGAAGAAGAAGAAGAAGGAGAGGGAGAAGGAGAGGGAGAGGAAGAGGGAGAGGAAGAAGAGGAAGAGGAGGAGGAGGAAGAGGAGGAGGAAGAGGAGGAGAAAAAGGAAGAGGAAGAAGAGGAAGAGGAAGAAGAAGCCAAAATCCAACAATATGTTGTTTACAAAAGCCACTTAAAATAGAAAGACACATGCAGAGTTAAATTAAAGGATTAAAGGGCTGGAATAGAATCTGGTATGTTTCAGCTGAACAAAAAAAAAGGAAGGGTCACAAATATGATCTCAGTCAAATCAAAATTAGATCTAATTAAAAAGGATAATCAGGGAAAGTACATTTTGCTAAAAGGTACCATAGATAATGAAGTAATATTTAAAAAAAGTTTACAAGCTTCTCTGATAAAGGTCTTATTTTTTAAACATATACTGAGTATAGAACTGAGTCAAATTTATAAAATAAGAGCCATTCCTCAATTTTAAAAGCCAAAGCATACAAACAGTTTTCGGAAGAAGAAATCAAAAATATTTATAGTCATTTAAACAAATGCTCTAAATTGCCACTGATTACAGAAAGTCATATTAAAACGACTCTGATGTTCTACCTCACACCTAACATAAGTGACAAATGTTGGAGCAGATGAGGGGGAAATAGGTACATTAACTAATAAGCTATTGGCAGACTCGTGAATTCTCCAGCTATTCTGGAGAACGATTTGGAACTATGACCAAAGGACTGTAAAACTGTGCTTACCTTTGATGCGGCAATAGCACTACTAGCTTGTATCCCAATGAGATCAAAGAAAAAGGAGAAAGACCTATTTGTACAAAGCTACTTGTATAACCTTTTGTGATAGCAAAGAATTGGAAATTGAGAAGATGTTCATCAGTTGGAGAATAGCTGAACAAAATTTTGACATTTGACTGTGATGCAGTAGTGTTGTGCTGTGGGAAATTATAAAGGAGTGGTTTCAGAAAAATAAGTATATATATATATACACATATATATACATATATGTGTGTGATATGTATTTCTGTGTGTATATATGTACAATGTATATGTGTGCACATTTACACATATATATATGCATATACAAATCAGTATATATTTATACATCAGTATCTATAAAAATATGTACATGTATGTATATATGTGTGTATATATATCAGTGTGGAGAGAGAGAGAAGAAAGAGAGACAGAGAGAGAGAAGAAAAAGACAGAGAGAGAGAGAGATGCAGAGTAAAGTGAGAAGAGTCAGGATATCACTGCACAGTAACACAAAGCTGTAATGATAAACTGTGAAAGACTTGAATACTCTGATTTACACGATGATCCAAGGTAATTCCGAAGGACTCATGATGCAAAAATGCTCTCCACTTCGGAGAGAGAACTGAACTCAGTGTACAGTGAAGTGCAGTTTTCTTATTTGTATTTTTCTTGCTTTTTTGAAATATGTCTAATGTGAAAATGTGTCTTAACATGATTTCACATGCATAACTGTTGTATTATTTGCCTTCTTGGTGGGTGGAGGAGGATGTGGGAGAGAAGAAGAGAATTTAAACTCAAAATTTAAAAAGAAAACAATGTTTAAAATAAATAAATAACAAATTAAATGATATATTTAAAAAATTGGTTCGCACTCCTCCTCCCAAAATTGGCATTATTAATATGTTTTCCATCACTTTTTAATGTCTAAAAACATCAGCAAAATAACAAATAAATTCAGAATTGAGACATTTGTTTACTGATATTTTAAATATAGATTCTCACACTAAAAATTTAACAATTGTCTCTAGTTTTAAGATAGCTGTCCTCATTCCTCTGTATCTTTGTCTTCATCCGATCTCCCACCCACCTGTGGTATGAGAAAATAGAACCACAAATTTAGATTTTAACCTTAAAAACTATCTAGTGCAACCAACTCATTTTATAAATGAGTAAACTGAGTCCTAGAGAGCTCAAGTGTCCAGTAGAAGATTACACAGCTCCTGTCAGAGGAGGGATATTAACCCTGGTCTTTGGACTCCAAATCAAATGCTCATTCCACTATACCAGCCTGCCTCCTACAATGTACCAAACTTTAGGAACTGAGACAACAAAAGGCATTACCCAGGTTTTAGTTTTATCGAAGTGTGATGAGTGAAAGATTAATTGACTGAGGAAACAAAGGTTTGGGCTTCCATGCATATCAGTTTATTAAGCAATGCATGACAATTGCTCAATAAATGAGGTCCAGACCTCCTCAGTTTAGGCATGACTCCTGATTATGAGAAAAACAGACTTTTATACATTAGAAACAATCAACTAAGGCCAGTTAATTAAAAGGAAATAATGTAACATTAGGTAATCTGATGTCTAATTGAGGGCTTTCAAAGTTGGGAGGGAGAGAATGAGTAGGTACAATTCCCTGAAATCAGAAAAGGAGGTATTCCCTCTCTCCCCCAAGTGTCTGTGAACAATCAAAATAACATGGAAATATTAGATCTATATAGGACCAGTTTTCAGACAAGTCATATAAGATCACATGAGATGTACCTGAGAAAACTCCTTGCATCAGTCTTTGGATTTTGTCAGCATAACCTAGGTCCTTAATTAAGGTTCTCTAAACAGGGAATAGAAGGGATCCAGCTTCCCAGTCATGCAGGGCTAAATTCACATAATGCAACACAGTTTTATCTCAACTTCCACACCTCAGAGGACAAAAGTTGAACTAGACCCACAGTTGAATAAAAAGTGAGCTCTGCTAGCTCCAGAATTGAGTCACAAGATGGAAGCAGTGTGGTTCACTCAATTTCCACAGTTAACCACTAATTCCCCCAATTTCCTCAGAGGTAACAACTAAAAATATCTGAGATATATGATTTATAGGGTTTCTATGCCTCCACAGTGCTGCAAAACTGAGAAAAAAAATTGTAGCAGTTAACCAACTGGTTGGGAGTGTTTCATTTTTTGTAGCAGGACCAGCTGATACAGAGCTTAATGAGATCTTAGGAATTATTTTGTCCATATCTTTCATTTAATCAGTGAAGAAACAAAGGCCCAGGGAGATACTGCAATTTAAGCACATTTCTACAGATTAATACAAAACTGCTATGAGATTTGAACTCAAGTCTTTTGCTTTTGAATTCAGCACCTCTTCTGCTATATAATACCATATTGACTCATCCTTTGAGAATCACCTGGCAGGATAAGGTACCAGACACTGAAGTCCTTGCTTGAGCTGAACTTCCAAGCATTCAAGCTATGCTTCAGAGAGCACAACTCCAATGGGTTGGCCATGTTGTTCGAATGCAAAATGTACGCTTGCCAAAAAGACTATTTTATGGCGAACTCACATGGAGCAGGCGATCACATGGTGGTCAAAAGAAGCCATCCAAGGACATTCTCAAGATCTCTCAAGATCTTTGGATTTGACAGTGCAACATGGGAGACAATGGCACAGGACTGCTCAGCATGGCATGTCCACATCAGAAAGGGTGCTGTGTTGCATGAGCAAAGCTGAATTGAGACAGCTTAGAGTAAATGTAGGGTGGGCAAATTTGGAGCATCCACCCCAAATATTCACACGGACTATATGTGCCCAACCTGCGATAGAGCATTTCGAGCTTGTATTGGTCTGATCAGCCACAGTCGGACATATTGAAATTTCACTTTATCATGGTAATGTCATTTTGGTCCTCTTTGAGAACAAGAGATAACAACCAAGCAACCAAACATATTGACTCTAAGGGAAAAGAACTAGAAACATAGCATACTTACATAGCAGAAGCTATCCTGGGGCAATGGTGCTAATCCAAAGAGCTACAGGAGCCATAATATATTTTGTAATATATGGTTAATAATGTATCTAAGGCTCCCTTTCTGCATGGTTTTGAGAATGTTATCTAAACTAACAGCCCTAAGGGAAATGTGCTTTGGAGGAAAAAGAAACAAATTCAATAATGGCGAATGTTGCTACATCCATATGCAATCTGTACCAGACAATTTAGCAATTATATTGTCTTGCATTATTTCCTAATTGCTTCTTTTTTGTTAGTCAAGCCTCCCTAACTACATTATTAAGTTTTTTGCAAATAAAACACGTATCTTTTTCTTCTTCAGGGATTACAGAAGGTTTAGAAATCAGTAGAAGTTTTAGAAATATCAACCAACCAGAAGTATTTATTAAGTGCTTCAAATGCCAGTGACTGTGCTAGGTACTGGAGATGCAAATACTAAAATTAAATAGTCCTTGTTCTGATAGTAAGTGTTACTTGATTGATAAATGATGAATTTCTAAATTGAATATAATTGATGTGTGTGCTAAGTGTGGATAGAGTTCCTGATGACCTAATGAGCTTATGTATCAGAATAATCCACGTTTTCATGGTGACATATAAAAAGGTAGCTTATAGAGCCTTTAGATCTCTTCTCATTTCATCTCCTGGGGAGCCCTAATGAACATAGTACATGATAAGTGGGGTGAAGTATCTTCCCTCCAGGAGGCACTAATGGTTTACTTCGGACAAAGAAAATCACTGGATAAGCTACATGTGCTAAAATTCACATGACCCAGGGGAAAGATCTTAGACCTCAGGAACCAAACAACAATTCTTCTTTTGGTGCTAAATATGTAACCTTCTCAGTTAGCAGCAGCTGAGGCAGAGGTGGATCATCATGAATTCCAGTAGAAGCAGATGGAAGGGACGAATGTCTGTATGCCTGCACATCTTTGCTTGGTTTTGCTATGTGCCCCTTCTGGAACTCATTATACCCCATCTTTTTCTTGGCAGTTGCTTTCTTTTGGAACAAGATGCCGCCATACTTGAGAATGAAGATAGGATGATAAATTACTTAGGACTCAGAACCCTCAAACTCCCTTGACATTCTTGTATTACGAATCAAGTGTTAATGTTATATCAAGAAAGAGATCACTGTGGACTGAGTTGGACAGAGTCAGCTTTATGGAGGAGGGAGGGTTTGGGGCATACAGGCTGAAGACTATTCTCTAAGGATCCCTTTGAGCAAGAGTTCTTAATAATAGATTTCAGGGGATCCACAAACTCGAATGGAAAAAAAATGCATTTTTATTTTCCCTAACCTCTAAAATGAAATTTAGTTTCCTTCAATTATTTAAAAAACATTTTTTTCTGAGAAGGGGTCTATAGGTTTTGCTCGACTGCCAAAGGGAATCCATCAAGCAGCCAGGCAGCCAATGAATACTGGAAATATTCCAAAACTATTCTACTACCGCGAATTCTAGCAAGAAAATAGTAAAGGAACACTGGGTGAATTAAAATGGAGGAAACCCATACAACTTCATTACTTTTGCTGTTTTTATTAACAAAATTGCTCTTTTGAATTAAAATTTACATTCATAACTTTATCTTGACCCAGTCGCTCTCTTTGGACACTCTTAATACAGATAATTTAATTAGAAAAAGCCAATAAATTTCTAATATTAAAATTAACAGGAAAATAGAGGTTTTAATATTCTTTACAACTATATTAATTGTATTGCTAATATTTTATTCCATCTTTATTTTCTTGAGAACATCAAAAAACTAACTTGATTTTGTAAAAAATAAAAAACTTCTAAGGGACCTAAAAAGGCTATCCAGTTAATTAGTCCAGACTCCCAATCAAACCATGTTACCATCCCCAACTCTATACACACCAACACCATTAAAAAAAGCTTTAGTAGCTCCCTCTCACATGTAAGATCAAAATACAAAAACTACAGTCTGTCATTTAAGCTCCTCTGTAATCTTCCCTTTCCAGTTTTATTTTATCTCTCTCCATTTAAAGCTCACTCTATTTTGTTCAAGCTGACTTTTTCCTTGCCCTGCATTCACAATTCATCTTCTACCTCCTTTCCTTTGCTCAAGATGGCCACCATGTATGGAATGTATTCTCTCCTCTTCTCTACCTCAGAAAATCCCTTCATCCCATCAAAATACAGTTCAAATATCAATTCCTACACACAGCCTTTCCTAATCCTGAGGGCTGTTAGCACTATCTGCTTAAAATTACTTTGTATACCTTTTCATATTTTGTTTAGTTACTGATACTCATTCCCCCTTGTGGAATGTAAGATCCTTAATGGTAAATTGTTTCAATTTTGTGTTTATATCCCCAGTACCTAGTGCAGTGCCCTATATATAACAGGCAATTAATATTTTTTTGAATAAAAACATTTTATTACTCTGGAAGGTTCTCTATTCAAAAATATTCACTATTGCACCTGAATAAAATTAAAACATTTCAACCTGATATTTATCTCTCTTTACAACTTATCAACAAAATTACTTGACCTATCTCACCAGACACATTTCATATTTCTTGACGTTTTGTTTCAGTAAAATTGGGCTACTCTCTGGCCTACTTATATGCCCAGTGCTCTCATTCTCTGTGCTATTACTACCATGCTGCTTCTTCAAAAGGAAAACCCAATGTACAAAGCAGAAATACAGCTTATCATTGACCTGTTATTGTCAGGGAATTCTGTAAAATTCCCTTCAATAAAGCTTCCAGATAATGAGCTTACCCTTCTGTGCCCAAACATAAAACACACAAGCATACTTTTGCCAGATAAAAATCTTTCCAAAGATGACTTCACCCAGAGCACAAGGAGCACGAGGACCCCAAGGAGAACACCTGAAATATTGAAACCCATAAGGGACATGGGCAAAATAGAGAAGATAAGTTTTACCAATATTGTAGTTTTGCTGAAGACCCCCCTTACAATTTAGTTTTCTATAAAGGGAACCCTGGAGACCTTGGGAAATGAAATATTCTCTCTGAGGTCATGAAGAGTTCATGAAAAAGGACTAATCTCCTCATTTTACATTCAGAGCCCTGGTCTCCCTAATCTTGTACTCTACTACTTAAAGATGCCCCCAGAAGTTACTACGAATTCCTTTATAAGCTAGTCTTTTCATTTACTTTAGTTTCCTGTTTATTTTTTGTGTATCTATCTTACCCTGTATCACACAGTTACCCAATTCTCTCCCCAGATTCCATCCACTTAGGCCTCCTCCCTAATTAATGCCTCATACTTGAAAATTATCTCTCCTCCTCCACCCTCATACCTCCCATTTCTTTAATTTCTTCATCCAATGATTTCATCCAATTTAACAAACATCTATTAAGCCTTTATTTTGCTTAAGGTACTATGTTAATGAGCTAATTGGTACTAAGGTGTTTATGATTTATAGTAATACCCCTTTTTAAATGAGTTGAGGAGGTTGAACATGATTATAATGTCTGGTTTTCTTTACTATTTATTTGCGATTCTTCTAGTTAAATGCTTTGCTATTTGATTTGTAGTTCCTGCTTATTCTTTTGATAAATAATGAACCCAATGGGGATTTACATGATATTTGCCAAATTATGATTAGCCAAAATACCCCATGCAGAAGTTGGAATAGCAAAGTGTTCCAGAATAGAGGAGCATCCCTGATCCTTGCCTCCTTAGATATTTGACATTTTAAAGAAGATTCTTCAAACCCAGGTGCCTAAAGTCATGAGTTTTGATCTTTTGTATATGTTGTTCCAACTCATGCATCAATGAAATGTCTAACTTTCCTCTCCATATATTGAGAGCCAATTCAGCCTTCAAAGCCCACATCTGATTTCACTTTCTTTTAAAAAGCTGTCCTTAACTATTCCAATAAGTATTAAATTCATCCTCCAATTAGCTCCTATAGCACTTTGGGTCTTTACCACCCAATGTAGCTTTTAATTTTACATCACTTTCTGTTGTTCTCTAGGTTAGTTATATTTGTCTTGTTCTCCCACCAAGAATGCAAGTTTCTTATAGATGATGACCTTTTGAAGGGTAGCAAAGTCTAGTGGAAGGAGTACTTGATATACTGTCAGAAAACCTTTGTTCAAATCATGGTGTGGGCCTTACTACCTTTGTGATCTTGAACAAGTCACTTCTCCTCTCTGGACTTTAGTGCCTTCCTCTGTAAGATTAAGGGACTGGACTAGAGTATCTCTAAGGCCCTGCCCACTTCTAAATGACCCTTTTACTTCTTTGTATCTCCAATAGATAGCAGCACCACTTTAATTACACAATATGTGTCCACCACTTTGGGAGTGTGAATAGGACCTGGGCCCATGATTTCATTAATACAGAGAAGTTTCCCAATAATGAGAAAACTCCCTCTACCAATGCATATTGGAACTCTCTGCAATTTATATCCTAGTGAACCAAAGAGTTAAATTACTTGACCAGGATCACGCAACCACTACACTGTGGGATTTGAACTGTGAATTTCCTGGCTCTGAGCTCAGCTCTCTGTCCTCAATGTCACATTGCCTCTCATGCATCCAGTAAATATTTGCTAATTCATTGATTGATTGACTCTAAAGTAGTAGGTCATGGGTACTTTGACATTCAGGTAGGAGAAATATTTTTCACTGAGGTATTTTCATTGAGGTACTTTCATCAAGGTACTTTCCCAACATTTACTGGACCAAACTATGTAGACAGTCTTCTATATGTTCTACATGTTCCAAGATAGGCACCATTTGCATGAAGCATAGGAAAGAAATATTTGTCAATGACACCCTGCATTAAGGGCCTTTCTTAGATTAGCAGCCTAGTCCCTAGAAGAATATCTTTTCTCATCTAGTGGCAAGAGATGAGTCACTTGGCCCAGCTCCTATCTTCTGTAGTGTGCAGTTCATCATCTCCTAAGCAAGGAAGTAATATGCTATAACTACCCACCCCCCATCATTGGCATTACCTATTACATTTACCAGACTAACTGGTCTTTTAAAAGTGCATGAGTTACAAGGGAAGGAGTAAAGACTCCTATGAGAAACTTTGCTTCCCCATCTTCTACCTTAATCATGTTTTACTGTTATAACCTTTATGTTTCATTTCTGCATTTCTTTACTTTTTTTTTCACAAGTGGGTTCATATGCTCTGCAGGAAGCTACTAAACTTATATTGAGGAGAGGAAGAGAAAGGCCATGGGATAACGTGATGGTAAATGTGATTGAATTGTGGAAAGCTGGAAAGCTAAGGGAAGTGAATTTGATTTGTTTTATTAGAGTCAGAGGCCAGGGGAAAAGAAATGTTGCTGAGATGAGATTTGAAGAGTTGGTAAGTGTAAGAAAGAGGTCAAAAAGGCATGCCCAGCACACAGTGCTATGTGTATATAGTGAGTTCTTATTAAAGGTGTGTATGTTGTGAATGTCAAATGAATGGGAATGAATGGGTTGTCGAACAGGTATAGGTAGAGGAATGAACAGATACTTTTCGAGATGTTTACAGAAAGTCTTTAATAAAAGGCAGCGGGATGGCAAATTGTTGCTGAACAAATTACAAATTCAAACTCCAGGGATGCTCAAACAAAATTGGACAACTAAAAGAAACACAAATGTAGCAGAAATTTCCCCCTGAGGTGGATGCAGGAGCAGCTAAGGGACATGACTAATGGTCAGCTGTGCACAGCAAATGGAAGGAAGAGGTCCAAATCAATGCCATATTTTTCCTCTTAAATCTGGTCCTTTTTTCTGTTCATATTACTCTCAAAAAATGAGAAATTCATCATTGCTGTGATGTTCTGCAAACAATTGGTCAGTTTTTCAACATTACTACATTTTGCATTAAATAGAATTTCCATTGAAATTTAATGAAATTATGGACATAAATGTAAGTCTCCAAAATGATATGCAAATAATTTCACTTTTACCAACAGAAACTCCAAACAAAATAACATTTGTCAAAAAAATAGACCCATAGATTTAAAGGGAACCTAAGATGTTGGAGGAAAAAAACCTTTCTCTTGATCTTGACATTATACTTATATTAATGTTGCCTAAGGTTTTGTTTTTAACTTTTTCTAGAAAGCACACCATTTTATTGATTTTTGTTCATCCTTTTTCACAACATTACTACATTTTTCATTAAATAGAATTTCAATTAAAATTTAATGAAATTATGGACATAAAGAAGTTGAAAGCAAAACAAAATTTCATATGTCTTCTCTATCAATTAGATACATTGACCATCTGCCACTAAAGTCTGTCACTAATCACAGCATTAAAATACAACGTTTAAAAAACCCATCCATTTGACCATTTTTAGCATTTTGGGTTATGCTCCACTTCATGTTAGGCTTTAGTTTTATTTTCACGGTTCTTATACGCTCATGCCACTCATTTTTACTCTTTCTTAGCTGTGTGTAGAGTATCTTTTTTTTAAATCTATGTTCATCATAGAACTGTCCTTGAAACAGTACTAGTTTCTTTACCTACTTTTCCTCATTGGAATTATTTGAAAATGAATAGACTAATTTCACGTTCAAGTCTCCATCCCTTTTGAGCCTTATTCCTTTTTAGAATCTAAGTCATCGAATCAGACCTATTTTACCTTTGATTTAAAACGTCTTGACTCCCAAAGACTGTAATATATACTGAGCAGTACTTCATATGGAACAACCTAGGTTTTTGTCCTAAGTTCTGAGGTCTGGGGGTGTGCCATTTACTTACTCCTCCCCATCCCTGCTGAGCACCAACCACTCAGCTGACTCTGCTCCCTTGACCAGTTCCTTTATCATCTATACCCAGGGCCATTAAGCCCCTTTTCAGAAATGTCATTTGACCAGATTAAAAAGCTAAGGGCTGCCCCCAACCCTCCAAACCCCTCTGGTTCCTCAGAGCTAAACCTAAAAAGCACACTATGTAGGATGCCTAAGATTATTATAGGATCAATGAGAGGATTAGTAGCACAAGTTGTATACCTCCCTATCACTGACATCCCCCCAACCTTTCCTTGGTGTCTCCAATACTGAGCACAGAGCCTCCTGAAAATGTAAATTCTCAATCCCTTTCTGCTGCTTTTTTCCATAGTGTCCTCTGGAAATCCTCTTGATTGTAAAACTCTCCAAGATCCTAAATGTTCTCCTTTAACATCACAGTCATCTTCCAATCACACCATCTGAGGACAAAACACCTTTTGCCACCTGCTCCATGGCTGACAGTTTACTTCCTCAAACCCCAGGACACAGAAGGATTCTAAACTCACATTCAAAACTCGCTGCTTTCATTTTCAGACTCCTCTTCTATCATCCTCATTCAGTAGCCACCTTTCCTCCTTTAAAGTTGACCATCTTTCCCAGGTCCCTGTTGCTTTTATCTATAGAATTCAAGATTACTGTCCCTCTTCCCCAATAAGATTCTCAATCTTAGTCTTCTCCTCTATTCCATCCTCTTTCCTTTTCAAGCACACTGACCTCCAAGTTTCCAAGTCTCCTACATTTCAATGACCTCTCTCTACAACCTGTTTCAGTCTTAACCAGGAGTGTTTAAATCTGAAGAAGCGTCAGAGTCAAGAGTCATCCCCAGCTCTTCTAACTTCTGTCTACTACTCTTCCTACCACCTTATTATGGCCCCTTTTTTTCAGAATTTGACTTTCAAAATATGCCTGGGTAGTTGGAGTTCCCCCATCTGCATCTCCATGCTAATTCTGTATTCTCTTGAGAAAAGTACTCTTCATATGCTTTATTTGTCTGATAAAAACTATCATATAATCTTATATAAAATTGTTTTCTTCTTTTATTCTCACCCCAAGGTACTCAGTGGTGCTTGTATCCTCATGTTTATGAGATTCTTTTCTACCTTCTATGAGATGAAATCTATATCATATCCCTCTCTGGGATAGAATTCTACCTTCCATATTTATGAAAAATTTGTTTTGAACTATGCCATTTGTTGAAGTATTTCAGTCATAACTACCATTCAACCCAAATGTCACTTATACCCCTGAAATGCATTTACCTCTTTTTGTTAAAATTGTAACTTCACTTTGTTTGGGCATTAGTATATATAGAAATATGAAGCCATAAGTATTATTTTTGAATATCTTCCCTGTCATTTTCCTATGAGAATTACTGAGCATCTTTTCTTCTCTACATATGTTGCATATGTATATGTATGTTTGTATGTATGCATATTTGGTGTGTATGCCATTCCTTACGTCTTTCTTAGCATCCAGTTTTCTAGACTCATTTGGGGATTGCTTCACACAAACACACGCACCCCATACTGTAGTTCGAAGCCTTCCTGCCCATTTTGGTAGAACCCTAGGAAGTGGGGTTAGAAAAGTTCCACTTCAGAAGGTTTGCTTTGTTCAATTAATGAAATTACAAAAAGGTAGATTTCGGCTTGATAAAAAGAAAGACTTCTTAAGAAAAAAAGAACTGAGCAAAACTGGAATACAGTGCCTTAGAAGATAGGGATTTCCTTGCCACTAGAAGCTTAGAATGGATCCAGAATGAACACTTGGCAGGAATGTTGTAATATATTCCCGTTTAGGTATGAGTCATATTAGATGATCCCTAATGTACTTTCGACATCTGAGATGTGCTAATTTTATAATTTTACCTTTTCGTATAATGAATTCTGCAAACTATTTTTTGTCTAAAGTAGGATAATTTTGCTTGTCTTAAAGCTACCTTCAAACTTCATGTCGTATTCTAGTTTAATGAATAAGACCAAATAAGCCCTTTCTTTGTTCTTTATGATTTAATTATCACTTTAAAAATCTGAGAAGAGTTCAGCTGAAATACAGGAAGGAAATCAAGAAAGCATATTTTAGAACCCATATTCCTCAAACTTAAGCAACTTTGGCCACACCCCTTTCAATACACCCTTCCTTTTGTAAAGCAGGGATATCCTTAATCATTGTTTTTAACCATGCAACTTCAAATACCTATAATGGAGGGGGCAAGGGAGCCACTGTTCATTGGAAGATGGCTTTGGTCTGACCTTTTATTAAGGAGATTTGCCCTCTGAAGTTTGGATTCAGGCAAAGGGCTGTACTTAAGGACCTAGAAGGCCACATGTGGCTTCAAGGCCACAGGTTTCCCACCCCAGGTAGGATGTCAGATACTCATAAGACTCTACCAACAAATGCAGACTAAGAAATAGGCAAGGAAGATTGGTAGAGCCATGAACAAGTAGCATGTTGGGAGCCTCCAGGGCTAAGAAAAATAATAATAGATGACATTTTCATAGCTCTTTAAGGTTTGCAAAGCACTTTGTGAATATTAAACCTCATTAACCCTGAGAGATACATGTGCTATTATTATCCCTATCTTACAAATGAGGAAACAGAAGTAGGCAGAAGTTAAGTGACTTGCCCAGGGTCACATAGCTAGTAAGTGTCTAAGGGAGAATTTCAAATCAGGTCTTCCTGACTTCAGGTCCAGTGGTCTCTCCACTGAGCTGCCTGACTGACTCTGCAAACAGAAACATAGCCTTCCTGCTAGCCATGGGCAATGTGGATTCAGTGAAGGAAGATGGCCCCTCCCAGGATAAGTCAATCATGCTGCTAACTCAAGCTTTGGATACTAGCTCTCTCAGAAGGGTTGAGTAATAAACTCCTCCCAAAGCTTTTCTTTATAGAAAATGTTAGACTTCCAGTTCACTCCACACTGCAGTTCTGCCTGGGAGCAAGATAACTCCTTACAGTTCTCTTCCACACCCTTTCCAGTTTCCTTTTTGTGTTGTCTTCCCAAATTAGATTGTAAACTCTTTGAGGGCAGAGGATGTTCTTCTTTTTCTTATTTTAATCCCTAGTGCTTAGCACAGTGCCTAGCATTTAGTAGGTTTTTAATAAATTGCTTATTGTATTGTATTGTAATTGCATTTAAGGTAATGGAGAGGAAACTGGAACATCTTAAAGGACAATGGAGCTGAAGATGCCAGCTTTGTTACCTGCCCTTACTGCTTGGGTTCCATATATTACAAGATGAGAAACCCAGGGGATTTGGTTTGTGTTGGACACAATTAATAATCCAGAAGTGAAACCAAGGTAAAATTATCCTCAAGGAGCTATCGAAAACTCCTTTCTGATACTAAGTTCCCCATGGCAAGGGCTCTGTCATTTGAGTTGTCCTAGTAAGAAAGTTGCTATTGTCCCAGTGGTTTCCTTCCTTTTGTCTTATGTAGATGCTTCAGTATTTGACTTAGGATTGGTTTATGTCTAGTTTGTGAGTAGGGGGGAGGGGGAGGAGTCTAGCTATCCAGCTATGAATCAGATAATTACAATTACTCCAAATACCCTCCCTACTTGAGTCTGAAGGGTAGTAAAGGGTCCCAGAGTTCAGGAAGGTACTTATTACACTCACACATTGTGTGTTAACCCCTTATTTGTCCCTTCTAGGCCATGGCTGGCAGAAGGAAAACAGAAGGGCAGCCTCTAGTTCAGACTCTCCAGGCATTGCCATAGATTTCATTTCCATGACACATTCTTTTGAAGAATTCAATCAATGAAGAGATCAACAAGCAGCTTTTCATTCCAACACACAGCTGCCCAGCAGATATGTTGCCCCTGCATCTGAGAATCTCAGCAACTGATCTTTTATTCCAGCTACCCTGCAGGATTCAATCAACCAAGTCACTTGGAAGAGACATCAGGTTGTCTCTAAGTTAGCTGTGTACTGAGTGAAGTTGGCACAACTGTGAGTCAGAGGTATGAGGTGGGCACTGACTTTTTCAGACCTATGGAATCACGGAATCACAGAATGTCAAGACTGGAAGGAACTTTAAAGCTCATGTAGTACAACTCCTTCATTTTATAGCAGAAATATCCGAAAACAAGAGAGGTGCTTAGATTAGAGATAGCATTTTTGCTTCTAGGTACTGAGATAGCTGGCATCTACTTCATTTTTAAAATCACAATGCATCAAATCTATTTGGAAAGAGTAGAGGAAATTGGAGAGATCGAATATTCCCAAAGGGTTAGAGAGGACATTTTCTGAGAGTTGTGTGTTTTGGCAAAAGAGCCTCAGCAGTAGTGGCTGAGCAAATCTTTATATTCATTATGGGCTGGGGGGTAGAGGGGAGGAGGAAGGTAATCTTTCCTCTTAAAAATGCAGTTTTGGCCTTAACAACATCTTGTTTTCTATGTGCACAGGCTGTTCACCATTTATTACTTGGTTTCAGCCTCCAGGGATATGTATCTTCAAACATTTTTCATGCTGAGGAAGATTTTTTTTTTATTAAAACAAAATCAGGGAAATGAATCTAATATGAAAAACATTTATCTTGGATGTCCAAAGCAAGAAAAGGCTTCTGTATCACAGTACCTTTCATGAGTGCAGCAGAGAAGACAGAAGGAATCCAAAGACCACTAAGAAACAACTTCACCTTTTGTGGCTAGAGAATGGGAACCAAACTTAGTGAGCTGCCATCAAAGCATGATTGTGCATTTTTTTAGCCATTCCTACTTTATTTGCTTAGTGCTTATTTGATTTATTTCTCAAGTGCCTATTGCCCTGGGGCCCATGGGCATGTGAAGGAAATAAAAATTCAGCTCTTAAAGGAAATGCAGCAACTAAGCCTCCTTCTTAAAGAGACCCTGTATGACGCATAACTAAGGAAAACAGGACAAAAAGTGTGGCCGACACTGTGTTCTGAATGCCATCCCTAAGAGAGAAGAGAGAATTAACGAGAAAAGGATGGCCTTACTCATAGCTCAGGTAGATAATTAACTGCTTACATGGTGTAGTACAGGAAAGTATAAGAGAAAAGATAATGGACTCAGAGTCAGAAGACTTAGACTTGAGAATTGTATCTGGCACTTACTATAAGAAATATGATCTGAGACAGGTCACTTTTCCTCTCTGTGTCTGATCTAACAAAAGGAGTGATGTCTAGGTCATCTCTAAGGTCCCTCCTAATTGTGAATTCTGATTCCTACCTCCAGAAAAAAAGTCACACCCAAAAGAAAAGATTCCTTTCACTTACTCATTATGGTTGTGATGTACAGTTTGTCTTTTGTTCTCCAAGAGAACCATGACATCAGGGAGATGCTGACCTAACTTGCAGTTGACTGACTTGAGTGAGGGAGGGCCATGCAAAGACACTAGCCTCACTTTGTCCTTCACAGCCATCTGGGTCCAGAGTCCAGCTATCAATAAAGAGGACTGGACCAGGACACGGTTGGAGACCCTGTCCCTTTTTAGCTAAGATCTTTTCAAATTCTCACTTTGAGTGAGGTAACTCCCACTCAATGAATGGGCCCTCTTTAAGAAATAAGTCAAAGAATGACCCTTTTAATGAAAATTTTAAAAAGTCAAATTGGCAGGGGAAGACCAGGCCAAAAGAGAAAGAGTTTCTATTTATATTCACTCTGAGCCAGGAGGGTCCGAAAAAATAACTATTAAGTGGTGCTTGGGCAGGGACCTATTGTTGTCCAATCCATGAGACCCAGAGTGAATTGAGTTTAAGGCTTGGTCTTTGAGAAAGCTATCTAGCCTATCAACTCCAAGTTAACTAGGAAGCTTTCAGCCATCAAAATTTACCTGCCTTTAGGCAGAACACCCTCCTTATGATGATAACAAAAATCTATAACTCCAGATTGAAGGAGGAAATCCTTCAGGAAAGAACTTTAAATGCAAATGTTACTAGGAGAAATTTTTATTAAGCATCTACTTTGTACAGAATATTGTGTTAGATGGAAAGGGGGAAAGACCAGCTGGCAGTAAAGATGGCAGAGAAGGAAAAGCAGTATGGCCCAGCTCTCTACCACATCAACTCTAAAAAAGATAGAGCAAGAGCACTGGAAGTGGTGATTAAGAAATCTAAGAAAGTACTATAGTGTGCCTTTTATTTATCCTAGTTCAGCACAGAATGGTAACCAGAGGCCTGCTAATGCTGGGGAAAAGTTTCAACAAGGAAGATCAGCATAGGTCCTTTCAGTAGATGGAGGAGATTGGGGCCTGCCATTGTATATACCAAGGCAGGAAGCACAGAACAAAAGTGAACTCACACTTGTGTCACCTCTGATCCCAGACTTGGGTCTACGAACTTTCTAGCAAGAAATTGGACATGGTCTTATGGCTGTGTACCACCTAGGAGGGGTAAGCCTATAGCTCTGTTTCTCTGAGCCTACCGAGCTTTCTATCTGACTGAGCAAGGACCAGTAGCTGTCTACCAAACTTCCAACCAGGGACAAGCCTGCAGTTGAAACTGCGAAGTTCAGACTAGGAAGATAGTGATCATACTACCCCCTATATCAAAACACCCACGACTGGAGGGACACTGGCTCTCCAAATGGCTCTCCAAAAATATATGATACCCTTTTAAGTTTGATTTGCCTTATTAACATTTCTCCATCATTTTCATAAGTCTAGACAGTCAACAAAACAGTAAATCAAGCTTTGATTTGTATCGTTTACCTGTTTCCCAGGTATAAATGCTCACGATAAAAATTTTAAGAGTTAGCTCTCATAAGCCAGAATGAATTGGCTCTAGTACACCCATGCCTAGGAATCTAAAAGTGTGCAGCTCATTACTCTGAGATCCCGGAAAAATACAAGGCTCCATAGCTGAAGAAAGCAGTGGCAGAAATACAAATAAGACAGATCTGTACCAAACACATTTCTTCCAAAGGTGTTCAGAGATTGACCCTAACCCAAAATTCTAATTCAGAAGGTAAAGAGGGCAATATGTGTAAAAAACAACCAAAAAAAACCTGATAAGGAACTACTATGGAACCAGGAATGCCTGAGAGTCAAAACTCAGAATCCATCTAAAACATCAAATAAAACACAACTTGACCACAAGACCAACTTGAATTGCTGGAAAAGAAAAATGAAACAATAGTCTTAAGATGATATTATAAATACAATAAGAGATCAGGAAGAAGAAAAATCAACTGCTGAGTATAACAAGTACAAAATCCTACTCTACAAAAATTAAAATATACCAAAATGAAATTTAATGACTCTGTGAGGTAATAAAAAATATTATAACTAAGTCAAAAGACTTAAAAGTAGAACTTTTGCTTCTGAGTCCCACAACTTGCTATTCATTTGGCATGTTAACCAATTCTTCTTCCAGTAGTTATTTGGGCTATTTCTTATTTCAAGAAAACTACAGAGTTGAAATAGATGACCTACTTCTGAGGTCCTGTCCAGCTCTAGACCTATGATTTTATAATCCTATGAAAGGATTCAATATAATAGTTTAGGTTTAAGCCTTATTCCACCCTTTCTTGAAAAAAAAAACTTACCTATCACCTAAGCCATCTCTAAGGATGGATATCTTGGCCACTGAGACCATCCTAATACCATTCCTTTTTTAAGAATACCATTATCATTTTATCAGTTGTGAATTATCAGGTTACATCCTCATGCACCAATAGCCAGGTTTCATGACTATTATAGATATGGTAGAGTAGTCCACATTTCCACCTATTTATTCTTTTTATTTTTCATTTTTAACGCAGTTCTTATCACATAAAACAATTCCAACTTTTGGTCAGGTGATACTTCTTTTCAAAACATTTACAATATAGACCACAAAAGAATTTTTCTTTTCCTTAAAACATTAACCAACTGAGACACAAATAATATTTATGTATGCTAACTTCACAAGCCCTTGACCTAATTGTCTCCACAGTATTACTAAGAATTAAAGGACCCTAACTTGTTGTTTTTGGTCTAAAGTCCTAAGCCTAATAGCTTAATTTTAGACTTAACCTTGGGTGTTCCCCTACCAACAATCTATAATTTAATAGATCTGGTATTAAGCTTACAAACCTTTTGACTATAGGGAATTGCCACTAAGAGTAGGGACATTGCAGGGAACCAATATCTCACCAACTTCATGTCAATTCCAGTTAGGAGTAGATTGTCAACTTGCATTCAGTCAGGCTTAAAGTCTGCCAGGTGTCAGTGGGGCACCTATCCGTTTGTAAAAACAGGACTATAAAGAGAAACCTTTAAAAAAAAAAACCAAAGAATTTTTAAACCTTATCTATAAGTTGAGACTTTTCTTACTAATTCTTATCTGTTATCAATTCCTAAGGTTACTCTAACTTTGATTATTGAAAGACAAGGCTTAGATAGAATGCTTCTTTGTCTTTTAGGAAGCACTCCTCCCAGGATGACTTTAGTACCTCATATCAACTTAATATAAATCTCCTTTCTGTTACTTTGCCCTCAACTGTCTCTGCTTCAATTGTTCTATCTATTCTTTTAGGGTGAGAAGAACTTGAGAAGGAAGAGTGGGAATATTCCCCTAGGGTCTGCCAACCCATTCAACTGAACTGTACATTCATCTATGTCTACAGAAAATGGCATCTTTAATATATCACAATTGAATTAGAAGTGTAGTGAATACAAGACTCTACCATACCTATTATTTGGTTGCTACTTTAAAAAATGAAAAGAAGGTATTTGATTCAGGAGAACAAAATGCCACCTTAACTATTCTCCTTCTAAAGGGTATCACCCATGCATATGCCAAAATCATGAGCAATACCTTGAAAGACATAACAAATGAAATTACTTTGATAATCATCTGAGTATAAATTTCAAACTAGAAGTGAAACAAGAAGATATGTGTTCATGAAAGTTGTTTACCACCATTATGGAGAACAGTCAATGCTCAAAACAAACAGAAGATTCATTTGATGAAGAAGCTTCTTTTTGTTTGCATCAACCCTCAGAACACTGAAGATTCTCATAGGTAGATCCATAATTAATTTTTAAGTGCCTTAACTAAACACACAAGAAAAACTAAGTGGATGAACAGTACCTGTAGTCCAGGCTCCTGACCATGTTATTCCTTTAGAATGAAAACCCCCTGAGCTTATGAATCAGTATAAATACCCTGGACAGACCATAACGAAAGACAATGAGTGAACACAGAATTAAATAAGAGGGAGATAACCAACTGGGTCTCTTTAAAAAACTGAATTCTTCTTTTCCCTGAAAAAAACAGTACATCTTTTTACAGAACAGAATCCTCATGGGGATATTGTAAGTCATAGAATATAGTGAACAGAATCCTCATGGGGATGTTGTAAGTCATAGAATATAATATACTGTCTCTGAAAAATTGAAGTTAAGGATCAAGGAATGTGTAAAATGAAAAGGTATACAGTAGGTGTAAGCAGACAGTTGTTGTTTGGCCATTTTCAAAGAAGACCAAGACATTAAATGGTGATGTATTGATTCATACATGAATTGAAGCGAGGCAAAGTTGCCCAAAGTTGTCGGTCTCACTCACTCTTCCAGTCCATCCAGTGAAAGGACAAACGTCAGGATGACTGGTGATAGCCCAGGACACAATAGATGACCTTAGTGTCTTCGATGTCTGACCAAGCTCTAAGGGCTCCATGTAGCCCACTTTGTCTACCTTCATGGCCACTGGAACAAATTGTTCCCATCTCCCCATTCCACTGAGGGAAGTCTTCATGCGCTTGGAACAGGCATCCCTGCTTTGTCACTGATGGGTTGGAGGCCTGTCAGTTACCCTCAGCCTGGTTTAGTCCATCTGCTCTGATAGTTTTATGCGATATGACTGCTGTAAATGCTATAGCTTCTTGGAGCCGCAGGTGAGAGTTAAGTGCCAGGTAGACACCAAAGGTAGATGAGCAGCTCCAAAAAGAGTGTGACAAACCCTCACACCAGAGGGACTGGTCCTCCCTGGATACCCTATACACCCCCAAGCAGATTATAACACATTAATATAAGCAGACCATAACAGGACATTTCTTGTCATCTAAGAAATACATGATTGAGTTTAATGCTCCAGTAAAATATCAAAAGCAAGTAATAACTAATGGATTGCCTCCATGCTTTACTGAGATCCATGCAATATCATGAGAAGAAGTGGAAGGTTCCCAGCATGTTAAATGGAACTTTTTGCGGTAGATTTATGAAGCTACTTGAATAAAAGAGATGGCTCATGGGGTAGCCAAACATAAGCTGGCTGTGAGTTACATCATCGGAAAAACTAATTTTGCCAATGATCTTATAGATACATTGGAATATTAGAATGCTTTCTAAAAGAATGTCAAATCTTCCAGAAATTTCAGATGATACATAGGTTATTTTTAGCCAGTTTTTAAATAGAATACTCAATAAGTATATAAAATAGAAATTTATGTGTTTGATGATAATGACATACAAGCTTGTTATTATCATAATTTCTTCAAAGTTGTAGCAAATTGAAGATAAAAAGGACTAACCCAACCCTTACTGTGTGTCCAACACTGCAATTCCATGAGAGTTACCCCCTCCCAAAATAACAGGTGTATTCCTATCTTTTAAAGAGATTTTAAACTTGTTCATCAGGTGAGATTAGCAAACCAATCAGAAAACACTGCAAAATAGGGTCAAATCAACTGCATAATCATATGCCCCAGACCACAGTACAATAAAAATTTAAAGAGATCACTATGATATGGAATGTCCCAGGAAAGATTTCACAGAAGAGGTAGGGCTTAAGTTGGGCCTTGAAGGACCTGTAAGACTTGAATAGATGAAGAGGAATAGGAGGACACTTAAAGGTAAGGGTTACAGCATAAGCAAAAGCAGAGAGCTTATAACAAGCACAGTAAGTCTGAGATATGATGAGAAGACCAGACTGACAATGATAGTAAGAGCATTTTAGACAGGAATTGACATTAAGCTTAGTTAGTTAAGGGTTGGCAAATATTAGAGGGCCTTGAACAACCAATATGGAAAAATGATCCATTTATGAGATTTGTTCCTTCCTCCCTTCCTCCTTTCCTTTCTTTCTCTCCTTCCTTCCCTTACTGCCTTTCCTTTTCTTCCTTTCTTTTCTTTCCTTTCCTTTTTCTTCCTTCCTTCCTCACTCTCTGTCTCCTCCCACCCCCAATCTCTTCCTCCCTTCCTTTCTGACTTCCTTGGTCTTTCTCCCTACATCCCTTCCTTACCTCCTTTCCCTTCTTTCTTTTATTTCTTCTTTTTTTCTTTCCATATCCCCCTGAGCTATCCTAATAACCATTGTTATAAAACCAGGGCTGTAATGGGAAAGAAATTCTTAGAGAAAGTAAATTAGAGATAAATGATTTCCAAATGACAGAAAGGAGGTGGGGAGCCATTAGAGCAGAATGACATTTGGTAATGTTTCATAGCGGAAGGAACAATAAAGACAAAACTTTTAGTTCCACTTCTTCCATTAACTAGCTGTGGGATCTTAGACCAGTCATTTCCCTACTCTGCATTTCAGTTCCCTGGCTAGCAAAATAAAGATGCTAGACAACATGATCTCTGAGTTTTCTTACAACTCAAACATTCTATGATTCTGTCTTTCAATTCCTTCCACCAGCTGTTTTTGCATTTTCCAAAAGAAAACCAATTTCCCTGCTCTGTGTTTTTTTCTGCATCCCCACTTTAGCCAGAACCCCTGCTTGTGAATTATGCAAACTGCATTTGCCACCCAAGGTGAGGCTAATTAAAATGCTAAATGTGACTTTAAATGGAGTGTCTACCACCACTTCATCTTGTTACATATCACAAAGATTGCTTGCTTAACGCAAAGCATGCTTCCTGCTGGGAAGCAGCCATCTGTGGTACTAGACAACAGAATTTCATGCCTGGATTTCAAACACATGCCATATTTAACAGTGATTAACAGACAGACTGAGCGGATCATTTTTAAAGGCACATGGCAATTATTAAGCAAAATGGTAACAGATTAATGAGATTAATTGAGTGGTAGAATCTGTCTGGGAAGGAAAAAAACTTTCTGAATCTTATTCTACTTACAACTTTTCATTAGCACAGCTTTGTAGTTATAATTGTCATTCTACTTTTGGTTGTCAATGAATTTAATGAAAGGTGCTCCTCCAGAGGGTGCTTTCCAAGGCCTTCACCCAATCAAAGAATCTTGGAGCTAAAAGGAGTCTTAGAAATCATATGGAACCTCTCCATTTTACTTTTGAGGACACTGAGGCCCAGAGGATATAACAGACTTTCCAGTAACATTCTAGCAAGTGACAGAGCTCTGGGCTTTAAAAATCAAGGACTGTTAAAGCTGAGTTTTATGTTTTTTCAGCTTAATTCTTTTGCTACAAATTGATGGGAAAGTGGCTAGGAGTAGAAAATTCCCCACCTAAAAATTAAGAACTGGCACCCAGTTTTGTTTATCCCTACGGATTATACACACTTTAGATGCAGTCTAAATCAAAATCAAAGAAGAAAGTAGCACTGATCGTCTTTGTATATTACCAAAGTATAACTAGTGAGTGGACTGGGATTTTGTCATATTTGTCAGATTCAGAGAGCACACAAAACATCCCCCAGATACCCAGGGAATTGGCCATTTGTTTGAGGGTGGTACAAAATCCTTGAGGTCCAACAATCAATCAGTAAGTAGTTATTAAGTGCCTACTTATTATGCCCCTACTAGTGCAATGAATACAGCACTAGGCCTGGAGTCAGGAAGAACTGAGTTCAGATCTGGCCCCAGACAATTATTAGCTATGTGACCCTGGACAGGCCACTTAACCTCTATTTGTTTTAGTTCCTCTTGTCAAATGGAGATACTACAGAAGAAGGAAATGGCAAAGCACTCCAGTATCTGAAAACCCCATGGACAAAAGTCCATTGGGATCATGTAGAGTTAGACACGACTGAATAACTGAACAACATGAACAGAAGTGCCTACTATGTGCCAAGCACTAAGTACTAAGCATGCATATATAAAAGTAAGAGTATCCCTACCCCCCAAAAGATTATATTCTACTGGAGGCAGTGGGAGGGGGAGAGAGTATACAATGCATTCACAGAGAAGTGAATACAGGATATTTGCCAAAACCAATACAAGTGGTCAAGTGAGTACAAACCACTGGAAAATCACAAAAGGCTTTATTTACCAGGTGGTCAATGAGCTGAGCATTGAAAGGAGCTTGGGACTCTAAGAGGCTAAGGTAAGGGGGTAGAAAACATTCTAGACAAGAGTAATACTGAAAAGGCTGCAAAGGAATGGAGGTCAAAAATGTAATGATTTTTATGGAGAACAGCAAGTGAGTCGTTTTGGCTGTAGTGTGAGAGGAGAGATAATACATCCTGCCTGGATGAATAGGCTAGCAGCAGATTGTGAAGAAATACAAAATAAGAATTTGTATTTTGAATATTATATACTATAAGTAAATAGTGAAGCTTTTTTTGCAAAGTCAGACCTTTGTTTTACGAATATGATTTGACAACTCTAAGGAGAATGTATTGGATCTTCAAGAGGGGAAAGGTGGAGGAAATAAATATTTGTCCAGTGCCTATTCCATGCTAGGCACTGTGCTAAGTGCTTTATAAATGCTGTCCCACTTGATTCCCACAATAAACCTGTTAGGAAGGTTTGAGGTTGAGAAAGACAGCATGCAAAGATAAAATGGGGGTATATTACAAATAGTCTAGGTAAGATGTGAAGAAAATCTGAACTATAGTGGCGATGGTATTATTAGAGATAAAGGGAAAGATGGAGAGATGTTGAGGTGGTAGAACTAGCATGACTTAGAAACAATACATGGGGTGTGAGAGTAAAGAACCAAAGATGACTTATGAGACAATTCAGTCTGACTAAATGCAGATCCAGGTAAAGAAATAAAAGTGATAGATGTGGGTATAGGTCAAGATACAGATATAGATATGGATGAGCAGATGATAGATAGATAGAGATACAGAGAGATATAGAGATAGATACATAGATATAGATATAAGTATAGGAATAGATTAGATACAGAGATAGATATAAAGATGATGAAATTCATTCATGTCCAAGTCTGTTCAAATGTTTGGGGACTAAGGGAAGTTTTCACAAAAGAATTAGACAGGCTAATAGTGCCTGAAACAGTAGATCTTTACCATGGTCCATTTCAATTGTCAATAAAAGCAAAAATCAATCAGAAAGGTCCCTGAAACTTCCACATGAAGGTCTTCAGACCCTACCAGGAACAGAAAGGGAGTCAAGGATGGTCTTGTGGAGAAGTTCATCTAAGACTTGGCATATAGGGCTTCAAAAATTTCGATCACTCCTCCCAGTATAAGTGAAGCCCTGTCACTTGTACAGGTGATCAGCCTGAAGTAGGCAAGGAACATAGGAAGTTGGCAGGTGGAATGGAGGGGAGGCAGAGGTAGATTCTCACTCAGGAGCATCTAATTGGTATTCCACCTCTGGAGTCACAGTCAAGGAGGCAGTGGAGATCGACCAGTGAGGCTCCAGTTAAAGAGTCATTGTCATGGAAATTTTCGTAGGACTTTAAGGGATGAGCAAAAAGGGCATTCAACAGAAGGAAAAAAAGCAAATAGAAACAAAGAGATAGTGAGTAAACCCAGAACCCCTCCCAAAAATCAAGGAAGAATTTTTTGGATTATGGGTCACCAAAATAAAAAAAAAATTAAAAAATCAGCCATAACAATTAGAAGCAACTGACTCCTGTGTGATAAAATACCCTTCAAACCAATCAAATACTGGCCAGTTGACAACTCTAATGTGAACTCAGCAAGTAAGAGACTAAGACCTCTTTAATTTATCCATGCAGAACGGTAATAACATAGCAGTCCACAGCTCTCTCAGTCAGGATATCACTCTCTGGTAGGGTTTAATAGAGGTGCACTGACTGTATCAGATACCTTTCAGCAAATTTAACTCCATCAGACATACCATAAGGACTGCAGTATGGAAGAAAGACTGCTGGACTTGAAATCAGAAGACCTATGTTTATTGCCACTTTGTTAACTCAGTGAGTCATTTATCTTTCTTTGGCTTGTCTCCCTTTGGCTTGTGTCCTCTATGTGGGGGGTCAGAGAGAAGAAGATGCTATTATGCCCTCATTACCTACCTCTAAGATTGATTATGAAAAAAGCACTTATAAACTCTAAAACATTACAGAAATATCAACATCTAGCAACTGAAAATTACAATGGAGATCAGGAATATGAAACTGAATTTATGTGACATTGAAAAGAATCACAGACAAACAGAATAGTTCTTCTTCAGAGATATTTTGTCACTCAATTAATACTGCTAATCTGCTAAATAATTATTTTGTTTAATGATACAATTTATTTACCTCTTTAAAAATGATCTGTACCACTTTCTGTTAATTACTATTAAGTTTGGCAAGTGTTCAAAACTGTGTGAAGCTTAGTTGTCTGGTACCACAGATGGTGGCTTACTTACCAACTCTGTGCATCATACAAAAGGGCCTTCTGCCTCCTCCCACACTCAAAGTGCTAGATCAACGTACTGCAGGTAAACATAGCAACAATTACAAACGTTTTGTTATTTCAGTGGTGTGCAAAACACTATATTAGGATCTAGGGGGAGATAGTAGTTTGTATAACACATAGGCTTGGTTTGTTTCTTTTTTGTACCTTGTTTTGTTTCTTCCTTGTGGATTTTTTTAAATTTTATTATTTATTTACTCACTTTGTTTTTTGTTTAAATCCAACCTCAGTCACCTACTAGCTGTGTGACCCTAGGCAAGTCACTAAACCTCTTAGCCTCAGTTTTCTTATCTGTACAATGTGAATTATAGTAGTAACTATCTCCGTCTTTCGCTGCTGTGAAAATCAGTTCATTTATGTAAAATACTATATAAATGTTGACTATTATTGTTTTACAAATGAGGAAACTGAATCAAGAGCTTGGGTGATTTGCCTGGAAGTGGCCTTTCATGAAATTTTCCCCAAAGAGAAATGACCCAGGAGAGATATCATAGCTGTTCTTTTGAACCTCCTTTTCCATTTGGCTAATTCTGCTTTTTAAAGCATTCTTCTCCTCATTGGCTTTTTGAACCTCTTTTGCCAATTGAGTTAGCCTATTTTTCAAGGTGTTATTTCTTCAGTATTTTTTTGGGTCTCCTTTAGCAAGGTGTTGACCTGTTTTTCATGCTTTTCTTGCATCTCTCTTATTTCTCTTCCTAGTTTTTCCTCTACCTCTGTGACTTGATTTTCAAAATCCTTTTTGAGCTCTTCCATGGCCTGAGCCCATTGAATATATATTCTAGATGTTTGGGATGCAGAAGCCTTGACTTCTATGTCTTTCCCTGATGGTAAGCATTGTTCTTCCTCATCAGAAAGGATGGGAGGAGATATCTATTCACCAAGAAAGTAACCTTCTGTGGTCTTATATTTTTTTCCTTTTTCTGGGCATTTTCCCAGCTAGTTACTGTACTTCTGAGTTTCCTCTCCACCTCCACCTTGCCTCCAGATCCACCCAGCTAGTGCTTGGGGACTGAGATTCAAAAGCTGCTTCCCAGCCTCAGGGCTTTCGGTGGGGGCTGCTATTCAGTGTGAGATTAAGTTGAGCTGCTCGGGCAGGGGCAGGGCTGCCACTCGGGACTCAGTTCCCTCAAGGGGTTTATGTGGAGACCTTCAACAATGGATCCAAGCTCCTGTCTGCTTTGGGAGCTCCTGTCCGCTTTGGGAGCTCCTGTCCACTGCTGCCTCCGTTGCTGCCTCCCGAGGGGGCCTGAGTTATGGAGACACCCTGCTCCTCTCTCAGCAGGGTAAAAAGACCCTCTCACTGACCTTTGGTGCCTGTGGGTGGAAAGATCTGCATGGCCACTAGAGATTCAGTCCTTGAAGCCTGCTCGGAACTGCTTCATGGTTAAGGCAGAGCTGGGCTCTGCTCTGGGTCCGGTGCACAACAGACCTTTGGTGCCAGTTTTTCAGGGCTCTCTGGAACAGAAATCTCCTCTACTCCGTTGTTGTGTGGCTTCCGCTGTCCCAGAATTTGTTGGGAGTTCTTTTTTACAGGTATTTCATGGACTGTGGGTTAGGAATTAGCATATGCGTACCTTTCTACTCTGCCATCTTGGCTCCTCCCCCTCATAGCTGTTCTTAAAAGCTTGTCAGCTAGAAGAGAGATTAAAATTGTTCTATTTGGTCCCAGAGAGCAGACCTCAGAGCATTGGGTAGAAACTGCAAGAGGCAAACTTATGATGGATTTTCAGAAAAGCTTCCTAGAAGATATTTTCTTTTTCAAAATGCGATGGATTACCTCTGCAGGTTCCTTCTCATTGGAATCTTTCATCAAAAAACTGAACGATCATTTAATATGGATTCTTTTTCAGGCATGAGCCAGATTGAATGTCTACTGAGATCTTGTCCAACTCTGAAATGATTTTATCCTATGACACACTTAATCTTCAATATCCCTTCCCTGCATTGTGTAATTGTACTTAATTCATTTCAATAAGCATTTCAATAGATCTGTGCTCTCAACAATGGGGGTACTCCCTCCAAAAGCACAGATCAACATACCTTCTCATGCTATGGGACTCGGGATTTCTAGATGGTATGTGAAATATGATTCAATAATCTTGTACCTGGAACCAGATATAGTCTTTGTCAAACATACATCTCCCTCTTTGATGCTTTCATTGATATTAATAATAATAAGATTATTGAATAATTGTATTTCTACTGTTCCTTCCTTCAAGGAATTTTTAAAGATTCTGCCTCATATAGGGAGACATACTTTGTTGGAGGAGAGTACTTAAGATGACATTTGGTTTTACCAAAACAAATTTGTTTTCACAGTCAGCAAATGATAAACACAGTGGGATCTTGTATTCAATTCTGTACCTTCAGCCAATTTGCTGCTATAAAGATTTTGCCTGCTGGAAAAAATTTTTTGAAAACCTTAATTGTCAATGTTCTTTTACCTTCATCAAGGATGCCCCCAATACATGCACAGAACATTTTCATAAAAGCATTGGGGCAATAGGAAAGTCAACCTATGAGTCAGTACTTACTGATATTTGCTCTATCATCTTTTTATACTGGTAATAACATCCAGGACTGGAACATGTGATAATAATCATAAAATCTAGTTCTATAAAATCATAAGTGTTAGAACTGGAAAGAATTGTAAGGACCATCTAGTTCCCCCTCTACTCATTTTGCAGATAAGTAAACTGAGGGCTAGAGGAAGTAACTTTATCAGTATCACACAGTCATTTAGTAGCAGAGCCAGAATTTGAACCCAAGCCATCTGACTACCCCACTGTCTTTTTCATTATGCTACATTGTTCCTTTAATTATATATTGTCATACTGGAGAGGCAATGTGATACAGTGAGAAAAAAATAAGGAATGTTCTTAGAATCAAGTTTCAAATTCTAGTGCTGGCTCTGACATTAGCTCTGTGACCCTGAACAAGTCACTTCATCTCTCTGAGCCTCCATTTCCTTATCAGTAAAATTAAGATAATAATACTCTCCTCACATTGCCTCTATAATATTAGGAAAACTACTTATAAACCTAAAAGTGCTACAGAAACAAGTTAGTGTTAGTTACCATTGTTTCAAATGCTTGGGTCTGATCTCTCCAACTAAACTTCAAGTCTCCAAGAGGAATCATGTCTTTTTCTTCTACATTCCATTCCACCCACCTTACCTAGTAGGTTGAGCAGAGGGTCTGTTTTATAGATTCTTTTGATCTCACACAGGTTCTAGTAGAGTGATAAGCCCTCAGGTCGTATTTTTTAAAAGTAAAACAACTTTCTCAAAATCAGACTGCTAGTTAGTCGCAGGTAGAAATAGAATCCAGCGTTGAATATGGTTGACTTATATTAGCGATTAATATTAATGATTTGAGAAACCAAAAGCTAGTGAAATACAATGTGTGTATTTACTTGTCAATTTGTATATGTGTACATACACATATATACACCTGCATACATATTATATATGTATAATATGTTTACACATTTTTATAGGTATGTGTATATAATAAATCTCCTTTGCATCTGCTACTCTACCTGGTTTCAGTTCCTAGGAACAAGAAATCCCCCAAGTTAAACTCATCACTTCTAATCTCACCACCATCCTCTTAAGTCAAGCCTTGATTGGCACCACCTCTCTCATCCTCATCTCCCTTCTGATTGAAGTACCAAATTCATCCCAAAGCCTTGTTTTATTGAGTGCCAAAACTAGATTGGCTCATTCTAGTATGCCCCTACCACTCTCCAAAATTCAGAGAAATAAGTCTCTTCTCAATCAACTCTCCACACATTTCCACCTTGATGTAGGAAGCTTGTCTCTCCAAATGCTCAGCTTCCACCTGCCTAAGTTAAAGAGAATTTCCATGACAACTGGTTGGGAAATTCAAGTTTTTTAAAACACAGAGCAACCATCTCAAGCTTTCAGTTGTTTCTAGATGATTGTCAGCATGCATGTTATCACTGACCAAATTCCAAATATAGGAAGAGAAGAAAGGGGGTGGAGGAGGTGTTGCCCTTTAGGTTTATGCATTCATGTGGATTATCTAGTGGTATTAGCAATAAACACCTGGAGCTAGATGAAATGCAAACATCAGTCCTTTGTTGAGAATTTCATTAACTCTCATTTCTAATTCTTAGATATCATCTTTAATATGTTTCAAAACCCAAGCTTCCTAAAGAAAAACAAATGTAGTCTATATAAAATCTACTTCATTCACTTTGGCTTATCTCTCTAGCTCCTGTCCCCTAATTTCTACCATGCATTGATGAAGGTAGATGTCTTGTCTATAGTATTTTCACGCTTTGGGTGACTGAATGCAGCCATGGCAACTAGAGCCATAAAAAGGGCCAAGAATTTGAGTTTGGGAAAGGTATAATATATAATATAATTTGGGAGAGACAGAGGTGTGGTGAAGTTCAAATGAGATAATGGATGGAAAGCATTTTATAAAGGTTAGAGTACTATATAAATGATCATTGTTACTATTGATATCTAGTCACCAGGCCTCTAGTTTGGTGATAACTTTTTTCCCTGAGGCTTCTACTATATTCCTGCTAAGCTCTATCTTTATAGAACAACACAAGGATGTGCTGGTAAATATTTAATAAGCAGGCCTTCTTCATAGGACAGCATAATTGCGCTTTTAAATTTAATCTATACTATTCATATTTTCTTAAATCTTGTGTTTCTCCTTTGTTTTCTAAGAGGATCATGACATCAGGGAAATCATGATATGACTTGCAGTTGACTTTGATTTGAGTGAGAGAGGGCTGCACAAGGTCACCAGTCTCACTTTCTCCTCCACCAGCCATCTGGATGCAGTGGTCAGATATTCATCAGGATGAATGGAGATGTCCCAGGATGCAACAGGAAACCCTGACATTTTAGGTTAAGGCATTTTCAGGTACTCACTTAGAGTGAGGTAACACCCATTCAGTGAATGGGTCTCTTTAAGAAGAGCCATGGTCTCCCATGGTCCTCATCAAAAACAAAGGACAAACATAACCTGTGAGTAAACCAAGTTGCTTAAATGGGAACCTAGCCAGTTGGGTAACTCAGCTCATCCTCTCCCTCTCCTTCTCCTCTACAAAGGAAGGTAATGGTTTTTTTTTTTTCTTTTTTGTTAATATATAGTTTATTTTCAGTTCATAACATTCACTTTCACAAGAACTGGAATTAAAAATTTCTCCCCAACCCCCACCCCAGGACAGCATGCACTCCATCCACATTTTCCCCCAGTCTGTCCTCCTTTCTATTATCCACCCTTCTTTTATCCCCCTTCCCCTCTATTTTCCTGTACAGCAGAATAGATTTCTATAGTCCATCACCTGTATAACTTAATTTCCAGTTGCATGCTAAAACAATTTTTAACATTCATTCTTAAAGGTTTGAGTTCCATATTCTCTCCCTCCTTCCCCACCCACCCTCGTTGAGAAAACAAGCAATTCAATATACATATTGTCATATATGTGTAACAATGCAAAGCACTTCCATAATAGTTATGTTGTAAAAGACTAACCACATTTCCTTCTGTCCTATCCTGCCCTTCATTTATTCCATTCTCTCCCTTAACCTGTCCTCCCACAATAGTGTTTGCTTCTGATTATCTCTTTCCCCAATTTGCTGTCCCTTCTATTATCTTTCCTCTCCTACCCCCTTCCCCCTGGCCCTCCTGCAGGGTAAAATAGATTTCTATATCCAATGGAGTGTGTGGTATTCCCTCCTTAAACCAAATCTCATGAGAGTAAAGCTCAACTATTTCCTTTCATCTCCCTTCCTCTTCCCCTCCATTGTAAAAGCTCTTTCTTCCCTCTTTTATGTGAGGTGATTTGGTACATTCTACTTCACCCTTTCTCTTACTCCTAGTACATTCCATTCAAGAGTAAATTTTTTTTTTTAAATTTTCTCCCTTCATATTCAGCTCACCTTGTGCCTTCTTTCTTTGTGGGGGTGTATATATATAAAGGGGCAACTAGGTGATGCAGTGGATAGAGCAGGAGTCAGGAGGACCTGAGTTCAAATCTCACCTCAGACACTTGACATTCACTAGCTGTGTGACCTTGGACAAGTCACTTAGCTCCAGTTGTCTCATCTTGGGTCATCTCTAGTCATCCTGATGAATATCTGGTCACTGGATTCTGGTGACTCTAGAGGAGAAGTGAGGCTGGTGGCTTGCACAGCCCTCCCACACTCAAAACAAAGTCAAGTGCAAGTCATGTCATCATTTCTCTGATGGCATGGTCTTCTTCAGCAACAAAGGATGAACACACACACACACGCACACATATATGTAGGAGGGTATGGGTATGTATGTATGTGTATATTATATATGGGTGTATATATATATATATATATATATATATATATATATATATAATATGTGTGTGTGTGTGTGTGTGTGTGTGTGTGTGTATTCCCTCTAACTACCCTAATACTGAAAAGGTCTCATGAGTTACAAATAACATCTTTCCATGTAGGAATGTAAACAGTTCAACTTCAATGAGTTCCTTAAGGCTTCTCTTTTCTGTTTACCTTTTCATGTTTCTCTTGATTCTTGTATTTGAAAGTCAGATTTTTTTTTTCAGCTCTGGTCATTTCAACAACAATTCTTGGAAGTCCTCTATTTTATTGAAATTACATTTTTCACTGAATTATTATATCCAGTTTTGCTGAGTAGGTGATTTTTGGTTCTAATCCTGTGTCCTTTGACCTCTGGTATATCATATTCCAAGACCTTCAGTCCCTTAGTGTAGAAGCTCCTAAATCCTGTGTTATCCTGATTGCATTTTCACAATACTTAGATTATTTCTTTCTGGCTGCTAATAGTATTTTCTCCTTGACCTGGGAACTCTACAATTTGGCTACAATACTCCTAGGAGTTTTCCTTTGGTTATCTCTTTCAGGAGGTGCTCAGTGAATTCTTTCCTTTTCTATTTTACCCTCTGGTTCTAGACTATCAGGGTAGTTTTCCTTGATAATTTCTTGGAAGATGATGTCTAGGCTCTTTGTTTCATCGTAGTCTTCAGATAAACCAATAATTTTTAAATTATCTCTCCTGGATGTATTTTCTAGGTCAGATGTTTTTCATTCTTTTGGTTTTGTTTTGTAATTTCTTGGTTTCTCATAAAGTCATTAACTTCCATCTGTTCCATTCTAATTTTTAAAGAACTATTTTCTTCAGTGAGATTTTGAACCTCCTTTTCCGTTTGGCTAATTCTGCTTTTTAAAGCATTCTTCTCCTCATTGGCTATTTGGACCTCTTTTGCCATTTGGGTTAGTGTATTTTTAAAGGTGTTATTTTCTTCAGCCTTTTTTTTTGGGGGGGGTCTCCTGTAGCGAGCTGTTGACTTGCTTTTCATGATTTTCTTGCATAGCTCCCATTTCTCTTCCCAGTTTTTCTTCCACCTCTCTTCCTTGATTTTCCAAATCCTTTTTGAGCTCTTCCACAGCCTGAGACCATTTCATACTTTTTTTGGCGGTTTTGGATGTAGGAGCCTTGACTTTTTAAGTCTTCCTCTAATATGTTTTGTTCTTCCAAAACCTAAAGGATGGAAGAAAATACTTGTTCACCAAGATAGTAACCTTCTCTAGTCTTATTTTTTTCTCCTTTTTTGGGCATTTTCCCAGACAGCTACTTAACTTTTTGAATCCTTTGTCAAGTGAAGGGTATACTCTAGGTCCCTCTAAGCTCTCAGGTCCTCCAGGGTGGCACAGTCAAGGGAAACAAGTTTACTCCTCTCCTGGCCTGTGCTCTGGTCTGGGAGCAACTACAAGCTTTTCAGCCCAGGATTAGAAAGAAGAATTCTCTCTCCCAAGCCTCCACCAGCTCCACCACACCAGTGCTCCTCCTCACACCAGGACTGTCACTCAGAACTGAGACCCAGATGGGCAATTCAATTCCTCCAGGGTCTTTAAGCAGGGCTCCAAAAATACATGCTGCTGCCACAGTGACTACTAGCACCCTGGGACCAGGGATAGGGCTGGACCCTGCTCCCTTCTCACCCAAGTGAAAGAGTTTTCTTACTGGCCTTTGAAGCTGTCTTTGGAATTTGTGGATTGAGAAGTCTGGGAACCACAGCTGCTACCCATGATTCTGTGCAACTTCTTTCTTTCCCTTTTTCTTCTTTCTTTCTTTATTTTTCTTTTCTTTATTTTTCTTTTCTTTCTCTCTCTCTCTGTCTCTCTCTCTCTCTGTCTCTCTCTCTCTCTGTCTCTCTCTCTCTCTCTCTCTCTCTCTCTCTCTCTCTCTCTCTCTCTCTCTCACTTTCTTTCACAAAACCTTAAAGCCAGCTCACTCAGAAGCCCATGGATTGAACTACAATACGTCCCTGCCCAAGCTCCACTTAATGGATGTATTTTGGGTCCACCTGGCTTACAATGAATGGCAGTGGTAACTGTTTCTTTCTGGAACAGCAACACTGACGGTCTTGCCCTCCCAGCTTGATGTTTTTTTTTCTTCTTTTCCTAATTAAAGGGTAAATCCCTTGACTCTTAAATCTAAATAAATAACAAAACAGTAGATTTCTGAGTTGGACATAATCACACTGAAAATTTGACTAAAAGCTCTCACAAACCTCCTTACTGCTGGCTCCAGTACACCCCAGTGATTTTGTCTATTCTTATCTGAACCAAACACTGATTTTTCCATATACCTGTCACCCTAGCCACAGGAGGAACTAATATAGTTTCCTAAATCTGTAGCTTTTATTTTTAGTGTTTAGAACTGAAATCTCAGCAAATACCCCAAAACTCAACATTCCTAGTCACTCTCCACTCTGATAACCAATTCAACCTTCATGCCTCTGAAGGAAGAGTCAATAATACAAATCATCTTAGTTTCTAGAAGAATGGGAAATCATCACCCCATGAACCTCACTGAGCCTTGCCTGTATAGGAACCTGCTAACACTAAAGTTGACATTTTAGTAACACTTAGGTTACCATTTACCTAGCAATGTTGAGTGATTCATGAACCAGTTAATAGGACAGAGACTTCTGGGGAAGGTCTACTCTTTTATTTTTTTAATTTTTTATCCATTTTCAAGTTAAATACAAAATGAGAAAAGAAAAAAGGTCTTTTCATGTACAGAGTGGAACATAGGTGAGGATTCAATATAAAACAATAAATTTCCATTTCATGAAACCTATGTGATAAATCCTACACATGGTTTTCAAAGCAACCCAGCATTTCTGTACTTCCTTCTAAATTTTCTATTGTTCTCTGTTGGGCACTTTTAATTTTTTTCTCTCTCTGTCCTCTGCCCTAGAAAAGGTTACAATTAAACACAAATACATAAATGCATGCACATATATATCCATAAACCTATACATATATATACATATATATGTATAATCATACTATGCAAATTTCTATGCATCAGCTCTTTCTCTAGAGATAGACAGCACCTTCCTTCATAGACCCAAGTCTTCATTTTTCTAAATCAAACAACTCATCATTTCTTATATAACCACAGCATCTCATCACAGTCATATACCACAGTATGTTTAGCCATTCTGCAATTGAAGAGCATCTATCATTTTAGTCAATATGATAGGTATAAGTTATTTCAGAGTTATTTTATTTGTTTCTCTAATCCATAATGATTTAGAACATTTTCTCATATGACAATATAGTCTTGATTTCTTCATTGAAAAACTACCTGTTCATATCCTTTGACCAGTCATAAATTGGGATATGACTCATATTCTTATAAATTTGACAAAGTTCTCCACAAATTTGAGAAATAAGACCCTTATCTGAAAAAATGTCCATAAAAGATTTTTTTCCCAGTGTTCTGATTTCTTTCTAATCTTGGCTACATTGGTTTTATCCATACAAGAACTTTTAAATTTAAAATAATTGGAATTATCCATTTTTACTTCAACAATATTGTGCATCTCTTGTTTTTCATATATTATTCTCTTATGAGTCTGACTGATAATATATTCCAAGCTCTAAATTTTTTGTGATATGTCTCTTTATAGCTTGATCGTGTATCCATTTTGACCTTATCTTAATATGTTGTTTAATATATTGGTCCACACCTAATTCCTGCCAGACTGCTTTCCAGCTTATTCAACAATTTTTAAAAAAATAATGAATTCCTATTCCAAAAACTTAAATCTTTACATTTGTCAAACACAAAATTAATATAGTATTTTTTGTATGCTACTGCATATTGTATGTGTACTCTGTTCCACTAATCCACCTCTCCATTCCTTAGTCAGTACCAGATAACTTTGCTATTTATTACCTTATAATATAATTTAACATCTGGTACTGCAGAATCTCCTTCCTTTACATTTTTTTTCTCCTTAGTTTCTTTGAAATTCTTGATCTTTTTTCTTACAAATAAATTTTATGATTTTTTTTCAAATTCAGTAAATTTTTTTAATGATTTGATTGGGATGGTATTGAAAAAATAGATAAATTATCATTTTTCTATTATATTGGCTTTGCCTACCCATGAACAATGAATTTCTCAGATTATTAACATCTGCTTTTATTTGTATAAAGAGTGTTTTATGTTTATGTTCATGTAGTTGCTATATCTGTTTTGGTAGGTATACACTCTCAGGTAATTTATAATGTTTAACTGTTTTAAATGGTCTAAAATAATATTGAATAATATTGGTGATACTTAATATAGTTTCCCTATTTTACTCTTTAAATTAAATCTATTTTAGCTTTAACTTTGTCTGAAATCATTTTTACTACTCCTACTTTTTTTACATAATAAATTCTACTCCAGCCTTTTATTTTTTCTGTTTATCTCTCAATTTTATTGTTTCCTGAAAGTGATATATATCATTGAATTCAAATTTTTTATCTATTCTGCTGTTTCCATTTTAAAGGTAAATTCATTTCATGCACATTCCAAGTTATGATTATTTGTTGTGTATTTCCCTCTGTCCCATTTTTCCTCCCTATCCTTCTCATCCTATTTACCCTATCCCTCCTCACCCCTCTAATTTCCTTCTATCTGCATGCTACCTTGCTTTCCTATTCATTAATCCACCCAACTCTGGAAGAGTCTCTGCCTTATCTTCCCCTCCACTCCCCTCCTTAATCTACCTATCTTTCTGAGAATTTCTCCCTTATCCTGCCCCCCCAATTCTTAATCTACACACCCTTCTAAAAGTCCCTCCTTTATTCTATCCCCTCACCCTATGTCTCTCTAAATTTAGAAGATCTTTATACACTTCCAGATCTATATGTTGTTCCCTCTTTAATCCATTTCTGATGAGAGTAAGGCTCCAGCACTACAGCCCTCTCCCACCTCTCGCTTCTTCGTATCAGTTCTTCTTTTCTTGTCTCATTTGTTTGAGATAATTATTCTTTTTTATCTCTCCCTGCACAGTTTTACGTTTTAGAATCAGCCCATCACATACAGGTTCAGCCCAAGAAGTCTTTCTTTCAAACTACCCAAATAACAATGACAGTCATAAGAGTATTGATAACATTTTCACATATAAAATACAAATGGTTCGACCACTGAGTCCCATATAATTGGTCTTTAATGTTTACTTATATTTCTCCTAGATCTTATATGTCAAATTTTCCATTAAGTTCTACTCTTTTTGTCACAATTATTTAAAAGTCTTTCAGTTCACTGAATGTCTTTTCTTTTCATTCAAGATTATATCTAGCTTTTCTGGGTAAGTTACCCTTGGTCATAACCCCAGCCCTTTCTGTGCTACAAAATATAGTCCTTCAGTGTAGAAGCTACTAGGTCTTTTATAATTCTGTACATAACCCTGCGATATTTAAATTGTGTTGAGGTTTTGTTTTTTTTTCTGTTGCTTGCTATATTTTCTCCTTAATCTGGGAGCTTTAAAACTTGACAACGATGTTTCTGTAAATTTTCCTTCTGGAATCTCTCTCAGGTGGTTACTGATAAAGAAAAATCTATTTTTGCTTTACATTCTTGTTGTAGACCTTCAGGGCAATTTTTCTTAATAATTTCTTGTAATGTTCTATCAAGATTTTTTTTATTATAACTTTCAGGTAGTCCTAAAGTTCTTGTGTCATCTCTCTTTGATCTGTTCTACAGATGAGTTATTTTTCTGAGGAAATATTTTGCATTCTCTTATACTTTTTTTCATTCTTTTGGTTTTGTTTTATTATTTCTTGGTATATTAGAACATCATTAGCTTCCCCTGACTCAATTCTCATTTTCAAGGAATTATTTTCTTCCTTAAGTTTGTGATCTATTTCTAGTTGATTGACTTTATTTTCATGATTTTCTTGAATTGCTCTCATTTTTCCCTAATTTTTCTTCATTCTTTCTCATTTGATTTTTAAAATCCTTTTTTAAGTTCTTCCAAGAACTCTGTTGGGATTTGTGACCATTAGATGCTTCTCATTGAAAAAGGAGTGGCTTTTTTAGTTCCACTATCCCTCTAGTGGCTATCTATGGTTGGGTCTTTCTCCTTTGCCTGCTCATTTTTATTTTATTTTATTTTTAGCAGCTTATTATTATAATCAAGTTGTCGTCCGAAGATGTGGCGAATGATGCTTTAGGCCCCAGGTCTTTTTTGCAATTATTTCCTGAACTCTGTCCTGGGGCCCAATCTTGAGTAGTCCTCACCACCCCTAAGCCTCAGGTAGGGCCCCCAGCCACACTGTGCCACTAATGTTTTTTTTCTTTCTGTGGTCCCTCTGGTGGCTGCAAATTTCAGCTGTCCTCTACACCTTGGAACTGAAACCAGGGACTCTGTTCTGTTGCAAGTGCCCACAGCCATTAGGATTGACCCCTCTCTGCTACTGCCCTCACCAGGCATGTGCTAGTTTCTCTGCAGGCACAGCCCAGGACCTCATCAGTTTAGCACAGCTGTGCATGGAGTCCTTCCACAGTGGAAAGTCTTCCAGTCTTCTACTTAAGCACTATTGATGAGGTAAAAATTCCTGAAGCTAAGGCTGCCTCCCAACCCAGCTGCCCCTAGAGTTTGTTCAGAGTCAGCCTGGAGGTGTTCCCAGTCTTTTCTGGGTTCTGTTCAAATTTTCTTAAGGCAACTGCTTTACCCAACTTTTCTTTATTTTTGCTGCCCTATGTCTACTTTGAGGCAATGTTCTGTCTTTTTTTTTTTGGAAGAAATTTGGAGAGCCTGAAGTTCTCTGTCTTACTCTACTCTGTCCAGGTCTATTCTTAATAAAGGGGAACCATGAGGATAAGAAGGGAACTACTGCTCCCAAAACTGTCCTTTTCTGGAGCTTAACTAGAAACTGTATTTCTAGAAGGAGCAGAAGGGGAAAGCACCTACTTCACATTAACCCTACATTCCGGCCCCTCATCTTGTCAACATTCCAAATCAGAATAAAACATATGTTTGTGCTCTAGAGTGTGGATATTTTAAGAATTGAACTTTCATGTGTTATTTAGTCCATCAAAAATCCTGATACTTCATTGTGATGCAGCTGCTTGACTTGTCAAAAATATAAAGTGTAGATGAAAAAGGAGAGAGTTTTCTGTCTTTAAAAAAACCTACATTTCTGAAGGGGCTGTGGGAAAACATTTACTTTCATGCACTATGAATTGATCTAGCCATTCTACAATTTGGAACTATTTCTCAAAAGTTTTTAAACTGTGCATACCCTTTGACCAAACAAAAGCACTACTAAACTTACATCCCCAAAGAAATCAAAGAAAGAGGAAAAGAACCCATATGCACATAGATATTTATAGCAGTTATTTTTGTGATGACAAAGAATTAGAAATTGGGTATGGGTGCCCATCATTTGGGGAATGGATAACCAAGTTATGACTTATGCAAGTGTTAGGATACTACTATACTGTAAGAAATAGTGAAGATGTTAAACACTGGAGCGATTTGTATGAACTGATGCAACGTGAAGTGAGCAGAGCAGGAGACAATTTATACAATGATAATAATATTCTAAAGTCAAGAAATTTTAAAAGACCCATTGGCACAATAACTCCCTATAAATCTAGAATACTAATGATGAAACATATTGTCTGTCTCTTGATAGCTGATGGACTCAGAGTACAGACTGAAGCTTATGGTTTTCTGACATAGCTAATGTATCTTTGTAACAGATTTTGTTTTTCTTACCTTCTCAAGATATGTGGAAAGTAGGAGGGAGCAAATTAAAATGAAAATTAAATTACATGGTTTTTAATTATGTATTAATAGTGCCATGTCAGTGCCCCTCATGTACTTCTGCACATCATCAACTTTCTTCCATTTAAAGAAATAAACTTTGACAAGTATCTGACTTCCTCCCTAGGTCTACAGAAGTTCTTCTGCTAAGTGGCCCAACTTTGAGGGGGAGACTACAATGATTTCTTCCTGCCTAAAAGATCAAACTCAGATTCCCCAAGCAATTAAAACATTATCTGACCATTTCTTATCTATATAACCTTGTCTTTTAATAGTCTATAACATAAGTGCTCTGCTAGCCTCAGAAAAGTCTCCTTATTCTCTCAACGCTACTCATTATACACATACAAACCATGCTCTTTATGTCTCTGTACCAATAAAGGAGGCAATATTGAAAAGTGGATAGAAGGTTGGATCTGAAGTTAAAAAAGCCCATCTTCAAAACTAACCACTGATTTTTACTAGCGAAGTGAAAATAGACAAGTTCCTTAACCTCCATTAGCCTCGGTTAAAAATTGGGATAATAATGCCTCTATTATCTACCACACAGAGTGCTGAAGAACTAAATATAATGTGCTTTGTTAACTGTAAAAGTGTCACATAAGAATCAGTTATTATTATTGTCTACTGTTATGATTCTCCCCAGCTTCCTCCCTCAAGCCCCCATGACAATCCAACTTCTATATCTTTCAAACTATATATCAAATTATGCTTCACTGATTGAACTTTCCCCTTCATAACATGTGCCATGAAGATATCTTTTGTGTTAACAAAATCAATGAAACAAGAGAAGAAAACTTCAAGTAGTAAACTAGAGAGAATATTTTCAATAAATGATAAAAGTCTGCTAGTTAGGATAAATAATATATGTAGATAGATACATGCATATAGAGAGGGAGAGAGATATAGATAGATGATAGATAGATAGATAGATAGATAGATAGATAGATAGATAGATAGATAGATAAAGTATATGCCATTCCCCAAATAGCTATGGGGATATGAAAGGGATATTTTCCAAAGATTTCTAAATGCAAACCGTTACTTCACAAGTGTGTGAGAGAATTCATCAAATCATTAATACCAAAAAAAAACAAACTCACCCATCTCATTGGTAAAAACAATAAAAAAGTGAACACGGTAAATGTTGGAGAGTCTTTGGAAACACAGGCCACGTTACAGGCAACTCTAATTCACAGACTGAGAATGGGCCCACCCTTTCTAGAAAACAATTTGGAATTGCACGATAGACAGAAGACAAAGTCCTTTATATAGCAACACATTATGCTAGCAAAGAATCAGAACGAAGTGAATACCCACTGATTCCTCACAGACAGAATTCGTAAACAAACTGAGGATTCTGAATGAAATGGCATATCATCACAAAATATGAAAAAAATGAATAAGAAGAATTCAAAGAAACTTGAATGAGTTGATGCCACTATTTCTTACGGTTTGTTTAAAATAAAATTTCTTATATTGTCTCATCCTTCTTACAGTTTTACAGTTGGCTTTATATTCTAAACCTGGGCTGACCTTGGCTGCCATATCTATCTGCTGGACAAGTCAGTCAAGTATCTACAGAATAAAATCATTTTTAGGCTATTTTGTTACTGCAAATCATTAGAAGAGATAGACTAAAACAAAATCCATCATCACTCCAAGAAATTTGGCCTAATTGTTAACATGAGAAAAAGTTAATGGATAAAGAATGCCTTTTGCTCAATGTATGATAAACAGCTATTGTTTGGACAACCTATAGAATACCTCTATCATTAATTATAAATACATACTATATATTCATATATATTATAATACACATATAATATAATAAATATATTTATATGGATAAATATAAAATATTGATATGTAAAATATAATAAATATATAATTATAATACTGTGCTATTATTTTAGATATGTATTTATTTATGGTTTTTCATATGTGTATACACACATACAATATAATATAAATATGCCTCCAAATGGTAATGGTGGTCATGAACAGGTCATGAACAAAGAATTTTGTGGGAGTAGAGATATAAAGTGTATCATCAAAGAAATATATGACTGAAAAAATAAGTTGCCCTGCTCATGTGGCAAAGCAAATATTGAGCAAGAACATAAATCTGGAATGCTTAATGTATATCTTTGTGACATTAAGAAAATATTAAGGAGACCCCTAAAACATTGGGTAGACCTCCCATGGCAAACTTATGAGAGAGAACACTGATGAAGGTAACACAAGATGGACAGATGTCTTGAACGGTTTGAGGCAGTACCCCAAATAATGACCTCGCAGATCCATTTTTGTATTAGAGGATCATGGTCTTGGGGTACCAGACTCATAGACTGACATAACTATTATAAATTTTTATGTCAGAGACTCAGTCTCTGACATCTTTCCAGATAAGATAAGGATATATGATAAGCTAGATGACAATATAAACAGCTAAATTCAAATGTTATTAATGCATAAAAAATATTAATTAATTTATGTCAAGTTATGAAAGATCTCTAGTGATACTACATGAAATTTTTCTTGATCCTCTTTGTCATTTTTTTTGTTAGTGACTCAGATAAATAATTAATTAAGAGGAAGGCAGAAATCAAGATTATTGATTTGGGAATAAAAACATTGCGTCTGCTCTGTGTAAGGCACTATGCTAGCCACTGAGGATACAAAAACAAAAATAAGTCTTCAAGAAACTTGCATTAAACTGAGTTTATCCAACACAAGTTGATAAGAGTTGTGTGTGATAATTTGAAGGGAATTTGAGGAGTAGCAACTTGGAAGATCTGGTAGCATTTAAAAGAAGGGGAATTGAAGTTTGGAGCAGAGGATTATAAAAGTATAGAGTGAGAATGAAATGAATCCAAGACCTGTACAAAGGTACCAAAGGAGCAAATTAAATAATTCTATGTTCAGAAAAAAACAAAGAAGCCAATTTGACTGGAATGTGCAATGTGTAAAGGGGAGAAATATAAAATGCTGCCCAGGTCTCTGGCTCAAATCACACAGAGACATTCCAAGGGACATTTGGTGGTTTGAACTGTGAACACACAGACATTACTCAGAGTTCCTTAAGTTCCAAGGTTTTGAGCAGAACTTAAAAAAGAAGAGAAGAAAATGGATATCGGTGTCTTGTTCCATATCTCTGCTGACAAGCGAGGCAATGCAGTGAATAGAGCACAGCGTGTGAGGTCAAGAAAATCTGAATTCAGAATTGGCCTCAGACACTTACTAGCTAGATGCAAGCCATCTAATCTTCATTTTCCTCAGTTTCCTCAAGTGAAAAATGAGGACAATAACAGCACTTACTTTTCAGGGTCACTACGAGTCTTAAGTGAAATGACTATTAAGCTCTTAGCACAATGCCTCTTCTATCATGGGTTCTATATAAATATTCTCTCCTCGTTTTAGAAGCCTGCCAGGGAGTTTTGGATGACTATATGGTCCTCCTACCACTGAAGTCAGGCTGTATTAAAGCATTGGTCAGAAGACCAGAAAATACTGACCAGAAGAAGAGTCGAAAGGAGCAGAAAGCATGTCTCTGCAGAACAGCAGTTATGCCATCAGTGAGAAAACTGATGTCCCATCCACAGTCCCTTTGCTTCTCCTTCTTCCCAAGGAAATTGCCATTTTCCTTTTGCCTGTTCAGCCATGTTTTTCCTATTTCACTGACTTCGACTAATGGGGAAGAGGTAAGGAAAGGTGTGGGAACAAGTGCAAGTCACACCACACCTGCTCTTCCTTATGTTTACTGTCTATCCATGTTCCTGACCTATTTGATACTCATATGAAATTACACAACAATGATTGATTTCCAATAAATGAGTAGTTTAAGATTTATAGAGAAGAAGCTAAAGGGTAAAAAGATTCTTTTCCCTGGTGAAGATTTGGATAGTGTCGGATTGGATTAGCCTAAATTAGGTTAGGTCAGATTAAGTTAAATGAGTTATTTCTGCAGTTGTCGTTTCTGTGCACATCCACACCTGATAAAATGACTTTGAACCTGGAAAGAAACTTGATAAGGAAATAAGATTGTAGATGAACAAGTATAGGAGTTGATGCAATTGCCCTTTTTTATTATTATAGTTGGTATTTATCCTTGATCATAAGTATCAGAGGCAGAATTTGAACCCAGGTCTTCCTGTTTCAAATTTTTGCACTCTAGAAAGAATCACAGATTTAAAGCTTAAAGAGACATTATAGGATGAGTCTAACCCCTTAGGCAGCTAGGTGGTGTAATGGATAAAGCCCTGGACTTGAAGTCAGGAAGACCTGAGTTCAAATTCTGCCTTAGAGTCTTATTATCCATATGACTCTAAGCAAGTTGCTTCTCACTGTGTGCCTCAGTTTTCTCATCTGTAAAATGCAGGGTTGGTATAAAAGGATTCTAGGCTCCTCTTAGATTTATGATCCTTAATTTTACAGATAAAACCAACGAACCTCCAAGAAGTGATTCTCCCAGAGTCACATAAAAAGCGTTTGTGACTGTGTATGAACCCGGGTCTTCCTGATTCTAAAAGTTATGCCTCTGAATGGGAAGAATGGATGACCTTCAAAAGGAATGTGGCTTCCTCAACTGAGAAAAGTTATTCTGGATGGGATTGGGCAGCCCCTGCTAAAACTGGCTGGCTGATATGTCTTTATTCTAATTCAAATCCTTAAATCAAAAGCTGAAAGAAATTTTGTTATCTGGGACTGTCATTAGGATCCCCTGGATTTATCCATTAGCAGTTTTCTTTTACTAGAAGGTCTTCAGTCATGTCCTAGAATTTTTGTGCCAGCCTCACACAGTGACCTAAAAGAGAACTATTTACATTAGTGAAAGGGATGCCTTCTGTCACTGAGTTGGTCAATAAGTAACTCTATATTCTCATTGTTTTTTTAAAAGTATTTTATTTTTAATTTTTGAAATAAGTATTTCCATAACATAGTACAATATAAGAGAGGATTGCACATAAAACTACAAATCTACAATGCACAACTTGCTTTCAAAGTACAAAATATAATTAATGTAATGTAATATAACATAATGTAACATAAAATAATGTAACATAGCATAATGTAATGTATTTATATAACATAATATAATGTATTATAATGTAACATCGTAATGTTTTCAAATATACAACAAAATTATCATGTACCTTTTTTCTTCCCTCCCCCCTCCAACCTAGAGATGGCCATCATTAAACACAAATAGGTCAAACAGTAAAGTTATTCTATACATACTTGTATTTATCAGTTCTTTTTCTGGATGCAGATAGCACTTTACTTACATATGTCCTTCATAGTTAATTTGAGTATTTACAGTAGGAAAACAACCAGCTTACTCACTTAAAGTTGTTCTTAAAAGAATATTGCTATTACAGTATACAATGTTCTCTTGATTCTGCCCATTTTGCTCTTCATTATTCCATGCAAGTCTTTCTATATTTTTTCTAAAATCATTGAGCCCATTATTTCTTATAGCACAATAGTATTCCATCACAATCACATACCACAACATGTTCAACCAATCCCCAATTTATGGGCATCCTTGCAGTTTCCAATTCTTTACCACCACAAAGAGAGCTGCTATACACATTTTAGAAGATATACATTCTTTTTCTTTTTTCCCTTATAATCTTTGGAAATGGCTCAAGTAGTGGCAATGCTGGGTCTAAAGAAGTATTGGTAAACAATACTTTAATAAACTGTTGTTCTTTGGGCATAATACCAAATTGTTCTCTGGAAAGGTTGGATCAGTTTACAATTCCACCAATAATTCCACCCAATTTTTCTATATGCTCTCCAACATTTGTCCCTTTCTCCTTCTATCATTTTAACCAATCTGATAGTTGTAAAATGATATCTCAAGATTGTTCTATCCTGCATTTCTCTAACCAATAACGATTTAGAGCAGTTTTATATGACTATAAATTGATTTGATTTCTTTATTAGAAAACTACCTGTTCATATCTTTAAACATTCATATTTTTATAGATTTAACTAAGTTCTTTATATATTTTAGATATGAGAATTTTATCCGAAAAAACTGTCTATAAAATTCCCCAAAAAATTTATTTTGGCTTTCCTTCAGATCTTGGCTATATTTGTTTTATTTGTACAAAATCTTTTTAATTTAATTCAATTGAAATTATCTATGTACACATAATTTTGCTATGGATCTCTTATTCATTCATAAATTATTTGCATATCCATAAGTCCAATAAGAAATATGTTCCATGTTCTAATTTTCTCGTAAAATCTTGCTATATACCTAGATCATATATGCAGTTTGACTTTAGTAAATGATATGAGATATTGATCCATGCCCAGTTTCTGCCCTACTGCTTTCCAGTTTCCCCAACAAATTTTACCAAGCAATGAGCTCTTATTCCATAATCTTAAGTCTTTATATGTGTCAAATACAAAGTTATTATGTTATTTGCTGCTGTAAATTGTATGTCTACTCTATAGACATTGTACAATAAGGAGTTTTCTTTTTAAAAATTATTTATTTATTTTTAGTTTCAACATTCATTTCCACAAGATTTTGAGTTCCAAGCCTGCTCTGAGCCTAGTGTGATAGGCCTTTCCTGTCAGCCTTCTAGGCTGCCTTGGGCTGGAAATCTTTCACTCTGTCATTTTGTGACTTTTGCTGCTCCAGAATTTGTGTAGAGTCATTTTTTACAGTATTTTATGGGCTATGAGAGGGAGAGCTAGAGCAAGTCCACCCTTCTACTCCACCATCTTTTCTCCACCAGGAGTTTTCTTCTGAGACATGTAAAAACTCAGTGGCTCGCAGAAGCCAGGCCTCTACTTCCCCTCCCATTCCTTTTTAAAGATATCCAAGGAGTCTAAGAATGATAGGACTTGAAAAGACAAACTAATGAAGAATAAAATGATCAGAACCAGGCAAAACATATAGCAAAAGGTCATAAAAAGAAACAGCTTTGAAAGCTGTAGGACTAATGATCAATACAATGACTATCCATGATTTCAGAGGACTAATAATGAAACATGCTATCTATGAGATAAAGAGGTGTTGGATTTATAGAGTTCAAATACATATATTTTCATGTGTGTGTATGTGTGTGTGTGTGTGTGTGTGTATAATGGGGATAATAATAGCACCACCATCAAAGATTTTGTGAGAATAAAATGAAACATTTTTTAAAAGTGCTTCACACATTGTAGGCATTATATAATTGCTAAGTATTCATTGGTTTATGTTATTATAAAACATCTTTCACAAAGTGAGATAAGCTATAAACATTTTTAATGTAAGATGACTGGGCAATTGGGATTGTGCTCTCCTCAAATAACAGGTCAACTTGCCTCAGAGTGATATTTTTTAACTCACAAAAGTTTGAAGGGAGACCACTGAAGTCTTCCATCCCTAGCCAGCAGAGTCATTTGTCATATCCTGGAGCATTTTGAGACCCAAGCTATTAACAGAAGACCAAGGACTGAATGACTGGAAGGCAAATGACATCTGGGAGCCCAAGTAAAGACAAGAGAAGGCTGCAGAAGAAATCAGATTCTGAAAGGGAAAAGGCTAGGGTTTGTTTGTCAGGCTATTCATAGTAAGTTAGGATCTCAGACTAATGGAAAGAAGAAAAGTGCCAAAAATGCCAAGTTGAGGATTCCCAATGCTCAGAATAGACATTTAAGGAAGGGAGCCAAGAATAAGCATCAGAAATGATTCATTTATAATGCCCTTCACACCCTCATGCCAACCTGTCTTCAGCCTTGTTATATATTATTACTCACTTTCACACATTCTGCATTTCAACCAGTCTGACCTTCTCTATGTTCCTTACCCACAGTATTATATCTATCTCCATGCCTTTGAACTGGCCACTTCTGATACCTAGAATGCACTTCCTCTTTGCATCTACACTTCAAAGACTCCCTTACTTTTCTTGAGACCACACAAAATGCCTTTCCTGGTCCCTCCAACTGCTAGTGTCCATCCTCCCACCTTCACTACTTTGCATTTATTTTGAATTTATTCAGTATACGTCATATATACAGAGGTTGTTTCTCACAATAGAATAGAAACTCCTTGAGAACAGAGATTGCTTCATATATTGTTGTCTTTGTATTCCCTGAACTTGGAACACTCATTGACTAACATATATGTTCTTAATAATTGTATTAACAATTTATTCATCACTGAGTACTTAATAAATACTTACTAGTTGATTGATAAAAAACATAGCAAAGAAATTTCTTTGAGATAAAGAACAAGTAGAGTCCTAGGAGACAATCAAAGTCTAATGACTGGTCTGTATTCTAAAGGCTTTTCCCCTGTGACATCTGGTTCTTAAAGGTGATTGCCCTGCCAGGCAGTTGTCCAGGCTGATCCTAATGTGTAAGGCAAGAGGAGCTACATTGGTGGCTAAGATAAATCCATGAAGTTAAAGATGGCAATTTTTGCATTTTTAGACCTCCTAGCATCTAGTACAGTGTTCTGCACACAACAGGGTCTTATTAGATGTCCGTTGAATGAATAAATATGGATTGAATGAAATGATTAAATAGACTCAGTTGTAATAATGAAGACAACAGGAGAAAAATCTGGGAATGGTAGGAATAGATAAAAATTGAGTAATATAAAAAAACAAAACAGGAAGAACATAGAACAAAATTAGTATGACACATCCTTCCCCTCACCAAAAAAAAAATACTACCAGCTGGAATCATCAAAACCACTTGGTGCTGTCTAAGAAATAGAGATCAGTGGAATAGGTTGAGTACATATGACATATTAGTCAATGATTATAGCAGTCTACTGTTTGATATACCCAGGGACGCCAGCTTCTGGGATAAGAACTCACTGTTTGACAAAAACTGCTCAGAAAACTAGAAAATACTGTGACAGATGCCAGACATAGACCAATGCCTAACACCACATAACAGAATAAAGTCCAAATGGGTACACAACCTAGGTATAAAAGTTGATGCTATAAACAAATTAAGGGAACAAGGAATAATTTGTTTGCCAGATTTATGGAAATGGAGGAATCTATACCAAACAAGATAGAGAACATTATGAAATGCAAAATGGATAATTTTGTGTACAACAAATTGAAAAGTTTTTGCACAAAGCCAACATAACCAAGATTAGGAGGGGAGCAGAAAACTGGGAAAGAATTTTTACAAATGGTGTCTGTGATAAAGGTCACATTTCTAAAATATATAGAGAACTGAGTCAAATTTATAAGAATACAAATCATTCCCCAACTGATAAATGGTCGAAGGATAGGAACAGGTAGTTCTCAGAGGAAGAAATTAAAGCTATCTATAGTCATATGAAAAAATACTCTAAATCACTCTTGATTAGAGATGCAAATCAAAACAACTCTGAGGTACCACACCACACCTATAAGATTGGCTAACATGACAAAACAGAAAAAATAATAAATGTGGGAGAGCTGAAACACTAATTCATTGTTAGTGGAGCTGTGAGTTGATCCAAGCATTCTGGAGAGCAATTTGAAACTATGCCTAAAGGGTTATAAAAATGTGCATACCCTTTGATCCAGCAATATCATTTCTAGGGTTGCAACCCAAAGAGATCATAAAAATGGGAAAAGGACCCACATGTACAAAAATATTTATAGCAGCTCTTTTTGTGGTGGCCAAAAACTAGAAATAGAGGGAATGCCCATCAAGTGGGGAATGGCTGAGCAAGTTGTGGTATATGAATGTAATGGAATACTATTGTGCTATAAGAAATGATGAACAGGCAGACTTCAGAAATACCTGGGTAGACTTATATGAACTGCTGTTGAGTGAAGTGAGCGGAACCAGGAGAACCTTACACACGGTAATAACCACACAGTGTTTGAGGATTGTTTTTTATAGATTTAGTTCTCCACAGCAAGGCAAGGACCTACAACATTTCCAAAGGAGTCTTTATGGAAAATGCCATCCACATCCAGAGAAAGAACTATGGAATCAGAACACAGAATGAGGCAGACTATTTTCTCTTTTGTTATGTTTGGTTTTGAGTTTTACTTGTGCTTTTAATTTTTTTAATTCTTTTATGCAACATGACTAATGTAAAAATGTGTATAGAGCCTTTATAATATTGCATGCCATCTTGGGGACAGAGGGGGAAAGAAGGGGAGAAAATTTAAAGCTTATGGAAGTGATTGTTGAAAATTAAAAACAAATAAATAAGTAAATTTGAAAAAAAATTACCAGCTGGTAAGAGATTGAGAGACTCCAAATGACTTTGCAAATACCCTGAAGAGGAGCTGACTTTCTCTACCAGTTATTATGGGATTGTTTCCTTGTACATTCTCCTCACTCAACAAGATCAGGAGTTTCTTTAAATCAGGGGGATGCTGGAAAGACAAATAAAAGGTAAAGTAATTTTCTCAAGTCAAACCATTATTAAACTGTCAGAAAAAGGAGTCACAAGGAGACAGGCAAAGCCAACAACAGGGCAAATATTGTTTTTCAATAAGGTAGATGGGAAGAAGGGGAGAAAAGGAACTGAGTGAAATTGATGGAAGGAAACAACTGCCTTAACTTGGCTTAATAGAAAACAGAAAGCTATGGTAGGAGATGCTAACATCAAAATGCCAATTCCTCCCTCCACATCCTCACACCCATTCCTAGTTATTTGTTAATGCCCATGAAGACAATAGAAACTTCTATATTTACTTTGAGCCATCCATTCACACTCTACCCCAACCAAATTCACACACAAATTGGCTTTTTTCACAGTATACCTCTCCCACAAAATCTCACAATTCCACCATCCCTGCCACCTTATCTCCATCAGACACAAAATACCCCAATTACTCTTCATAGACCATTTGTAAGATTTATATACACACAGGAATTAATCACAGATTCGTTTCATGCTGTATGTTTTATACGCACTTACACATACCACTTCCTTCTTTCAGCATATGGGGTTTGGTGCGTACTATCCATAATGTCTTTTCACACATTATCACCATAAGCCTGACATACAGGCACCATCTCTTTTTTTCATACTCCACCACATATCCCTCTATTTTGTTCCAAAATTCTTCTAACTCTTCTTTTCTATGACAAATACTTCCCAGGTCTTCAAAATGCATGAGATTCACTATTAAGCTCTAAAAAGCTCTGTGGCCAAATTAGTTTGTTAAACTGATACAAGTGACTAAAGAAAAAACAAATAGTTAAATGAAGAAGACAAGAATTATAGGATTGAAATGCTAGGTTTTTGCATCTACTGCGAGAAACTCAGAATGAGAAGTATATGAGCTAACAGAGGGCAAAGTGAGCAGAACTGGGAGAATGATTTATACAATAACGACATTGTACAGAGCTCTGAAGTCCAACCATAATTCTAGCAGATTCACAACTGAACATGCTACACACCTCCTGATCATGACCTCCTCACTCAAGAAGCAGAATGAGACATTTGTCTCAGCACGGGAATATGCTTTCCTTGAGTATGCATATTTTTAAAAGGCTTTTGGATTTTTTCCTTTTTTGTCAATAGGGGCAGGGAGGGAGAGAAAAATGCTTATTAACTTTTCAAAAATAAATAGGAACTTCAGTGACAGCAATAACAAAGAAATGTAAAAAATTTTTCTCATCATCAGATAAAAGATCAGTATCATATGTTAACATATTGGATTGTGGCAAAATTATGAAGCAGCCTAAATCTGTCTTTGGTGCTCTCCATTCTCTCTCCTATATGCCCTTAATGTCCTCCTAGGATTCTTACCCCTAAAGCCTAAACTTTTTCCTAGGACTCACTGCCACAGGGTCTCAGCCTTAGTTACCTGATATGGTTGGAAGGATATCATAAAACATAGTTATGTCTCAAATAATTAATTCTCTGAGAACAAAGCTCATTTGTAATGAAGTTAGCTACTCAAAAAATCTTTAATTGTCATAAATCATGTGAAGCAGGGCTGACAGTGGGTCACACAGGCTACCAGGAGAAATATTACTGTTTACTGCTTTCTTATGAGTAGTGTGTAAAACTGCTCGGAGCCTTTCAGAGAAGCTGATAGATATTCTGGGCATTTTGATGCGAATAATTTCTTCAACAAACTTGAGTTTCAGAATCCAGGGAAGTAGAAGGTGAAGAAGAGAAGGTAGAAAGGAAATCTTCCATCTTCCATTAGATGGAAGAGAAATAATTTTGTGCCTCTCAGCTATACCCACAGAACCAGAAAAAGGTATATTACCTATCCTGTATAACTCATGATCCCCAAAGCTAGATACTATAGCTTGTATATCATTTCTTCCTCTACTTTGTGCAGCTACATAAAAATGCGAAATACAAAAATGTACAAAGAGGCACTTATTCTTTATATTTTGACACATATGATTTAGTTGTTGCATTGTGAATAATAGAACCCAGTAGACAACAAAGAGTTAGAAAAAAGTCATACTTGCGGTATTTGTCTTTAGTTCTCAAAGAGGACCATGACATCAGGAAAATGATGACATCGCTTGCAGTTGACTTTGATTTGAGTGAGGGAGGGCTGTGCAAGGTCACCAGCCTCATTTTCTCCTCCAGAGCCATCTGGGTCCAGTGGTCAGATATTTGTAAGGATAACTAGAGATGTCCCAGCATGTAATGGGAAACCCTGGCCCTTTTCAGGTGAGGTCTTTCCAGGTTCTCACTTTGAGTGATGTAATACCTGTTCAGTGAATCGGCTTCTATAAGAAATGAGTCAAGGGATGGCCCTTTTAATAAAAAAAAAAATCAGACTAGTGCTGGCCAAGAGAGAAACAGTTACTATTGTTTACTCTGAGCTAGGAGGGCAGGGACCTATTGTTTTCCAATCTATGAACTGCAGAATGAGAAATAAGTATCACTCAGAAGACAATGGAAAAGTGTATGGTTGGTGTCCAATGGCTGCACCAAATTTAATTAAAAGGTACCATAAAGGAGAAGCAGTCAAAAATGTCATCACAGATATGATCAGAAAAGATGGCAGACCTTGTTACTAGATCAAGGGAAAACAAATAGACCAACATGATCTGTTGGTTTCCTATCAAGGTCAAGAGAAAGAAAGGAAGTCTTCCAGCACTTGGATAGACCTCTTGTGGGTTGCAGTCTCTACCGTGGGAAGGACAGTTGAAAACTGTGCTTGACATAGTGCTTAATAAATGCATATTGACTGAATTTTGGTGTTGTTCAGTCATGTCTGACTCTTTGTGAGCCCATCTGGGGTCTTCTTGTCAAAAAATACTGATATGGTTTGCCATTTTTTTCTCAAGCTCACTTTATAGTTGAAGAACTGAGGCAAACAAGGTTAAATGACTTGCCCACAGTCACACAGCTAGTAAGTTGTCTGAGGCCAGATTTGAACTCAGGAAAATGAGTCTTCCTGACTCCAGGCCCAGTAGTCTATCTGCTGTTTGATCACTACTATAAACCAAGAACAAGAAGACTTTCACCCAGAGGAAGCCTTGGTAAAAGATATCTCAGATCAAATTGGAGGAGTAAAGAGACTAACTAGGCCAGTCTACACACATCATCTCCCCACCTCTGGAGCTCAGACAATCTGACTTTCCACAAAGAAGCATTTGGAAAGGCTTTTTTCTCTTCAAGCAGCAGGCATTGGCAGGATGTGGGTTGGGAGGTGGGGCATTGCCATCTGCTGTTTGAGAACAGGAGTTCAAAGAGTAGTCATTGTTCCAAATAGATAATGCTAACTCTCATATTTGAGAACATGGATATCCTAAGGCCATATTCTCATGGTACCGACACACATAGCTGAAAGGTAAAGAAGCTGTATAGTCAACACAATATAGTGCATTGGAACTGACTTCTTATTTCTCCACTGACTTGATTGATTTTTCTGTGTTCAGTTCACTGTATGCACAGTCTTCCAGAGTAATGTATTTCCCCCATTTATTTCAGGAGTCCCATTTAGCAGCATATTCAGCACTCATAGACTAGTAGATGAAGGCCCAAGATTGTATATGGATAGAAGACTAAAAAATAAGCTACCCATTGCAGAGGACTGTTGTATTTAGAGGGGAAGAAGAATGAAAGGGCAAAAGAAGTAAAAGTTTTGAGTTATCCAATCTCCATTGCTTTGCCTACATTGCCAGCATTGGTCCCACAGGCTAGCATATACTGTATTCCCGTTTATCTCATCTATAAAATAGACAAAATAAGACTTATTAGTACTATTTCCCATCTCCTGAGTTTGTTATGAAGCTGAAATGAAATTATGTATTTCAATGCAAACTGGGACTTAAGTTTGATATTTGTGCAACTGTCCTCTTTGGAGGAAGGAGAGAATGTTCATTCCACATTTCATTTCTGTGTGAGGGGTGGAGTTGGCAAGAACTTCAAATAGGAGAAATTGTTGGGTTTCTTTCTGGCATCAGACTTCAAAGAGAACATATATGGTCCCAGTGTCTCTTCAAGGAGTGATATCTCAGCTCAAATATGAGAGAGAGAGAGAGAGAGAGAGAGAGAGAGAGAGAGAGAGAGAGAGAGAGAGAGAGAGAGAGAGAGAGAGAATGTGCTCCTGATCTCGCCAAAGGGAAATTTCTGGAAGTCTTTAGAGAGATAAGCTGTGAACAGGCACGGGCTCCTATATATGTCAAAATAAAAGACATGTACCAAAAAAAAAAAATTAAAAAAGCAGTAAACTAAAACACTCCAATATAAATCCTGAAAATCAAAGGAGAGATTTACAAAATTGAAAGTTTTTTTAGGAGCTATATTTTTAAAGTACATAAACCATTAGCTAATTTGATTTTTTTTAAAAAGAGAAGAAAACCAAATAACCAGTATCAAAAATGAAAAAGGTAAATTTCTAACTAATGAAGAAGTAAAAACAAATTTTAGGAAATATTTTGTCTAACCAGATGCCAATTAAGCTGAAAAATCTAAATGAAATGGATGAATATTTGCAAAAATAAAAATTACCTATAATAACAGCATAGGGAATACAATACTTAAATTTTATCTTACAAGAAAATTGAACAAGAATAAATGAACTCCAAATAGAAAAAAAAAACACAAAAAGTTCAGGACCAGATGTAGTTATAAATAAATTCTATCAAATACTTAAGAGAAATTACTTCTAATGGAGTATAAAGTACTTGAAAAAATTGATAGAGAATGGGTTCTGCCAAATTTCTGCTGTAATAAAAATATGGTCTTGATACCTAAACTAAAGAGAGTTAAACAGCAACAAAAAAAGAAAACTATAGCCCAATTAATATTTATATAAACACAATTAAAATATTTGTAAAGAGAATACACAACATATGACACAAAACATATACTATTTTCAAGCTGTATTTCTACCAGGAGTGACAGAAGTATTCAGAGATGGCTCAATATTAGAAAAATTATAAACAAAATGACCATATTAAGAACAAAAACAACCAAAATTATTTAATTATTTCAATAGATGCAAAGAGATTTTTGACAAAAATACAACACCCATTCGTGGTTAAAACAACACCAGAAATCATAGGAATAAACAGAGCTCTCCTTAAATTGATATGAGATATCTATCTAAAACCAAGAGTCAATACTATCTGTAACAGGGAGTAAGGATGTCCATTAACATCATTACTATCCAATATGCTAACTATCTCAATAAGATAAGAAAAATAAATTAAAGAAATAAACATAGGGAAAATGGAAACAAATCTATTATTTTCTAGATGATATGATGGTTTATATGTATCTCCGATGTGTGAGATCACTTACAGTCCAGTAGAGATCCAATAGAGTCCATTGAACAGATGTCACTTGGGCCACTTTCTCAATAGTAAATAAGATGTCCTTTAGGGAAAAAAAATTAGAGTTCCTGAGTATAATTCCCTTGTGCATGGTTTATATCACATCTCAGAGCCTTTCATCAAGAAGTTGTTACTTCTACCAGTCAACCAAAACAAAAAAATTGATTCAGTGACATGAACTTCACAAAGACAGGTACTGCTCTCTCTGGTGGAAGTCCCAAGCTTTCAGATATACTTTCATGCAGCAAAAGCGCATTTCCCTGACTGACAGAAATTACCTGCACTACTGCTATACATATCACCGGAGCTTCAGACTCACATGATCCATAGGACCACATTGGTTTTTTCCTGGATTATAATGAATTTTGAACTCATAGTTGGTTAATCTTACTGCCTGTTTCTGACAATCAGTATCCAACTTAGTGCTAGAAAAATTTAAGTTAGAGGATTGTTACTAGTCTATTTTTGAAATTATCTTCAACATACTTAGACTCTGAATTAAATGACAGCCCATTTCAACGTTTAGAAGTCCACTTCATTCACAGGATAACTGTGAAGTATCAAGTCCTGTGCTGGCAAATGAAGTAAGTTTCTCTGATCATTACTCTTAAAATAAGACTGTTCCCATGTTTTTAATGATAGCATCAATTTGTATTCTAAAGGGCTTGCTTAGGAGTCATAGGCAAACATTGAGGTATGTGTGGAGAATAAGCAATATCTTTAAAGAAATGTTTCACACTTATCTCAATATTTCCAACTGTTGTTGAAAGAGTCTGAGCAAGGCTTGTTACCCTTTCTTTTCCTTCTGCTTTTGGTTCCTCCCAATTACATAACTACAAATGAGTTCATTGAATAGCTTGGCTATTATAACATAATTCTTCGCAGATGTTCTGTGAGCCACCATATCCCAAGAAAGTCTTTAGTTCACAAATATACTTAGGATATAGCCAGCTGGTGAATACTTTTATCTTCTCTCAATCAATGCTTAATCCCTATTATTTAACCTACATAATTGACAGAGTTCTACAAAACTGTTACTTATTCACTGACAGCTTCAGATTAGGTTCTTCAAGTCAATTTCTTTTCTAAGCCTTTTCTCATGCTCCTTCATAGTTTTCCCATAAACAATGAAGTCATCTAGGTATACCACTCTTTCTAGTTAATTCATGTCTTTAACCACATTCTCAATAAATCTTTAAAATGTGGGCAGTTTCCCAGAGATTCCATGGGGAATAAACTGAAATTATTAGAATCCTCCTAGGTAGATGAAGGTGGTCCTCTCTCCTTGTCTTTCTCCTCCATGGGGATCTGCTGGTATGCACTTTGAACATCCAGAACTGAAGACCATTGGCTGCCCAGCACAAAATATAAGGCATCTTGAATTCATGGAATTTAGTACAGGTCCATGTTAGTTCTTTTGTTCAAAATCTGAGAGTCTGCATCCATTTAGATCTTTGCAATCTTCAATGACATCAACACTATTAGCAATGAATATAAATTGCTTTAGAGAAGCTAAATGGAGGAAGTCCAATAGGGGATAGGTGGGAGAATAGTGCAGTGACCAGGAGATCAGCAGCAATAAACACCAAAAAGGCATACAAAAATATGAACAGAGTTTTTCCACAGCTCAAAAGCAGAGCTCAAGTAGCCCCAGCTTAGTGTGTGTTCCATCCCCATGGGAAATGCCCCAACATTTATACCCTAGGGCACATAGTATCCTGGTACATGCCCCTCTATTCATATACCCCAGACAAGTTTTCTCTGCATATTCCCTTTATTCGTATTCCTTAGTCATATAGCTTATCTAAATGCTTGTTTCTCCTGACTGATAGTATGGCAAACTGTTGAAATATATCTCTTATGAGGGAATTTTTCTTATTGCTTTATTTTGAAATTATATTTGATTTAATATATTTTTATTTAAACTAATGTTTCTTAGAGTTGACTGATAAAAATAAACACTTTGGTGGAGGTATTTGCATGAGTGTAGACCCACAGAATGCTTTAAACTTGGGTATCTTTTCTAGGAACCTATATTTGAGAGTGGACCCAGATTCTAAACCCATAACAGTAACATTCAAAATTTTAAAATTAAATATTAAAAATCTAACAAAATGTTTTTATTACTATGCCAAAATATTCAGTAAAATCTTACTGACTTTTTACTATATCTCTAAGCAAGACCACTTGATAAGAGAATAAGAAAATTGAATCAGTGAAATTATTTTCTTTATATTAACTATTTCCCTTACCAGAAAAAAAGACAGCAAAGTGAAGTCCATGGACCCCTTCTCAGAATAATATTTTTTCCAATGCATAAAGTGTATGATTACAAAGAAAACCAAATATATTAAGATATCATTATAAACATATTGATGGGGGGAAAGAAGTTACTAGACCCCTGCTTGAGAATCCCTGATAAATGGTAAACATCCTAAGGACAAAGAATATGTCATAAAATTCTTCCTGTCACCCACCTGGTAACAAGTGTGAGCACATAAAATGTGTTTAATAAATGTCTATTAATTGGCTTTTTAGTTTCTTAACTTTCACATTAACATGGATTTTGTTAATAATAAAATTATTATATTTAATTTTCATATTAATATTTCTTGTTTTCTAATGAGATTCCAAATTACCTGGTGGTTGAGCATTTGACAGAGCAGCAACTGTGTCCTCTCTAGCTCTTGGAGGAATTACTACTGCAACAGCATAGAGAAAGTACTCAATAAAAGCTTTAAAAAAAATTGGGGTGGGGGAAACACCCCCACCCTGAGTCTATTATTTCATTGATTCAAAGAACTTCTAGGAAGAAAAATCCTTCTATCAGTTCAATGAGGCAAGTGTTCCACAATTTACTTTGTCTTCAAAAATAAAAATGGACAGGGACAATAAGAAAATTTGTTTCTGATTGACTATACATGATTGAAATTGATTTATTTTTCTTTAGTTCTCAATTGGAGTAAGAGATTGGGATAAGAATGTGAGAAGGCAAATTTTTACTGCTTGAAAAAAATATATGATTTTTAAAATGCAATTTTATCATAGAACCTTGCCTTGGCACTAAGAAATATAACTTTCCTGTAGTCACACAGTAAGTGTGTTTCAGATACGGAACATAAATAAAATTGTACCTGATTTCAAGGTCAGTTTTCTATCCAATACACCATCATTTTGCCCCTCATGTATTAGATTTATCAGATTAGATTGGATTGATCACGCTGGTTTCAGACTGAGTTGAATTAGGCTGAATAGACCAATGTAATGAATTAGAATTAGCACCAAGTAAGGGATAAAATTAAAAGCTTTGCTAATGTCAAAATAGATCACATCAATTCCTCCTACTTGATCTACCATATTTAATAGTCTGTCAGGATATTTATTTGTAATGACAGGACTTGTTCCTTAGAAAATTATTCTGGTTGTTTCCAGTACCCTGTGCTCTCCAAATGGAAAACAGGTTTTATTATTTTGGAATAAATACTTTCCATCCAAACAGCTATGGAATTCAGGCTACTGTGGTATACATGAGGTTAACCAATCTTGGCTTAGTTAATATTTTACTGTGTGTATAGTACTTCTAATTATTTACTAATTAAAAAGAACCACAAATATTTATCGAGGGGATTAACCATATTAACGGTCTACAGGGCTATTTGTGTGATGCTTTTGATGGAGAAACTAAATATTCCCCGACATCTCACCACAGAGCTTTTTGACATTGCTTTAAACATCAATCAATTATTTAAAGTCCCACATATATTGACTTTTTAAATTACAGAGCTTTTCAGAGCTGAGGGAGTGTTAACGAAGAAAGAATGAGGTCGCTGTAAAGAACATTCCATTTATCTTGGAATTTGATCTATTTCCCTTCTGTTTTATTAAGATCTTGCTTTGTTTTATAGATCTTAGAAGCGGATGTCAATTTGTTTTTCAAGACACGGTTTTTCCTGATTGTTTCTCTGGGCAGGAGCCACTCAACTTTAATTGGCATTTCTGGGTTATGATCAAGTAGTCATGAGAAATGGTAAGCTTCAGGAGTTGCTATGCAAGGCTTTGTAGTGTTGTTATGCCCCAAGGTTTAAAAAAACACCCCCTAAAATGCATTCAAATTAATCTCAAGAATATAAAATTAGAACCTGAACAGAATATGCTTATGGGGAAAACTAAATAAAAATTAAAAAAAAAAAAGGTTAGACTGTTTTTCCCCCAAGGGAAAAAATGTGGAAGCACCCATTCAAAAAAGCGATGAAATAATGCAATACTTGAAACATTTAGGGAGGGAATATAAACAAGAAGAAACAAGAACTGAGGATGTGTAATGGAAACATGACAGAAAATAACTTTTCTTTCTATAACAGCAATCAGAAAAAGAAAGACACAATTGATAAATGAGTTGATGGAATATCTTACCTCTCCTCAAAAATCTCCAATGGCTCCCTGTTTTTTGCTGCCTAACCTCCAGCTTGAATTTCTACACAGCTTACAAGACCCACCATGATCTACCAAACTTGTAGATGCAATTGTTGAACCATTGTCAGTGATCTTTGAAAAATAGTGGAGAAAAAGAGGTCATATTTCAGAACTGCTACTTAAGAAATCTTAATTACTGTTTCTATTTTCTTACATCCTTGAATCAGTTTCTTGGATCTCTATTTCTCCAATTTCTTTGATCCTGCTATCTAAAAAGTCATCCCCATCCCTCCATTAGAGTTCATGGGTCTTGTCTATCAATTCTTCTCTCAAGACAGGTATTATGCATGTCTGTTTCTGCCATGTACTTCTACATGAACTCTATCATAGCTCTAACTGCTGCCATCTCTTGATCTAGCAAAGTCCACTCTCAGGAATCCTTGTTTACATTAAATAGAAGAATCTTGATCTCATCAGTTCCCATGGATTTAATTACCATTTCTATGCTGATGATCCTCAGGTCTACATTTCCTGCCCCAGTCTCTCTGCTGACCTCCAGTCTCACATCTCCAATTGCCTTTGAAACATCTCAAAATGGATGTATAACAGATATCCTAAACTCAGTATGTCCAAATCAGAACTCATTTTCTTTCCTCCTTAACCCTCCCTGACTCCTATCTTTCCTATTACTGCACAGTTTATCACCATCTTCCCAGTTCCTCAGGACTGCAACTTAAATGTTATCTTGGATTCCTGCAATAACCTGCTCTTCAAGTCTCTCCCCACTCCAATCTGTCCTCCAGCTATTAAAGTGATTTCCTAAAGTACAGGTCCAATCCTATTATCCTACTCAGTTAACTCCAGGGACTTCCTATTGCCTTCAGAATCAAGTATAAAATGCTCTGTTTGGCATTCAAACCCCTTTATAACCTAGCACTCTTCAACCTTTGCAGTCTTCTTACACCTGCCTCTCCAAGATATACTCTTTAATCCAGTGACATTAGGCGCCTGGCTATTCCATAAACAAGACATTCCATCTCTCAGCTAAATGCATTCTCTCTGGCTGTCTCCCATGCTCTTCCTTTGCTCCAACTACTGACCTCCTTAACTTCCTTTAGGTCCCAACTAAAATTCTACCTTCTACAGGAAATCCTGTAGAAGAAAAGGATTGACCATGTTTACCAGGTAAATTTAAGTAGTATTCTCAAAGGTATGACTGCATGAGTATAATTTTCTAAGCATCTTAGCCATCATTTAGTGGGCAGTTCCAGTTCTTGGAAGGTAATCAGGAGCCATACACACACACACACACACACACACACACACACACACACACACACACACACTTCCTTTCAACAAGGAAGTTATTTTTTGGCAGACCCACACTATCCATGGAGAGGTGCTTTTCAGATACCTCAAAGACATTACACTCCATAAGATCAAGTTGTAATTTCACATTCTATCAGTAGTTCTGCTTGGTTTGAACTCCACAGAACATGATGCCCCCCAACTCTGACTACTCTCTGATAGCTCCCTTTTTTCAGATTCCTTTTGTGCATTTTATTCTCATTAGATTGACCTGCTCGAGGGCAGAGACTGTATCCCCAAAGCTTAGCACAGTGCCTGGCACACAGGTGGTTAATAAATGTTTATTGAATTGAATTGACTGGGGAGATTATCAAATTGATCTGGGAGCTCCCTTCTCTGATCAGCCTCCCTAGGAGATAAATGTTAATTTCAGTGTTATCTAAGTTTTGTGTCTTATCCCAGCAACTTGTCCAGTGCTCTGAACATAGTAGCCTTAATAAATGTTAAATTATCTTAAATAGAATTGAATTTATTCTAGCTAGTAAAAAGTTGTCATATATTTCATAGTTGGGTTACCATTTTTCAGGAAATTAGGATACAATATGTTTAGCCATAAAATTATACTGAGTAAAATTGCTTCTGTCTTCCATAATTATAGAATCTTGCAGAGCCTCTGGGTCATCATTATAAATATCACTTATGACTTTGTCTGGAGAAGAGAGAAAATGCTGTATTAATACAATGTGACTGGATTAAAATTTCAGGCCTGTTAATCAGTCAACAGGTATTTATCTATCACCAACTATGTGTCTATCCCTACCATAAGTCTGGTGATATTACAAGAGAAGCAAAAGACATTTCCCCTACAATCTGTTGGCTTTCAACCTAATTGGGGAGATAACACATGCAACAGTTAGGAAACAATAAATGTCAGACCTGATCTGACACTGTTACCTATTATTGTCACTGTTGTGAGATTTGTGAATATGCTGAACATTCTAACTTCGAATACTTAGAAAGGAAATCAAAGCACAGAATAAAAGAAGCATAGCTTCCATAGAGGCAGTGTGGTACAGTGATTAGAGTTCAACTTGGAGTAAAGAGGAATTGAGCTTAAGTGATTCTGATCAAGTTATTTAGCCTCTCAGTGTCCTGGACAAATTTCTAAGAGCAGTTTTCTATATACCCTTCCATAAGGAGGTTCCTCATCAAACATTCTCTGTCTATACCATTGAATGCGTGGTTAAAAAGAACATATAAAGAAACCCAAACCCAAACCTTCTCTACATAGCTACACTTAAGAAAGAAGACAGTGCCACCTAGAGGGATGTGTCTGGGGGTGGTGCTGGTTCAGAGAAAATTATGCAGTATGTCTCTTGTACTGACATTTTCAGTTAGGGCAAACAGATTCAAATGATGATCAAAAACAGTTTGAAGGTGGTAAGAAATCACAACAGGAGAAGTGTAGGGAGATATGAGGAGAAGTTCCATTGCTTATCCCTAATGATAGTTGGAATAATGGTACATATACATGTATACATGTATGTATGTAATTATCTATCATATATCTATACCATCAGTCCAACTAACCTGCATGATCACTAATAATAAGCAATGGAATTGTTCTCCTCACGTGTCCACTTACTTGTCAGCACTTTTATGAGTTATTTCTACTTTCAAAATGTATACGCACACATACATGCATATATATGTATGTATATATGTATACATAGTATGTCTACACATACACACACACACACACAAAATCTCCAAGCAAATTCCTTGAGTCTCTGGCCAATCACACTCAGAAAAATAAAGCAATTGATCTATGTAACAGCAAGGCAGGAAGTATTGGTGTTAACCCAGATAAAGAAATGAACCTCTTTCCTTCAGAGCCTAAAATGAAAATTGCTAACAAAATTAGAACTTCTAAGCAGGTATTAATAAACTAGCTTTCTCATACTGAACAACTGACTATATCAGGGAAAAGAGAGCATCAGTGCCAGACTGAGATCTCTTTATTGTATAATTACAGTTTTAAGGATTTGGAGTACATGGATAGCTTCCTATGCGTGTTCATCTTAATGATATCCTGTGTACTTGTCCCTGGGGAGGGCCTTAGGACTCTTGACAACCTCCTTTTATTAATAAATTCTAGACTTTTGCCAGGAATCAAAGTTAAACACCTTCCTAGAGTGTGAAAAGTCCTTCTTTTCTCTTTATTTTTTTTAATTGGACAATATGTTTTGCGTATCTTCATTTCTCTAGCATCTTGCTTGTGCTCTATAATTTTGCAAAGATCACTTAGAAAGATTCAGCAGTCACTTCAGTCAGTTCCTTCAGCATCCTTGAATTTAGTTTGTCCACGCTTACCAACTTACACTCATTAAGGCCATCTTGGTGCACTCAATATCTGCTCCCAGTTCCTTGTTCACCACTTTTCTTCTATCCTTCCCACTCTTTGTAGAGTTGCGGGGTGGGTGGAGGGAATGGGGAGTGGAAACCACCTTCTCTGTTGTCCACTAATGTCTACCTATCTGCCCTGAGAAACAGATCTATACAGTCAATATTCAACCTTCTTGCATTTAAATTTTGAGACTTCAAGCGATTTTATTAGAAACTTCATTTTCACTTTCATGTTGGCATCTGGCACATTCACAGCTATGCACTATGCAGGAAAAAAAGTAAGAGGCATGATGGAAGCAACTTTACAGAGCAGTTGGTGTACCACTGTTTCACTGGTCTTATTCACCTTAGCATTGTAAAGAGCTCTCCATGCATTCTTTGTTTATTTTCCTTGTTTGCCTTTAAAACTCAAGTTTTCTGTTGCAATGATGTCTCCAAAGCATAGTACAAGTCCTCTGGGCTCTAAGCCCAAGTGTGCAAATTGGTGATGTGACTTAGTGAAATAATAATGGTGTTAGAGAAACTTCCTGCTGAAATTTCTTTTAGCCTGGGAGTTTGGTATTAATGAACTGATGATTCATTATATCCAAAAAATAAGGAGGAGGAAAGTGCTTATGGCATTGTAGATTTCCTGTGTTATAAAAGTGAGTGTTGTCAGAAATCAATGTTTTACTTCTTTTTTAAAAAAAAATTGAGATGTTAGTAGAATTCTAGGAAATAGCTAGCAAGAAAAAACATTTTGCATGTTACCAGTTTTATTTTGGGTACTGCAATTTTGTGAGTTATTTCATGGTTATGTTAGGAAAATTGCATTATTATCAGAATTATCAGAATTAATGTTTGGTTATAAAGAGCTATATGCAGAAAAGCATATTTTCAATACTCTTTTTTTTAACTGTGAAATGTTACAGTTTTTGGTGCTCATAGGAACCTGACCCCCTATTTCCCATAGGTTCAATCTATCAACATTCACATTTTTTCTTTACTTTTATATCATTTTCTAGAAATGTTATCCTCATGAAATTGAGGGTTGACTGCATTTTCATTCATCTATTTCTTCACAAAATCTCTTTTTAGGAAGTCTTTTTTGTTTGCCTTCACATTCATCACCAGTTTCAATACATTTTGAGCTTTCATTCTAGTGATCCTAGTCTTACAGGACCATGGCTCTTTTTTTTATTGTTCATCCTCAGTTATTTGCCCTTTCTTCCATTTTCTGCATCTGCATCTGTTTTTTTTTTTAACCTAAATTGGCCAGTGCATTCTATGTGTATCTGTAATGGCATCTTAAGACAGCTACGTCTCTCTTTACTATTAAAATATTAGTGTTTGCGGCATCAGAGTCATTCTTTCCTGCTCCCCATCTCTCTAGGACTGATTTAACCTTAGAACCTATAGAATTCTGCTTATCCTTTCCCTGAATTCTCAAATCCATTGTTCCAGAGTATAAAATGTCTGCCTCCATCTTTTAAATAATGACATTATTGTTAGGAGAAATTCAAAATTCTCCAACTGTTCTGATTTGAACAATAAAACTCGTAGCAGATAATTAAAGTCCCCCTATCAAAAACTATATCATGCTTCTAAAACAGATTTGTCATCATTTTCTCAAATTAACCATTCACTTCTTCCTTTTATCTGACTTGTATCATACTTCCACCATGCTATCACTTCTATTTCAACCTCCTTTGAATGAATGAATGAATGAATGAATGAATGAATGAATGAATGAATGAAAAATCATTTATTAAGTGCTTACCAAATTCTAGGAGTACAAACAAAGAGTCAGTCCCTCTTCTCAAGGACGTCACACTCTAAGGAAAACAACACATTGAAGAAAGTGCAGTTGCCAGACAAATGGAAAAAATCAGAAATTCTAAGAGTTCAGTGACTTAGAGAATAGCAAGGCCCAAGAGTCCTGAGATTACCCATATGATCTCCTCATTATATTTCCATTTTTCAGTTTGTTACTTTTCTCACATGCTTACATGTATTTATTATACCACTTATATCACTACTCCACTATTTCTTTTATATAATCTTTTATTTTAGAACAAAGTATAGACTTTGGTAGATATATTCTATGTATTGCTCTTATTCTACCATTGCTCAGTAATTACTATATGGTTGAATTTACTTCCTTGTTTTAAGATTTCTAGTTAACCACATTTATTGCCCTACTTCATGCTTTTGTACAAAGACAACTAAGATCATTATTTTCTCTCATGAATTTTGTCCTGTGAATTACCAGCTCTATCTACTGATTTTTCTTCTTTTGCTACAATTGGTACTCTCCCTAGTATCTCACTCGGTGAATATGTATGAAATTTTTTTCCCTTCTACCTCCATTTGCACTTACTACATAACAATTGCACTTGGAGGTTTGCTGGGTATTTTATGTATGTTATTTCATTCATAAGATTTCAGTAAAATCTATTTCCACCAATAATAGCATCATAATTTTAGAAGAAGGTAACATAGAGGCTCTTATCCAGTAACCTCATTTTGTAGATGAAGAAATGGGGGCTCAGGGAGTTTTAAATGACTTATTGGGGTTACCTATATAATAAAAGGTTTCAAACCCAAGTCCCCTGATTCCCAATCCAGTACTCTGTCCACCCTACTGAATGGTCTGATCAATAGGTCCACTCCACCCCTGGCCAAGAGACCAGTGTGCACGTAGTATATCTTCATCCTGTGCTCTTTATAAAGTGCTTAATCAATGCTCATTCAACGATTGACTAATGATTCAGAAATCCAAACTTTGTAACATCCCAAACCCACTGTTCATTTTCCACATCCTCCTTTATCTTCTGAATTTTTTATCTTCAATAATTAACAGTGATAAAAAATATCACCTTGTCTTCTAACATCTTCAGTTTCTTATGCAAGATTTCATAAGTCCTAGTAATATTTTCTAGGTTCTTTCTGGTGATATCATTTATCTTCATATGGATCGCCAAAAGTAGATAATTACAATAGGCAATAGCCAGGCATATTCACATTACCTTACTTTGAGCAGTATCTGCAACACAGAGAAAATTTCAAGAGATAGATGGAACAGATGGAATAAACCACATGGAAACTAGGGGATGCTGCTGACCAACAGCTTCTTTGGTTCTTGCATAATGGGAGGCTTTGCACTAGTGACATGGTCTCTGCCATTCTCTGACCTTATATTTAAAAAAGTCCTCTCAGGAAACTTCATACCTTCTTTAATCTGACGTATTCTCTATTCTGTGCTGATAATATTTGCCATCACTCGAGAATTTTCTCTGTGAAGAAGAAAGGAGGCAGAGGAAGGTCTTCATGTTCAGTTGAACACAGGTAGCCCAGAGCCAGAAGTATCAGCATGTCTCCTTTCTCTTTATTTGGTAACTAGACTCTTCAAAGAGAAGTAAATTGTCTGTGTTGGGTCAGCCATTTACAGACAGGTGGACACTAGGTGGCACAGTGGGTAGACAGCTGAGCTTGGAGTCAGGAAGACCAGAGTTCAAATCTTACCTGAATACTTATTGTGTGACCTGGGACAAGTTACTTAATTTCTATTTGTCTCAGTTTCCTCATTTGTTAAATGAGAATAATAGGTGATTGTCAAGGGGCCAGAGCCAAGATGGTGGAGTAGAAAGAAGGGCCTGCTCTAGTTCTCCCCACCATAGCCCATAAAATACCTGTAAAAAATAACTCTAAACAAAATCAAGAGCAGCAGAAGTCACAAAATGATAGAGTGAAACAGGTTTCCAGCCTGGGAAGGCCAAGAGGTGAGGTCTATAGCACTGGACTTAGAGGAGAGTGCAGCTCAACCTTAGCCTCATGGCACAGACAGGACTGGAGCAGATTTCATGGTATAGAATCACAGGTAGCAGCTGTGGTTCCCAGATTTCTCAATGCTAAAGACAGCTTCAAAAGTCAATAAGAAAGCTCTTTCACCTGGGTGAGAGGTTACCCAGTTTCTTAGTGTTATCATCTAGCCCCAGCCCCAGGGCGGCAGCAGCTACTGTGATTACAGCAGTAGCATCCACTTTTGGAGCCCTTGGCCCAAAGACCCTGGAGGAATCAAGCAGCTGATCTGGATCCTGGGGTGAGGAGGAGCACTGGCATGGAGGAGCTGGTGGTGGGTGTGGAGAAACCATACTCACAGTTCTAGGGCACAAAAGAGTACTTGTGGTTGCTTACAGACCAGAGTACAGGCCAGGAGAGGAAGAAATTCCTCTCCCTTGATTGTGTCACCTTGGAGGAACTAAGAATTTACAGGTCCCTAGAGCATATCCTCCATTTGACAAAGGACTCCAAAGGCAAGTAACTGACTGAGAAAATGCCCCCAAAATTGGCAGGGGGGGGGGGAAGTATGACTATAGAAGCTTACTTTTTTGGTGAAAAGGTATTTTCTTCTATCCTTTCAAATGAGAAAGAACAAAGTATACCATCAGAGTCAAGGCTTCTACATCCAAAACCTCCAAAAAATATATGTGCAATGGTCTCAGGCCATGGAAGAGTTCAAAAAGGATTTTGAAAATCAAGTAAGAGAGGTAGAGGAAAAATTGGGAGGAGAAACGAGAGCAATGCAAGAATATCATGGAAAGTGAGTCAGCTTGCTGAAGGAGACCCCACAAAAATGCTGAAGAAAATAACACTTTTAAAAATAGACTAACCCAAATGACAAAAGAGGTACAAAAAGTCAATGAGGAGAAGAATGCTTTAAAAGCAGAATGGGCCAAATGGAAAAGGAGGTTCAAAAGCTCATTGAAGAAAATTGTTCTTTAAAAATTAGAATGAAGCAGATGAAAGCTAATTATTTTATAAAAAACCACTAAATTACAAAACAAAACCAAAAGAATGAAAAAATAGAAGACAATGTGAAATATCTCACTGGAAAAAACAACTGACCTGTAAAATAGATCCAGGAGAGATAATTTAGAAATTATTGGTCTACCTGAAAACCATGATCAAAAAAAAGATCCTAGACATCATCTTCCAAGAAATTATCAAGAAAAACTGCTCTGATATTCTAGAACCAGAGGGTAAAATAGAAATGGCAAGAATTCACTGATCACCTCCTGAAAGAGATCCCCAAAGAAAAATTCCTAGGAATATTGTAGTCAAATTGCAGAGTTCCTAAGTCAAAGAGAAAATATTATAAGCAACCAGAAAGAAACAATTCAAGTATTGTGGAAATTCAATGAGGATAACACAGCATTTAGTGACTTCTACACTAAGGTATCAAAGGGCTTGAAATATGATATTCCAGAGATCAAAGAAGATAGGATAAAAACCAAGAATCACACACCCAGCAAAACTGAGTATAATACTTCAGGGTGGAAATATAATTTCAATGAAATAGAGGACTTCCAAGCATTCTTACTGAAAAGACCAGAGTTGAATAGAAAATTTAACTTTCATATACAGGAATCAAGAGAAACATGAAAAGGTAAACAGGAAAGAGAAGCCTTAAGGAACTCATTAAAGTTGAAGTGCTTATTTTTCTACATGGAAAGATACTATTTGTAACTCATGAGACCTTTTTCAGTAATAGAGTAGTTAGAGGGAATATAAATATGTAGGTGGGTATGAGTATGTATGTATGTATATGTTATATAGGTGTAGGTATGAGTATGTACATGAGTGTATGTGTGCACATATGTATGTGTATATGTACATATATGTATGCATCTATTTGTATATATGTGAGTGTATGTATAGATACGTACATACACATAGATACGTAGACAGAGGGCATAGAGTGGGCTGAATATGAAGAGAGAATACCTTAAAAAATAAAATTTACTGTTGAATGGAATGTACTAGAAGTAAGAGAAAGGGAGAGATAGAATGTAGCAAATCATCTCACATAAAAGAGGGAAGAAAGAGCTTTTACAATGGAGGAGAGGAGGGGGAGATGAAAGGAAATAATTGAGCATTATTCTCATGGGACTTGGCTTAAGGGGAAAATAATACACACTCCATTGGATATGGAAATCTATTTTACCTTGCAGGAAGGCAAGGGGGAAGGGGATAGGAGAGGGAAGATAATAAAAGAAACAGCAAATTTTGTCAAGGGATGATCAGAAGCAACACTATTGTGGGAGGACAGGTCAAGGGAAAGAACAGAATAAATGAAGGGCAGGATAGGACAGAGGGAAATGTGGTTAGTCTTTTACAACATAACTATTATGGAAGTGCTTTGCATTGTTACACATATATGACAATATGTATATTGAATTGCTTGTTTTCTTAATGAGTGTGGGTTGGTAAGGAGGGAGAGAATGTGGAACTCAAAGCTTTAAGAATGATTTTAAAAATTCTTTAACATGCAACTGGAAATTAAGATATTCAGGCAATGGAGTATAAAAATCTATTTTCCTCCACCAGAAAGTAGAGGGAAGGGGGATGAAAGAAGGGTGGGTAATAGAAGGGAAGAGAGGCTGGAGGAAGGGGTGGATGGGATGCATGCTGTCCTGGGGTGGAAGTGGGGAGAAAAAAGGAGAAAATTTTGAATTCAAATTCTTATGGAAGTGAATGTTGAGAACTGAAAAATAAATAAATTATATATTAAAAATAAATAAATAATGAAAATTTTAAAGAATGAAATGGGAATAATAATGGCATCTATCTTCCAGGATTGTTGGGAGAATCAGATGAGATAATAATTGCAAAGCACTTAGCAGAGTGCCTGACACATGGTAAGCATTATATACATAATGTTGTTGCTACTGTCACATGTTGTGGTTATTGTCACATCACCTGATACCTGAGGTTAGAACAGCTGGCAGCAGCCTCTTGCTGCAAAGGTGTTCATGAGATTTGACAAACTTAGGGGAGTTATTTTATGCCATTCCAAATATAAGAAAAGAGAAAATGGGAAACTTTCATCTCTTTCATGTCAGGTCAATCTATGAGTACAAGAGCCCTCCTCAGTAGGACCAAATATCATGCAGCTCTTCCTTCCCTGACCAGTAATAGATTGGTTCTCTCCTGGTGGCACCTGGGAAGCTCAGCTCTCTTCCTAGGCACTAGAGAAGCTGTCTTCTTCTTCTCGGAGAGTCCATCTCCACTCCGTAGGGGAAGTATCTCATAAGTATTACATAGTTCAAAAAGTCCATTAGCACTCTGGGAATGGTATGACATACTACAGAAGGCATGATGCATTTAGAATCAGAACGGACCTGGTTGTGGATCTTAACCTTAGTGCCTACTAGCTCTGTAAACAAAGACAAATCATTAAAGCTCTTCGAACCTCAATTTCTTCATCTGTGAAATAGGGATACCAATATATTTAATGCCTATCTCACAGGATTCAATTCAACAAACATTTGTTAAGTGAGTGCTTTGTGCAAGGCCCTGTGGTGGATGCTATGGGTATATTTAAAAAGAGGGGGAAAATAGCAGTCCCAATTCTCAAATATTTTACATAGCACTGGGGGAAGGGAGGAAAAGGGAGTATAACATTTACACAAGGGGATTAACGTGAAGTTTTAAGTGTGAGGGCATTATTTTGTGGTCTAAGCCTGTAATTTTACAAGGAACTCCTGATGAGGAAAGCTAATCCACCAACACAAACAGGAACCTGTTCTACAACTTCAAACCTTGGAGAGTAGTATATTGGAAGTAAATATAAATACAATACTAAATAATTTCAAGAGGGAAAGACTACTACTAACTGGAATTATTAGGAAATGGTTTATATTGAAGCTAGTATCGGAGCTGTGCTTTGATTGAAGTCAGGGATGCTATTCCTTCTTCGTGTCATTCTTTCACAGTCCATCTCCTCACATGAATTAGGATTCCCCTCTACCTCAGATTATTTTTGTTTCTCTCTTTAAAGCACTTCCTGTACTCTTTCAAAGATCACCACGTTCTCCTCATAACTTGGAGTACAGAGAAGCATTCATCCAGGCTTTTCATCTCTTTTCCTGGAGAGAGATCAACTTAAAGCAAAAAGAACTTTTCTATCTATATTAAATTCCTCCCATTTTAGAAAGTTGGAAATGGAGATGTGAGATTTGAACCCAGCACTCCCTTGTGCCAAGTCTACCCCTCTATTTACTATGGTCATTCTGTGAGTATGATTATTGAACTACAATTTTAGTAATTTTTTTTTCAATATTCTGGAGAAGATAAGAGATGGTACAGATTTGAAGATATACAAATGCTATCACAATTTTTAAAGGTGGTGAATTTGATTTGATGATATGGTTTGAAGTATATAACCTCTGAGGTCCCTTCCACCTTTTAGGTTCTATAACTCTGGGATTCCTGTCAAAAATTCTAGAATGTATTATTCAAGTGATTGGTAGGATTTAGAAATGGAAATGGTAACAAATAAAAACAAGCGTAGCTTTATCAATAATAGCTTATGTCAGACTAACTTCATTTTATTTCTTGACAGGATTATACAAGGGAATTCTATGGATAGAGTATTACTATATTTCAGCAAAACATTTGACAAAGTCTCTTATCTATCCTGATAGACAAGATACAGTGAAGTAGGCTGGATAATAGTACCCCTAAGTAGATTTGTAGCTAGTTGAATAGCCACATCCAAAGAGTAACTATTAAGGGTTTGATGTCAACTTGAAGGGAGTTCTCTTATTGAACACCCCCCCAAATCTATGATATTATAATTCTATGAATTAGTATCTGCTTGTGTTCAATATTTTTATCAGTGCTCTGAATGAAACCACAGGTAGCTTGCTTATTCAATTTGCCAGTAGCAAAACTGTTAAAGATGAGTTGTATAAAAAATGGAAGAGTCAGAATCTAAAAAGAGCAACTCAAAAAGCTAGAATGGCGATGCAAATCTAATAAAATGCAATTTACTCAGCACAAACATGAAGTTTTACATTCAGATATTTTAAGCTGCACAATTAGAGGTTTGAGGTGGGAATACTTGGCTAGAGAGTAGTTCACATGGAAAAATAGGGGCTTTAGAGGACATCCAGCTCAGTGTGCTATCAACAGGACATAGGAATTAGACATGCTAATTCATAATTCGAGAAAAGTGTGGTATCACCCCAAAAAAGGGAGCTGCTAGTTCCAGTGTTTCTGCTCAGATCACATCTTCACAACATTATATTCTAGTCTAGATGTCATAGCCGAGAAATGTCAAGTTAGAATGTATCCAAGGAAGGATAACCAGCATGAAAAGGGGACTTGGAATTTGGGCATATGAAAATCAGCAAAAGGAACTGAGAATGTTTAGCATGGAGAAGAGAAGCCTCCAGGGGAACCTAATAATTAGCCTCAGTATTTGAAGACCTGGTGGGGAGAAAAGACATTACACTTATTCCACTTGGCCCCAAAAGACAAAGCTTATTTCAGAGAGCTGGCTTTCTTTTAGATCTAAAGGAAAATTTTCCTGACAGTAAGAACTGAGAAGAAATAGAATAGCTTTCTTTCCAGGAAGTGGGTTCCCCTTTTCCAGAGATTTTAAACCAAAAACTGGACAGTCATTTAAGATGATGTAGAAGAAATTCTATGGGTCCCACTCAATAACCTCCAATATCCTATCCAATTCTGAGATTCTGTAAGTCTGCCTAACCTGGAGAGTAATGATATATTCTCCCTTTTTTTTGGCCTTCACCTTTAACAGGAAAACTAGCCTGCATTTAGTGTAGGAGCTCTGGCTTATGGATAATTAGTTACAAGTAACATTGCTGTTATGTAACATTGGTAGAAATACTAGCATAGCTCATTTTCTTACAGGTCCTTTAAAACTTTGCCCTTGCTTTTCATACTTGCTGGAACTAAATGGTTCAGTTTTCTGTCAGCCATGTTAATGACTGAGTTAACAGTTAATAATGAGTTAACAACTCATTAACTACTGAAGATGGGAGGGTCCTAAGAAGCTTTACCTACAGTGGGATTTCTCACCTTTTTCTGAGATTTCTCCACCTCTTTCAGAATGTAGTGACAGAATCCTGCCAAAGCCTTGCTATACACAGAAACTGTCACTATGATCTATAAATGAGATTATTTGGAGATCTCTGATAAAGTGGAGGCCTTACCGTAACCCCTCCTTCCATTAGTAAATTCTAGTGGCTCCCTATTATCTCCAGGATCAAATATATAATTCTCTGTTTAGCATTCAATGCCCTTCATAACCTGTATCACCCCAACCCCATACACACACACACACACACACACACACACACACACACACACACACCCCTTTTCAGTTTTCTTATATATGTTATACCCCTTTTCCTTAACCCAGTGACACTGGCATTCCTTTCTGTGCCCCAAGCAAGACACTCCATATCACAACTTTAGGCATATTCAACTTTTGTTCTCCATGTCTGCAATGCTTTCCCTCTTCATCCTCTAGGCTTCCCTTAAGCCTCAGCTAAAATCCTACCTTCTACAGGAAGCCTTTCCCAATCCATCTTAATATTAATCCTTTTTTCTGTTGATCATCTTCAAATAACTGGTATGTAGCTTATTTGTACATAATAGTGTCCATATTGTATCCCCCAAGACCACAAGCTGCTTGAGAGTAAGAATTATCTTTCACCTCTCTTTGGATACTTCACACTTACCATAGTTCCTGGCACATAGCAGGCACTTAATAAATATTTATTGACTGACTGATAACCATTCTTCTTCTCTTTACACTCTCCTCCATAACATTGGTGAGTAACTTTGATGACCATGATTACCTATTTTATACCTCCTCCAGGGGTGATATTCAGCAGACCATTCAAAAGAGTTGTCTGTATAGTTCCAGCTCTCACATTGTCTTCTAGGATTTAATGTATGTACAGAAGACCCCTTGTTTGAGGAGCACCTGTAAGGTTGCATTTTGTTTGATTAAATTAAATGTACTTCCAAAAGTCAGCAATAGACACAGTAGGCTCATTCAATTTTCACACTCTGAGGAAGTGATCTGCTATCAAAGAGATGTTTATAAAGCACATAGTACAGTGCCTGGCATATAGTAGATACCTAATAAATTCATGTTCCTTCTCTCCCTCCCTGAAAAAACCTACCTATTCCTTCATTCTGTTTTCCCTTCAGGGCCATGTGGTGTGCTGGAAAGACTTTTTGGTGTAGAGTCAGTAAAAATTCTATTGATCTCTGTTCTGCCTCTGACATTAACTCTATGATACTGATCAATTATATGACTTCTGTGAGCCACAGTAATAATGCCCATAGTACCTACTTCATAGGGTTGTTATAGGATCAAAGGAAGTTATGTGTCAGCTGTGCTTTGACAACTTTGAAGTGATGTATATGTATGAGCTATCATCATTTGCATTAAGGCTAACCTGCACAGGTGAATAGACTAGTCTCATGAAGAGAATCATGTACCAGGAAAGTTGGAAAGGATCAAAGTCATAAATCCCATTTAAAGCATCCATAATAAGTCATCAAGCCTCAAATTCATGGGTTCTGGTTTTTTGAATATCTGGAATGGAGTAGTATGTTGGAGTCAGTTCACATAGGCCTTCAGAACTGATTACTAAATATTCAGTGTGAGCATTTATACCTCAGAAATCAGTAAATGCTACAAATCAGGGCTTGATTCATTTATTGGTTGTATCAATAGAGTTATTAAATATTTATCAGCACATCCCTGCCTTTGGCAGTATGGTGTAGCCTATGGACATCTCCTCAAAATGATGTCTTTAAATGTATAAGATAAAATATATAGGGTTACAAAAGAAACCAATTTTATAGAAATAGTTATCAAAATGCATTTTTTTAAAAGATAAATACACAGATCCCAGATTAAGTATCCAATTAATTGAAGGCTTCCAGAGCCAGAAAAGTGACAGTGGTCACTTCTAATAGCATACTCTCTCTCAAAGCAGGCTGATTCCAGTTTTTTGAAGGGTTTTAATTGTTAGAAACATTTTCTCCTTGTTAACTCAGAAATCTGTTCTTCTGAAATTTCTACCCATTGGTCCTCAATTCCTTGATGGTCAAGCAAAACTGATCTAATCATAAGATCAGATAATTCATAGGATTGCTCTTTAAATGCCAAAAGACAGACAGTGATCCATCTTCACTTCTTTAGATTTCTTTAACCAGTATAATATACTCATATAATATACTGTCAAATTTCCCCACCCACTATCACCATCCTGGTGGTCAGTCTGTGACTGTAATCTAGCTTATCCATGTCCCTGCTGAAATGAGACATCTAAAATCGGACATAATACTTCTGATATGGCCCCAGTGGAGAAGAGTGTAGCAGGATTATAGTCTCCCTCTTCCAAACATTATTTCTATTAATTTAGTTGAAGATTTTGTTGACTCTTTAAGCCATGTCACAATACTGATTCATACGGAGCTCAAAATCCTCAAATCTCTTTTTATGAGTGCTGTCTTTTAGCCACATCTCTCCAAACCTATATATTTACAAAGTAATTTTTTAAATCTACTTGTGATTTTTTGTATCCAGGTCACAATCTCCCTGGACTTCAATTGCATCATCTGTAAAATTAGGGTACTGAAGTAGATGTGTTGTGCTCCATTTTAGCTCCAATTCTATGAAGTTTTCTACTGACCACAAGCTCTGCTTCCAGTCTGATCTGACAAGAAAATCAATCCCTGAGAGAAAGGCCTGTAATTCCAGATAGCAAAATACTATAAATGGATAGGTGAGTCCAAGAGTCCTGGAAAGATAAGCACCTACCAGACCATAGGTCCTGCTTCCATCCTAATCCCTAAAGCCATAGTCCTAGGGGTGATGTGATCAGGCAATTGTGTAGGGCTACATCCCCTCATTAGCAGCCTTGCTACTGAAGAACTAGAAAAGAAGTTATTGCCAACAAAGTCTTTGGCACTAGCCCATGGTTCATTACATGTGGCTGAATCAGTGGACCTGAAAAAAAAAAATGGATTTGCTGCATTCAGTCTCACAACTGAACCCTAAGGACCATTAGTCCCTTCTGTCTGATTTTCTTCTGAAACCTCTTTTGTGTGTGTTTTCCCCCACTGGAAAGTGCACTCCTAGAGAATAGCTACTGCAGTGCTTTTCTCTTGTATTTTACACATAGTAAGCTCTTAATTAGCGGTTTTGTAATCATCCACTTATCCTATGACTCCATTTTCTGTATATGTACCTCTTAGTCTGAAACTGTTACCTTTTCCTCTTTTTTGAAAATTATAATAAAGTTTGGCAAATTTCAGCCTTATAATAATGCTTCTGTTATCCATAACTCCCAAAAAATTACTGAAATGAGCTTGGCCATTTCATTCACAAGTCATGTTATTATTACCTTGAGATACAGTTTGTCTGGGCTGGGTAAAGTAAATTCATGGTGGGAGGGGATAAGGAAGGAGAACTATGTGTACACTTACCTTCTTCTCATTTATTTGGGTTTAAATATTTGCTTAATCATAGTTCACACAATTTATATTTATTTACTTGGTTAATATAATTCATAGCTGAAAATGCCCTTAATAATTACTTAGTCTAACCCCTACATTTAATAGATAAGGAAACTGAAGCCCGAAGAAATGAGATGAATTGCCCAATGTCATACAAGAAATTTTATATATGAAGATCATCCTCCTTGGTAATGAAAACAGAAGAAAAATAAGAGTAATTCTCTCATTGTCTGCAATGACACCCCCTCTAATAAGGCAGCAAAATGGTAGAGTGCTATGAGTCAGGAAGATGTGCATTTGAATCCACCCTCAGACACTTAGTAGTTGCGTGACTCTGGACAAGAAACAATATGTTTGCCTCAGTTTCCTCATCCATCAAATAGGGATAATAATAGCACCTACTTTCCAGTTGTGAGAATCAAATATGATAATACCTATAAAATGCCTAGCATATTTTTATTGTTCTTCACTTGTTTCAGTCCTGTCCAACTCTTCATTACTCCATTTGGAGTTCTCTTGGCAAAGATCCTGGAGTGGCTTACTATTTTCTTTTCCAGTTCATCTTACAGATAAGGAACTAAGACAAGATTAAGTGACTTGCTCAGGGTCATACAGCTAGTAAGTGTCTGAGGTTAGATCTGAACTCAGAAAGATGAGTCTTCCTGACTTCAGGCCCCATTCTATCTACTGAGCCACCTAACTGCCCACTATAAATGTTAGCTATTATTACTTAAGTACAGGATGCTATCCTTTTGTTAACATTTCTCTTGGCACCAACATAAATGCCTTCCCTTTAAACTCTTGCTCATGTAATTTCTAAAACACAGTAGGTGAATAGCATTTCTTGTATTTCCATTCAATTAAGCAAGCATTTACAAAAGCACTTACCATGTGTTAGACATTATGCTAGATGCTAGGGGTCCAAAGAATAAAAAATGGCACAGGCTGTGACCTCCAAAAGGTTATTGTCTACTCATGATCATACTCATTTTCTTTCTAGTATTAAATACCAAAACGCCTACTAAAATCACACAACCTGAGAGTTGGAATTGCAAAGGCCATCTGATCTTACCTACACCTAAAATAGCCATTCTTTCCACAACATCCAGATATTTGGTTGTCCAATCTTTGCTTGAATACATCAAGTGAAGGAGAATGCATTGTTATCGACTGAGGCAGACAGTTCCACTTTAGGATAGCTAAAATTGTTGGGCAGATTTTCCTTATGTTAAATATAAATTTGCTTATTTACAACTCCTACCCACTGCTCCTAGTTCTGTCCTTTGGGGAAAAGCAGAAGAGAACAATCCTCATTCCTGTTTTTTTGTGACAGCCCTTCAAATACTGGAAGACAGCTGTCCCAGTCCCCCTAATCTTTCTCTTCTTTGGCCATTGAAGAGTGAATGATTACCTAGCCTATTCCCACTGCATGAAAGGATTTTCCATTAGTGCTAGTGAGAGGATGGAAGGTGCTTTGCCTTCAGAACACAGGAGGGAATGTGATCTGTAAAGAGTGTGCGTGTGTGCGTGTGCATGCGTGTGTGTGTGTGTGTGTGTGTGTGTGTGTGTTTCAGAAACAAAGATTGTACGAGCTGGACCAGTTGGATTTTCTGAGTATCAATCCTGCAGAGGCTGATCCTTTCACGGAGTTTCAATATCTTCCTTAGTTTGTAAACTCAGGTGGCATTTGTGGTTATCATATTTGTAAAACCAGATGACAGCTTGTGGGTTAAATTAATCAAGAAGACACTATAAACTCCCATGGTAGCCCTTTCGATTTCCAAGCTCCATCTTGCTGGAGCATATCTTAATAGAGTCTGGACACCAGCTCCTCACTAGGCCTAATGCACTTCTTATTATGACATATGTGTAAATAATTGAGAGCTAATGAAAAGTGCAGAAGACATTAACCCTCACAAGTCTCCAGTGGCTACCGAGGCAAGAATGAAAATTATTCTAGACTTCTTTTTATTTCTTACTTCTACTGAACTTTTGTCACCGGGTCATAAAAAGACAGAAAAAAAAATAGGTATTTGCTAATGCAACCTAAGTGGCAGGGTTTATTTACATTCAGGTTAGTGCTGCAGACCTTGAAGAAAGAGCAAATTGATTCTAAATGATAATTGCGCTCATCATTGTTGTAACAATCACCCTAATTATAACAGATGAAACAGATGTGGGGACATGCATATTGAATTCACCTGTGGTGAAACCCAATCTGCATTCAACTTCAAGTCCCCCTGATTATGCTTGCACTTTGAGGTGATGGAAGCAGCTGCAGTAGGTCAATGAACCTGGGACAGCTTGTGTTTTTCCCCCAGGGCTGCTTCTTCTTTTGGTTTTCTCCTCCTTCATTCCCATCACACTTTGCCTTGACTTTCCAAGTTCCTCCTCCAGGTAAGTAAGCTCATTCTTCTCCCATCCCTATCCCACACTATCCTCAAAATAGTCTTCTCATTCATGCTCATCTATCCAAATCTTTTGTTGTTGACTTGTTTTCAGTCTTGTCCAACTCTTTGTGATCCCATTTGGGGTTTGCTTGGCAAAGATACTGGAGTGGTTGGCCATTTCCTTCTCAGCTCATTTTACAGATGAGAAACCGAGACAAACAGGGTTAAGTGATTTGCCCAGTACCCCAAAGCTACTAAATGTCTGAGGCTAGATTTGAACTCAGGAAAACAAAAGTCTTCCTGATTCCAGGCCCAACAATCTATCCACTGTGACACCTAGCTGCCTAAGTCAAATCTTACAGATCAACTTAAATGCCCATTTTCCCTAAAGGCTTCCTTGACTACTCCTATTGAAAAAATTTCTCCTTCTCCTCATCTATTCCAACTCTTATTGCCACTCATTTGATATTTTCTTAGTGCCTTAAGGTATTTCTTCTACTGTTGTCATAGATGTTATTTAAATACAGTAATATTAACTCCGATTTAGGTGACATTTTAAGATTTACAGATTACTTTTTCTCATAATCAACTATTATTATTATACATATTTTGCAAGTGAAAAAACAGAGATTCAGAGAGATTCACTTGCTCAGGTCCATATAGATTAGTGTCAGAGGAAGGACTCCAGCCCTGATCCTATAGCATAGTGGATAGAGCACTGAACATAGAGTCAGGAAGATCTGCAATTGAATCCTGCTTCAGATACTTACTATACCATGTGAATCTGATAAGTCATTTAACATCTTTGGGGGATTGGAATTGATGACTTCTAAAGTCCCTTCCAGTTTTAAATCTATGAGCCTATGCCAGGTCAATAGCTCTTTCCACAATACCATACTTCCTTTCCTTGTGGTAGCATTTAACCTTACAGGTTCTTCTTGTCTCCCCAACTAGTATTCAGGCTACCTGAGGTCAGGGACAGAATCTAAATTTCCCATAACAACTAGCTATTATATTTGCTGATCAACAAAAATGCCTCCATTTATTTCATGGTTCCTGAAATTTCATGGGGCCAGGACCCTTCATTTCACCCTTAGTCGAAGCAAGGTAAAGACACAAGTTCTCCACGGAAATACTAACATCTGGAAGTCCAGATGCTATTACTGATAATCTGGAAATCCAGCTACCAAGGCATACTAAGGTATATAGCTGTCTATTGTCAGCCTTGGAGAGTGGGAGAAGATATCAGAGAATATTTCATGCCTGAAGTTAGGAAGGGTTGGATTAAATGATCCTTAAGGTTCATTATAGTTATAAGATTTTATAGTTCTATAATTAGATATGTGATTATTAGAGACAAAACACTGCTACTAGTCACTATGCTTTAAACATCAGTTTAGCCATTTCATTTCAGCACTTGTGATTTCTTCACAATTACAACAGATCAGATTGATGAATAAAGTTCCATTTTGTCTGGCAAACTGTATGAAATTCTTTTTTTTGCTTTCTAATTAGATATTTATGTTTAAGAAATTTGCCCTTGAAAGGGTAATTTTTATATTATCTTCATTGTTATAATATGACATTCTGATCATATAGCATATTTATGCTAATTTCTATTAGACATCTGACCAAATAGTCGACTTTACTCTTTACATTTCAATACTTCAATGAATCCATGATGTTATCAACGTGAAAAGACCTACTACCTCCAACAGTACAGGTTATAATATACTAATGTTTTCTCATCCTTAATGATTCTTGCCCATGCTCTCCTCTAAATCTCAAAAAAGGATCAGTTCAATGTAATGATGTATTTTGACATTCTGTAGACACCAATGAAATGTCTGATCTGCCTCTTCCTATTATTAAGTAGCTGGACATTAAACAAACTCACAAAAAAAAATCAGTTTTTCGTTACACTATTAATAAAACCCAAGAGGAAGAGACAGAAAAAGAAATTCATTCAAAATGCAGAATGCACAAAATATCTAGCAGTTCAGCCTCTAAGGCATATGTAAGAGTAAGGTAGCATGGTGCAACAGATAAAAAGCTAGACTTTGAGAGAAAATTTGAGTTTGAATCGAGTCTCAGATATTTATATCTCAGATAAATTGGCACATCACTTTACTTCTCTGCGCTTCTGTTTCATCTTTAAAATGAAACGTGTGAACTCAATAACTTCTAAGGTCCGTTTCCACGCTAAATCTATGGTCCTATGAACATAACTACAATAATACTCCTTACAGAAATAAAAATAAACCTACCTAATTAGAGAGATATCCATTGACCATAGCTAGCAATGCCTTAATTGGGCTGCTAAGTGGTACAGCAGACAGAGTAACAAGCCTCAAAAATCCTCAAGACTCATTTTCCTAAGTTCAGATCTGGCCTCAGATGTTTATTAGCTGTGTGACTCTTAAGTTTATCTTAGTTTTTTCATCTGTAAAATAAGCTAGAGAAGGAAATAGCAAACCACCACAATATCTTCGTCAAGGAAATCCCAAATGGGGTCATAAAGAGTTGGACATAACTGAAACAACTGAAGAACAACAAAAGTCTACGACAATTTCAAAAGGGAGAATGTTATCTAAATCAACTTACATTTTCACTTTCATGGTAATCAACTACAAAAGGATTATTTTTTTTAAACTAGAAAAAAAGAACAAAAAGATAATGAATATCAAGGGAAGTAATTTTTAAAAGTGTGAAGGAAAGAGACTTGACAGTACCAGATCTCAAACTGTGCTACAAAGCAATAATTATCCTTTATGCAGTTAATTAACATTTGTTAAGTGTTATACTATGTACTAGACATTTTGCTAAGCACTTGGGTTACAAATACTGAAACAGACATTCCCTGCCCTCAAGAAGCTTATTATCTAGTGGAGGAAGGCAGCAAGCAAAAGGAATCTGAAAATCTGGGGGACAGGGAGAATGGAAGGTACCAGGCTTGAGGACATGATGGAGAAGTCAAAAGGAGTCTTAAGAAAGTGAAAATGTTAATAATGCAGGTTAAACTTAGTTGGGTGTACATTTTTTTCCAGAGAGCCAGCTATTAAATATTTACCAGCATGCTATGGCATGGACCCCTTCTGAAGTCTTGAGAAGCCTATGGATCCCTTCTCAAAACAAAAACAAAACAAAAATAAATTAAATGCATAAAAATCAAACCTACCGAAATAAATGTCATTTTTTTCTATCCAAGTTTACAGACCCTAGATTGAGAACCTCTGAACTAGATGATCCCTAAGACCTGCTAGAGCATTTAATATTCTGTCCTATTCTACCTCCCTAAAATTGGAACAGGGAGCACAATAACTGCGGCGAAAAGCAAGCTGAGTGCCCGGCTCTTCTGCCATCTCCACGTAGGCTGTGCAAATAACCCCCTTTCAAAAGCAAGTGTTTTACTCTTCATTAGAAATGAATTTTAATTGCATCTAGTAATTCTATCTTCTATTAGCTATGGCTACAGTTTTAGTTCAAGTACACTAAGTACCTGAAAGATGTGTTAAAGTCTTGGAATGAAATAGTAGAAGCTACTCTTGAGGCATCTATAGAACAAAGCACATTTCAGTCCAAAGGCACAGTAGACCTAATTAAACCATAAACTAGGACATCACTACCATTGTCTATGCTTTATGCTGCATGCATTAATAGCTTTAGGTGCTAGTTAGCATGAAAATTATGTTTACATAGTCACTTACCAATTCAAAATTATCCACGTGCTAAAAATTAGGATGAGGTAGATTGTTATAATACAAAGAACACTGGATTTAGAGTCAGAGAAAAATAGTTCAAGCCCCAGCTCTGGTCGTCGCTACCTGCGTGACCTTGGGCAGATAACTTCCCCTTACTGGGTGTCAGTTTCATCATCTATGAACTGAGAGGGCTTGACTAGGTGATCTTTAAAAGTCCCTTTCAGTTCTTGATGTAGTGAATTAGGTACTGGACTTGGAGTCAGAAAACCTGGGTTTATACTCTACTTCAGACATTTAACCCCTGTGTGACCTCAGGCAAATCACTTAACCTCTCTGCCCCAGTTTCTTCATCTGTAAAAGGAAGAGGATAAATTTGATGGCTTCTAAGATCCTTTCCAACTCATAATTTATGATCCTTTGATTAGAATTCTCCAAGGAGCTACCCTATGTCCCAAACATATCCCCCACCAAGTTGACCCAGATGCTTAAATTTTCTCCATTAGAGAATCTTTGCATATTAAAGATTCTTGCCATTCCAGAAGCTATCTATTAAAATGTGTCAAATGGTTCTCAATGGAAAGGGCAACAAATCAAGTCTTCATGAGACAGTAGTATAGTGGGGGAGAGTTTCTCAGATGTAATGTAGGTATGATAGTCAACTGACAGCCAGACCTGAAAGGAACAAAAGAAACATAGAATTTCTGCCTAGATGTGGAGTGTCAGGAAGCCACAAAGGAAAAATACCATTCAATTTCACAATCTTGCCAAGGATATACTCCTTGTCCAAGAGAGGGTAAGGTAGCTCTTCTCAGAAGGACTTTAAAAACAGTCAAGATTCCCTTCTTATCAGAATGACTTAGTGCCTTGAGGCAGGTGTTTGGACTGAACAATAGTTGAAATTCCAATGACATCATGACAGTCAATAGACCTTGAATGTTGGCAAACTCAGACTCTGTTAAAACCTAAGGCAGTGTAAGTCCTTGGCAACATCATAAAGCAAGATGAACTTGGCCTCTTCTGTCTGCATCCTATCCTTTCTGTCCTATTTGCCATTTATTTGGTGCCCTATATTTTCCCGTTCTCTTTCTTTAGGGATAAAGACCAGGTCTGTGATTTTATTAGTATAAGGAAGGTCTCAGGAAACTTCCTCTACTAACACAGATCAGCACTTTCTCTGCAATTTACAGTCGGTGAGCAGAGATTCTTAATCTTTTTTTGGTGCAGTTTGGCAGTCTGGTGAAACTTATGAACCTTCTCAGAATAATATTTTTAAATACATTAAAATTCATAGGATTACAAACAGAACCAATTATACTAAAATATAATTACCAAAGCGAATTTTTTTTTTAATTAAGTTCACAGAGCCCAGTTTAAGAATCTCCGCCTTAGAGAACTGCCCAGGGCTCTAAGAGGTTGACCCAGGATAACGTAGGCAGGATGTCAGTGCCAGATTCTGCTGGCTCTGAGTCTCTACACCAGGCTGCCTCTCTACCTTTCAAAAGCCCTTTCAAAACCTGCTTTTAAAGCATCCATCTTGAAAATAAAATGAAAAGGACTAAGAACAGTATTAGGTCTGAAACCTCCCAAGGGGAATTTCCAGTTTTAGAGAGATCAAAGCCTTCAAGCCGAAGGGAATTTTACGCATTGACTAGTCGGTGGCAAGATTCAAGGTATTAGGTAATGGAGCCCTGAAATTATCCTAAATGATCAGTGAACTTCCTATTCCATACTTCGGGGTACAACTTTGAGGGGTAGCACTACATCTTGGGAGTATCTCACCCTCACTTCATTGTCGCCTTCCCCTCCCCAATACCCAAAGGAGGAGTGTTGACAAAGGAGCCCAGGGTGAGCTTGCTAAAGTAGATGGATGCTTTCCTTAGTAAACCTGTACTGTGTAGCTCCTCTTCCAGGCTGGTTTTGTCAGGGCTTCTGCTTCCTGCCTCATTAGGCTGGAACTCTGGCACATTAATTACATGCTGGGATTATGCTTCCCCTATATCATCCAGAGGAATAAGCCTTTTATTTTTAAAGGGATTAACAATTTTCTTTCCTTCCAACTTCCCCAGGAGCATTTCTTTTTTTCCCTGGCATGGAGACACAGAGCACAAGACTTTCACCTTGATGATTCCAAGTAGGCTAGAGCATGATAATGAGGATGGGTCCTAGACAACTCTATTTGCTGGAGCCTGCCTGTATTTGTATGCCAGGAGGGTTACTGTTATTGTTAAACTGCAGTTTAATAAAGGATTCTTCTCTATGGAAACTATCCCTCCCCTGCCTCCAAAACCGTGGAAGAAGAGGGAACTGCCAGTTTCATATGATTCTATTTCCTTTCTGCCATTTCTACCATTCATTCCTAGGAAAGTTTATATATTTATTTATACTTCTATATACATACATATATATATATATTCATATATACACTCACATATATAGACATACATATATATGTGTACACAAATATAGACATACATATGTATGTGTATATAAACATGTATATATATCACTTTCATTTATCCCTTGCATCATTCATTCAACAAATAAAAACTATGCACTCTTCATCATTCTACACTCTAGAAGGAATACATATATGTAAGACATGTTCCCTGCTGCCTTCCAAATAATGAATGTAAACACTCTTCTTTTTCATTCTTTTAGGGCTTGATCTTCCTGGACTCCCTATAGGTAGAAGCTGCAGTGATTTCTAGAGCAAGATTAGCCCAGAGTAGCTTTGGATCAATAACAAGATGTAAAATAAATGAAAGGAAAAGTAGTGTGGTGGAAAGAATTTTGTGTCTGAGGTCCTGGGTTTGAATCTCTGCTCTGCCATTGCCTACCTCCTTGACCTTAGGCAAGTAATTTCACTTCTATAGGACTCAGTGGAAGACTAGATGGCACAGCTGATAGAGTGCCAAACCTGAAATCACAAAGACTGGTCTTCCTCAATTCAAATCTGGTCTCAGACACTTACTAGTTGTGTGACCCTGGGCAAGTCATTTAACCTTGTTTTCCTCAGTTTCCTCAATGGCAAAATGAATTGGAAAAAGGAAACAGCAAATCACTCTAGTGGTTTCTAGCCAAGAAAACCCCAAATGGGGTCATGAAGCATCAGACATAACTGAAAACTAGTGGACACCAATACAACAGCACCTTATTTATCTATAAAATTGGAGGGTGAGAGGTTAGGTCTCACTATGTATCTCTTATGTTCCTTTCACTTCTAAATCTATGATCTATAGTATTATTAAATTGAAGGCCTGCTGGTACTTTGAACTTGGGATAGAATGGAAAGAACACTGGACTCACTTGCTTCCAAGCGATATGAACATGGACAGGTCTCTAAGCCTCAACTTTCAGAAAATGAGGACAATAGTGACTACCGCATGAGGTTCTTGTGAGGAAAACATTACATAAATATGAAATGCTATTTTGATTTTCACCAATGCTGTTATGAAAGAGAGCAAGGAGATGGAGATGAAGAAAAGGGAGGAGAATAGTAGGGAAGGAAAGTAGAGGGATAAAAGGGAAGGGAAAAATCCACCACTGCTGCCTTACTACCAGCCACAGCTGCCTCTTCACCATGCCAGCAGCCAGCCCCTCAGAAGCAGATAAAAGTACAAAAAATAGAGTATCGGGTCAGGATTCAGGAAAACCTGAGCTCAAAAACCAGCCTGAGATACTTACTACCTATGTGAGCCGGGGCAAATCATTTAACTTCTGTCTGCCTCAGCTTCCTCAACTATAAAAGAGGAATGCTAATGGTAGCTAGGATACCTACAGTATCCTAGGATTGTCGTGAGGAACAAATGAGATGCTAGTTATAATGCACAGTGCCTGGCGCATAGTAGATACTCAATAAATACTTGTTTCCCTCCTTCTTTCCCTTTGGAATGCCTATCCTCATACCTTTGGTTAAGCCTCATATAATTCAGATTCCCTTACTTGGTCCAGTAAAATACATAGCACTAGTTGTCTTACATCTCAGGGAATCTACACACACACACACACACACACGCGTACACACACACACACACACACGCGTGCACACACACACACGCACTATATTTTACTACACATCAAATACAAGGCCAAAGCTACAATAGAAGTCATTGCAATGAGATCCAAAGTTGAAATTCAAAACAAAATCTTCATAAGATCCACTTACTGGCTGTTTTCTGGACCCTCCTAGCTTACACTGATTATCAATAGTAATTCCTGATAGGGGCCATTCCCTGTACTTCCTAAAGAGGCCTATTCACTGAATGGGTGTTACCTCACTCTAAGTGAGTACCTGAATAGGCCTTATCCTAAAAAGGCCAAGGTCTTCCATTTGCATCCTGGGACATCTCCAGTCATCCTGATGGATATCTGGTCACTGGACCCAGATGACTCAGGAGGAGAAAGTGAAGCTGGTGACCTTGCACAGCCCTCCCTTACTCAAAACAAAGTCAAGTGCGGGTCATGTCATCATTTCTGTGATGTCATGGTCTTCTTTGAAAATGAAGGACGAACACAACAATTAATATTATTTAATTTGGTAGCTGGCCTGGAAAACTAAGCATCAAAAGAGCATTATTTCTTTTTCTTAATTATTTGTTCAACTTTTTACTTTTTCCCCAATTTCATGTAAAAACAATTTTAACATTCTTTTTTTTTTAATTTTGAGTAATTCTCTCTCCTGTTCTTCACCCCACTCCCATCATTGAGAAGACAAGCAGTTTGATATAGGTTATAAAGGAGCAGTCATGCAAAACATATTTCCATATTAGTCATGTTGTGAAAGAAAACACAGACCAAAAAAAAGAAAACTAAACCAAGTTGCTTTTTTTTTTTGGTTTTGGGGTTTTTTTTAAGTATGCTTTGATCTGCAATTAGACTCTAACAATGTTAGGGAACCTGTTGCCTCAAGGCCACAAGTGGTCTTCTCAGTCTTTGTATGTGGCCTTTTGACTGAGTCCAAGTTTTACAAAACAAATCCTTTTTTTAAAGGGATTTGCTCTGTGAAGTTTAGAATCAGTCAAAGGGCCACAGTTGAGGACCCTGGTTCTGCTCACTTCACTTTGTATCAGCTCATGTAAGTCTTTCCAGGTTTTTCTGAAATCATACGGCTCCTCACTTCTTAGAGCACGATAGTATTCCATCACAATTGTATACCACAACTTGTTTACCTATTCCTCAATTAATGAGCATCCCCTCAGTTTCCAATTCTTTACCATCATAAAGAGCTACTTGTAATGCCAGTCAAGGCAACACACTTGAGGGCTGCTGTTGTGAATATATATATTTAGGGTTGAATCACATGGTATAAGCACTCTATTCAAAACCAAACTTTATTCAAGAAACTAAAGCATTCATAATTCATAACAACGTATTGCCATGGTGGCCACATGGTCTCAAACAAATGCAAAAGTATATAACATTAATGTAGCATATCCCCAACTTTATACATTTAGCGGGGCAAAATCATTGGACAGTGAACAACCTCACTCAAATATCATTCTAAAATATTTGTCTATACAATCAAGGGGTCCCAAGCCAGAGGGGATGTCCTCCCCACACTGCTGTTGCAGGCTCCCCTCTGGCACTCTCAGGTGCATACATGCTCAAGTTTTAACACTGCTCCAGTCCCTGCTTCCAAGTCCTGAGGGGTGGCTTGGTGACAAAGCCAATAGGGTAAGTCCCTGGGGTTATACCACTTCCCTCCTCCCATCATAGACAGCTCCACCCCCTGGATCCCAACCCATCCCAAAGGGAAAACATGCTCATTGCTTCTGCCCTGCTGCAAAGCCTCCATCTCAACTCAGGGCTGAGTCCCGACCTCCTGCTCTTAGTCCATGTGTCATCTCATGGGGGAAAGGACTATTCCATTCCAAGCTCTCCCTGCTCCTGCCTAGGTCCAGGCACAGCAGGTTCCAGGGACCCCTGGCCCCAACTTCTGTCTCAGGCCCACTTCATCCCAACTTCAGGGTAGCTTGTCTTCCTTCAGCCTCACAGGGGGAGGGGCCACTCCATCCTGGGGCTCTGGACACAGCAAAACAACACAATAACCCGAAAATAACAAATAACTGTCCCAGTGTCATTAAACCCTATACTTTCTTCAAAAGGGTTGTAAGGCTCTTTCTTTCTATCAGTCCAGTATTCTAGGATTCTCACAAGAATTGCTATCAGAGGTCTCCTCTCTTTGTCAGAGGTCTCCTGTCTCTTTCAGAGGTTTCCTCTCTAAGCCTTGATGAGTGATTCACATTCATAACCCAGTGTCCCTTGATAATGGCTAACTGTCCTTCTAGGAGTGAGCCCCAAAGCAATATCTCTCCTCAGAATATATATACACTTTCAACTAATAGTCTCGGAGCCAAAAGGCACCAAAGTCTATGTGACCCCTTACAGCTGTGAATTATCAAGGTCAAAGGAGAATGATCATTCAGATGTTTATAATTTAACTTGATGCTGGGAAACTAAACTCCAAGAAGAAAAAAAAACAAAAAAAAATCAACAAAAATCCCACCTGGCTTGCGCTTACACTGCTACAACTATTTTTGTCCTTTTCCTTTCTGTTTTTTATCTCTTTGGGACACAGACCTAGTAGAGGTATTTCTGAGTCAGAGAGTATGCAGGGTTTTATAGCTCTTTGGTCATCACTCTCCAGAATGGTTGGATCAATTAACAACTCCACCAACAAATGCATTAACATCCAAATTTTCCCACCTTCCCTCCAATAGTTGTCATTTTCCTTTTATGTCATATTAGCCAATCTGATGGGTGTGAAGTGGTACCAGAGTTGTTTTAATTTACATTTATCTAATCAATAATATTGCTTCTATGGAGAATTATATTTCCAGGTTCCAAGCAACAAGCTTGTAAAGCAACTAAGAGGATATGACTATTCTAAAATGAGAATTGCCGGTCTATTACCTATGTTAAATAAATGGTTAAGATGCAAGTGGTAGAAGAGTTTAGAGAAAGAAAAAGGGTTGGGGTGCTTAGGAAGGCTGGGCACTGAGGGTCAAGATATAGACTGAACCTATTACACCAACAGCATTGACTAAGTACCATGACCACTCAATCGCTGAGTAAAAAGTATACAGCATGAGGGAAGACTATTGAACAGTAAGTCAGTAGGTTTCCAGTCTGGCTCCTACTTCTAGCCCCAGGTCTCCTCCTAACCTGCTGTGTGGACCCCAGAACTTAACTCCATCTCTTTCAGCCTCAAGATAAAGGAACAGATGATCTTAGGGAGCTTTCCAGCTCAGACTTGCTACAGCAGAAGTCTCTCTATGAGAGGCAGTGAATTTAGATCTCACTCAGGACATTGTGCAATAACCAGGGTGCGATGCAATCGGCACCAAATCAGCCAGAAACAGGAAAACCTCACTATATACAGGGAATCTCTTTTTGGCCAGGTCAAGCTAGCTAACACAGTAACTAGAGTTCTGACCTTAAGGTCAGAATAAATCTGAGTTCCTATCCTGCCTAAGACACTTACTAGCTATGTGATCCTAAGGAAGTCACTAAAAAAAAAACCTCTCTGACTCAGTTTCCTTATCTCTAAAGGGTTATAATAATAATTCAACTTTTGTCACAGGATTTTTATAAACATCAAATAAAATATTACATGTAAAGCACTTCCAAACCTTTAAGTGTTACATAAATTTTATCATTATTAGAAGTAGAAGAAATTACTATATAAAAACCATTGTGAGTAGGATGTAGCTTAATGCTAATAAACGCAAATGTATAGAAACCAAGTGATGATCAATCAAGGTCATCTAAAAATGTATCAACTGGGTTTTTTTCTTGTAATTTTTTTAATTCGGAATTGAATAAGATAAGCAAATAAGATTAGAATTTCCACATACAAAATTTTCTCATTCATATAAAGGGTATGATAAACCCTTGCCTATGTGCTTCATTGGGGGTCCTATGTGCATAATACTTGTGAAAGTCCTTTGAAAAGTAGAAAGTTCTGTTACAATGAAAGAGATAATTATAATTATCTACGGAATCTGATTAAGTGTTGCTCTGTCAATCAAATGGATTGTGCCAAAATCAATTATTAAGAGAGCTAGGGGGAAAACATATGAATGAGCATTATTATGTATTCATTTTACAGAAAATATGCTTATTTATTTATGAATTGACATAAATTCCTGAATTCCTTACAAAAACTACATTATATCTCCCACTCCCAGTCTGCTATCCACAAGTTGAGACCACCCTGCCCCCTCTCCCTTGCTATTCCAACCTGTTTCCAGGGGGTTATAAGTCAGGTCAATAAACTTCTTCTAATACATTTGTCAACCTTGACCTTGGACAGAACTCTTTACTCCTCACATGATCACACAGAGACAGTTTGCATATGCTTCCATTGAATGCTGAATCATGGCAAGCTTGAGCTGTAAGCTCCTTGATGGGGCAAGCATTCTGCGGTATAGACATTCACAGGGAACACTATGGAACTGAGCATCTCTGCCCTGCTCCAGTGATCAATTTGCATAAATAGGCAAATCCCTCTCACAAGTAAGCCCTCAGTAGGTAATCAATAGCTATTTATTTTTAATCCAACAAGAGTTCCTTTGGCCATTTCCCACTAACACCCCCATTCCTTAATTCTTGAATTGTACGTATTGTAGCTTGATGCAGTAGCATAGCATGGTAGGTAGGGAAAAAGTTAGTGTTTGAAACTTTCTTGCTAACAGCTTCTCCGGCTGCTTCGAACTTTCAGGGTCTAGGAGAATTTCAAATGAATATTTATAAGCCTGCTAACCATTGACTCTCCATAGGCAGGAGAGAAACATTTTAATTAACAGAACAATATGAATCTATTGAAATATTTTTCATGGCCAAAATCTGCTGAAGAAATGTAAAATGTTAATTTAAAAATATCAATATGCCTGCTGCAGATAATATACTGGTTGTTGCTTTGTACATTTTAAAAGAATCTGGAACAGAGTGGACATGAGGCATACACAATTATGGGCCTCATGAAATACAGACGCAACATCTTTTTTGTTAATACAAAGCTGGAAATACAAAAAAGTGCAAAGCAAGAGATATAAAGAAGGGCAATTACCCTTGACAGGCAGGCATTTTCCTCAGTTTGGAGTTAATTACAACCATTCAAACACAAACAGGTGGGGAAGGTTCATTTTTGTTTTGTTTTGTTTTTAGGACTATCTTTAATAGAAAAGGTACATATAAATAGTGTTGCCTTCTGTATACACACTGCCTGTAGGCCATTTATTTCAAGTTGTTTTTTCAGGAGTGGGGAATGAACCTGGATGCAACTGAAATGGCTAACCAAGGTTAGAACTAGTTTTTGTCCCATGTTATAGGACCTGTCTCTGACTGGATTCAGGACTTAGTCTACAGCTGGGATCAGTGACCCCCTAATTACGAGTCAGCTCATAATTTTCAAACTGATCCTTTTGGGACTGAGGTGAGAGGACTTTCTGTGACTAATGTGAACATCAGTCTTTAAATCTATTTCAAAAGATCAGTGTATAGCCAGGGTTAGAAGTTACTATGTGACTGGGCTCAAGGAATTGTCTGTAACTCAGGTTAGAAATCAGTCTGTGATTAGAGCTAGGGGTCAGTCTCTGACACAAATAAAAGTTGAGAACATGGCAGGCTTTCAGTCCAGTCTGTGGCTGGAGTTTTGGGTCAATTTATGACCAGAGTTAGAAGATCAGTCTGTGGCTGGGGTTAAGAGGTTAGTGATTGAATGAAAGCATCTATTAAGGCAAGGAGGAAAAAGGTTAAAGGAAAGGATGATGAAAAGGAAAGGTTTCAGAAGATACCATTGGAACCATCATCTGAATGATCTCTGAATGAGAGAACAAAACAAACCTTAAGTAATAGAGCTATCCACAGACAACACCCAAAACTCTGTGAAGGTACATTTTCGTCAGAGGACTCTGAATTGGGAGATGTGAATTTGAGTCGTGTCTCAGCCACTGACTAAGACTGAGCAAACAACTTCACTTCTCAGTTTCCCCAACTCTTAAATGAAGGGATTGGTTGAAAAGATCACTAAAGTTAATTTCAGCTATTTTGAGTCTATGATTTTTTCAATATTGTAATTTATAAATATGTATTTATATTTGTATAAATATACATTCATATGAACATGCATCAACATATACTCTTATTTGCATACAAAAATATGTATTATTAGCTGTGTGCATAGGCACTATGGATAACAAAAAGATGTAAAAGGCAATCTTGCCTGCACAGAGTTTACCATCTGATAGACTTATTGCATGCTATTTCAATTTGATATCTTCTAACTCTTAGGATATTATCCACATATCTGACTCAAATACAGTGTATTTATTAGTTATAGAAAGTATACTACACCCCCAGGAAATCTCTGCCATTTAATGGAATTTCCAGTAACACATTTTGCACTACCTATTTAATCATAAAGAGTTTTTCAAGATTCTATTCCTAGAGTCAAGCTAAAATGTACAAGAAGAATGTATTTGCCAATGTATTATACTTTGAGGGACACCCAGAAAAGTCTTCCCTGATCTACAACACCTTTTGTATCAGGGTTTAAACTCTATGAAAAACACACAGGGCTAGTCCCAAAGGGGCCATCCCATAAATTATGCACCAGAGTTTCTCCAGGAACTTCTAATAACATTGACAGCCTCTACTGGAGAAAAACAGTCAGTTAGTGCTTTCTGAACACCTACTATGTGTCTGGTTATTGTTCAGTCATTCAGTGTATTCGACTCTTCATGATCACATGAATCATAGCATGCCAGATCCTTCTGTCCTCCCTTATCTCTTAAAGTCTGTCCAAATTCATGTTCATTGTTTCCATGACTTTGCCTATCTCATCCCCTTTTCCTTTTGCCTTCAATTTTCCCAACATCAGAGTCTTTTCCAATGAATCTTGTCTTCTCATTTAAACTTCAGTTTCAGCATTTGGTCTTCTAGTGAACAGCCTGAATTAATTTAAGCATTTACTGATTTGATCTGTTTGCTGTCCAATGGACTCTCAGAAGTCTTCTTCAGCACCACAATTTGAAAACTTCAATTCTATGGTACCCAGCTTTCCTCATAGTCCAACTCTCACCATCATACATTGTTACTAGAAAAACCATAGCTTTTACTACACATACCTTTGTTGGCAAGGTTATGTCTCTGCTTTTTAGTATATTGTCCAGATTTGTCATAGTTTTCCTTCCAAGGAGCAAGCATCTTTCAATTTCATGGCTACAGTCACCATCTGTAGTGATCTTTGAGCCCAATAATATAAAATCTGGCACTGCTTCCATTTCTTCTCCCTCTATTTACCAGAAAGTGATGGAACCACTTGCCAAGATCTTAGTTTTTTAATGTTAAGCTTTAAGCCAGATTTTGCACTCCTCTTTCACCCTCATCACGATTCTTAATTCCTCTTCACTTTCTACCATCAGGGTGGTGTCATCTGCATATTTGAGATGGTTAATATTTCTCCCTGAAAACTTAATAACAGCACTGTAGTAGACACTAATTAGGGTTCAAATAACGGTATGCTGAAGTCAGCTCATATTGACTCAAGAAAGACAATTGTCACTTTTTCTATGTGAGCATATACAGTTGGAAATTTGCAAATGCTAGAAATCAGAGCTTGATTTTTTGTTTGTTGATTTCAAAATGATGGAAAATATTAATAATGATGATTAAACATTAAAATGTTTACATTTTTTCCAGACAGCCAGCTGTTGAAATTACTATATAATCTTTCCCGTAAAGAAACTTATAGTCTAATTCATATTAAATTTCAAATACACATTATATGAAAAAGATGTTGACAGTGATTGTAGCACTCTACACAGTTGTAGGGGAAAGGGATCCAAGCAAAATGCAATAAGTCCGACTGACTCAAAACACAAAGATTTCTATCAAGACATCCATGTCAGAGACACTGGCATTATGTCTCTTAACCACTCACGTTCTAGCTTCACATATTATCATCCCACCTAAACTGCCCTTTCCAAAGTTAACAATGATCTTTTAGTTTCCCAACCCAATAGCCTTTTTTTTCAGTTCTCATTTTCCTTGACCTCTCTGCCTTTGACACTGTTGATCACGCTCTCCTCCTTGATGCTCTTTTCTCTCTAGATTTTCAGGACACCACTCTCTCTTAGTTCTTCTCCTACCTATTTCACCACTCCTCATTCTCTTTTGCTGACTCTTCACCCAGATTCCATCCTCTAACTTTATGTGTCCTTCAGGGTTCTGTCCTAAGCCCTCTTCCCTCTGTAATACTGCATTTGGTGACCTCATCAGCTCCCATTGATTTAATTACCATCTTTATTCTGAAAATTCTCAGATCTATTTATTTTGCCCTGATCTCTCTGTTGACCTCCAATCTTGCATCTCCAACTACCTTTTAAATATCTAGACCTAGATGATCATGGGCCATTTTAAACTCAACATATCCAAGCCATTATCTTTTCCCCTAAACTCTCCTTCCCTCCTACCTTCTCTTTTATGGTAAAGGACATCACCATCATTCTAGACCTAGGTGTCATCTTCAATTCCTCACTCTCTCTCACCCTCCCCCCTTATCAAACCTGTCGTCAAAGTCGGTAAATTTTACCTTTGCAGCATCTTTCGAATATGTCCCCTTCCCTCTTTTAACACTACGACTCATTTGGTACAGGCCTTCATCACCTTCCCCCTGCACTATTGCAATAGCCTGCTAGTGGAGGTGCCTGCCTCAAGTCTCTCCCACTCCAATCCAACATTCATTCAGCCACTAAAGCAATTTTTCTAAAGTGCAAATCCAACTGCATCACTCCTCTACATAATAAAATCCAATGGCTCCCTATTACCCCCAGGATAAAATAAAAAAAATACTCTGCTTGATATCCAAAGCCCTTTATAACATAGCACCTTCCTAACTTTCCAATCTTCTTACATCTTACTCTCTGCCATATACTCTCCAATTCAGTGACACTAGTCTCCTGGCTGTTTCACAGACAAAATACTTCAACTCTTAGACCTCTCAGCATTTTCTCTGTCAGGCTCCCTTTCCTAGAATGTTTTCCTCCCTCACCTCCACTTTGTGCCTTACCTTGACTTCTTTAAGTTCCAACTAAAATTTCATTTTTTTCAGGACATCTTCTCCATTCTCTCTTAATTCTAGTGTCTTCCTTCTGTTAAGTATTTCCTTATTTGTCTTGTATATGATTTGTTTGTGTATATTCATTTGAATTTTGTCTCCTCCATCAGAGTGTGAGCTCCTTGAAGTCAGGGACTAGGGTTTGACTTTTCTGTGTGTGTGTGTATATTCCTAGCCCTTAGTACAGTGCTGGTATATAGCAGGTGCTTACCAAATGTTGACATTGAATTATGTCTTGGTATGTGTTGTTTAACCTCAAATTTCTGTGTCTTGTGGGCTTCATGTTATTTCTCCCATTGCTGAATCTAGCTGAATCCACTTATCAAAAATATTCCTGCTGTCTATATCTTTTCTTGATCCTATATCAAAGGCTAGCATCTAATTTACTTTGTTTCCTCTACTCCTTCAATATCTTCCAACCCTGTCTCTTCCCAAGGAATTTCTAACCATCTTCCACTTCTATTAGTGGAAGATAGGCTGAAGATAGTGATAGCATTGGTCATGGTATTCATCAGGATTTTCATGGACCTACAGTTATAATGAAACTTAATGGTCATCTAGTCAAAACCTCCCATTTTACAGATAAGAAAACTAAGGACCAGGGAGGTTAGGTGACTTATCCAAGGTCACACAGATAGTAAACATCAGAGGCAGGATTCAAACACAGTGCAATCCAGATCCAGTACTGTTTCTATTGTACCATGTTGTCCATTCTTTACATCCTTTTTCATGTCTTCTTCTTAAACCCTTTACAAATTCTCATTTTTCATACTTAGGCACACCAAGTTCTTTCATAAAAGAATATTTTTATATAGAAAGTATGGACAGGAGTAGCAGGTCAACTTAATAAAATTGTAAAGTTAAATCCTACCTTCTGCGGGAGACTTTTCCCCTGACCCATCCTCCCTTCATTTCCCACCACTAGTGACTTCTCTCTGAGATAATTCCCATTTATATTGTCTATATTTTGTATGTATATTTTGTTTCTCTTCTGTTTGAATGTTAGCTCCTTGAAGGTAGATACCATGTTTTTCTTTGTATATTCCACACTTAACACAATCCCTGATACATAGCAAATACTTAATAAATGCTTATTGATTGATTGAGGAAATTTTCATTCTAGTGTTATTCTAATTTTAAGACCTTTCTCTGTGGAGGTGGTCATCACCATCAATACTACAATGAAATGATGGACAATGTCTCCTTGTAAAAATGTGGACAGTATCCTCAGACATTTATTTCCACTGACATCATACACTAATTTGATTGATTGCATGTTGTTCCCTATTCTCCATGTGCCACATGGTCACCCTGCTCCAAGAAAAGCTTTCCTGATCTTCCCCTGACTCTCAATGGCTATAATCTCTGGAGCTGAGCTAGAGACACAAATCTACTATCTTAGTGTATTGCGTATCTCTACCCCATCTGGTTGTCCCTTTATAAAACTCCTAGTCCAAGGTGGTCAGAGTCAGATCTACAAAACAGCCATGAGTCAATCATCTCTCAAACATGACTTCAATAATCATCCTCAAGGAAATGTGAATGAAACAACAGGCATCCTAGCCAAAGGCAGTCACCACATCTAATAAAACAGACTAGGCATCATCAATCACCTCCATAGGATGCTAATGTAGATATCTATACTTGGCCTCTTAGGTCAATTTTAAAGTTAAATCCTACCTTCTGCAGGAGACTCCTGGTCATATCTTCTAATTTTTTTAACCAAAGTACTAATATTCTCATTTTGATGATGCATAATGCAAATATCCAGTGACTTTGGCCCCACAGGATTTGGCAAAATTGTTTCTGATAATAATTTGGATCTGAAATCTTCATTTGGGTATTAATTGGACACTTTTTCACATACACATAAATTAATGACACATCTTTGAATGACAGCTTATCTTCCAAAATTTTTGCCCTGTAACTTGTTTTAAATGTAGCCTCTTGAAAAATATAAATGATTATTTATCCTGTTATGATTGTCATAGACTGTTCTAAAATTGTAGCTATGTATACTCAATACCAAACATCTACATTTTAAAAAAAGAAAAAATTCTGTCAAGATATCAAAATGCTGGCATTAGAAAGATAAAATATCTAGATAATTGGATGGATTTCTTCCACCTCTTATCTCAGTATTTTAATCTTTATTTTAGGTTATTAAGAACCTTAGAAACTTGACCTATCTAGTAAGGGTCAAGTAAAATATGAAACAATTTTCCAATATATGTTCATCACATGTATTCAATCCAGCACATAATGAACCAAAGCTAAATAAATATGAGGTGGACAATGAGACTCAGATAAGAGTATCCCCTCAACTAAAAGAGGAAAGGACATATCAGCATCTCACTAAACACAAATAATCTAGAGAGTATTTCCTTTTCCCTTTGCAATCCACACCATTTCCTGACCAACTCTCACCCAGAATCAAATGTTTTATTGTACCAAATACTCAAACACTTCAAACTCCTTTAAAAATGTCAGGTGCCTGTTTAGTGACAATAATATCTTTTGCTCCTTTATCTTATTACCAGGTAGCCCTGCATAGTCTCTGCAGCAAACATCATGACCTCATAATGAAGGAAATATCTCTTCATCATTAAGTACCCACTTTCATTTTTTTCTCTGCTATATTAATTTTCCTTTATTAAATTTAAGTCCTCACCAAAGTTCTATAAAATCTCAATTGTTGTATGAACTTTGATTTTTGGAAATTATTTTGACAAGGCTAACAAAATTTCAGAATGTCTAGACTCTGTAGTTCTCTAACCCTTGTCATGTTTAAAAATGTTTTTTTGATGCTTAGAATTGTGTAATGGTACATAAAACAACAGGTTGTGGTTGTGGTTTTGGTTAATCCTTCCTTCTTGAAGGGAGATGATGACATGACTTGCAATTAAATTTGATTTGAGTGAGGGAGGGTCATGCAAAGTCATCAACCTCACCTTCTCCTCCAGAGCCATCTGGGGCCAGTGGCCAGATATCAATTAGAATGACTGAAGATGGTCCAGGATGCAGTATAATAACCACAACAAGGAGCAGAAGAGACCTGAGAAACCTGAATGGCGGGCGGAACCAGAGGAGCGGCACCAAGGGCAGGAGACAAGCCAAACTGAGTCAGTGAGAGCTGCCGAGTGCCAGATATCAGCGCAGCAGCTCCTGAGACCTTCAGCCCAAAGATCAAACTTCAGTAAGTCACCTACTTGAACTTCCGGGAGCCAGGATGGCGAAGTGATCAGTAAATGCTCTCTCCTCCCCCCTTGATGACCGTGAAAGAACCATAAAATATTTCCCCAGAAAAATCCCAGGTCAGTAGAAACAGCAGAAGGAGACCAATAGTCTCATAACACCTGAGATGAGGAAAATAGCTACGGGGGATTCCTCCTACAGTGGCAGAGGCAAACCAGAAGGACAGAGGACCCAAGGCAGAGAAAATTCGCACTAGGACCCAGGCAAGCCTCATTGCCAGGAGAGGAGCCCCAGGAGGGGTGGGAACATGCATTAGCATCTAGGCATGACTCAGCTGACCATGGAAATCAGAAAGACAATAGGGCAGCTGGGATTACCAGCCCCTGAGCTTGCCTTTGCCTCAGTTCAGCTGTGACCAGACCACTCCTCCCCCACACTTAACAAGCTAAACCCAGGGCTGATCTGGGAAACACCAAACAAAAACCTGCTTTTAGCTTTTTCACATATCAGCTCAGCAAAAAGTTCTCTAGCTTCTCACTGAAAGAACCAGAAGTCACCACACTGAATCACCATCATGAACAAGAGAAAGCAGAGGACCGAAAGAACCATAGAATCTTTCTATGGGGATAAGGACCAAAACACAAACACCAAAGAGGTCAGAGCTGAGACTATACTTCCATCTGAAACTTCAGAAGGGACTATGAACTGCTTGCAAGCACAAACAGCTCTCCTAGAACAGCTGAAGAAGGAAATAGAAGATAAACTGGCCAATGATCTTAAAATTCTTAAGAAAGAATTCACTGATGAGAACATTTCTTTGAAAAGGAAAATTGAACAAATGGAAAAGGAAGTTCAAAAATTAACTGGAGAAAATAACTTCCTAAAAGGGCAAGTGTAAAAGGAAGTACAAAAATTAAGTGGAGAAAATAGCTTCTTAAAAGGAAAAATTGGGCAGATGGAAAAGGAGTTGCAATAGTTAACGGAAGAAAACAATTTGATAAAGATTAGAATTGGGCAAGTAGAAACTAATGACTCAATGAGACAGCAAGAATCAATCAAACAAAATCTAAAGAATGAAAAGATAGAGGGAAATTTAAAATATCTCATTGGAAAAACAACTGACCTGGAAAATAGATCCAGAAGAGAAAACTTAAAAATTATTGGCATGCCAGAAACCCATGATGGAGAAAAGATCCTGGACAATATCTTCCAGGAAATCATCAAGGAAAACTGTCCAAAAGTCCTAGATTCAGAGGGCAAAATTATCATCGAAAGAATCCACCGTTCCCCTCCTGAAAGGAATCCCAAACTCAAAACCCCAAGAAATATAGTTGCCAAATTCCAGAGTTATCAATTGAAAGAGAAAATATTACAAGCAGCCAGAAAGAAACAATTTAAATATCAAGGAGCTACAGTCAGGATTACAGAGGACATTGCAGCTTCTACATTAAAAGATTGAAAGAATTGGAACCCAATATTCCATAAGGCAAAGGAGTTGGGTCTACAACCAAGGATCAACAACCCAGCAAAGGTTCAGCATAACATTTCAGACAAGGAGAAAGTCATTCAATGAAGTAAGGGAGTTCCAGAGCTTCCTGACCAAAACGCCAGAACTTAATAGACAATTCGATCTTCAAATGCAGGTCTCAAGAGAATCATAAAAAGGTAAACGGGGGGGGGGGGGGGGGGGGGGGGGGGGAAGGGGTGAGAACCAACTTGTTACTCAATTAGGTCTAATTGTTTATCTACCTGTAAGGGAAGTTGATACCTGTTAATCTTGAGAACTGTGCGGCTATTAAGAAATATAAAAGGGATATGCATAGGGGGAACAGGTATAAAGTAAATGATATCATGATAAAAAATATGATTTAAGTATGAGAAGGGATTGTAATAGGAGGTGTGAAAAGGAGGAAGCAGAAAATGGCAAATTACGTCACAAAAAGAAGTACAAACTCAAAGCAGAGGGAAAGAGGGGAGGGAGATGAGCATTGTGTGAGAGGTACTCTCATCGGGATTTGTTTAAAGGATGGAACAACAAACTTAAGTAGATAATCCTAACTAGCTCTATAAGCAGTAGGAGAGGAAGGGGGAAGAAAGGGGAGGGAGGCTAAAAGGGAGGGAAGAAGCAATAACAGCAAAGGGGAGTAAAAGGGAGGGGGGCTAAAAGAAGGCAGGGAAGATGGCCGGGGGAGGTGGTGAAAAGTGAATACTATTGAGGAGGGGAAGGGAGACAGCAGAGCTAAAAGCCCAAATGGTGGGAAAGAAGATGGAGGGAAATACACAGATTGTAATCATAACTGTGAATGTGAATGGAATGAATTCTCCCATAAAACAAAGACAGATAGCAGAATGGATTAAAAGCCATAATCCAACAATATGCTGCTTACAAGAAACACATTTGAAACGGGGGATACACATAGGATAAAGGTCAAAGGATGGAGCAGAATATATTGTGCTTCAGCTGATGTAAGAAAGGCAGGAGTAGCAATCCTAATCTCAGACAAAGCAAAAGCAGAAATAGATCTAATCAAAAGGGATAAGGATGGAAACTATATCCTGCTAAAAGGCACCATAGACAATGAAGCAATATCATTACTAAATATGTATGCTCCAAGTATAGCATCCAGATTCTTAGAGGAGAGGTTGGGGGAGTTGAAGGAAGAAATTGACAGCAAAACTATACTAGTGGGGGACCTCAACCTCCCTCTTTCTGAACTTGATAAATCTAACCTCAAACAAGAAAGAGTTTAAGGAGGTAAATAAAACTCTAGATAAGGTAGATATGATAGATCTTTGGAGAAAAATGAATGGGAATAGAAAGGAATATACCTTTTTCTCAGCAGTACATGGAACATTTACAAAAATTGACCATATACTAAGACATAAAAATCTCACAATCCAGTGCAGAAAGGCAGAGATAATGAATACATCCTTCTCAGATCATAATGCAATAAAAATTATATGTAATAAAAGGTCATGGAAAGATAAACCAAAAATCAATTGGAAACTAAATAATCTAATCCTAAAGAAGGAATGGGTTAAAGAAGAAATCATAGAAACAATCAACAACTTCATTCAAGAGAATGACAATAATGAGACAACCTACCAAATCTTATGGGATACTGCAAAAGCAGTTCTTAGGGGAAGTTTTATACCTATGAATGCCTACATAAATAAAATGGAGAAAGAGGAGATCAATGACTTGGGCATGCAGCTGAAAAAGCTAGAAAAAGAACAAATTGAAAATCCCCAAGAAAATACCAAATTAGAAATACTGAAAACCAAAGGAGAGATTAATAAAATTGAAATTAAGAAAACTATTGAATTGATAAATAAAACCAATAGCTGGTTTTATGAAAAAAACTAATAAAATTGATAAACCTTTGGTCAATTTGATTAAAAAAAAGAAAGAAGAAAATCAGATCACTAATATTAAAAATGAAAGGGGTGAACTCACCTCTAATGAGGAGGAAATTAACACAATAATTAGAAATTACTTTGCCCAACTTTATGCCCACAAATTCGATAATCTAAATGAGATGGATGAATATTTTAAAAAATACAAATTGCCCCGATTAACAGAAGAGGAAGTTGAATACTTAAACAACCCCTTCTCAGAAAAAGAAATTGAACTAGCCATCAATGAACTCCCTAGGAAATAATCTCCAGGACTAGATGGCTTCACAAGTGAATTCTATTAAACCTTTAAAGAACAGTTAATTCCAAAACTATATAGACTATTTTTGAAAATTGGGGAATAAGAAGTCCTCCAAAATTCTTTCTATGATATAAATATGGTTTTGATACCCAAACCAGGGAGAGACAAAACAGAGAAAGAAAATTATAGACCAATTTCTCTAATGAATATAGATGCAAAAATTTTCAACAAGATTTTAGCAAAACGAATATAGCATCTTATCAAGAGAATAATACATTATGATCAGGTAGGTTTCATACCAGGAATGCAGGGCTGGTTCAATATTAGGGAAACTATTAGCATTATTGATCATATCAACAACAAAACTAACAAAAACCACATGATTATCTCAATAGATGCAGAAAAAGCTTTTGACAAAATACAACACCCATTCCTATTAAAAATACTGGAGAACATAGGAATAAAGGGAACCTTCCATAAAATAATAAGCAGTATCTACCTAAAACCTTCAGCAAGCATTATATGCAAGGATGATAAGCTAGATGCATTTCCAATAAGGTCAGGGGTGAAACAAGGATGCCCATTATCACCACTATTATTCAATATGGTACTAGAAATGTTAGCGGTAGCAATTAGACAAGATAAAGAAATTGAAGGAATAAAAATAGCCAAAGAAGAAACTAAGTTATCACTCTTTGCAGATGATATGATGATATACTTAGAGAATCCCAGAGATTCAAGTAAAAAACTACTTGAAATAATAAACAACATTGGCAAATTTGCAGGTTACAAAATAAACCCACACAAATCTTCTGCATTCCTCTATATTAGCAACAAAGTCCAACAGCAAGAGATTGAAAGAGAAATCCCATTTAAAGCTAGAGTAGACACTATAAAATACTTAGGAGTTTACCTGCCAAAACAGACCAGATTATATGAACACAATCACAAGACATTTTTTGCACAAATAAAGTCAGATTTAAGTAAGTGGAAAAACATCAGTTGTTCATGGGTAGGCCAAGTTAATATAATAAAAATGACAATTCTACCTAAATTAATTTACTTATTTAGTGCCATACCAATTAAACTATCAGGTAATTATTTTCTGGAGCTGGATAAAATAATATCAAAATTCATTTGGAAAAAGAAAAGGTCCAGAATTTCAAAGGCTCTAATGAAAAGAAATGCTTGGGAAGGTGGCCTAGCTCTACCAGACCTCAAATTGTATTATAAAGCAGCAATTATCAAAACCACTTGGTATTGGCTAAGAAACAGAGTGGTAGACAAATGGAATAGACTTGGCACTCAAGACACAGTAGGCAAGGAATATAGCAACCTCCTGTTTGATAAACCCAAAGATCCCAGCTTCTGGGATAAGAACTCGCTGTTCGACAAAAATTGCTGGGAAAACTGGTTAACTGTGTGGCAGAAATTAGGTATAGACCCATGCCTGACTCCATACACAAGAATAAAGTCCAAATGGGTACATGATTGAGGTATAAAGATTGATACCATGAATAAACTGGAGAAACAAGGAATAGTGTATTTATCAGATTTATGGAGAGGGGAAGAATTTTTTTCTAAAGAAACGATACAAAGCATTATGAATTGTAAGATGGATAATTTCGATTTCTTTAAACTGAAAAGTTTTTGCACAACCAAACTCAATGCATCCAAAATTTGGAGGGATGTAGTAAACTGGGAAAAACTTTTTACGGCTAAGTTCGGGGATAAAGACCTCATTTCTAAAATATATACAGAACTAACTCAAATATATAACCATACAAGTCATTCTCCAGTTGATAAATGGTCAAAGGATATGAACAGGCAATTTTCACAGGAAGAAATTAAAGATATCTATAATCATATGAAAAAGTGTTCCAACTCTGAGGTACCACATCACACCTATGAGATTGGCAAACATGACAGAACAAGAAAATGATAAATGCTGGAGAGGATGTGGGAGAGTTGGAACACTAATTCATTGTTGGTGGAGCTGTGAGCTCATCAAACCATTCTGGAGAACGGTTTGGAACTATGCCCAAAGGGCTACAAAAATGCGCATACCCTTTGACCCAGCAATATCACTACTAGGACTGTATCCTCAAGAGATTATGAAATGGGAAAGGGTCCCACATGTAGAAAAATATTTATAGCAGCACTCTTTGTGGTAGCCAAGAACTGGAAATCAAGGGGATGCCTATCAATTGGGGAATGGCTTAATAAATTATGGTATATGCATGTAATGGAGTAGTATTGCTCCATAAGAAATGATGAACAAGAAGACTTCAGGGAGGCCTGGAAGGACTTATATGATCTGATGCTGAGTGAAAGGAGCAGCAGAACCAGGAGAACTTTGTGCACAGCAATGACCACAGTGTGTGAGAGTTTTTTCTGGTAGACTTGGAACTTTGTTATAACACAAGAACTTACTGGAAAAAAAAAAAAATCCCAATGACGGTATTCTAAGGCAAAATGCCTTCCACACTCAGAGAAAGAAATATGGAAGTCATTCGCAGAATGTAGCAGATTATGTTTGTGTGTGTGTGGGTTTTATTGTATTATGTTTTGATTTGTTATATGATTTCTTCCATTTATCTTAGTGTGACTACATAGCATGACTATAGTGAAAATGTGCTCAATAGGAAAGTATATGTAGAACCTTTACAGAATTGTATGCTGTTGCAGGGAGGGAGGGAGGTAGTGGGGGGAAGGTGTGGGGGGGGATAAAATCTTAATTTTTAAGGAAGTGATTGTAGAACATTAAAAGAAAAATAAAAAAAATAAAAAATAAATTAAAAAATAACAATAACAACAAATAAAAATATCTAGTATTTTGAGTGCTGTCCTTTCTCATTCTGAAGAACATAAATAAATCAAACTTGCTTGCTATAGAACCTATAGATGAGTGACTCTCTGTACCTCTCTGGGTATGGCATAGATGTGGAAAGTGAAGGACTACTCAGGAAAAGAGTAAGTACTCCTCTACCTCCCACCTTTAGAATTAGGCATCACTGAACAGAACATACCACACATTTTCTTCTCCCACCAGGCAATTCCTACTTCCTAGTCACCATTTCCAGTTCTACTCTTTCAGTGACCTTTCTAGGTGAATGGGAGGAAGGGGAAGGACAGGTATGGTTCATGTCTATAATTTCTGTTCTCTGGGAGACTGAGACTGAGAGATCTCTTGAGTTCAAGAGTTCTGAACAGCATTGGTTTATGCCAAAGAAGTGTCCAAACAGTATCAATATGTTGTTCCCCTTAATGAGAGGACAAATATCAGGATGTCTAGATATAGGTAAGGTAGCTCATGTTGGACACAAACAGATCAAGTCTCTTAAGCTGATCACTAAGGGAATTGGACTATAAGTAGTTTCTATATTTCTTGCCTGGGAGAGAGGGGGACATGCAGTCTTCTTAAAAGAAAAAAAAAAGTGGCAGTAGTAAGAGGTCACAGGTTTCAATGCCTAATTTTGTGATAGAGTAAAAGTAGTGCTTGGTCTCATGTCTAACTTAAAACAAAGAAAGGAAAACTCCAAATCCCATTAAGCTCTGTTTTGGGGAAATTCTGTTTTTAAAAATTATTAATAAATCACACTATAAGATTCTCTGTTAATTTTTGGCTAAACCCCTTTGCCATGTTACTTTGGAGAACCACATCCTTTTCATATTTCTGTAAACTAATAGGGAAGGGATGGAACAAGTTTTATTAAGTGCCTACTGTGTGCCAGGAACTGTGTTAAGTACTTTACAGACATTATCTCAGTTGATCTTCACAATAACCCTGTGAGGTGGTTGTTACTATTATCCTCATTTTACAGTTGAAGAAATTGATGCACAAAGAGGTTAAGTAAATTGTCCAGGGTCACACAAATAGCAAATGTCTCAGGTCTTCATCACTCTAGACCCAGTGCTCTATACATTGCACCATCTAGCTATCTCATTTTTTGTTGTTTAGTCATTTCAGTTGTATCTGCCTCTTTGTGACCTCATTTGGGGTTTTCTTGGCAAAAATATTGGAGTGGTTTATCATTTCCTTCTCCAGCTCATTTTGTAGATAAGAAAACTAAAGCAAACAGTATTAAATAATTTGCCCAGGATGATACAGCTAATGTCTAAGGCCAGATGTGAACTCAGGTCTTCCTGATGCCAGGTCCAGCACTTGATCCACTGCTCCACTTTAACTGTCCAGCTATTTTATACCAATATCCAAATATTGTCCTTCCCTACTAGAGCCCTTTAATGTTCTGTTAAAGAAACACAAAAATGTTAGATCAGTTGTATTTATCCAACTGGCAAAAGAAATTGGAAAAATAGGTGCAAAAAAATCCACTGAAGAAAACAACTCCTTCTAAAGTAAAAATAGCCAAATGGAAAGGGAAGAGGCACAACAGTTCACTAAAAAATAGAATTAGGCAGGTAGAGTCTAATGAGACAGCAAAAAACAATAAAACAAAATATTAAAAATGAAAAAATAGAAGAAAATATGAAATATTTCATTGTGAAAACAATTGAACTGGAGAATAGATCTAGGAGAGATAATTTGAAAATTACTGGACTACCCAAAAGTCATGGAGAGAGAGAGAGAGAGAGAGAGAGAGAGGAGAGAGAGAGAGAGAGAGATTTCTTTCATCCTTCAAGAAATTATCAAGAAAAACTGCCCTGATATCCTAGAAACACAGGGTCAAATAGAAGTTGAAAAATCCACCAGTCATCTCCTGAAGAGATTTCAAAATGAAAACTCCCAAGAATATTACAGTTAAATTTCAGAGCATCAAATAGAAAAAATATTGCAAACACTTGTAATGAAACAGTTCAAATATTGTGGAACCACAGTCAGGATAATAAAAGATTTATAAACTTCTCTGTTAAATCATTTGGGGGAGGGAGAAGAGTGTGAACATAATATTCCAGAGGACAAAGGAGCTATGATTACAACCAAGAATCAATCTAGCAAAATGAAGTATAATCCTCTCAGGGAAAAATAAATATTTAATGAAATAGAGTACTTTGAAGCATTCCTGATGAAAAGACAAGAATTGAATAGAAAATTTGACTCTCAAATATGTGACTCAAGAGAAGCATAAGAAGATAAACAAGAAAGAGAAAATAATAAGGGACTCAGTAAACTGATATATGGCCTCTATGTTTGTTATTTTCCACTTTAGGTCCTAGGACTGCAGACTCTGACAGCATGAGTTTTAAAAGTTAGAATAGGAAGGATCCTGATATCCTGATGTCCTAGCACCAGAGTATTACAGCCTATTCAACACTGATGCCTCAAGCAGCAAGGAATTACCTTTGAGATTTGTCCCAGGGTATTTGAGATGAGGACTCACAAGAAAATGAGCATCAGAAGAGTACAAAGGGTCAAGACTCTCTGGTTGCTATTCCTTTTTCAATGCTTCCCCTTTTTACCACATAGCCAACCAGAAGCCAAACAGAATGCAAATTCATGTTCCAACATCTCTCCAAGGAACTTTCATAACCAACAACGCCTAGCCTTTTCACAAAGTGATAAGAGAGAGAAGAAGGTATGCCATCAGAGGTGCTCTGTGCATATGACAGTCCCTATTACAATAGAAAAGCTACTAAAATCATATTCCTATCCTAGTACATGACTATATTAATAAGTAAGAACATTATCTCTTTATTGAGATCTTTTTGCATTGATAATTTCTAGCCCCTCACCTTTGGAACCTGAGTTAGCATTTTACATGTAGAATCCCAAAGGGGTTGTGGGGAGCGGGGGGAAGATCGTTAATTGCTCTTAGAATCAAGTATTATTCTGCTGGTTCTTGGCAGATAATTGACATATTTGTAAGTGTTCATTGTTCCTTGCTTTTTTGCTTTCATTCCTAAAAACAAAGTATCACCTTCTTTTCCCAGTGGTGACATCATAAATAAGTGCTCATCTCCTTGCCATTTTCTGCCCTGTCACTGGTTGTCTTTCTGCCCTTCAAAATGACTTTCAGAGACCATGCCCAGAGAAGCTAAAGCCACTTTGAGAAGGACTCTCTGAGACCATGTAACTTCTTCATCTACCCAGCTTTTGCCCCTCCACAGATCTACTTGCCCAGTCCACCACAACTTTCACTTCTTGCTCTATAATCAAATGAACAATACCACTGCCTCTGAAAAGGGTGCATCAATTAAATACATTGTTATTCTACTTACCATCAACATTCAAGACAGAACTTACTTGCGTATCTACCAGTCCCCTGTGTATGTTGTCTCACTCAGAATATAAACTCCAAGAGGACAGAGACTGCCAAGCTTCCGTATTTGTATCTCCAGTCCTTGCAATATCTGGAATATAGTAAGTGCTTAACAAATGCTTTTCTTTCATTCATTCATTCTCTCCAGACCCAAAAATTTCCACAGCACAGAATATAATAAAGAAAACTATCCCTAACCCCTGCTTTAGGTAACTCAAGGCAACTCAGAGAACATTTTCATTTTATGTTCTCATTTCCTTCAACCAAGTACTATACCCAAAGATTATAAGGGAAAGATCTGAAAATAGTGGTAACAAATGATCACCTATCACCATCCTAGAACTCCCCACCTCCAAAAATGGAAGAAAATTTTCTAATAATATACATGAGAAATAGGATTTTTGTGACACAGAAAGGAAAACTGGAAACCATCTTTGCCTTTCCCACAATTTGAAGAATTTCCAAAGCATTGCCAAAGTCTGGGTACAGATTTGGAGGTCTGCAATATACCACTCCTGTCTCCAAACAGTGTAAAACCATCCTTTAATAAATATCTGTTGGATATGTAAGTCGTGTGCATGCATTTCCTCTTCCCTTCCTTTTGCAGACACTTGAGTAACCACAAAAGCACCCATTTGGAGAGACATTTGCTGGGTAGGAGAAACTGATCAAGTTCCCTTCTCATTTTTAAATTCCTCAAACTAAATGAGTCGTGATTTCAATTGCTGAAGTGAGAGGCCCTTTCTCAAGTGGAACTCATGTTTAAGAGACTATATCAAACAGGAAAATCTATGAATACATGAAAGAGACTTATCAAATCAAGCCCTTCTCCACATGTGAAGCATATCTATGGTTTATGAAATCTCTATATGGACTTTGAAGCAAGTGTAGACATCCTAAAGTTTATTAGATAATGCTAATCATGTAATGAAAGGATGGATTTTTATTGGTGGCTAAGCCAGAACTGTCATTTCTAGGTTTTCCTTACCAGGAACTAACATGTGCCCTGTAATTATGTGCCCAATTCTTTGCCTCAGATGAAGAAATATTGCTAACTTAGAATGAATGAATATTGGAGAAGGTATTAAGCTAGTAGAAAGGTCAAAATAGCAAGCACCAGAAATCCTAGAGCTAGAGTCCATACTAGCACATGCCAGATTTCATAGAGTGAGGAGTAAAGTCCTCTATGATTCATTTATACACTATTTCAAAATCAGAAGTGAACATGGTGGGGCAAATGTTATATAAAAAAATTGCTTTAGGTTTGAGTATAGATGAGCATATATCCCCAGGTAAGGATGGGAGCAGGTTCCTTTCCCATTTCTCACATTGCTATATTTTCACAATTAATATCCTTTTGTAAAAGTTAATTTGTTAAACAATACTAAGGTACTAATCATAGGTGACTGATATTGGGGAAATCATATTAGAATGGAGCTTTAGAGAAAGATATCCCCATCACTCAGGGATGCTCCTAGAACCCTGAGGGGGAAATATAGCTAATTTTGTTCTGGGGGACCTGACTCTAGTGTAAGTTGGGATGGAAAATGCCTCAGAATCTTGCTACCTAAAGTCAGGTGTACCTGTCATCTCAACACCAACCTAATGAAGTCTGGAGAAGCTGGTCATCAACAACGTTGGCATTAGCTCATGACTTTTTTGCTATAGAACCCAAAACAGTCATTGACTAATGCAGGACTTCTTAAATTTTTTCCTCTTACAACCCTATATTGGACTGGGTGACAAAACTGAAATTTACATTGATGGAAGGTGATTCACACAGAAAAAAATTATAGATCTGTATAATGTTAAAGAATTAAATTCAATTGTCAAGGCCCTCATCAACACAGAAGTATTACAGAAGTCTCTGATGTGGCTTCCCTGCCTCTACTTCCACTGTGTTCTAGCTAGCTCCAGAAGCCCAGGCTAATCTTCCTAAATGTATTCCCCTCCTCAAATATTTTTGTGGATCTATATTTCCTTATTACATCTAGTTCATCTACAGGAAGCATGGCATAGGATAATGGTCAAATAAATAGACATGGGGATCAATAATCTGTACATAGTGATCCCTCTAGGTTGTATACTGATTTAGTTTTAAAATGGAACAGTATCTGTGTTTTATTCTATGTTCATTTATTTGACTAAATATCTCCCAATTATATTTTAATCTGGTTCCCTACATACTGGAGAGTTGTGGGCCACATGTGACACTTCTGATGTAGAGTGCTGGTTCCCAACGGTTTTTGCTCCATGAATCCCTTTCAACAACAAACAAACAAAATGTTTTGAACATTTACTATACAAGATATTCTTCTAGATTTATTCATTAAGTGCTTACAATAATTATGATCATCTTTGTCAAAAAAGCTCTTCAGATTAAAATTTATATTACAAGATAACAACATAATGTTTTATTCTACACATCATTATAAAAGTTTGAAATATGAAAGTACAAAATTAATTATAAGATAATTTTTTTAAAAAGTTTGTTGGATGTTCTGTAAGAATTAAAAGAATACAGGAAGACCTCATGTCCTTAGTATTGTTAGCAAGACTTCATTTTAAATTACTTTACTTTATAAGTGTGGTTAAATACAAATAACATTTTTATGAAATTAAATTACAAATTAGAAAGTGTTCATCATAATATAATGATCACATATAAATTTTAATAATAATAATTTTTATATTGGACCTTTTCATCTGAACAAAGGTTTACAATATTTTAATTAATACCAAACAGTCTTAAATCTGGTTTCAGTTCAATTTTTTTTTAAATAAAATGAAAATTATTACTCACACAAATATGTAGTAGAAAATGGTAGGAGAATTTTACAAGCTCTCCTGTTGAAAATTGAAATTCATTTTTTAAATGTTTAGCTCCCTAATCAATCCATAAAAATGAATAGAGAAGCTGTTTATGATGTGAAATATTTGTTCTTCTGCTGGCTAATGAAAAACCCTGTATTAAGTGACAAATGTATTTAAAATGCAATTGCATATATTGCTTCATTTTTAGCAATGTTCATACTTAAACTAACTTTTCTAAGGAAAAAATCTCTTTAGCCATGATTAAGTTCCCTTCTGCCTATAACACACTGGCTATATTCTAAAACATTCTTCTTGTTGCTCATTCTTCACTCTCAAAGAGAACCAATGGTATCATGGGGGCAATGTCTTGACTTTGTGTGAATTGTATTTAAATGAAGCAGAGCTATGCAAAGTCCTCAGCCTCACTTTCTTTTCCAGGCATCAAAGTCCAAAGATAACACCAAAGTCAAGACAACTGGTGATGGCCCAGGATGCAGTGTGTGTAACCTTGTGTATTGTTAATGTATTTTTAAGCGATTGGGAAGAATTTTCCCATCCTTTAATAGGTATATGTGACCTACTTAAGTCACCTGGAAGCTTAAGTCACATGAGTTTCAGTCACATGAAGTCTGTGGTGGGAGGAGCTTGCTGACAAGGTGGAATAGGAAGGGGTGGAGCTAGAGCACAGCTGAGAGGAAATTGGTCAGAGCAATGAGAGCTGGAAAAGAGCAGGCAGCAACTAGAGTGAGTGGGAGAGCTTGTTTGTGATTTTTTTTTATTTCATTTTTATTAATTTGATTTATTTTTAGTGTTCTACAATCACTACCATATAACTTAGACTTTTTTCCCCTACATACACCTACCCCCTCCCTCCCCAAGACAGCATACAATTCTATATAGAATCTACTCATACATTCCTATTAAATACATTTTCACTATAGTCATTCTGTGTAGAAGAACTAAAATGAATGGGAGAAATCATATAACAAACCAAAATATAATATACACAAAAAAAACGATCTGCTACATTCTGCAATTGACTTCCATAGTTCTTTCTCTAGATGTGGAGGGCATTTTGCCTTAGAAGACCATTGGGAATTTTTTTTTAAGTCCTTGCATTGCTATGAAGTTCCAAGTCCACCAGAAAAAACTCTCACACACTGAGGTTGTTGTTGTGCACAAAGTTCTCCTGGTTCTGCTCCTTTTGCTCAGCATCAGATCATATATGTCTTTCCGGGCCTCTCTGAAGTCTTCTTTTTCAACAGTTCTTATAGCACAAGAGTATTCCATGATATTCATACACGATAATTTATTCAGCCGTTGCCCAATTGATGGGCATCTCCTTGATTTCCAGTTTTTGGCCACTACAAAGAGGGCTACTATAAATATTTTTGTACATGTGGGACCCTTTCCCATTTCATAATCTCTTGGGGATACAGTTCTAGAAGCGATATTGCTGGGTCAAAAGGTATGCCCATTTTTGTAGTCCTTTGGGTATAGTTCCAAATTGCTCTCCAGAATGGTTGGATCAGCTCATAGCTCCACCAACCATGAATTAGTATTCCAACTCTCCCACATCCTCTCCAACATTTATCATCTTCCTGTTCTGTCATGTTTGCCAATCTGATAGGTGTAATGTGGTACCTCAGAGTTGTTTTGATTTGCATCTCTCTAATCAAAAGTGATTTAGAGCATTTTTTCACATGATTATAGATACCTTTAATTTCTTCCTCTGAAAATTGCCTGTTCATATCTTTGACCATTTATCAATTGGGGAATTATTTGTATTGTTCTACATTTGACTCAATTCTCTATATATACCAGAGATGAGACCTTTATCCTCAAGATTAGCAGTAAAAATTCTTTCCCGATATACTACATCCCTCCAAATTTTGGTTGTATTGGGTTTGGTTGTGCAAAAACTTTTTCAGTTTAATGTAGTCAAAGTTATCCATTTCGCACTTCATAATGCTTTCTATCTCTTCTTTAGTCAAAATGTCTTCCCTTCTCCATAAATCTGATAAATACACTATTCTTTGCTCCTCTAATTTCTCCATGGTATCAATCTTTATAGCTAGATCATGTACCCATTTGGACTTTATTCTTGTGTATGGTGTCAGGCATGGGTCTATGCCTACTTTCTGCCACACTTTTATCCAGTTTTGCCAGTAATTTTTGTCCAACAGTGAGTTCTTATCCTAGAACCTGGGGTCCTTGGGTTTATCAAACAGTAGATTGCTGTATTCATTGACTCTTGTATCTTGAGTATCTAGCACATTCCACTTGTCTACCCTTCTGTTTCTTAGCCAGTACCAAGTGGTTTTGATAATTGCTGATTTATAATACAATTTGAGATCTGGTAGGGCTAGGCCACCTTCCCTAGCATTTCTTTTCATTAGTCTCTTTGATATTCTGGACCTGTTGTTCTTCCAAATGAATTTGGGTATTATTTTATCCAGCTCTAGAAAATTATTATCTCATAGTTTAATTTGTATGGCTCTAAATAAGTAAATTAATTTAGGTAAACTGTAATTTTTATTATATTGGCTACCCACAAGCAATGGATGTTTTTCCACTTACTTAGGTCTGACTTTATTTCTGCAAAAAGTGTCTTGCAATTGTGTTTATAAAGTCCCTGGATTTGTTTTTGGTAGGTAGCCTCCCAAATATTTTGTAGTATGTACCCTAGCTTTAAATGGAATTTCTCTTTCTATCTCTTACTGTGGGGCTTTGTTAGTAATATGTAGAAATGCAGAAGATTTGTGTGGGTTTACTTTGTAACCTGCAAATTTGCCAATGTTGTTTATTATTTCAATTAGTTTTTTACCTGAATCTCTGGGATTCTCTAAGTATATCATCATATCATCTGCAAAGAGTGATAACTTACTTTCTTCTTTGCCTATTCTAATTTCTTTATCTTCTCTAATTGCTACAGTCAACATTTCTAGTACCATATTGAATAATAGTGATGATAATGGACATCCTTGTTTCACCCTTGATCTTATTGGAAATGCATCTAGCTTATCATCTTTGCATATAATGTTTGCTGAGGCTTTTAGATAGATACTGCTTATTATTTTATGGGAAGTTCCCTTTATTCCTATGTTCTCCAGTGTTTTTAATAGGAATGTGTGTTGTATTTTGTTGAAAGCTTTTTCTGCATCTATTGAGATAATCATGTGATTTCTGTTAGGTTTGTTGTTGATATGATCAATAATGCTAATAGTTTTCCTAATGTTGAACCAACCCTACATTCCTGAATGAATCCTACCTGATTATAATGTATTATTCTCATGATAAAATGCTGTATTTGTTTTGCTAAAATCTTATTTAAAATTTTCTTTCTCTGTTTTGTCTCTCCCTGGTTTGGGTATCAAAACCATATTTGTATCATAAAAAGAATTTTGGAGGACTCCTTCTTCCCCAATTTTCCCAAATAATCTATATAGTATTGGAATTAACTGTTTTTTAAATGTTTTATAGAATTCATTTGTAAATCCATCCAGCCCTGAAATTTTTCCTAGGGAGTTCATTGATGACTTGTTCAATTTCTTTTTCTGAGATTAGGTTGTTTAAGTATTCAAGTTCCTCTTCTGTTAATCTGGGCAATTTGTATTATTTAAAATGCTCATCCATCTCATTGAGATTGTCAAATTTATGGGCATAAAGTTGGACAAAGTAATTTCTAATTATTGTTTTAGTTTCCTCCTCAATGGAGGTGAGTTCACCCCTTTCATTTTGATATTGCTAATTTGGTTTTCTTCTTTCTTTTTTCTAAACAAATTGACCAAAGGTTTATCAATTTTATTAGTTTTTTCATAAAACCAACTATTGGTTTGTTCATTAGTTCAATAGTTTTATTAATTTCAATTTTATTAATCTCTCCTTTGGTTTTCAGTACGTCTAATTTGGTATTTACTTGGGGATTTTCAATTTGGTTTTTTTCCTAGCTTTTTTAGCTGCATGCCCAAGTCATTGATCTCCTCTTTCTCTATTTTATTCATGTAGGCATTCAAAGACATAAAACTTCCCCAAAGAAATGCTTTTGCAGTATCCCATAAGATTTGGTAGGTTGTCTCATTATTGTCATTCTCTTGAATGAAGTTGTTGATTGTTTCTATGATTTGTTGTTTAACCCACTCCTTCTTTAGGATTAGATTATTTAGTTTCCAATTAATTTTTGGTCTATCTTTCCATGGCCTTTTCTTACATATAATTTTTACTACATTATGATCTGAGAAGGATCTCTACATTTTTGCACTGGATTGTGAGGATTTTATGCCCTAGAACATGGTCAATTTTTGTATATATGCATTGTACCACTGAGAAAAAGATATATTCCTTTCTATTCCCATTCAGTTTTCTCCAGAGATATATCATATCTACCTTATCCAGAGTTGTAGTTACCTCTTCTTTCTTGTTTATTTTGAGGTTAGATTTATCAAGTTCAGAGAGGGGGAGGTTGAGGTCCCCCACTGGTATAGTTTTGCTGTCTATTTCTTCCTTCAACTCTCCCAACCTCTCCTCTAAGAATTTGGATACTATACCACTTGGACCATACGTGTTTAGTAATGATATTGCTTCATTGTCTATGGTGCCTTTTAGCAAGACATAGTTTCTTTTCTTACCTCTTTTGACTGATATATTTCTGCTTTTGCTTTATCTGAGATTAGGATTGCTACCCCTGCTTTTCTTACATCAGCTGAGGTATGATATATTCTGCTCCAACTTTTTACCTTTAGCCTGTGTGTATCCCCCCATTTTAAATGTGTTTCTTGTAAACAACATATTCTTGGATTATGGCTTTTAATCCATTCTGTTATCCATCTCTATTTTATGGGAGAGTTCATTCCATTCACATTCACAGTTATGATTACAATCTGTGCATTTCCCTCCATCCTCTTTCCCACTATTTGTGCTTTTTATTTCTCTCATCTCCCTTCCCCTACTCAAAAGTTTTCACTTTTCACCACCACCTTCTGCAGCCTTCCCTTCCTTCTTTTAGCTTCTTCCCTTTTTTTCCCCTTTACCCTTACTACTTCTTCCCTCTCTTTTAGCTTCCCCTCCCTTTTCTTCCCCCTTCCCCTCCTACTGCTTATAGAGCTAATTAGAATTATATACTTAATTCTCTCCTTGAGCCAAATCAGATGAGAGTACCTCTCACACAATGCTCATCTCCTTCCCCTCTTTCCCTCTGTTATAATTTCTTCCTGTGATGTAATTTACCATTTTCTGCTTCCTCCTTTTCACATCTTCTGTTATAATCCCTTTGCATGCTTAAATCATATATTTATCATCACATCATTTACTTTATACCTGTTCCCTCTATGTATATCCCTTTTATATTTCATAATAGATGTACAGTTCTCAAGATTAAGAGGTATCATCTTCCCTTATAGGGAGATAAACAGTTTGCCCAAATTGAGTAACAAGTTTTGGTTGGTTTTTTTTTTCCTCCGGTTGACCTTTTTTTGCCTCTCTTGAGAATTGCATTTGAACATCCAATTTTCTATTAAATTCTGGCTTTTTTGTCAGGAAGGTCTGGAACTCCCTTACTTTGTTGAATGACCATCACCTTGCCTGAAATGTTATGCTGAATTTTGCTGGGTCCTTGGTTGTTGTCCCAGATCCTTTGCCTTATGGAATATTGGATTCCAATTCCTTTGATCTTTTAATGTAGAAACTGCAAGATCCTGTGTGATCCCGACTGTAGCTCCTCAATATCTGAATGGTTTCTACTTCACTTGATAGTTCTAGAATTTGGCAACAACATTTCTTGGGGTTTTAGTTTGGGACCCCTTTTGGAAGGTGAATGGTGTATTCTTTCGATGACTCTTTTGCCATCTGAATCTCACACTTCTGGGCAATTTTCCTTGATGATTTCTTGGAAGGTATTGTTCAGATTTTTTTATTGTGGTTTTCTGGTAGTCCAATGATTCTTAGATTTTCTCTTCTGAATCTATTTTCCATGTCATTTGTTTTTCCAGTTAGATATTTTACATTTTCTTCTATCTTTTCATTCTTTAGATTTTGTTTGACTGATTCTTGATGTCTTATAGAGTCATTAATTTCCACTTGCCCAATTCTAATTTTTATCAAATTGTTTTCTTCAGTTAACTTTTGCATCTCCTTTTCCATCTGTCCAATTATTTCTTTTAAGGAATTATTTTCTCCAGTTAGTTTTTGAACTTCCTTTTCCATTTGTTGAATTTTCCTTTTTAAAGAGATGTTCTCTTCTTGGAATTGTTTTTCATGCTTTTAAAATCATTGGCCTGTTTCTCTTCTATTTCCTTCTTCAGCATTCCAGGAGAGTTGTTTGTGCATGAGAGCAGTTCATAGTCCCTTCTGAAGTTTCAGATGGGAGTACAGTCTCAATATTGACCTCTTTGGTATTCGTGTTTTGGTCCTTTTTCCCATAGAAAGATTTTATGGTTTTTCTTGCCCTTGCTTTGCTTTTTCTTGCTCATGATGATGATTGTGTTTTGTGGTTTCTGGTTCTTTCAGTTAGAAGCTGTAGAACTTGGTGTTGAGCTGACTGGTGTGAAAAAGCTAAGGGCAGGTGCTAGTTTATCTTTTTGTTTTGTGTTTCCCCTATCAGTCCTGGGGCTGGCTCATTAAGTGTGGGGAAGAGTGGTCTGTTCACAGGAGAGCTCCTCAGCTGAGCTGAGGCAAAGGCAAACTCAGAAGTTGGTGACCCCAAGCTGCCCTATTGTCTTCCCACTTCCCCTGGAGTGCTGAGGCATGACTGAATCCTAGTGCAAGTTTCCACTCCCTCTGTGGCTCCTCTCCCAGGGCTGAGGCTCACCTGGGTCCTAGTGCAAGTTTCCACCTCCCCTGGAGCTCCTCTCTTAGCGCTAAGGCACACCTGAGTCCTAGTGTGAGTTTCCACCACCCTGGGACCCCTCTCCTTCTGGTTCACCTCTGTCAGAGTAAGAGGAATCTCCCTTAGCTATTTTCCCAGCCTCAGGTATTATGAGACTGTTTGCCCCATTAGCTGTTCCCACTAATCCACAATTTTTCTAGGGAAATATTTTATGGTTCTTTTGAGGTCAACAAGGTGGGGGGAGAGAGTATTTACCATTCACTCCACCACTGTGGCTCCTGGAAGTTCAAGTAGGTGACTTACAGGCATTTAGTCTATGGGCTGAAAGTCTCAGAAGCTGCTGTGGTTGATATCTGGTGCTCAGTGGCTATCCCTCGCTCAGCTCTGCTGGTCTCCTACCCTGGGCTGCCACTCTTCCTTTCCACTGTGCTGCTGCTGTGTGTGGCTGCCCTTGGGTTTTCCCACTCAGCCACGCTGTGCAGGACGTGCTGTGCTGTGTGCTGTGGGCTCACCCCCATGGAACAGATCCTTCCTGTTGATCTTCTAGTCTGTCTTGGGCTGTGAATCTGCCACAATCTGTCTCCTATTGTATTCTGCCTTGAGATTTGTTTAAGGGAGCTGGTTTGTGAGAAGCCTAACAGAGGGAAGGTTTGGGGATGATATTGACCCCTGGATTGTTATTGTGTATGGATTTCTTTGTTACTATGATGGATTTGGTTTTCCAGTGTTGGGATTCTATTTTCTGATGTTTGTATAAATGCTTTGCTTCTGTCTTCCATGTGGAGAGTCTGTTATATTTTGCAATTCAGAACTATACTTGCATATTCATAGCTTCCACAGCCACAGTGAATATTACATTGGTGCTATACCTTGACCTTTTAAAATTAAGGTCTTTCCCAGGTCTCAGTTTGAGGCAATACACATTCACTAAGGGCTAGGTAAGAATTTAGATAAAAGATGGCCCAACTCACCATCACAAGAAACATCTGTAGCACAAAGACTCTACTGAATGACTAGGCAGTATAGCCAGTTAGTTCATTTGAGAATCCACCAGATTAAAGAATGGTATGATAAACAGAGGATAAGATTAAACCAGAAAATAGCCTTGATACTACAAGGAGAGAGAATATAAGGTTTATTTTTACAAAATACTTGTAAGTGATTTGTAAAGGTTTCAAGTTGGCCTGTAATGTGCATTCTCAAAGATTGTAGTTTTCAATCAACCTGACATTTGTGTTAAAAGAATGCAAATTTTGGAACACATTGATCACATGATTACACAGCTGATGAGGTATGATTACAGGATAATGGAAGGGAATGAGAGAACTGCTCCAATATAATGTAGGGAACACAAATGAAATTTTAAAGCTCAAATGGTGAACAAGTTTAGCATTTTGAAAACAAGTTGATGACAGGTTGAGAAGCTGCAACAGCACACTGCTCTTAGTCAGAAGGTCAGACTTTGACATAGTTGTATGAACAACAAAATTGTAGTGTGCCTAATCTTAATGATTTAGAATTGATGCAAACCTATAATTCTTCAAACGTGTGTATGCTTTTCACATAGGATAATATATTTGCAACATAACTGACCGATTATTTACTACTTAAAGCATGATTAAAGAATTTTCAGGATCAAGAACTGTCAAATGAGAACAAAGCTTTAGAGACAGAGTGCTAACCTTGGAGATAAAAAGACTTGAGTGCAAGTAGAAACTTGAGTGCAAGACAAGTATGTACCCAGAGAATGACCTGGGCAAGTCACTTAACATAAATGATATTGTACATAGACACTGGACTTAAAGTCAGGAACAGCTAGATATAAAACTTATCTCAGATACTTACCAGTAGTATGAGTCTGGGCAAGATACTTAATCTCTCTGTGCCCCAGTTCCTTAGCTATAACATGAGGAAATTGGAGTTGAAAACCTCTAAAGTCCTTTATAATTCTACTTATTTTGGAGGCAGTATGAAGTGATAGAAAGGGTGTTGAACCTGGAGTAGGTAAGACTTAGATTTAGATAACTACAAAAGATATTTAATAATGCTGTGACCTGGAGCAAGTTATTTTTCTATATCTGTTTCCTCATCTATAAAATAATTCTATGAACTCAGTGTTCCCAGACAATTCTATGACAATACATTATAAAGCAGAGATTTGTATCTTACTTGAATTATCCTACAAAATGAAATTATATGACTACACTTAAATTTTTAAAAAACAAATGACTGAACAAAAACACCAACAAACAGATATATAGATAGATAAATAATAGATACACTGATTGATAGATTGGTTGACTGATTGATTTTCAAAACTCTTCTGCTTGACATATAAGCCCTTTGGCAATCTGGTCCCATCTTAAAAATCCAAACACTTAAGCCACAACTCCTGACCATATAACCTATATTCTAGTCCTATTTCCTCCATTTCCTCCTACTATTATCTTTCTCTTTTTAAATTCTATAATATGTAGAATACATACTGAATGATTCAGTAATCATTCTTCAATTTTTTCATATCGGTATTCCCTCTTCCTATTAGTTGGCCATTAAGACCAGACACTGTGCCTTCATTTATTTTTCTATCATGATATGAAATATGACATGGTGCTGAGAGCCAGAAACAAGGGTAGGAGGGCGAAAGTAGATAGATGGAAAAGTACCAAAAAGACTTGTTGATTGATATCCATTTCTTTCTGTGGTCATGTATAGATATGGTATATATCTGATCAACTTTTCTTCATTCAAAATCTTCATGTATTTGGAAATAATAGACAAATCATCCCTTATCCTCTCTTGAGAATAAGTGCCCCCAATTCATATACTCATATATCAATGACAGCATCTCAAAGATTCTCACAGGATGTTTATATTCCTTTTGTTACCTTTGTTGCACCCTTCTCTCTCTCTCTCTCTCTCTCTCTCTCTCTCTCTCTCTCTCTCTCTCTCTCTCTCTCTCTCTCTCTCTGTCTCTCTGTCTCTCTCTCTCTCTCTCTCTCTCTCTCTCTCTCTCTCTCTCTTCCTTTTTCTCATTTCCATCTAATACAGGTAATTCCAAAACAAAAAACTCTGAATAATAAAATCTATTGAAAATGCATTAATTACTTCCTATCTTTTCCATGCTATACTTCAACTAAATCTCAGCATCATATTTGTTTTCATGCCCCTCACAAGGGTTCAATGCTGTTAATTCGTATTTAGCTTAAAGACCAAATATAACCCTTGGGTCTTCTTCTCTACTAGTATTTCTGTATTTCAGCCTGTGTTTGTAGTAAGGAGCCCAATGAACCCCTAGAAAACTATCCCAGGTTCTACACACTTTTTTCCTTTCTTATATTACTGAAACTTAAATATGCAATAAGAAAAAGAAAAATATGACGCTTAAATATTGAAACATAAATGCAAAATAAGAAAAGGGGGGAAAACCATGTCATGTGAAGAGCAGAATATAAGAGAGAATTCAAAACATATATCAATGACTTTCCATTTCAAGAAAGCATATATAAAAAAAATACTACATATTGTGTTAACAGCTATCTATCTTTTCTTTGCTTCCTTGTTGGTTTTCGTTTGTTCTCTGCTGTGCACTTTTTACTTTGCTTTGTCCCCCTTTCATCCTCCCACCCCAAAGACTACAATTAAATGTGGAGATATTTATATAGATACACAAATACATACATACACATACATACATACATATATACATATATATGTGTGTATATATATATATATATATATATATATATATATATATACAGACATACACTTTCCATGAGAAGTTCTACTTCTGCTCTTTATTTCTATGGTTGTTCCATCTTTTATTTCCTATCCCTCCTAACTCTTCTCCTTTACTTCCACCTTCTACCTTGTCCTCCTATTACTTAACCTATCCCCCTCCAAGGATCTCTCCCTTATCTTCCCATTCCCCCAAATCTAAACACCCTTCTATATCCCTCTTTGACCTATTCCCTTATGCTCACCTCTAAAGAGCCCTCCCTTGTCCTCCCATTCCCATTAATCTAAACACCCTAACCCCTCTTTAACCTATTCCCCATCCTCACCTCTAGAGAGCCCTTCCTTGTCCTCTTAACCCTCCCTCTCCCTTTGGCATTTTATTCCTTTATGAATTTAGAAGGCTTTTGTACTCTTCTAGATATATATGTATTGTTCCCTCTTGAATCCATTCCTGATGAAAGTAGGCTTCCAGAACTAACAGTTCTTTTCCCCATCTAATTCCTCTATGTCCATTCTTCTTCTTGTACTTCATTTGCATAAAATAATTACTTTTGCTGTTCCTAGATGGTTTTACTTTTTAACGTCATATACTCAGGCCCAACTACCCAATTACTAATAACAATCTTAGATATTCACTTTCCGTTTTACATACATAAAAGGTAAATAGTCTATCCTTATTGAGTCCATTGCAATTAATCTTTGGTATGTACTTTATATTTTTCTTGGCTCTCTGTCAAATCTTCTATTAAGTTCAGGTCTGCTTTGTGTTTATTTTTTTAAAAAAGTCTTAAAACTCTGATACTTCATTAAATGTCCATTTTTTTTTTAGGATTATGTTTCACTTTGCTGGGTATGATATTTTCAGACAGAACCCCAGTTCTTTTGTTCTTCAATATATAGCATTCTAAAACCTGTGATTCTAATTGTGGCACCACTGTATTTGATTATTTGGTTTTTGTTTGTTTGTTTGTTTGCTTTGCTTTGCTTCTTGGTCATAATATTTTATCCTTGAGCTGGGGGTTTGGGAATTTGGCCATAATATTCCTATGGGTTTTCCTTATAGGATCTCTTTCAGGTGGTATGATCCATAGATTTTTTTCTATTTCTACTTTTCCCTCTTGTACTAATGCTTCAGGACAATTTTCTTTAGTTATTTCTTGTGTCATTTTATCAAAATTCTTTTTATTATATTAGTATCAAAATAGTAGTAAAAATACCCTTATGTTTTCTCTTCTTAACCCATTCTCCAGATAAGTTACCTTTCTTATGAGATGTTTCAAATTGTCTTCTATTTTCTCATTCTTCATATTTTCTTTTATTATTTCTTGATCTCTTATAACTTCACTGGCTTCCCCTTGCCCAATTCTGATTTTCAAGGAGTCATTTTCTTCCTTAAGATTTTGGATCTCTTTTTATAATTTTCCTTTCATTATCTTCTTGTTTTTCTTGGATTGTTCTTTTTTTTTTCATTTTTCCTCCATCTCTATTATTTGATTTTTAATGTCTTTTTTAAGTTCTTCTATGAAATTCTTTTTGGACAGGTGATCATTTGATGTTACTCTTTGGGGTAGAAGAGAGTTTCTTTGCTTTAGTATCCTCCTCTGAAGACAAACGCCCAGTCTTCTCTATTTCCATAGTAACTCCATAGTTGGATTCTTTTTCCTTTGCCTGTGAATTTTGTTTTTATTTGTAGTAGCTTAGTTTTTATAATCCCCTCTAGTCCTGAGGTCTGGGGGATGGTGCCTCTGGCCTCAGATACTCCTTCAGTTCTCCCCTTTGACATGGAGCTGGAAACAAGACTTCCTACCTGTTGTAAGTGCCCATAACCAGTGGCATCCCCACCTCATTGCTTCTACACTCACCAGATTGTGCTGGTTCTTTCTTGCTCCCAGCTGTGTCTCCACCACACAGCTAAGTCTGGCATGCCTTTTCTTCCTTGGCTCAGACACCCAATACCCTTCACTTCCCAGGGGTAAAATTTCCTGTAGATGAAGCCAAGGCAGTCTCCCACCCTAGCTAGCCCCAGGCCTTGCCACTTGTTTAGGCAGCTAAGACCTAACCTGGAGGTGACTTAATCTTTACAGGGAGCAAACTTCATCCTGGAACTTTTCTTCTTATTTCCAATTGTCCTGGGAGGATCCCTGTTCTGCCCCTACTTGTATTTCTTTTACTGCACAATATTCACACTAAGGCTCTATTTCATGTCTTTTGTGGGGAAAAATCTTGAGAGTTAGGAATTTTCTGAACTACTCCACCATCTTTGCAGAATCCTTCCCTCTAGACAATTTTTGCATCAGAATCTTCTCTAAACTATAGCTCACAAACTCACAGGTTGGTTGGTTTGTTTACTGATGTGTTTCTTTTTGCCAGTCAGTTCAGAAGGCCTGAATTAATTCACATGCCTGAATTAAGACAACTATTTTTTGAACCCCCCTTCTCCTCTGGATCTCTCATTTCAATTCTCATCACACTAGTGGTCCAAAACCCATTTTAGTTCTTAGTCTGTATTATAACCTTCTGACTGGGGTTATAATATTCTCCAGGCTCTAGCTCCTTAAATGGAAAAAGAGCTAAATGAAGCTAAATATCTTTTAACATCTCTCCATTCCTACTTTCAGTTCTGTGCAAATGAGGACTAGTTGAATATGACTAGAAAGGTTGTTGGCTTTTTGTCTCACTTAGTATCAATGACAAATCACAGCCTTGTCTCATTCTGGCTTCTTTTAATATAGTTGGATGGTGTACAATCAAAGCATAGCACCTTGTACCTATTATTTCTTTCTCAGTTCACCCTGTTTATGTGGGGCCATTGTAGCAACTGGGCAAAATCTTTTTAAATTTAATTCCCAATTTCCAAAGGATTAGCAACTCCAACTAATTTAGTATGGTCTCCAGGTAAATATATTCTTGGTGCCTCTACCCCACAGCTAAAATAGATATTGAATAAATTAAGTCATAGCATCCATTCTGATAAGATGGTACATTTATTGCCCCATCCCACCCAATCTGACACTGTCATTGATAACTACCCTCTGAAGGCCACCTTCTGAGAAGTGGCTCCCTGTCTAATGACAGAATGATCAAGACCATATTTTTTCCCTGCTTATCAGTGAGAATGCTGTCTATGACAGAATTTGGAATAATCACATCTAGTGCTTGCAGTGAAATTGGGATAAATCACCACTGGAGTCTATTGCATCTCCCTTGTCTATGTGGCAGATCATTCCATCAGAGAAGGAAAATCAATTGGTCTGGCATGATTTACTATTTACAAAGCTGTATTGATTGCTACATAGTATCTTATGTTCTTCTTGGTGATTGTAAATTGATTGTTTGATGATTTGTTCTAGTGTCTTCCCAGGTATTGATATTAAGCTGACTGTAATTTCTGGGGTCATTCTTTCTCTTTTCTTTTTTTTAAGAGACAGACTCACCTTTGCCTTTTCCCAGCATTCATGAACTTCTCCTTTGGCCCTTAAAGATCATCTGATCAGGCCTTATTTTACAGATGTGGAAAGTGAGACAAAAAGACGTCAAATGGTTAGCCTAAGGTCACATGGCAAGTTCATGGATGCCATAGAATTCATATCCAGCTTTTTTGATGTTAAATTCAGTATTTTTCCCATTGCATTATGCAATCTATTCAGTCTTCCTAAGCTAGTTTGTTAACTATATGATTGAGAGCTGAATCTAAGTACTCAGATGCTCCTCAAATATCCTGTACTCATATTGATAACAACTGAAATTATACCATTAGTTCCAATTCTTTGACTTAAGACTTTATCACTGTTATAATTCAACAATTTCACACAAAGCATAACATAGGGCTACACAAAAAAGACTTGATTTTGTGTGATTCTGTACATAAATTCCTTGGCTGTGTACCTTGAAGTCCTGGTTACCTATATATGTATGTGCAAGAAAATTGGGTGCCACCAACAGAATTCACAGTGCAATTCAAAGTTTATTCGGTAAATTCCAGATCAAACTATATATAAAACCATAGCTATTGGCTATATAAATTTAGGACCCCAAGGGCTTCCAGACAATATACTTTTCAAAATTTGTCTTCAGTGTCCCAGTCTTTCCTTTCAATAGCCCTCTACCCACCCCACTCAGTGATATTCTCTTCTAAACATTACCTGAGCTCACATTTCCCCTACTTCAATCATATAGCCATGTTCTGCACAGTCCTAGATTTTTCTTTCCAGTTTCCTGTCTGCAGCAATCACCCCCTACCACCATCACTACACACACACACACACACACACACACACACACACACACACACACACAGACTCTTACTCTGTTGTATGCCTCAATCCTACAGAGATCAGCTTTCAGAGAAGCCGCCATCTTAGAAAAAAAAATTTGACAAGTGAATTTAGACCATAATATTAATTTGTGGCAAGAACCCAGAGGTAAGGTATAAGGAAAAAAGCAATGGATTTGGAATAAGAGGAGCTAGATTCAGTTTGGTGTAACTTGAGTTAATCACAAACATAAAGAGCCATCAATTTCCTGTCAATGAATTCAGTGATTACATTAGGTCATTTCTAAGGTTCCTTCCAACTCTAAACCATGTCACTCACCTATGGCTTAAAAGTGTTACCTTACCAGGGGTATTTGTATTGTCTAAGGATATAATGCCTTAGCTAAAAGGAATTGTTTAATTTCTAATAACAGGAATCCCCACTACGGTGGGATAGCAGTAAGAAAGACATTTTAATAGGGCATCCTCCCTCTTTTGTCCTTCAAATCATTTGGTGTTGACTCTATACTCTATTTATTCATTGCACTTCCTAAAAAATCTGAGCCAAATAGTATTACCCCTTTGACTGTGTAGGAGGCTGATGACCCTTAATGCACAATCCAATGGGTGACAGACTAGTTCCACTCATTCGACTCACTGCACTCCTTTTTAATACCATGTGATGCTCACAAAGATTTTATGATGCAGGCTCCCTTATTATCCCCATTTTACATGTGGTCTAAGTAGTTTGAAATTCACTTACTCTTTCACATATAGTAAGAGATCCATTCCATTGGGAGTTAGTAGAAACCTGGATTTTAATCCTACCTCTACCATTTAAAAGATATGTGACCATACACTTGATATCTTTAAGCCTTAGTTTTTTTTCAGCCATAAAATGAGGCAATATCCACTGTTGATATTGTTACTATGAGGATTGAATATGAAAACTCTAAAAGCACTAAATAAACGTCAGCTATCATTATCATTGCTATTTTAGACTGAAAGCTGCCTGAGGACAGGGACTATATCATAGTCTTGTTATATCTTCTTATATCTCACACAAAGCTTGATTTTGGTTTGGGGTTTTTGTTGTTTTTTTGGTTGGTTGGTTGGTTCGTTGGTTGGTTGGTTGGTTGGTTGGTTGGTTGGTTGGTTGGTTGGTTGGTTGGTTGGTTAACAAATTGATTGCTTGGTTGCTTCATTCATTTATTCTATGTGATAAATATTGTGTAATGTAAATATCCCTGAATGTGTAATCAGGGGTAGTGGGTCAAAATCTGGACTATCCTATTTGCATTCCTATGTGACCTTGGCTAAGTCACTCTTGAAGAAAGCATAGGATTTGATTTTGATAGGATCAAAGAAGATATTTTTAGCAGGGAAAATGAGTGGAAGTCCAGAAGAGGGAATCAACTTGGCAAATGAGGGAAACAGTGAAACTTATACTTTACATTTTTATGGCACTCTATACTTTGTAAAGAGTCTTTCACCATTATCATCTTACTTGATCCTACCAGTATGAGCTTCATGAATGCAGAAACCATTTTTTTTTTATTCCTTTTTTTCTTGTTTCTTGCCACTGGACTCAGATGCTTCTGAGGAGAGAGTGAGGTTGATGATTTTGCCCAGCCCTGCCTCACTTAAACTCAATTCACTTGCAAGTCAAGACATCGCCCTCCTAATGTCCTTAGTCCTCTTTAAGAGTAAAGGAAAAACAACAGTTTGTGAGTAGTAATAGCTGCCCTACTGGAGACCCAACTGACCAGTTCTAGTGGACAATGCTGCTCCTCCCTTCCTTCACTTCCTCCCTTCCTTTCTTCCTTCCTTTTTTCCTTCCTTCCTTCTTTCCTTCCTTTCCTCCTTCTCCAACCCCCCCCATCCACATGGGGAATCAAACACAGTGCTTAGCACATAGTAAGTGATTTATAAATACTTATATTCTGACTAACACCACAAAGTAGGAAAAGCAAGTACCATGACCTTCATTTTGTGAGTTCTCATCCTTACCTTTTTTTGAGGCTCTGTTTGGATAATACTTCTTTCAGGAAACCATCTCAGATTCTCCCAGTTGAAAGCGTTTTTTGCCACCCTCAAATTATCCTTTATCTTCTAATCTAGATTTTATTTTATCACCCCCCACACACACACACACACTCAACCTAGTTGAGGATAGGCTAGTCAAAAAATACCTCCCCATCTCCACCCAGAGGATATAGTGACAAAACTGATAAGATAACTGCTAAATTCATAATGTACAGATCCAAGTTGACTCATACACATTTCAATCTTAGTTATTAGTTTGTATATTCATAAGTATCAGGAGGCTTCCCTTCATTAGATTTACAAATCAGCAAAGTACATTGTGTACTTCTGAGTCCAAGAGAGTATAAGTAGTGACAGGGGGCCACTCAGATCCATCTGTAGTCCTAAATAGAGAGGACTGGTCCTTGAGTTTGATCAGAGCTTCAGTTTATCCCAGGATCAGACAGTCTAAGATCCAAAGATAGCTTATCTATCTATGCTGCATGTGTATCTTTGCCTAGGAGAAGGCAAGCTCCTTTGAGGGAAGAACAGCATCATCTCTGATTTTGTATCCCTGGTACCTTACACAACATCTGGAAAATAAGGACACTTTTTTTTTTCTTTCTAGAGACTGGGTATCCCCATCTTGCCCAAGGTGGAAGAACAGCCCAATTTTAATTCTGATGGGAGGGAGGGAGGGAGAGAGAGACAGAGAGAGAGAGAGAGAGAGAGAGAGAGAGAGAGAGAGAGAGAGAGAGAGAGAGAGAGAGAGAGAGAGAGAGAGAGAGAGAACAAACTTTAATATAGGCTCAAGAGTAAGTCTAGTGCTTTATGTACAAAGATTCCCCTAAGTCTTCTCCTTAATTTCAAAGGAACACACTCAGAATACAATAAAAATCAGCTTATCTTTATCTGGAGACAAAGTCCATTATAAAATTAGATAGTAAGAAAAAGAGATTTAAGGTTAAGTGATGCTAATTCACCAGGCTAAAGGATACTAGAAAGGGGTGGGAAGTAGAAGAAGGGGAAAATTCACCAGGTCCCAGTATTGGGAAAAGGACAAAATTCGATACTGCAGGTTACTCTTTAAATGAGCAGCTAACTGCCTCAGTGGGCAGAGTACAGAGCCTAAAGTCAGAAATACCTACATTCAAATCCAACCTCAGACACTTAGTAGCTGTGTGACCCTGGACAAGTTACTTAACCTCTGTTTGCCTTAATCCACTGGAGAAAGAAATTACAAACCACTTCAACATCTTTGCTAAGGAAAGCCTATGAACAGCATGGTCCATCAAATCAGAAAGAGTCAGACACAACTGAAGAGCAACCAAAAAAACCTGAGAAGGCTCAAAATATGCATGATTATATTCAGTTCAGGGAAGCAGCACCTTTCATTTGCAACCCACTGGCTGCTGCTGGTGGCCCACATCAGCACTCTCAGATCCCATAGTGTCTGAGAAGCTCTAAACATTTGGGACTTCCCCATTCCACTGTCGCTTTCACCTACTGCGATGCTTCAGTCCCTCCTTCCATTTGAGAAAAACTGTCAACACTAGGTATTCCAGCAGTCATTCAATCAATAAGCATTCGGTGAGCCAGACTCAATATAAACACAAACATAAAACAACCCTATCCTCAAGGGACTTTTATTCTATCAGGGAAGATAACTTGCACATAGCTACATACAAAATAAATACAAATAAGTTGCAAGGGAAGAGAGAGGGCACTGGCTACATGAAGAAAATACTTCATGTGAAACATGGTGCTTCATCTGAATGTTGAAGGAAATAGTAAGAACAAAAATAGCCATTAATAATAGTATTACCTGACATCTCACAGGCATTTAATAAATGCTTACCAAGGAAACTAGGCATAGACCCATGCCTGACACCGTACACAAGAATAAAGTCCAAATGGGTACATGACCTAGGTATAAAGATTGATACCATGGACTAACTGGAGGAGCAAGGAATAGTGTATTTATCAGATTTATGGAAAAGGGAAGAATTTCTTACTAAAGAAGAGATACAAAGCATTAGGAAATGCAAGATAGATAATTTTGATTACATTAAACTGAAAAGATTTTGCACAACCAAACCCAATGCAACCAAAATTAGGAGGGATGTAGTAAATTGGGAAAGAATTTTTACAGCTAATCTAGGGGATAAAGGCCTCATTTCTAGAGTATATAGAGAACTGAGTCAAATGTACAACAATACAAGTCATTCCCCAATTGATAAATGGTCAAAGGATATGAACAGGCAGTTTTCAGAGGAAAAAATTAAAGATATCTATAATCATATGAAAAATGCTCTAAATCACTTTTGATTAGAGAGATGCAAATCAAAACTCTGAGGTACCACTTCACACCTATAAGATTGGCAAACATGATAGAACAGGAAAATGATAAATGTTGGAGAGGATGTGGGAGAGTTGGAATACTAATTCATTGTTGGTGGAGCTGTGAGCTCATCCAAGCATTCTGGAGAGCAATTTGGAACTATGCCCAAAGGGCTACAAAAATGTGCATATCCTTTGACCCAACAATATCACTACTAGGACTGTATCCCCAAGAGATCATAAAAATGGGAAAGGGTCCCACATGTACAAAAATATTTATAGCAGCACTCTTTGTAGTTGCTAAAACTGGACATCAAGGGGATGCCCATCAATTGGGGAATGGCTGAATAAATTATGGTATATGAATGTAATGGAGTACTATTGCGCCATAAGAAATGATGAACAAGAAGACTTCATGGAGGCCTGGAAAGACTTATATGATCTGATGCTGAGCAAAAGGAGCAGAACCAGGAGAACTTTGTGCACAGCAACGACCACAGTTTGTGAGAGTTTTTTCTGGTAGACTTGGAACTTTGTAATAATGCAAGAACTTAAAAAAAAAATTCCCAATGATTTTCTAAGGCAAAATGCCTTCCACACTCAGAGAAAGAACTATGGAATTCATTTGTAGAATGTAGCAGATCATGTTTGTGTGTGGGTGGGTTTCAGTGTATTATGTTTTGATTTGTTATATGATTTCTTCCATTTATTTTAGTTCATCTACACAGCATGACTATATTGAAGATGTATTCAATAGGAAAGTATATGTAGATCCTATATAGAATTGCCTGCCATCTTGGGGAGGGAGGGGGGCATGGGGGTAGGTGAGGGGGGTCAAAATCTAAGTTTTATGGTAGTGATTGTAGAACATTAAAATAAATTAAAAAAACAAGAAAAATGTTTGCCAATTAGCTAGCATTTATATAGTGCTTAGTAAATACTTCTAAGTGTATGATTTCTCATGTACACAGAGTCAGGGGGAGGAAGGCAGGAAGGCAGGAAGGCAGGAAGGCAGGAAGGCAGGAAGGAAGGAAGGAAGGAAGGAAGGAAGGAAGGAAGGAAGGAAGGAAGGAAGGAAGGAAGGAAGGAAGGAAGGAAGGAAGGAGCAACGTTGTCCAATTGGAACTGGCCAGTTGAGTCCCCAGTGGAGCAGCTACTACTACTACTCATAAATTCTGTTTTGTCTTTCATTCACAAAGAAGACCGATGACATCAGGAGGGTGATGTCTTGACTTGCAAGTAAACTGGATGTAAGTGAGGCAGAGCTGTGCAAAGTCACCAGCTTCATTCTCTCCTCTGGAGTCGTCTCCTTCTAGTGGCAAGATATAGATCAGGACAATTGGACTGCCCAGCATGCAGTGGGAGACCTTGGCTCTTTTAAGCTAAAGCCTTTCTCTGCTCTCAATAAGTCTGAGGCAACGCCCATTCAGTGATAAAGCTAGATAAGAAGTGAAGTGAAAAAAGGTCTCTTTTAACTACTCAAAAATGTAATCTGAAAGGGAAAGACCCTCAGGGTTTCTGGCTAGAAAAGAAACAATTGTTATTTACACTAACTCTAAGCCATCAAAACCCAAAGGAAGACTTACACGTGGGTACTCCACCTAAAGGAAAGTGAATTTCTTGAAATTGAGCCCTGGAAAAAAGACGCTTTGGTCCATTGGGATTCAAATAGAGCTACCCAAATTACTCAGACTTTTACTGGTTCTCACTGATTGGCCAATAAATAATAACTCCGCGTCCAAGCCTCTGTTTAGTCATTGTTTGGGTTTTGATAGCTCAGAGTGAATTTAAATAGCAATTGTTTGTGTTCTGGCCAGAAACTCTGAGGGTCTTCCCCTCTCAGATTATTTTTTTTAATTGGGAAAAAAAGCCTTTTGCTTCATTTCTAACCTAGCCTTAATCAATAAATAGATGTAGCTTCTGATGTTTCTGGAGGAGAGAGGTGGCTGGTGACTTTGCACAGTCCTGCCTCACTTAAATCCAATTCACTTGTAAATTCAGACATCATTCTCACAACAACCCTATGAAGTAGGTGCTGTTATTATTCCCATTTTAAGGATGAGAAACTGAGGCTGAGAGGTTAAGTGACTTGCCCAGGGTTTCACAGGTAGTGTCTGAGGTGGTACTTTAAACCAATTCTTCCTGTCTCCAATGTCCTGCATGCTATCCAAAATACCACACCACCCCTCACATATTATATTATAGTGTTCAAAATTCACATATATAGTGTGTATTATTTCATTGTTTTCCCAATTACACTGTGAAAAAGGTTTTAAAAAATCTGACAGAGTTGAAAACAGAGAGTATAATTTGCCTAGCATCTGTCCTTTGGTCCTCTCACCTTGAAGTGCCTAACACTCTCTTACTAGAATTGCTCTGAGGTCATAACACTTTCTCCATCTGCTTTTCCTTGACTCTGGTGTCTAGGACATGATTCAGTAAGGAAGGGGCAGAATCCTAGCCATTGTCTCTGAATCTTTATGGACACAACAATCTACCTTGTCCATTCCCAAATCCTCTAACCTTTCCCAGAATAGCAAGGTAAAAACTCCTACAACTGCAACTCAAGGCCCTCTCTCCAAACACCTGAAGTAGAACAAATGAAAATTCTAAGGTAATTTCATTTGATGCTTGAGCTACATATTGCTGCCCTAACACAAGTTAAAAACTAAATAATGCATTTAAGGAATAAAAGGCAGAAAAAATAACCTCCCTTTTGATCTACTTTATCTCCTAACCCAAAGTCTCTTAACCATGAACCAGTGTTTACTCCCTTAGCTTAAAGTGGATATTCCCTCTAGAAAAGCTGCATTTGGCATTTATGAGACTTAGGAGGCTGATTAACCGGTCCTCCAAAACAGTCTTAAATGAACAATATGGTGTGGCAGCCACCATCTCTTCTACAGGAAATTCAATTTTGACATAGCATTCCCCCTTGCAAATAAAAAAAAAAAAAATGGGGGCCCTTAGATCTGCAGGTGTGGACATAATAGAGTCATCTATGATGCTGATGATTTTTTTTCCTATTGAAAAAAGTTGTTACAAAACTTCCTTTTTTTCTTTCCAGTTTTTGTTGTCCCCAGTTTTACAGAAAAGAGGGAAAATGAGTATTATCCAGTATTCAGAGGAGGCAAAGAAGAAAAGAAGCACATAATTGGCAAATTCCTGAGAAAGTGTCACTCAAAACGTGAAGGGAGTCTCCAAGGAAAAGTTGCTTTCCTTTCAAAGTAGTCCCATTAAAGAGCTTTGAAAACTTGCCTCTGAAAACTTATTTCAAGGCTGTGCCTTCTCTGAGATCTAATCAAGGCTGCACATCTAAAACGATATAAATTAACACTCTCATTAGGGCCCTGAATAGCTACGGGCTGTGTATGAGACTCAGTAAAACATCCCCATTTAAATGTAAATTTTGACATTCCACCCAAGATGGAAGAAAAAAAGTCTCCCCACTGACGCATCAGGAAGGAAGAGTAAGGATTAAATATTAATTCTTTATGAAAGAAGACTTTTAAATCATGTTTGCTTTTAGGCCATCATGACTTTGTGGCCTTATTGGTTATGTATTTTTTTTTTTCCTGAGTGGAAGAATATTGGATTTTTAATTACCTGAAAACTTGAGATGGCATCCAAGCCCCCAGATTCTCCCTTCTGGCTACGGATAGTATGATTAAGTGTAATTTGGTTAAAAGCACAGCTCCAAGGATTGTTAATTGACAGAAGTCCTGAAGAAGCTGGAGATAATCAAGCTGAAATGAAAAGATCTAATTCTGTTTGAAAATGAAAAAGAAGCCCTGCTCTGTATAATAATTTACACTGTTAATAAAGCTAAGGCTCTTTGTGGGCTGACTGAAAAACTTCAATTCTCTTTCCTACCCTTTATAACCATCTGAAAATTTTTTTCAGGTAGAAATTCTTGGCATTTCCAGAATGTTGTGAGGACCTCCCTTATAACGTTGACCACTCACATCCTCCTAGAGTAGTGCACAGTTTAGAACCTAAATTGCTCCCTGCTTGGTAAATCTATGTGGATCTAGTCTCCTCATCTATACTTTAGGCTCCTTGAGAACGTTTCTCCTTTGTACAGGTTATCCCCCATGCCTGAAATGTTCTCCCTCTTCACCTCCCCTTCTTAGAATCGAGTTCTTTTTTTTTTCCCAAAGCTTATTTCAAGTACACATTTCTATCTGTGTGAGTTGTTTCCTGTTCTCTCATAGCTGCTAGTTCTTCCTTCCCTACCCCCCCAAAATGCCTTGTATTTGTTTGTAATATAATTATGAGGTGGTGGGGTTTACTGGATTCAAACCTGGCATCTGACACATACTAGTTGTGTAACCCTAGGCAAATCACTGAGTCTTTCAATACTTTAAGAATATCTAAGCAGAGAAAGTGCTGACTTGCATTGGTAGATGGAATTATCTCACCCAAGAGTTCCCTTTGGTAAGGAAATCATATTCTGACTATTATAAATACTCAAATTAACCTCAAAGATCCTATGAAGGAAGACACTTTGAATGCAGAAAGGAATATTGCTGTGGTGTAAGAAATGAGCTAATTGGTTTAAAAAAACATGGAAAGATGGATTTATAAAGGAAGATGCTATTAACTCTCAGAGAAATAGATAATAGGAGGAAATAAGCAGAGTGCTGTCTTACATATATGTGTATAAATGCATATGTGTATATGTGTGTATGCTTATAGATATGTCTATACAGCCACACTTAATTGTAGCCTTCTTTGGGAGTAGGGAAGGAGGGAGAAAAATAAAATAAAAAGTGCACAGCAGAAAACAAAAGAAAACTAACAAGAGAGAAAAGGAAAGCTAGGCAGCTTTGAAAACAATGTAGTATTTATTATACAGGTTTTCTTGAAATGGAAATTGCTTTATATTGAATCTTCTCTTATGGTCTGCTGTGTACACAGCAATGCTGTTGGCTTTTTTTTCTCATTTTGTATTTAAGTATAAATTTTTTTTTTATTACAAAAAAATAGCAAGGAAATCATAGGTCTGATGCCTTAGCTTACCCTGTAATAGGGCAACTGACCAAGGAGGGTTTAGTCCTTGGGGAGTACACAATATGCCCTGCTTAGTTCCAATATGTGGATAGGTCTAGAGAGCCTGCTTTCAGATATAGGTAATGGAAAGGTCTTTCCTCTCATTTGGAACATGTATGCTTTTATTTAATTCTATCCTGTCTACTTCTGTACATGGTGACAAAAAGCTTTGTAAGTGACTGTTTAGCCAGAACTGAGTGTGCATACAAAAGGTTTGAATGGACAATCTCTAGCTCTTTTCCCTGATAGCTTTTGAGGAGAAAGAAGTGATGTCAGCCTCAAGTAGAGAAAAGGGGCAACTTCTTTGGCTACCTCATCTCCCTAGATTGCTCTCTAGATTCCTTTCTTTCCTTTTTCCTTTCCTTTCCTTTTTCCTTTCCTTTCCTTTCCTTTTCTTTCCTTTTTCCTTTCCTTTCCTTTCCTTTCTCTCTAGTTGCTGATGTGAAAAATGACTTTATTAACTACCTTGATTTTCTGGAATTTCCTTACTATCCAGAGGAGGCAGGACTGACCTGGGAATAAGAATCAGTCAATCAGGAGGCAGACTGAGCATCCCTTAAGTTTGACATATCAGAGATCCTTTGCAGTGTTCACTTGTGGAAACCGGAAATCCTTCTGCTACGCTGGTGACTATAGAACTGACTTAAGCTGGACCATACTATCTCTAAAGAACAGAACTAGTACAAGCATCCTAGTTCCAGGATCTTGGAGCCTTTTCAGCCTAACCCTCTTCCTTGTTCTGTGTGTATGTCTCATAATCTCATGAAATGGCCCCTCCCTGGGAAACAGAAACTGAACCTAAGGGACTGGACAGTACCCAATTGAGTTATGATATAGTGGGGAAATTCAAACCCACAGTGGTAGCATCTGATTGGGCCACAACATGACCATCCCCACCCAATTTTGCAGTTTTCCTTTGTCTTTATAATCTGTACAGCCAAACCCCAAGAAAGCTCAGTTCCAACTGCAGTTCCACATGTATTCACTCCTGCCACTGCTTTGAGAGAAAATACACATGCATGCAACCTAATTCTATTTTTCTTAGACCAAACTCTGGAGGTTGACAACTGATAATGGAAAAATGTTAATTAGTTAAATAGTTTTGTAGGAACAGCACAGCAGATGGGGGTTCACCAGAGATAGATAGTATTAGGAACCACAGCTTCACAAGTTACCTCTGAAACCCTGAGGAAGAAAGTAGCAGCTGTCCTCTGGGGGACCCATCTTGCTAATATGATTGTGTGTGTTTGTCCTTCATTGCCAAAGAAGACCATGCCATCAGAAAAATAATGACATGACTTGCACTTGACTTTGTTTTGAGTGAGGGAGGCTGCGCGGGTCACCAGCCTCACTTCTCCTCCAGAGCCTTGTGAATCCAGTGACCAGATATTCATCAGGATGACTGGAGATGACCCAGGATGAGGTAATTGGGGGTAAGTGACTTGTTCCAAGTCACACAGCTGGTGTGCCAAAAGTGTCTGAGGTGAGATTTGAATTCAGGTTCCTCCTGACTCCTGCACTGGTGCTCTATCCACTGCACCACCTAGCTGCCCCTAAGTGTGTACAAGTTAGGATAGGAAGCCAGAAGTTACATATGAAGTCCATGCTCAGTAAAGACATATTAATTGGTCACTCTCTTTTTAGCACTTAGCATCTGAACCATAAGCTTGTATTCTACATCTTCACGAATGAGCATATACAAAATACACAGACAATAAGTACAAAGCAACTAGTGGAGAGAGCTCTAGTGACTGGGTGATAAAGGAAGGTTTCGTATCAGAGGCCACACCTGAGTGGAACCTAGAAAGAAGTTAAGGATGACAAAAGGAGAAGATAAGGAGGAAAAACATTTCATTAAGACATTCCAGTTACTCAATCCAATGACACTGGCCTTCCAGCTCTTCCTCACATGTGACAGTCCTTCTCTTGGCTTCATGCATTTTCATTAGTTGTCCCTCTCCCACCCATTCCTGGAATACTTTCCCTCCTCACCTCAACCTCCTAGATTCTTTGACTTCTCAGAGTCAAATCTCAGCTCAAATCCTACTTCTTCAAGGAGCTTTTACCAATTCCCTTCACTGCCGGGGCTTTCCCTCTGAGATTACTTCCCATTTCTACTCTATGTATCTAATCATTGCCCTTCAGTCATGTCTGACTCTTCTTGATCCTGGGGACCATAGCAGACAATGCCATCCATGGGGTTCTCTTGGCATTGATACTGCGTGGTTTGTCATTTCCTTCTCCAGTGGATAAAGGCAAACAGAGTTTAAGTGATTTGCCCAGGCTCACACAGCTAATAAGTGTCTAAGGCCAGACTTGAACTCAGGTCTTCCTGACTCCAGGTCCAGCACTTTCCTGAGCCACCTACCTGCCTTGTATGTATCCTAGATGTACATAATTGTTTACCAGTTATCTCCTCCATTGGACTGATCCTTGGGACCAGAAGCTGTGTTTTTACCTCTCTTTGTATCCCTAGCATTCATTCACTCACTCAAGAAACATTTATTAAGTACCTGCTGTGTACTAGGTACCATGCTAAGCACTTACTATGTTGCTTGGTACATAATAGCCACAATAATGCTAAGTGATGACAACAAAATAATACTTGTTGATGATAATGGAGATGATTCAAAGCAAGGGGGTCAGCCTATATAGTCATGGAGGTATGAGATGAAACATACTCATGGTGAATAACAAAAGGACCAGTTTATTAATATTCACACATATTTAGTGCCCGAAAATTCTGGCTTCCATGATATTAGGGGTTTTAGTCTGTGATAGGTTACAGAAATATTAGTGAAGAAACTCAAAATCTCTTAGGAATAGTAAAATAGAAGTGGTACAGTTTTTAAACCTCTCTAGAGCCCATAAATACCTCATCCTGGCTCTCTGTGAAGGTAATGACCAAACATCTGGCATTCCACACCAAAACCAAGAGTTCACCTAGCTGAACCTGATAACCACAATTTAAGTTTATTGACTAATATATAACCTTTTCTAAATGAAAGATTTGCATTATCAAAGTGATTACAGAAGTTGGAAGAGATCATTGATACCACAAAAGTATTTTACATATCATATCAATACTTTCAGCAAGATTCCTTTAAATCCAGAGTTCTTTCTCAATACTCTTAAAACCAACATAGTTGAAATTTTAATTTCTGAGCAATTTTTTAGGAATATTTATTACCTGGAGTAGAGATTCTGAATTTAGGGTCTGTGAATTTTAGTATCTGTTTTCATACCTGTATTTCAATAGAATTGGTTTCCTTCATAATCTTACGTGTTTCAATTTGTGCATTTAAAAACATTATTCAGAGAAGACGGTCATGGGCCTCAACAGACTGCTGACAATGTCCTTGTCACAAAAAAGGGTAAGAAAGTCTGATGTAAAGGGAGGTGTACCTACATCAAAGCTTATCTATCTCATTGATAAAACTCATAGATGCTTAAAGATAGAAAGAACATTAGATATTTAGATCAAATCCTCATTTTGCCAACAACATGCATTCCCCAAAATCACAGAAGTAATGGCAGATGGGGTATTTGAACCGACATCTTCTGATTCCTAATCCAATACTCTTTCCAATGTAGTAAATAGAGCAAAAAGTAATTCTGCAGCAGAGCTGAGACTAGAACCCAAGCTTCTCCATTCCTACCACATGTAGGGCACCTTCAACTATACTCTCTACCTAATAAAGAATTTCTTATTTCTATCAGCCATGCCTGAAGTTTTAAAGTCTTTTTCAGTTCTTTTTATAGTGCAGAGAAAAGTTTCACTATGAGGGAAATAAAATGGACTAGGACAAGAATTCTAAGAGAAGAAGTATATTTTGCATATATGTTGTAAAGGGAATTGCTCCCCATGAAATTATATGAACTCCTCCTTTTATAGTGCAATGTAAGGAAGAGTTATGAAATACTGGGAAACTTCAAGATTTAATTAAAACCAAGTTCATTCCACCGAAGTCCGCTTACAAATTATAGCAAAGATTAATGGGCAATATCAAACCAAACTATTTGTGCAGGGCTTGTTGTGCCATAATTTATGGGAACAAGAGGAAAAGAGCAAGATTATTGCCTTAAAAAAAATTTATTGCTCCATAGACTTAACAAAACTGAAATGATAAAAACCCTCTGGTCAGTTCTGCCCAGTTGATGGGAAGCAATAGACAGGATGGACTGTGGGGCATCCAGGTTTGATGACTTAGCTATAATCAATCAATGGATAGGTACTGAGTACCTACTATGTACAAGCTCTACACTTGTTGATGCAATGCATACAATCCCTGTTTTCCAAGAACTAGTGCCCTACCTGGGGAGATAGGAAATTTATGGGTGAAAAAATGACTAACTACATAGAATAGGTCCTAGGACCTATGTACCAGTACATAAGAATTGGGAAAGACTCTCAGATCCCATCTAATGATCATTTTATAGATGAGGAAACAGCAACCCAGGGATCTTAAGTAGCTTGCCTAAAGCCACATATGGAATAGTAGTAATAATAATAATTAATATTAGCTAACATTTATATAATGCTTACTATATACTTGGTACTATACTAAGTGCTTTATAATTAATTTTCTCACTTTCTTCTCACAACAACTCTGGTGCTATTATTATCTTACTTTATAATTGAAGAAACTGAGATAGCAAATGTTAAGTGACTTTCCCAGGGTCACATAGTTAGTAAATATCTTGAACTTAGGTCTTCCTGACTGGTCCAGCATTCTATCTACTGTGCCACATCCAAACTCAAGTCCCATGCTTTTAAGTGCACTTCACTGTACTCTATATTCGGTAGTTTTTCATCATGCCAAATAACAGACAGATACTTTAGAAGTGAAAAGGAAGATGAGATCACTTCTGAGCTGGATTGATGGTGATAGAATTCAAGGAGAAAGAGGCAACTGGATTTGGCCTAATATGAGCGGGATTTGAATAGACAGAGTAAGAAGGATATTGGATGGAAGTTGGGGTGCATAACAAGAGCAAAGGCAAACAAAACATAAGGGGCAGAGAATGGAAGAACATGTTTAGAGTGTGGTGTTTATCAAGGGGAATAGAGGAACTGGAGTGATAAGCTGTGGCCAGAATTTGCCCTTTTCCTTTTGGCGAGTTAAAAGTATTCAAGGTTTGTGAGTAACAGTGTGTAATGATCAAAGTGACATTTTAGGATGTATAATGTGGTCTGAAATGCAGGTTGGCTTTCAGAGGTGAGACTGGCAACAAGGAAACAAGGCAGGAACATTTTTTTTGTGGCCTGAGTTGGAGAAAACATCATGCGTTTCTCTTTATTTTAAGTACCTAGACTATTGCTTCAAGTCAGGAATTTACTCTACAAATGACTGCCAACAACTTGCCACCCATCACCTACTGCCATGCAATGCTAATGGTCCAATTACCATTAATTATTTCTATCCTGGTTTTCCCTAAACCACTTATTCCTTTCATTCCAAACATTGGTAGTTCTCTGAAGTACTTGTCACATGTTATTATATTGCAAAATTTGGATTAGGAGAAAACTTTAGTTTTCTTATCATCTAATCTAGCCATTTCCTATGGTCACATAGCTGATGAAAACTAAATTTAATACCCAGACCCTCTTATCTCCATTTCTCTATGAATAGCCCGAGTCCTTTACTTCTAAGAGCTATATTCTATCACACTATACTATACCATCCATTCCATACAATGCTATAGCGCACTATGCAGTACTATATTATAATATTTGGTAAGCTATACTACAGAATGTCATTCCTTATAGTTTTAGAAACTGAAAGCAAAATAGTTGTCTTATCAAAATTTATTTTCTCTTCCAATTAGCTGTAGTTTATGAATATATTTAGGTTCAAAGACTTTTTGAGCAGTCTTGAAAGTTATCTCTTATTGTCATGTCTCCTCCACTCCAACTTAGTTTAGACCTGTATAGTTGCTTTTCTTATCAAGATTTTCAGTTTTATCTTTCATAATCTTCTTTATACTTTATTTGGCCAAGAATTCAACCAATTAACCACAGTTGTGAAAGATACTTCTTTCCATCTTCTTCCAATTTTTTTTAATTGGCTTCACTTGGTGGAGCCAAGATTACAGAGTAGAAGCACAGACTAGCTAGAGCTCTCCTTACAAACCCCTCAAAAAACTTGTAAAAAAATTACTCTAAACAAATTTTAGAACAGTAGAAGACACACAATGATAGATTGAAATAAATTTCCAGCCCAAGACAATTAGGAAGGACGATGGGAAGGGTCTATTGCCCCAGACTGGTAGTGGAGCATGGACAGAGCTGGAGCAGGCCTTAGCAGACTGAATTGCTGGTGGCTGTGATTTCCAAATTTCTCAACCCACAAACAACAAAGACAGCTTTGAAGGTCAGTGGGAAGTATCTCTTCCCTGACTGAGAGGGGAGGGCAGTCAAACCCCAGCCCCAGCCCTAGCTCCTGCCCTATGCCCAGACCTGGCCCGAGCCCCAGGATGGTGGCAGGCACTGCAGAAGCTGCTGCTGCTTCTGGAGTCTTACACTTAACTCAAAAGTCAAGTAATTGGCTGGGAAAATGAGCAAACGGGGGGGAAAGAAACAGACTATAGATTCTTACTTTCAGTGAAGATGTATTTTCTTACATCATCAGTGACAAGGAAGATCAAAAACATACAACCAGAAGAAGACAACAAAGTCAAAGTTCCTCCATCCCAAGCCTCCAAGAAAAATATGAATTGCTCTCAGGCCATGGAAGAGCTCAAAAAGAATTTTGAAAATCAAGTAAGAGAAGTAGAGGGAAAAATGGGAACAGAAATGAGAGTAAATACAAGAAAATCATGAAAAACAAGTCAACAACTTGCTAAAGGAAACCCACAAATATGCTGAAGAAAATAACACCCTTAAAATTAGACTAACCCAAATGGCAAAAGAGATCCAAAAAGCCAATGAGGAGAAGAATGACTAATAAAGCAGAATAAGCCCAATGGAAAAAAAAAGTCCAAAAGCTCACTGAAGAAAATAGTTCTATAAAAATTAGAATGTAGTGAATGGAAGCAAATGACTTTATGAAAAATCAAGAAATTATAAAACAAAACCAAAAAAATAAATATAGAAGAAAATGTGAAGAACCTCATTAGAAAACAACTGACCAGGAAAATGAATTTAGGAGCAATCATTTAAAATTTATTGGAATATGTAAAAGCCATTAACAAAAAAAAAGAAAGAAAGAAAGAGAGAGAGAGAGCCTAGACATCATCTTTCAAGAAATTATCAAGGAAAACTGCCCTGATATTCTAAAACCAGAGGGTAAATAGAAATGGAAAGAATCCACTGATCAACTACTGAAAGAGATCCCAAAAAGAAAACTCCTTGGAATATTGCAGCCAAATTCCAGAGTTCCCAGGTCAAGGAGAAAATATTATAAGCAGCCAGAAAGAAACAATTCAAGTATTGTGGAAATACAATGAGGATAACATAGGACTTAGCAGTTTCTATACTAAGGGATTGGAGGGCTTGGAATATGATATTCCAGAGGTCAAAGGAGACTGGATTAAACCAAGAATCACATACCTAACAAAACTGTGTATAATTCTTCAGGGGGAAAAAGTGGAACTTCAATGAAATAGAGGACTTCTAAGAATTCTTGTTGAAAAGATCATAACTGAATAGAAACGTCGACTTTCAAACACAAGAATCAAGAGAAGCATGAAAAGTTAAACAGGAAAGAAAAACCATAGGGGACTTATTAAAGTTGAACTGTTTGTATTCCTACATGGAAAGATAAGATTTGTAACTCATGAGACCTTTTACAGTATTAGGATAGTTGGAGGGAATATATGTGTGTGTGCATATATATAAATATATATATGTAAATATATATTTATGTATATTTAATATAAATATACCTTTATATATTTATAATATAAATATATTATATATAATATATATTTATAGTAATTATATTAATTAATTAATATACCATCATAATCAATCAATAATTAAATTATTGATGGATAAGTAAATGATAATTAATCAGGGTGATGAATAATAATATAATTTATAATTATATTAATTAATATAAGATATTAATATATTAATATTATATATAATATATAATATATTAATATATATCAAATATAAATATATATTTATGTATGTGCACACATTCATATACGTGTGTGTGTATGTGTTTGTATACATACAGAGAGAGAGGGAGGGAGGGAGGGAGAGAGGGCATGGTGCTAGCTGAATATAAAGGAATGATATCTAAAAAAGAAAATTAAATGTTGAGAGGAGTGTACTAGGAGAAAGAGAAAGGGAGAGGTAGAATGTAGTAAATCATCTCACATAAAACAAGCAAGAAGGAGCTTTTACAATGGATGGGAAGAAGGGAATGGTGAGAGGGAGTAAGTGAGCTTTCCTTACTTTACTTTTGGCTTCAAGAGGGAATAACATACACACTCAGTTGGGTATGGAAGTTTATCTTACCCTACAGGAAAGCAGGGAGGAAGGGGACAATAGAAGGGACAACAGATAGTAGGAATGGGTGATCAGAAGTAAATACTTTGGTAGAAGGAAAGGTCATAGGAGAAAATAGAATAGAGGACAGGACAGGATGGGGGATATATAGTTAGTTTTTCACAACATGACTATTATGTATAACCAATATCAAATTGCTTGCCTTCTTAATGAGAGTGGTTACAGAGGTGGGAAGGGAGAGAATGTGGAATTCAAAGCTTTAAAAATGAATATTAAAAATTGTTTTTACATGAAACGAGGAAATAAGATATATAGGCAATAGGCTATAGAAATCTATCTTGCCCTACAGGAAAATAGAAGGGAAGGGAATAAAAGGGGTAGGAGTATGTATTGATAATGCATTTTTGTATATTGTTAATATAATTTTGCTTCTTAATTGGAAGATCTTCCCCACTCATTAATGGTCCTGTCCATTAAGGGGATTGGAAGATCTTCCCCACTCATTAATGGTCCTGTCCATTAAGGGGAATTTGATTACGGAAGATTTGTAGAAAGGCCTATACCGTTTGTTAAGTTTCTAATGAGCCACTGATTCTCAAGAGGTGTGATGCCCTCTAGCTTTAAAAAATGGATAAATACTCTGAGGTGAGGTTTTACTTTGGAGATTACTCTTTGGAAGTCTTTGTTTGGCCAGAAGAGACTATGGGCAGTCACTAAGGAGCAGCCCCACATCCCAACTTCTCCAGCTTCCCACCCCCAGCTTTGAAAATCCAGATGTTGGTTTTCTCTCTGGTAACTACATATGTAGGTAATGGTCAGACAATTGAATCTGTCTATTGATCTATGATGTATATATTGCTTGTATCAGACAATTGGAAGCCGTATCTGTTGATTTTGATTTTTCTGTATTTTCTCTGAAGTTCAGGGTGCTGACTTTTTCCACTGAACCAAGTGAATGATACATGTACTTGATTAAAGTGACTTTTGACCTCTCAGAAGTTGCTTTCGTTTTAGAAAAGCAGATCAAAGAATATGTGACAGCAAACCTTCCTGTCTATGTTGGGGTCCTTGCTTTTACAAGGTGATAGAAGGGAGGGCAGATTGGAGGAAAGGGTAATCAGAATACTTGCTAACCTGAGGTGTGCAGAGGGGGAGATGGGGAAAAAATTTGAAATTCAAAATTTTGTGCAAGTGAATGTTGAAAACTGAAAATATATAAATTAAAATTAGAATATCAAAAATTGGCTCCACTTTTATATTCAGGTCATGTATTTAAAGTAGTAGGTTGTGTAAAATAATCATATTAATCTTTCTTTTTGTTTTGGGGTCTTTTTAATCAAACTACTTTCCAATATTTTATCAAACTACTTTCCAATTTTTCCAGTTCTTGCCAAATAGAGGATATTTGTCCCCAAATAGCTCTGCTCTTGGGATTATTAAACACTGAGTTAATGAGTCAGCTTACAATATATTTTCATACTTATTAATCAGCACCAAATAGTTTTGATGATAACTAATCTATGGTATGATTTGATGTCCATGACATTCTATTATTATTTTCATTTCTTGCATTTTTTTCTCATTATTTTCCTTAAGCTTTTAGACTGTTAGTTCTTCCACATAATTTGTTTTATTCTTTTGTCTTGCTCTATAAAATAACCCTCTAGTAGTTTGGCATAGTACTAAGTCTGCAAATGAGTTTAGGTAGTATCATCATTTTATTTATCGTTTTGACATGGCACCATCAGAACCGATGAATTTCCTTCTATTTTTCTTCAACTTTTTCTGTACAGCATGTTATGTAAATGTACTTACATTTCAATGAAGTCTTCATAGGTGGAATTTTAGGTATTTTACATGTTTTCTAGTTATTTTAAATGGTGTTTATTTATCATTTTTTCCCGGTTTTTGTTATTGCTCTATGGAAGTTCTGATGATTTTTGCGAATTTATTTTTGTGTCCTGAAAATTTACTAAAGCTATAATTATCTCAATTAGTTTGTTTGCTGATTCTGTTTTTGTAAAGAAAACTATTATGTTTTTCACAAATGGGGATAATTTAATAGTTGATGATATTTATATCTTTCATTTCTTTCTCATTGCTTCTATTAGCATTTTTCCAGAACTATATTGAATATCAGGGAAAGGGCACCTCCTAATTTATCCTTGTTTTTATTTGGAAAGCTTCTAATGTTCCCCCTTTTTTTTGGAAGGGCAAGGTAGGGCAATTGGGGTTACGTGACTTGTCCAAGGTCACTTGGCTAGTAGGTATCAAGTGTCTGAAGCTGTATTTGAACTCTCTCACATCCTCCTAACTTCAGGTCTAGTGCTCTATTTCTTCATCGCAAATAATGTTAACTTTTGGTTTTAGTTTTATCTATACAGTTAAGCTGTAGATATAGATGCTATACTGTATTCTTAAATGATTTTATATTCCTATTCTTCTGGGAATTTTTACCATAAATGAGTGTCCTCTTCTGTCAAAGACTTAATTATCTATTTTTATAATAATATGGTTTTGGTTATTTTTCTTCTTAACATGATTATGTTCACAGTTTGCACAATGTTAAACCATGCTTACAGACATGGTATAAATCCAACTTGCTCTTAGACAAATAGATGGGAACTAGATAATACAATAAAAGGAATTCAGAATTGATTGAATGTCTAGACGTAGAGAACAGATGCTGTCAGTTCATGTTAATTTGGAAGGTCTACATTGCCTGAGGGATATCTTTTTGGACATTTTTCCCCATGCTTGAAACCAGACAATTTCTTGACCAAAGAGCCTCAGGTTAGGTTCTCTGTAGTTATAGTTTTCTGTTCCTGTCAGAGTACTGTCATCTAAAATGTTTAAAAGAGAAGGGTACTTTCAGTTATGTGAGGCTACATTCTAGGCATATACATACTAAATTTTTCAGACAACTCTCCCTACATAAACACTTTGGTACACTTCTCCTTTGTTAGGCCCCCATGCTTTGCAGAGGTTTCTAGAGCTTCAGGTACACTATTTGCATTATTTTGTATTACTTAACATAACCTATAAAAATGTGCTCCACATAGGCCTAAATAGCAGTAACCCTATCTTGGCTCAAAGTAACAGATAAAGTAGAGGGCACTGCCCTTCACACCAAGCCTAGGCCAAGGTCCCTCAACTATTCCCTAATAGCCTTTTAGTATCTTGTTCTTAAACTGCCCTGTCTTAATTACATATCACGACCTAAACATTGATCTAACAAACTATTCCACTCCTGGGATGTCTTTGTTAATCAAAAACATTTTCTTCTTCCTAATCCTTCCCAAACAAAAAGTTCATGCTTTTATTCTTTATTATTTATCATTTCATATGAGTCACTTCTCTTTTCCTTCATGTTCTTGTTCTTTCAGAGTCAAGTTCTATCCTTGGATACATTAGTAAAATTCCAAATCTACAAGAAATTGCAAGCTCTGGATTCCCTCAACATACATGTCAAATCTTACCTTCTGCAAGAGGCCTTTCCCTGTCACCCCAACTGCTAGAGCCTTCTCTTTAGGATTATCTCCTATTGTCACTATATGTATCTTATATGTACATAGTTTCCACATGCTTTCTCCCCCAATTAAATGTGAACTCTTTGAGGAGAAAAACTGTTTTCTTCCTTTCTCTATATCCCCAATGCTTAGCATAGTGTCTGGCATACAGTAAGTGCTTAATAAATTCCTGTTGATTGATGGGATGGGGAACAGTAGACCTACATTGGTCAACTCATAATCCAAGAAGCTTATGGAAGTAAAGACTTAGAGGAAAAAAAGGAACCTTAGAGGCCACCTATTCCAGCCCTTCATTTTGTCAATGACATAACTGAGACTCAGGAAGGTTAAGTAATTTACCTAAGGGTACCCAGGTCCATCTCAGAACTTCATTTTTCCAAGGCTCATTCTGGTGGTAACATACTAATTATCCCAAAGCCCAGAGGTGTATTCATCCAGAATCACTCCTGGAGACAAAAAGGACAAACTGATTACATTTTTAGTGTCTTAAAGCAAAAGGACCAGAAAAGGAAAAAAAGAAAGACATTGGTTTTGAGGTTGATCCTTTATCAAACAGAATAAAACACTGCAAAACCTTCCAGCCTCATCCTACTGAACTCTCCAACAAACCCTCCTGTCTAATCAAAACCATCAGTTCCCTGTCTCTATTTTATCCAATCCTACTAATCCTTTCTTTCTACCTCCTCCAAGAAGCTCTTCTCTAGCTCACTATGATCTTACCCATCTTGTACACAGAGTCGGTATCACACAACTGGGGAAGCTATATTGGGGTCAGGAACAACATGGGCTTGAAATCTGACTCTGGTACTTACTGCTTGTGTGACCCTCTGTGACACTAATCTCTTTGAACATCGGTTTCCTTATCTGTAGAACAGGGGTAACAGTGGTTCTGGTAGGAAAAAAGTATTTTAATTCTATATTTAATGCTACATAAATGTGAGTTGTTAACATGAATTGCTCTCTAACAGTTTCATATAGGCTAAAATAATCTGTCCTATAAGCCTTGAGGATGTCTTCTATATCTCCTGTATGTCCCATGTTAGTACAGTGCCATACACAGTAGGTATTGAATCACAATTTGTTGGTTGATTGCTTCATGTTTGTTATGGGATAATCAGAGTAACAAAATATGTGGAGGCAGAGCAGAAGTCCTCCAAGACAATGGTAGAGTCCATGTCCCTGTGGGTAAAATTAGCCCATAGTTGGAAATTGTGGTAAAGAGGGGAAGCCGAGGAAGGAGCATGGAAGAAAGTCAAATCAGAAGCATGCACCATGTCTAAGCAAAAGAGCAAAAAGCAGGAGATCAGATTGTAATAACATAAACAGAATAAGAACAGAAATATCAAGCAACAAGTAATGGATAGCTTAGTCAGTTAAGCAGACTAGGTCCAGGAAACACAGGAAAAGCTCTCAAGAGGGTTCTTTGGAGCTTAAGCCATGATTCTGCTCCAGAGCTCTCCCAAGCACCAGGAGAGGCAAGCCTATCAACCAAGAGGTCTTCACTAGACACTAACAGCCAAGAAAAGGAGGAGGAGGTTTAAAAGCAAACAAGAAAACCCCACAAAGAGCTTTTACGTGTGGCTTGATGCATATTAAGTGGGGAGATACTCGCTAAGTTGGTCAAGCTTTTTTCATTAGCTGAAAATTACTTGATGCTGAAACATTTTTATCCCATTATATTTGGATAACACATTATACTTTATTTTTTACTTTTATTTTTATTTTCAAGTCCCTATTCTCTCTCTCCCTCAACCCTTCCCCCACCCACTGAGAGAGCAAGAAATATGATACTCATTATACATCACTTTCTATTTTTCAAGGCACAATCACATTCTTTGTTTCATCTGTTTCTCACAACAAAATTCTGGGAGTATTGAGACACATACAATGACCCCTTCTGACAAGTGAAGAAACCAGTAATCAGATATCATATGGTCCACCCAAGATCGTATAACTTAGTTAGTAACGGGGCCAGCACTAGAACCTGGGATTTCCTGATGACTAATACAAGATTCTCCATTACACCACAATGCTTTTTATGGGATTGACAGAAAGGGGCTATGAAGAGGGACTGGCTGGGAAGGAGTGTTGCTTTCTTTCAAAGTGGATTCTGGTTTAGCTAACTCCAGGACACCCAGACTTTTTTTTTCATCTAGCTTGCACCATTTCTGTCTTCATGTGGTTTATTTTTCCTTTAAAGTGAATGACCCTAATCTCCATAAAAAGAGAGAAGTAGACTAGATGAATTCTGTGATTCCATTCAGCTCTACATTTGTAATCCTTTGATAATATGGTCCACATGTACTTCCTTTCCCAATTGTCAAGGCCATTTTGTATTTTAATCCTTTCTGATGCTGTAGACATCTGTCTCATTTAATCTTAACATCAGTAGTATATCTAATGAAAATATCTTTAGATTGAATCTGCTATGTCATTCCTGAAAACATGAAGTGGTTTCATGAGTTCTGAAACTTCAAGATGTATCATTCAGGGATCCTACTGATAGTCTAAAATGAGGAGGGTTAAGCTCTTTAAGAAGCACTGAATGGGTGGTAAGTAGAAATAGCTTAAGAAGCCTTGGACTAGAAGCTCTTTAAGACTCTGTCTAGCTCTAATTTTGGGAGGGTATTATGATATGGTGGAAAGGGTATAGAATTGGGAGTCAAAAAGCTTGGGTTCAAATTCCAGCTTTGCTGATTAATATGGCCTTGAGCAAGTGATTTGTCCTTTTTTTAGGCTTTAGCTTCCTCAACTATTAAAAGATCTGTAAAGTTCCCTTAAGCTCTTATTCAGATGCTCTTTGGGAATAATTCCCAGCCCTAACCTACTGTTAGATGACCCAAAAAATATAGTGAACCAACCTATATTTCATAATTAGTATGCCACAGGCCAAACCAGAGCAAGGAGACTTACATGGGGATCGAGGGGTAGGGAAAGAGCATACTTCTAAATGTAATCTTTTAAAAATATTAATTTGGTAAATTAAGTTAATATTATTTAATATCCATTTTAATTCTAGAAAAAATCCCACCTGTCATCACGCAAAGGTGTTTATGCTGTGATAATTCAAGTCATATATTTAAGAATATAAACCCAACACTGGTTAACATTAATATATAAAGGCATGAGAGAAGTGATCAGACAATGTTTTCAAACACAAGTGTATACAATTTTCAAAATTTATCTGGTGCACCCAGTTAACTTCTCCTGGTTCTGGTTCCAGGAGATTACGGAGCATCACAAAGTCAAGATAATCCACAGTGTCCTGATAAAAGCAGCTTGACTTGGAATTTGGAATACAAAACTGGAAAACTTGCTTTGTAAAGCTTTGATGCAACAATTCTGTAATTTACATGTTGAATCTATGAAGCCAAATGTGGGGGGTGAGGTAAAGATAATGAACTGTCCAGGTAGCTCTTGAATTGTAGAGAGATCTCAAGAGAAGAAAGGCCCTTTCCCTGGGAGAGTCATTTCTTCAGAAACTGGAAGAAAGACAGTATCCTTTCTGAAATGGTTGCTTGGGGACCCAGAATTCATATGTGCAATGTAGTGTGAAGGCATTATATTTAACAAGCTAACTAAAAATCCCAAATACCACCCAGTACATCTGGAAATTTAATGGGGCCATGAAAACTTTGGCTTCTACATTTCCTGCCTCATTCTCATTTTTATCTCACAATAGCAGTGAGTCTTCACATGTCTAATTCCCTGTAGTTGTTTTCTTAGGAAAAAAAAAGGAAACTTAAGTACTTCTAAAGATTCTATTAAATTTTACATTTAATTAACTACATACTTCTTGAGCACCTGTGCAATGAATGACTGTCTCAGGAAGAAGGTAGTTTAAAACAGCAGAAATGTATAATTTTCATAGTCTATATAACAATTTAGAAATTTAAAGCAACATTTTTTAGAAATATGTTGTTTCTAAGGATGGTGACATTTCTATATTTCAAGAGGTAGCAACGTGTTATTCTTCAAATGCCATAAATTCACATGAATATCCTAGCCCAACCCGGGATAACTATGCTCTATTCCTATATACTGAGGCCATGTAGAAATATTCTACATTATGAAACAGCCAGGGGAAGAAGAATTATATTAGACGCAACCCTGCTCTAAAAATCCTGTTTTAAGTTCTCACTTCATTCAATCAATCAAAGAATATTCATTGAGCATTTAATAGTCAGTGTTTCACAGTGGAGGAATAAAAATGTAGTCCCTTCTCTCTGTGACTTTATAGTTTAATTGAGATCAGGTATAAAACCCTGAATAGTTAAATTAAAACACTTATACTTCAGTACTTAAAGATTCATTATTTCATTAGTATGGATATTTTCTTCTACCAATAAAGATCTCAATCCTTCTGTGACTCAGTATATAGTCTTCATGAATTATTCTGACCATAAAATTCTTCATCCAGTGGCCACCCTCCTGGTTGTGAGCTCCTCTATATTTCAGTACCTGACTATCAGGTGGAAGACATATAATCCATCCTTGGACCCTTAATTGAAGTCTCCCTGTGTTTGTAAGACCTAGTATATTAATTCCTCCAGCAGTGACAGAATGAGAATCAGCATGTTGTAGTGCAAAAATAACTACTCTTGATCACCACATAAGTACAGTAATAATAAAAAATGAAAGAAGGAAGGCAGAACTATTCAACACATATGAAATATACTTACTCTGACAAAGAAAGTCATATGACTAGACTGGAAAGAATAAAAATCATAAATAGTGAGTTGAAACCCAAGATAAATTGAGATAACATGAGAGCATCTAACTGCACCAGTTATTTCAACTTACCAAGTTTAATTGATCTGAAAGTGAACATCTAGAAAAGAAGGAGTGATCACTAAGATCACACGTAGGTGTATCACCTACCACAGAATTTTTTCTTTGATCCCTTATATTGTGGAGATAACTCACATTTCCTGAAGATTTTGCCAGTGAAGCATAATATCAAGCAGGTTTTACCATGCTAGAGAAACTTCAAATATGATTCCCACAAAATTTTTGCTGCCTACTCTATGATGAATTCTGGCCAAAGCGATCTTTTCACTTCTGTAGTGATAGAACCAGGGTGGCAGAAAAGGAGACAGAAAATCATATAGCGTTTAGGATGTCTATGAACACAAAGGTATTGTTGATACTCTAAATATGAGGTCTCTGTCCAACTAACATGAGTTAACATATTGTCAAGAAATGACTGAATATCAGTTAAAATAATTTTACACTGAGATGTTTGTGTACAGTCATGCCATAGGATTGTTAGAATAAAGATCAAAATCAAAGAAAAATTAGAAAAAAGGATAAAGAGGAAAAGAAGTCCTCATATGCACTCACAATAGCTCAAACTTGACATTTAAATGAGCTATTGATGCTAATAAAAGAGAAATAAATTTTAAAAAATATTGAAATGGACCATCATGTTTTCCCATAGAAATTTAATTGGCATAAAGCATTCACCAGCACAAAAATCCCTTTTAAAAGCCCAGAAACTACCTCATCAAGCAAATACTTGGTCTCTTCATCATATTAAAAGATATGTCACAAAACAAAACCAAAAGAATGAAAAAATGGAAGAGAATGTAAAATATCTCATGGGAAAAACAACTGACCTGGAAAATAGATCCAGGAGAGACAATTTAAAAATTATGGGACTACCTGAAAGTCATGATCGAAAAAAGAGCCTAGACATCACCTTCCATGAAATTATCGAGGAAAACCCTGACATTCTACAACCAGATGACAAAATAAGTATTGAAAGAATCCATCGATCACCACCTGAAAGAGATCCAAAAAGAGAAACTCCTAGGAACATTGTGGCCAAATTCCGGAACTCCCAAGTCAAGGAGAAAATCTTGCAAGCAGCTAGAAAGAAACAGTTCCAGTATTGTGGAAATAAAATCAGGATAACTCAAGATCTAGCAGCTTCTACATTAAGGGATCGAAGGGCGTGGAATAGGATATTCCAGAAGTCAAAGGAACTAGGACTCAAACCAAGAATCACCTACCCAGCAAAACTGAGTATAATACTTCAGGGGAAAATATGGTCTTTCAATCAATCAAGAGGACTTTCAATCATTCTTGATGAAAAGACCAGAGCTGAAAAGAAAATTTGACTTTCAAACACAAGAATGAGAAGAAGCATGAAAAAGTAAACAGCAAAGAGAAGTCAGAAGGGACTTACCAAAAGTGAACTGTTTACATTCCTACATGAAAAGACAATATTTGTAACTCTTAAAACTTTTCAGTATCTGGGTAGTTGGTGGGATCACACACACACACATACACACACACGTACACACATGCACGCACACACATACACACATGCACACACATACAGAGACAGAGAGCACAGAGTGAATTGAATAGGATGGGACCATATCTTAAAAGAAATTAAGGTAACTGGTGAGAGAGAAAAGTAGGGGGAGGAAAGAGGGTGAAATGGAATGGGGTAAATTATATGTCATTTAAGAGGCAAGCAGGAGACTTTTTAGTGGAGGGAAAAAGAGGAGAGCTGAGAAAGAAAAACAAACAAGAAGTTTACCCTCATCACATTTGACTAAAGGAAGGAATAAAATGCACACTCATTTTGGTATGAAAACCTATCTTACAGTACAGGAAAGTGGGGGAGAAGGAGATAAGCAAGGGCGGGGGGGATGATGGAAGGGAAGGCAATGGGAGGAGAGAGCAATTTGAAGTTAACACTCAGAGAGGGACAGGATCAAAAGACAGAATAGAAACAATGAGGGGCAGGATAGGATGGAGGGTAATTCAGTTAATCTTACACAACACGACTATTATGGAAGTCATTTGCAAAACTACACAGATAGGGCCTATATTGAATTGCCTGCCTTCCCAAAGGGAATGTGTGGGGAGGGAGGGATGGGGAGAATTTGGAACTCAAAGTTTTAGGAACAACTGTTTAGTATTGTTGTTGCTACTAGGAAAGAAGACATACAGTTAATGAGGAATAGAAAGTCATCTGGCCCTACAGGAGAAAAGAGAAGATGGAGACAAGAGAAGGGAGGGATGACAGAAGAGAGGGCAGATTGGAGATAGGGAAAATTAGATTGCTCAGTGTATTGGGGTGAGGGGAGGGGATAAAAGGAGAGAAAATTTGGAACCCAAAATTTTGTGAAAATGAATGTAAAAGTTAAATAAATAAATTTTTATCAAAAAAAAAAGAAAGATATGGAAGCTTAGAGACATATCAGTTGTAAAATAAGTAAATTTGTATAATGTTTTGGAGAAACAGTTGTAAGATTATGAGCAGCATTAACTTACAAAATAGTATGGAGTAGTACAGAGAAAAACCTCATATACAGAAAGGTTATCATGAGACTCAAGCCAAATTATCTAGAGAACATTTACATATAAAGTTAGAAGGGGGACAACAAACAAAAAGGAGACATATTTCTAAGTGTTTCTAAAACACATAATTTTCTTCATTGATAAAAATGAAATCCTCATATTTAAACACTATCATCTTAGTCTCTGACATGCTACCAAGTGAAATAATATATGTAAAACACTTTACAAACTTTAAAAGCATTATGTAAATGCCAGCTACTATAATGATGTAGATGACATAAGGAAGTGGAAATAACACTAAAGAATATAAAGATGGAAAGATAAGATGGAATATACCAAGTATAATACAAAGGAAATGAATGCTGAAGGTGACAAGTTTCAACAGCACTGAGGTATTGATTCTCAAAATATCTAAAAGAAGAATATAATAACAAATAAGTGTTTTCAAAAATCAGAAAAATCAAAAATATCAATAATTGTCAAACCTAATGACTATTTTTTCATCTCTATAGAATTTTTATGAGAATGATCCATACACATATAATGCATCTTTGAAGTGAAAATATGAGAAGGAACAGGACCACATGTGTCAGTGCATGCCTAAAGTCCCTGGTGCTGGGGAGACTGAAATTGCTGGATCATTTGAGTTCAGGAGTTTTGAGTTGCATTAGGAGTAATGAGTGTTTGCATTGTCTGGCATTAACATGGTACACCTCTTGGTTTACCAAGGGCTCCTAGGCTGTTTAACAAGATATAATATGAACAGGAAAGAAAGAAAAATGGAACCAGCAAAACTTCCATGCCAATCAGTTTTGCAACTGCATTTCTAGGCTATAAGAAATGGGAGGATTTAATATCCTCCCCTCCCCTGCAAAAAGGATCAGAAAGCAGGGAAGAAATAGACTTTCACCAATCATGTTTTATAGCAGACCACATCTTCACAGGCATCGTGTTAACTGCACAGAATTAAAAACACCACTGTATTTACTGTTAGACAATTTTTAAAAAGGCATTTGAGTTACCAACATAAAATGTAGCTTTTAAGATTTCTTTATACAAGATACCTTCCATGCATATCTTAAGATCATATAAAATTTCCTAATAAATGAACCACAGGAATAACTTTAACCACACTCTGAGTACTAATATCAAATAAGGCATGGAACAAAAAGATATACTCTCCACAAAGGTGTTTGCCACTGTCAAAGAGCATATCCAGAAAGACAGAACCCAAATGGAAAAGAGATTCTGTACCCATGGAGAATTCTTTCATATACTCCTATTGTCAGATGACATCCTGTGGATTTTACCAAGCTTGGGTTTGTTATATAGCCTACTAAATGGTACCACAAACACACAAAATATTTTGTCTAACAATTTGTATAAGGAAAGAAGTGAGGAAGGTCAAGATATCAGAACTGGGCAAGCATCCTGGTGAATTCTCCCAATATTCCTCTCCAAACAACTTTAAAATAATGCCTTAAATCAAATTTTGGAAAGGCAGAACCAACAAAAGATTGGGTTGAGACATTTTTCTGCTCTAAGAAAACTTAAGCAGTCAGCAGAAGTCTGTAATACTAGCATGGAAGTCTGTTCAGAGCCCATACATGCAGAAACAGTAACAGTAGCCATAGCTGTAGCAGAGAGAGTAGGAGGATCTGGCAAGAGATCAGAAAGAGATTACAGAAGATTATTTGGTTAAACTACATACAACCAGGACAGACTGGCAATTCTGTTTCCCATATGCATTTCTGGGTCACAGTACCAGGGCAGAGAGAAGTATTGGTGGTTAGTCACAAGAGTGCAAGGGTCCTGGTCACAGTTCCAAAGCAAAGAGAAGCATTAGCACTTGTGCCTATACAGGAGACCAAGGGCCTTTCCTGAGTAAAGACCAGATCATAGACCAGGAGAATGGTAACCATACCTCTCCCAGGATCACATCACCTTGAAAGCACCAACAACTTGCAAGCACCCAGCAGAATGAAAAAGTGTGTCTGAGGCTTGGGACTCCTCCTCATCCTAGTTAAGCAGAGTCCAACTTTAACATAATGTTCATAGTCAAGTAATATGCTGGGGAAATGAGCAATCAACGAGAGAGAAAGAGAGAGAGAGAGAGAGAGAGAGAGAGAGAGAGAGAGAGAGAATTTGACCATGAAAAGCTATTACAATGGTAGGAAAGACCAAGACATAAACTCAAAAGAAGACAACAATGTGAAAACAGCTATAAGTAAAACCTCAAAGAAAAAATGCTAAATAGACACAACATCATCAAGGATGCCTAGAAGATTAAAGTAAGAGATAAGAGTGAGAGAGGAGCAAATAGGGGAAAATGAGAGTAATACAAGAAAATTATGAAAAGTAGAATTAGCCAAATTGGGGAGGGAAGGAACAAAACCTAACTGAATAAAATATTTTGTTAAACATTAGATTGGCCAGTTGGATGCTAATGACTCCATGAAACATCAAGAAGCAAGCAAACAAACGAAAAGTCAAAAGAATGAAAAAAATAGAAGACAACATGAAATATCTCATTGGAAAAACAATTGAACTGGAAAATAGATTGAAAAGAGATAATTTAACAATTATTGGATTACCTGAAAGTCACAATTTTTAAAAAAGCCTAAAGATTCTATTTCAAGAAATTATAAAGGAAAGCTGCCCTGAAATCTTAGCTCATAGGGTAAAAAAGAAATAGAAAGAATTTACCAATCACTTTCTGAAATCTCAAAATGAAAACTCCCAGGTCAAAGGGAAAATACTTCAGGGAGCCAGAAAGAAACAATTCAAATATTATGGAGCCACAGTCAGGATTATACAAGATTTAGTAGCTTCCACATTAAAGGAGTAGAGGGCTTGGAATATGACATTCCAGAAGGCGAAGGAGGTAGGAGTAAAACCAAGAATAACCTACCCAGGAAAAGTGAGAGTAATATTTCAGAGGGGAAAAAAATGGACATTTAATGACATAGAAAATTTTCAAGCATATCTGATGAAAAGACCAGAGCTGAATAGATAATTTGACATTCAAACATAAGACTCAAAAGAAGCATACAAAAGTAAACATGAAAGAGAAATCATAAGGTACTCAATGAAGTTAAACTGTTTACATTCCTTTATGGGAAGATGATGCATGTAACTCCTAAAAAGAAAATAATTTACATAAACAGAGGACGTAAGTGTGAGTTGATTGCATTGGAATGATCTCCTCCACCTCCAAAAAAATGAAGGGATGAGAAAGAGGTATGCACTTAGAGAAGGGGGAAGGAAGAAATAGAAGGGAGAAATTTTTCTCACATAAAAGAGGTATGCAAGGAAGAGCTTTTACAATGGAAGGGAAAATGGTCATGGTGGCAAGGAATGCTTGAAGCTCACTCTCATTGGAATTGGTTCAAAGAGGAAAGAGTACATATACTCACTCAGATGTGTATAGAAATTTAACTTGCCTAATAAGGAAATAGAAGGGGAAGGGGATAAGGGAAGTGGGGAGGGGGATGATAAAAGGGAGGACAGATTAAGGGAAGCAGTGATTAGAAGCAAAATGGAATTTTGAGGAGGGACAGGATAAAAAGAGACCAGAAGCCATGGAAGAAAATGGGATGGAGGAAAATACACAACACTTATAACTGTGAATGTGAATGGGATGAGCTCACACATAAAATGGAAGCAGATAGGAGAATGGATTAGAAACCATAATCCAACAACATGTTATTTACAAGAGATATATCCAAAACAGAAAGACACACATAGTTAAAATAAAGTACTGGAGAAGAATCTAAGCTAGACTAAGACAGGAGTAGCAGTTGTGCTCTCAGATGAAGCAAAAGCAGAAATAGACGCATTTTAAAAAATAGGGAAATTACATTATGCTGAAAGGTACTATAATCAATGAAATAATACGAAAAAATTACAGCCAGTGTCTCCGACAAATGCCTCATTTCTCAAACATATGCTGAGTATTAAAGTGAGTTAAATTTATAAAAATAAGAGCAATCTGCCAACTGATAAATGGTCAAAGAATATAAACAGTTTTCAGAAGAAGAAATCAAAGCTGTTTATAGTCATATGAAAAAATGCTCTCAATCTCTATTGATTAGAGAAACGCAAATTAAAACAACTCTGATGTACCATCTGACACCCATCAGAAATGACAAATGCTGCAGGGGATAAGGGGAAAATAGCTACACTAATGAACTGCTGGTGAAGTACTGAACTGGTCCAACCACTCTGGAGAACAATTTGGAACTCCACTGAACAGGCTATAAAAAAGTGCATATACTTTGACCAGCAATACCACTACTGGTATTGGTCTGTATCCCAAAGAAAACAAAGGAAAAGGATATACACGTACAAAATATTTATAGCAGTTCTTTCAATGGTAGTAAACAATTGGAAATCAAGAATTGAGGAATGGCTGAACAAGTTGTGCTACATGGTTGTGATGGCATAAGTACAATTTTCCTTTCCACATCACTGGCTTGGGGGTGCAGCAACCATTTGATATGAAAAATATGTGTGAAAGTTTTTGGCCCTCCCTTCATACTAGAAAAGTCTGATTTTTTTCTGTTTCTTTTATGGAGTATTTACAATACCTTATTGTAAAATTGGGGTTAAGTATTTGGTCATTGGCTCTGAGTCATTTGTTGGCTGTCATGCATTATCTGCCACTTCTGCAAAAATCCCCCAGATTTTCCAATTTCTTATGCTGACCCATGATATATTGAAGTTCCAATGGCAAAAGTTGTGTTTTGGACAAGATAACTATGTCATTGTGCTAGAAGAAATGATGGGCAGGGTGGTTTCAGAAAAACATGTCAAGAACTATGCGAAGTGATACAAAATGAAGTATAAAGAGCCTGTAAATCATTATGCACAGTAACATCAATGCTGTAACAATGATTAACTGTGAGATTTGTCTACTCTGATCAATACAATGATCGAACACAATTCCAAAGGACTCATCATGAAAAAATGCTATCCACCTTCAGAGAGAGAACTGATGTATTCTGAGTGCAAATTGAAGTATAATTTTCTCACTTTATTTATCTTACTTTTAAAAAAATATGGCTAACATTGAACTATGTCTTGAATGATTTCACATGTATAATTGAAACTATATTGCTTGCCTTCTCAATGAGTGTGGGAGGGATTTGGAGGGATGAAGAGAATTTGGAACTCAAAATTTTAAATGAAAAGTGTTTAAAAGTAAACAAATAATAAATTACAGTGTTTTTTTTTTTAGTAGATGCCTAATGTCCAAAAAAAACGATGTACCATTGGAAATATTAATGTACCTATTTCTCAAAAGCCCTTACAACATCTGCTAATATTTGTCAACGTTGCCTATCTGATAGGTGAAATATCAGAATTTTTTAAATTTGATTTCTCTATTATTTATTGAAAGCATTTTATATGGCTTTCATTACCTGGATTTCTTCTTCTGAAAACTGCCTGTTCATACCCTTTGACCATTTATCAATTAAAAATAACTCATTCTTATAAATCTGAATAATTTTCCTAAAATCAGAGATATTGACTGCATATAATTCTCCTTTTACCTGCTTCTCTTTTAATTTCAACTGTTTTGGTTTTGTTTGTGCAAAATTTTTTAATATTATGTAATCAAAATATCCATTACCTTTCATGAATCTCTCTACCTCTTGTTCAGTCAAATACTCTTCTTCCCTTATCCATCTGACAGATAATTTCTTCCTTGATCATGTATTTTTATACCATTTTTACACTCAAATCATGTAACATTTTTGAGTTTATCTTGATATATAGTATAAGAGGCTAGTCTATATCTAGTTTCTGCCAAACTGCTTTCCAATTTTCCCAACAATTTTCGTTGACTAGAGAGTGCTTTTTCACCAATAGCTGAAATCTTTGGATATCCTCAAAATATTAAAAAGAGGAAAGTCTCTAATGCTCTGGTAGTAATTGCACTGGGTAGACCCATTATGAAGATTTTATGAGAAAACTTGGCAAGAGTGACAGCAAGGTGTGAACTACACCATTTGATAGACTACCCACATTGTGGAGGTCACTGATCATTTGAAGTTTTGACATAAGAATACCATTAAGTACCAACAGGGTTTCAGCAAGAACACATCATGTCAAATGAACTTTTCTTCTAATTTTGACAAGGTAATTATTTTCATAGATCAGGACAATTCTGTGCATCCTATCTAGATCTCAAAAAAAAAACATGCCTTCTACTGTCTCTAATATTATCCTTGTGGACAAGATAAAAGATGTAGACAACAATAATCCAGCTGAATACGGATTTTATGTCAACTATAATAACTTGGATTATTCTCCAAGTTAAATATTCTAAGTTCCTTCAAGTCAGCTTAATACAGCATAGATCCCCAGTAATTTCACAATCTTGATTGTGATTTGGAACTCACTAGATTTAGAACTGATTATATGATTAGACCAGATGCCAACTTGGGGCAATGGGGGAGGAGTAGGGTCTAGTTGAGTCTCTCAAAGATTTGCCCTTAGTCTTATGTTCTTTAACATTTTAATCTCTGAAGTGTGCAACAACACAAAGCTGGCTTATTTTGGATGGCAGAGTTAGAATCCAAGAAATCCTTAATAGTGGGACAGATCTAATAAAGTGAAAATTAATATAGGTAAATGTCACTTAGGCCCAAAAACTCAAATCTACAAATATAAAATGGTAAAGGCATAGCTAGAAAGGAACATATGAAAAAGATAGGGACATTTTTGTGATTTGTATCACATATCAACAGCTAGATGGCAAATTGTATAAAATTTTGGGCCTAAATTCAGGAAGACTTGAATTCAAATCTACCCTTAGATATGCAGTAGATGTGTGATCCTAGATAAGTCACTTCACCTGTTTGTCTCAGTTTCTTCAACTATAAAATATGGATAATTATAGCCTCTATCTCACAAGGTTGTTTGGAGAATCAAAAGAGATAATATTTGCAATGTGCTTAGCGCAATGCTTGCCACATAGTAGATGATGTATGAATGTTTATTGTCTCTCTCTCTCTCCCTTAGCAGTATAACATAGCCAAAAAAGTTAATGTCATCTTAGCGTTTAGGGAGGTATATAAGGTGAGATATATGAGAAGCTTACTTTATCCTACTCAAGGAGTATTACATTGAGTTCTAGGCATCACATTTTAGGAAGAACAATGACAAATAGGAGGAGTATTCAAAATAGGCAACCAAGACAATGGGAGGACTGGGAACGATGACTCGGAGAATAATGTAGACATTTATAAAGGGAACAGTAACACATTGCAAATGATTGGGACTCTTCATAGCTATATTACCTCTTCCCTGTAAGCCCTGGTGGGATTTTAATTTTTTATTATTTTATTTTTATTTTTGTTTACATATTATTTCTCTCCCTCCAATTCTTTCCCCACACACTGAGAAGGAAAAAAATAGGATGCCCGTAATACATATGAAGACACACAAAACATATTTCTGCATTAGCCATGTTCTAAGAGGAAAAAAAATCAAACAAGTGGGGAAAAGCTTCAAATTGCATTCTGAGTCCATCAGTTCTCTAGACACGTATAAGATTTTACATCATGAGTCCCTTAGAATTGTGGTAGATAGTTATATTGATAAATCAATAGGTCTTTCAGAGTTGATTATCTTTACAGTATTGCTGCTACCATGCAAATTGGTCTCCTGGTTCTGTTCACTTCACTTTGTGTCAGTTCATATGAGTCTTCTCAGGTTTTTCTGAATCATATCCTTTATCTACAATTTATGATGGAAATAAAGGGATATTCATAGGTGATAAAACATAATTTTGACAACAAAAAAATTGAAAAGATTTTTCACAATGCAGTAGAAATTTGAAGAAAAGCAAGAAATTAGGGGAAATTATATGTTGAGTTTCTCTGATAAAAGTCTCACTTTTTCAGATACATAGGGAACTAAGCTAAATATATACAAGTATTACCGATTCCCCAATTGATGAAATTTCCTAAATTACTGCTTTGACTGTATGTCACAAATTTTGGAATGTCGTCTCATTGTTGTCATTATCTTTAATAAAATTATTGATTGCTTCAATATTATTGACTTTCTCCTTAACCCTCTTGTTCTTTAGAATTAAATTATTTAGTGCATAATCATTATTCCATGCTTAAAAGACCTTTTATTAGATATGATTTTTTATTTCCTTATTTTAAGTTTTCAACACTCATGTCCATAAAATTTTGAGTTCCAAATTTTCTCCCCATCTCTCCCCTCCCCTCACCCCAAAACTCATTGCATTCTGATTTCCCCTTCCACCTATGTGCCCTCCCTTCTAATACCCCTCCCTTCCCTTATTCCCATCTTCTCTCTTGTCCTGTAGGGCGAGATAAATTTTTATGCCCCATTACTTGTATTTCTTATTTCCCAGCTGTACACAAAAACAATTCTCAACATTTGTTCCTAAAACTTTGAGTTCCAACTTCTCTTCCTTCCTCCCTCCCCACCCATCCCCACTGAGAAGGCAAGTAATTCAATATAGGATATATATATATAGTTTTGCAAATGACTTCCATAATAGTCATATTGTATAAGGTTAACTATATTTCCCTCCATCCTATCCTGCCTCCCACTTTTTTTAATCTCTCTTTTGACCTTGTCCCTGCCCAAGAGTGTTGAACTTCTAATTGTTCCCTCCTCCCATTGCCCTGAGCTTCCATCATCCCTCCCACCCTGCTTATCTCCTTCTCCTCTACTTTCCTGTAGTGTAAGACAGATTTTCATAGCAAATTGAATGTTCATGTTATTCCTTCCTTGAGCCATATGTGATGAGAACAAGCTTCACTTTTTCCCTCTCACCTCCCCCTTTTTCCCCTCCCACCTCCCCCTTTTTCCCCTCCATTGGAAAAGCTTTTTCTTGCCTCTTCTATGAGAGATAATTTACCCCATCCCATTTCTCCCTTTCTCCTCCCAATATATTCCTCTCTCCCCTCTTAATTTTATTTTCTTTAAGATATGATCCCTTCCTATTCAACTCTCCCTGTGTTCTCTGTCTCTGTCTCTCTCTAAATGTGTGTGTGTGTGTGTGTGTGTGTCTATAATCCCTCCAACTACCCAGATAGAGAGAAAAGTTTCAAAAGTTACAAATATTTTCTTTCCATGTAGGAATACAAAAAGTTCAACTGTAGTAACTCCCTTGTGATTTCTCTTTCCTGTTTACCTTTTCATGCTTCTCTTGATTCTTGTAGTTGAAAGTCAAATTTTCTTTTCTGGTCTTTTCATCAGCAATGCTTGAAAGTCCTCTATTTCATTGAAAGACCATTTTTTCCCCCTGAAGTATTATACTCTTTTTTTGATCATGGCTTTCAGGTGGTCCCATAATTTTTAAATTGTCTTTCCTGGATCTATTATCCAGGTCAGTTGTCTTTCCAGTGCAACAGACTTTTCCTGTCGGCCTTCCAGCACTGGAAATCTCCTCCACTCCATCATTCTGTGGTTTCTGTTGCTCTAGAATTCACTGACAGTCTATCTTTACAGGTATTTTATGCTCTGTGGGGGAAGAGCTAGGGTATGTGTGTATTTCTATTCCACCATCTTGGCTTCACCTCCGTTGATTCTAGACATGATTTTTTAAAAATTTTGGTCCAAAAGGGGTGCATCTACTTTTTGCCTCTTTGCTTGTTTGTTTGTGTAGACTCCTTCTAACTTTCCTAATGATGATCAAGTTCATAGAGAATATATGTATCATTTTCACATGTAGGAACCATAAATAGTCAAAGATTACTATGTCTCTTATAAGTTCTTAACTTGTGTTTAGTTTTCATGCTTCTCTTGATTCTTGTAATTGAGTGTCAAATTTTCTATTTACCTCTGGTCTTCTATTTCTTCTGTTTCATTAAATATCCATTTCCTATCCCCGACCCAGGATTATAGTGTTTTGCTCAGTAGGTTATTCATGGTTGCAATCCTAGCTCCTTTATCTTCCAAAATATCATATTCCAAGTCTTTCAGGCCTTTACTGTTGTAGCAGCTAAATCTGGAGATAGCAAAAGAACTATACAATGCTCCTTAAGCTGCATACTATGCTACCTCAAGTTTCCCCTGATACCTCTGACCAAGTATGTTATTCCCTTACCATACCTGACATGCCTGCTACTACAGCCTCCAAAGCCCACAGACCAAGCTGTTTGCACCATGCCATGCTCCCAGTCATTCCATGTACCAGTGTCAACAAACCTCTTTCTGTATTCTTAAGCTTTACTGGGGTAGAAACATTATTCACTGTGACTTTTCATTGTATTTTTCTTTACAGAACCTGATTTAACATTCTCCTTTCAGTTATTTAGAGAAATGTGATGGAAGAAGTTGGTAAAAACGTTGACTTCGTTCTATTGTCTTGTCTTTTCTCTGCCTAGTGAGATTTCTAATTTGCCTCCACAATATTTCATTAAGAGAAATAATCCTACGGGAAACAGAATTATCCTTTTCTCATCATGTTTTCCCCTCTAGAACTACTATTCATTCTTATTTATTTTTATATCAGAAGGCTACCCATGCTTCAAGGGAAAATTCAAGTCTCACCCTCTCCTAGAATCCTTCTCTAAGAACTTTCCCCCACTGCGATTCCTCCAAACATGAAGCACTACTATAATTAATATCTATGTATATCACCAAGGTGATACCCACAGCAGCACCTATGAATATGCTGGCATATTTCCAGGTTTGAATCTCTTCATTGAAGAAAGAACCAAGACATTTATTCAAACACCAAAAAGCCAAATTCACCATAGGAACAAAGAAATCCATCCTAGTAACCAAGAAATCTATATATATTATTAGGCCTTCCCACAAACCAACTCCCTTGAGCAAAATCTCTCTCTCTCTCTCTCTCTCTCTCTCTCTCTCTCTCTCTCTCTCTCTCTCTCTCTCTCTCAGTGTCCTGCCTTGCTTCCTCTCTCTTTCCCAGCTCTGTCTCACTTCCTCTCAGATTAGCTCTACCTCTACCTACTCCACCCCTTCCTGCTCCATATGACTTAGATTCATGTGACTCAGGCTTCCATGTGACTCAATCAGGTCACATAGGCCAATTAATGGATGGGAAAGATCTTCCCATTCCATTATCAATATACTATGTCAATCTGTTTGGCACTGATCATGGGTGGCCTCTCATTTCCTTTGCTTTATTTTATTTCATACGTCTGGCTCCCCACACATACCCAGTGAAAATTTAAGTTCTTCAAAAGCAATGAGTATATTTTATACGCTGCTTTCACCAGTTCCCTTTCACTATGAACACCATAGTCAGCGTTCAGTAAGTACTCATGAGTCAGTCAGACAATGAACAAGCCTTTATTAAGCACTATGTGCCAGGCACTGTTGTAAGAACTAGAAATAGTACTACAAGCAGAAAGAAAAACAACACATAAAATGGAGCTGAAGAAGAAAGCCAAAGCATGTGCACAGAGGAGGAGATTGAATGCACCCACCTAGATCAAATTCAGAGGACAGTCTGAAGAGGAGTAAGATGTAACTGACCTGGTCATCTTCCTTAAATAGTCCAGGAAAGACTAACACCTTTGGGGAGGGTTGTTGAGCCCTTTTCAAGGCTGTTCATCTACCTTTGGTATCTGTCACCCACCTCTCACCTGTAACTCCAAAAAGCTGTGGCCACACCTGGTAAAACCAGCTTGGCAGATGGGAAGATTGGGGGTAATCACCAAGCCTCAAACTCTTCATTGAGTTACAGGGATATTTACCCCAAGCATGTGAAGTCTGAGAACAATTTATTCCAATGCCCATGAAGGAAGCTAATGCAAGTAATATGGAGTGCTTAGAGCAGTCAGACATTAAAGATGCCAACATCATCCACTGCATCCCAGGCCACATTCAGTCATCCTGACTTTTGTCTTGCCACTGGACTTCAAGACAGAGTAAGGCTGATGATTTTGTGCAATTCTGCCTCCCTTAAATCCAATTCACAGGCAATATCACCCCATGATGTCATGGGTCATCTTTGAAAACAAAGGACAAACAACAGATTCTGTAAGGAACCATCTAGTCAGTTGGAGAAACTGCAGCATTGAATGTAGAGGTGTATTGGAGTCAGATCTCATGCCCCAAACACAATTAATGTTAAATATCCAACATGAGTATTACCTTGGAAATCAGCAAATACTCAGAAATCAGGGATGAATTTATTGTTTTTGTTGCAGAGTCTTAAGAAAGTGATGGAGAAAATGTTAATGAGGATTAAACTTACAAGTGTATCATACATACTTTTTATTTAGTGATACAGTCCTTCATGGAGGTCACTTCTAATGTGTGAGTTGCAGGGTTAAACTGACTTTCCAGAATGAAGAGGTTTATGGGATATAGTAGAAAAGTTCCAGAGCACTGCAGCCTGAAAATGGATGCCTTCCTCTATGTAGATGATCTTTTATCCTAGAGAAAAATGAGGATAAAGGTTCTGCAGACACTTGCATTTAATATAGGCTTTTCATCACTTCCTGAGTGTCATCTTTCCCTTCAAGTCATAGCTTTTATCATCACCTGCCAAGATGTGAAAACAAGCCAGGAACAGGGACAACAACAAAACAAAACAAAAGAACAAAACCTTGTATTCTTGGAACAAATCGTTTCTTAGAGCCCACAAAATTAGTGTTTGTGGTAAAATATGAGTCCACTTTTGTAGCCCAAGGCTTTACATACTTCATGCAAAGCTTGGCTTTATAATGCCCTATGTGATTTGAATCTCATCTTAATTTTATCCAAGAGGGGCTGAGTCATTGGGAAAAAAAGTGCTTAGATCTCATTGCTCAAGTGTACAAATACATGATTTTTCAGCACTCATCCCTTCAGAAAGTCTAACTAGTTGAGAGATAGATGCCTGAGGTAACCAAATCTCTGTCCACCTCTCTTAATCCAAACTCCAGCTCTGAGACTTCATTCTTGGATGAGCATGAGGAACTGCATGTGGCAGTTTAAAAAAAAATCATCACCTTCAGTGATACTTCAGGGGAATCTTGGTGCCATCTGCAGTGATCCCATTATAGGAAGCTTCTGGACAGCAGAGGGGCCGGCTCAGCCTCTCTCCTCATTAATCCCCCATTCCAGCATTATAAACTTCTGCCAAGATGGTAGCCCACTGCAGATGGAATTAATCCACCATGGCAGGAACTAATTAAGAGAACAAATCGGAAGCTGTGCCTTATGGATTTAATTTCTTTTTTATACCTGGAGGCCAAGGACTATTAAAAGCAGAAAGGAGTGAGACCAAAAGCCACTGGCAATGGCAAACACTAGTTAGAGACCCAGGGTGTTTGCCTAACAAAATTTAGAGAACGTATGCTCACTCCTTTAATCTATAGCAATCATATTGCTGAGTTAGACAAGTGCTACTGTGAAGGGGAATATTAAAATATAGGTAGGCCCTTCTGATAAAGTAGTCACACCAATTGCTTTGAATATAGCTTGCTAAAATTCACTCATATAAAAATTAGAAATCCCATAATTTTTCCTTTAGATGGTCTTATCTTGAAGTCTATGTCATCTGTAGAGAAAAACCAGAAAAGTAGAGAATTCTATTTCAATTTGTCCCCCAATTCACAGTGAACAGCACAGTAGCACATAGAATGCCTAGAGCAGGAGTATGCCAGAGCCATTTTCAGAATGAGCATTTATGCCTTGGAAACTGGGAAACACAAATCAGGGCTTGTTTTGTTGATTTTCTAAACTTAAGAAGGGATTAGAGTAAATAATAATGTAGATAAAACTTGAAATGGTGTTCTGCTTACTTTTTTCTTTCTGCAGGGCTGGTTGTTAAACATTTACCAGTACACCCCTGTATTGCTCTGTAAGCAATGTTTGAGCTCAGCACAAGCGCAGCAGAAGCTTGGGGAATTAAGTCACCAAGGAGGCTTGGTGCCTGGAGGTTAACAATAATAATTATTATCTGGCATTTATATAGTGCTTTAGGTTTTGTAAAGTGCTTTACATTATCTCATCTGTATTTCACAAAAACCTGGTCTAAAGGAGTGTGTATTTCATGATCTGTTTAGGTTGTAAGATTATCCATGGACTATCCTGATGAAACCAAACCCCTAATTGTCAGAACTAGACATCATAAATATTCAATGTATTGCTTGGAGGTAGAGATTATCTTCTCCAGTTTAAAATTGTATCATGGTATACCGTGACAGTATGATACCAGACCAAGAGCTCTACCAGAACAGTGAATTCATATCCTCCATATTTCTTAATGCCAGGGCTGAGCATGCAACTGAACATTAAATAAAGGTGAAATGAATTAGCAGGATAAGGTAAATGTGTTTGTCAAGGACTTTTGGTAGCTAACAGTTGCAGAGGAGAGGTACAATAAAGTGTGTGGACTCTTTATATTTTAATACTAATGATGTCTCTAGAATTATTGATTGTGAAGATAGATTGATCAAATGGTCTTTTAGTTAGTGAACATTAATGTAGCATCTACTTTGTTCAGGGTGTCCTTTTGGAAGCCATGATATATACTGTCAAAGAGCAAGTTCAGTGTGGAGAGGTAGATACTGATATGAGAATTTTTCTTGGTTCTTGCCCAGAGGATCACTCTGGGAAATGATTTGTGTGTCCTGAGAGTTTCTATAGGATCCCAGGACTTTCTCTGTATGCTAGGTGCACTCTTCAGTCCACTAGGCTATTGCTGTTCTGAACCAAGGCAACCTTTGGTCTTCAACTACACAGAATAAAATCAGTGTTCACATTTGTCTGCCTGAGGGAGCTGGATAGAAGTTATATGATTTGAGATAAATTTCAAAATGGCAGAGAAAAGTCATTTTGTGATTTTGTTATTATTTGCTCCATAATGTAGTCCTTTCCCACCTTTCCAGGCTTCTTACATCTTACTCTGTCACAAACTCTTCAGGGCATTTTCTCTGACTGTCTTTATGCCTATAATGCTCTCTCTCCTCAAATCTGCCTCTTGGCTTCCATTAAAGTCTATTTAAAATCCCATCTTCTACAGAAAGTCTTTCCCAACCTCTCTTAGTTCTATTGCTTTCCCTTTTTAAAATTATTTCCTACTTGTCAAGTATATAGCTTATTTTTACATATTTGTTGCTTGTCTTTTCTATTAGATTGTGAGTTCCTTGAAAGCAGGGACTGTCTTTTGCTTCTTTTTGTATCTCCAGTACTTAGAATAGTACCTGACACATGGTAGACACTTACAAAATGCTCATTGACTGACTAATTAAATGTCTTCTCCTCCTGCAATGAATAAGCAATTCCTGCAATTGATAAGCATGTAAAGAGAACTATCACAATATGGAAAAAGGAAGAATAAGCTAATATCCAGGAGACCCTAATTTTAGTCCTGGTTCTACATGGCTGTATATGAGTCATTTCCCCTCCTCTATAAAATGAGGAGTTTAGACTAAATAGCTGTTAAAGTCTTTTCCAGGCCTAACACTATGTTATTTTATGAAGGATCCAAGGAAGGGAGAAAGATGTTTATATTTTTCTCATATACAATTAAACAAGTATTTATCAAGCCCCCGCCCTGTACTAGAAAATAAACAAGAAAAGTAGAAAGGACTCACAAGATATGGACCTTGCCCTCAAAGATGTTACAGACTCACTAAAATTGTTTGTTGGCAGTGAACACAAGGACTTAGAAACACTGATGGAAGTGAGCTCTAGAGACACCACCCACATCTGGATTAGAGATAACAAAGTATTTAAGCAAGATTTCTACTTAAAAATAGTGCTGGTGGATAAGTGTTAAACCAGGTCGTCTTAGCTGAAATTTACAGCATAGCATGTGAGAGACTACAGATCAGTCAAAGATTCACAGAGCTTACATTGACTTATATTTAACACCCTTAGGTTCTGGGGTACTTTAAGGAAAAATAATTAAAGAAGCATCACTGGATCATTTGAAAGTACTGTTTAATGAGAAAACCATCTTAGAGTGTGGAATTTCAAATTTTCTTTCTCTAATTTGTTATGTGAAGCCTGGGTAACCCTTAAGCATACATTTTAATTCATAATTTTATTTATGTGATGGTTTGGGATTTCCACCCTAATGGACATGAATGAATACTCAGAGTGCTTATTCTCAACATCTGACCTTTGGGGAGAGGTCCTCAGGAGTTTGTGTGGCTTGTTTATCTTCTTCCAGATCTCTCTGCATGTAGATCTACAATCAGGTCCCATGCTACTCTAAAGACTAGGAATATATCAAAGAGACATGGGCAATAATGGCACATCTGGAAGATTTGGCCTACTGAGCTCAATCCCTCATCCCTGGGGAAAGAAAGTACAAACACGGTGCCTTCTAACATGACAGTACTGGTCCAGGATGCCAGATTAGCACATATGAAACTATACAAGGAAATGTGTGATCAAACCCTGTCTTGTCAGGAACAGGTTACCTTAGGAACAGCTACAGACAGATGAAACAGTGCCATGGTTCTGATTTTGTGAATCCGTGTTTCATGATCTTGTTTCATGTCCCACACTCTGGCATGTCAGCTAAAGGAAGAAAGCAGCCAAAATGTTGTTGTTCTTTCAGAAATGAAGCAAAGTGAGACTGTGACATTACCCATCAGCTCCCTTTTTCTACAGGTATTTAGAATGTGTCACACTGCTCTGGCTTGTAATAAATTAAAATGAAGTATAATTCACAGAGCAAATTGATAGCAGGGACTGTCCAATTAAGATAGATTTTATGTATGGCTCCTAAGAGTCTAATAAAAATGACATGGTAACAAATCTTGATTCCTTCATCATTTCCTGACTTAAAAGTATCTTTTAGAAATGTACACATCTGTTTTGAATGTTCAATTGCACCTGTTGAATTGCAGCTGGACATGAGCAATCTGTCCATGCATAATTGTCGTTATTATCATTGCCCAAATGTTATATCAATGATGCAATGAATACCTTGATGTATTATTAATAATACATAACATTTGCATAGTAGCTTTCAATTTACAGAGTAACCCTTTGGAGTTTTGCCACTAACCAACATCTGGACTTTTGATATCCTTAGGAACTAGAAGTAGGGGCAGCTAGGTGACACAGTGAGTAGAGTACTAGACTTGGAATCAAGAAGACCTGACTTCAAATCTGGCCTCAGATACTTTCTAGCCATGTGACCTTGGACAAGTCACTTAACCCTATTTGCCTCAGTTCCGTATCTGCAAAATGAGCTGGTGAAAGAAATGGCAAAGCCCTTCAGTATCTTTGACAAGAAAACTCCAAATGAGGTCCCAAAGAGTCAGCCATGACTCAAAAATGACTGAAACTAAAGGATTCAGAAGTACTTTAAGGAAAAATGAAAGAAACAACCCTGAATCATTGATTAATAAGAAAACCATCTCAGAGTATGGATTTTCAGGACTTTTTTGTTTGTTATGTAAAGGCCATGGCCATGTAACCATTGATCATGCATTTTCACTCTCAATTTTTTTTAAGATGAAATTAAATTAGTGATGAATGTACTGTGATAAGGAGCTGAATCTAAGCTCATACAGAAATCCTCAGTTACTAAAATCATTGTTTTCTTTTTTTGTTAACATTTATTTTGAGTTTTCAACATTCATTTACATAAGATTTTAATTTCTAAATGTCCTCCCTTTCTCTTCCCTCTCTCCTCCCCAAGATGGTGCTCAATCTGATACAGACTCTACATATATATTCATATTGAACATATTTTCAAATTATTCATGTTGTAAAGGATTAGAACCAGCCACAAGAAAGAAGCAGCAAAAACAAACCAAAAAGAGAGAGTAAATAGTACATTTCAATCTACATTCAGACTCCAAAGTTCTTTTTCTGAATGTGGATAGCATTTTCTATCTTGAGTCTTTTGGCGCTGTCTTAGATCCTTCCATTGCTGAGAGGAGCCAAATCTATCAAAGTTGGCCATCACACACTGTGGCTGTTATTGTGTACAACGTTCTCCTGGTTCTTCTCACGTCATTCAAAATCAGTTCTTTCCAGGTTTTTCTGAAGTTCCCAGCCCATTATTTCTTATGGAACAATAGCATTCCATTACATCCATATGCTACAACTTGTTCCACCATTCCCCAATCAATGGGCATCCCTTCAATTTCCAATTCTTGGCCACTACTAAAAGAGCTGCTATGAATATTTTTGTACATTTGGGTCCTTTTCTCATTTTTATGATTTTTTTGGTATAAGGAGTATTGCTGAGTCAAAGGAGATGCACAATTTTGTAGCTCTTTGGGCATAGTTCCAAATTGTTCTCCAGAATGGTTGGATCAGTTCATAACTCCACCAACAATGCATTAGTGTTCCAATTTTCCTACTTCTTCTCCAGCATTTATCATTTTCCTTTTTTGTCCTGTTAGTCAATCTGATAGGTGTGATGTGGTACCTCAGAATTGTTTTGATTTGCATTTCTCTAATGAATAATGTTTTGGAAAACATGGTTTTCTATACATTTCTTATCATAACTCAGTACCAGGAATATTGAAATTCAATGTGTGACCACAATTTCTGGACCTGGGAAGCAGTGGGTTGTAGGTTTGGGGAAGGTGGATAGAGAGGAAGAGAAACTTAGTAGTTGTCAACCTAACTTAGTAAGCTCCTGATGAGTATTTGCACAAAAGGACCCCTTGAAAATAACCAATGTTTAGGTGCCAACACCTGTTGCAGAGGTTGAAGAAAGCAGGGGGGAGTTGAGGGCAGTCATGAATAACTTGATAACACTAACCAAATTAAATCAACATATGCTATGATACTTGGTGACTCTAACGCAAAAGTGGGAATAGATAAGGATAGCATAAAATATCTAAGGGACACAAGAGGCCAAAGATTTATAAACTACACATAAGTCTCCTTCATGTCTATATATAATGAATACTTTAAGAAAAGAATTAGAAGACATTGTGGATGAAGAGAAATTTTACTCAAAAAAATTACAAAATTGATTATATCCTAATAGCCAAGAAGCAACACTTTACTAGTAGGAGTCATGATTTTTTGTTTGGTTGGAGTTTTCTTGCCTTTCTTTGTAAACCCAACATTTAACACACTGACTAACACACAGTAGTCCCTTAGTAAATGTATATTGATTGAAGGATTGACTGCCCTTCCCAGCCATATTACTTTGTTTTTGCTTTTTACCTGTTTTCTCCTAAGAAATGTAAGCTCCTTGAGGAGAGGGACTGTTTTTGTTTTTGTATCCTAAACATCTGGAATATTGTCTGACACTATGCAGGTTCATAATAAATATTTGGGTTTTTTAATGAAAGAATAAGTGAATGAAGCCATTTCTAAAAAAATTCAACCAAGTTTCTGTTCCTGAGCCATACAGATTATTAATTTTAATAGTAATAATAGATTGCAACATAATACTTCACTTTTTGACTCCTTTTTATTACTTCAGGGATCTGTGATTTCATCCACTTAGGCATTCCTTCTATCATAACCTCTCCATACCTCATTAGATGGCTTCTTAGAGTTCCTTTGGCTGAAAATTTCATCACTCTAAAGCCAAGTGATAAGCCTCTATGAATTTAATGAGTTGATTTCACAAGTCCCATAGACAAAGTGTCCTAAACTTCATGAGAGAGGCTAGAATTTATATTCACTTGGCAGAGACCTACCGAATGGCAGCCCATTTTCTTTTGGCAGCCCATTTTCTTTTATGTTATATTTTGTTTTGTTTTATGGTTTCTCCCATTCCTTTTAATTCTTCTATTCAACATGACTAAGGTGAACTTGTATTTAATAGGAATGTTTGTGTAGAACACTGTCTCTTGCATGCTGTCTCTGGGATGGAGTGGGGAGAAAGTGGGGAGGGAGTGGGGATGGAGAGGGAGGGTAAAAAAATCTAAGATATATGGAAGTGATTGTAGGACACTGAAAACAAATAAAATAATTATTTAAAAAAATCACTTCAAAAAAAAGATTTGCAGAGCTAAGGCTGGAATTACCCCTAAGTCCATTGCTCCAAACAGTACTCCCACATTGCCTCTCCTTCAATGAATCACCTAGGGAGAAAAGATAACCACAACTCTTAGGGAACAATGCAATGCTTTATGCCACACAATCCATAACTTAATTAGATTCAGAGTCACTTCAATTTCTAAATGAAATATCAGAATAGGATGTCAGTGGAAGTATTTTCTTTTTTACTTTTAAATTTTATAAGGATTATAGGATTATTGGTTTAGGATCATAGATTTAGATAATTTAATTAGTGATGGTGTCCTTTTAGTTTACACTGTTGTAATCATCATGAATATCATTTCCTAGTTCTGCTTAATTCATCCTGAATGCATTCTTGAATATCTAATACTAATTCTTATAAATCTTCCCATATTTCCTGAATTTCTCATATAACTGTATTTCATAGGGTGCCACAATTCCACTGTATACCATGATTTACTTTACCGTTCTGTAGTCAGTGGGTGCTCATTATCTTTCTAATTTTTTGCTATTCCAAAGATGCAAGTGGCATTTGTGAGTCAAAGTGTTTAATAGTTTCATTCCAAATTATTTTTCAAGGTGAAAAAATTTACAATGAATTTAAAGACATTTTCTTCAGCACTTTAAGATATTGAAACTGTTTTCCTATACATTATCTTCTCTTATCCACATATCATACTAGTATGTAGAAAAGGGAAGGTGTGGATATTATTTCTTTCCTGTAACCCAAAATGAACTGGAGCCCAGAAAGTTTAAGTGACTCTAATGGATATTTCTAAGTCTACTGGGTGCAGACTTTATAACCAAAGCCTACATCTCTACACCCCCTGCAGTTTAAAAGATTTGTTCTGCGTTCTAGATACATCTTTTTTTTTGATGGAGGAGGGAAGAATTTAATTGAAATAAATTGGAAAATTTTTACACATTTTATTTTATCTCACATGCTCATTTTTAGGCCTTTCTGAATATATAATGTGGAAATTTAAGCAGATAATAAAAGAAAAAAGAAGGTGCTCCTGGATTACCTGAGAGAGTTCCAGTTGATTTTAATCAAAGTTGATAAAAGAATTATTAAACAATCAAAATCTGGCACAGCCAAAGTGTTAGTAGTTTGCTAAGGATGGAATTAAGCCCAACCCTTTGTGACTCCAAACTGGAACTAGTTTGTTGATGCATTCCTGGTCCTATCACTAAGCAGAATAGGTGATCAGCTACCACTAGTAATTTGAGGAATTCTCACTAGTCCCTCTGAGCCCCAAATATCTTCTTCAGTGGACCACAATACATGCATCAGACTGAGCTGTGGCTAATTCTGGTGGTCAATTCGAGTGGTAGGAATAGAAGCCAGGATCAAGAGATAAAAGTTCAAGACAAAGGTAGATGATGAAGTTGGAGGTAGGAAGGAGGGGGATGAAAAAATGTCAAGCATCAAGGAAGATCTAGAGACCACTGCTCAAAGTATGTAAAACTGACAAGAACAAGGGATTATTTTGAAGGCAGAATTCTAGAAAAAGTAGAGGATCAAAGGCCAGTGGGTAGTGAAGAAAGTAGAAGGAAGCCCAGTACCTGAAGAAAAGAGAACCTTGTAAACCTGAGGAAAAACTACTTTTATGAAGGGAAGCAGGGAACAAGCATTTATTAAGCACTTACTATGTTCCAGGCACCATGTTAATTGCTTTAGAAATATTATCTCATTTTATCTTTCCAATAACCCTGAGGTAGGTGCTATTATGATCTCTACTTTTTCCAGTTGAGGAAAATGTGGCAGGTAGAGGTGAAATGGCTTGCTCAGTGTCTGAGGTAAGATTTGAACTCAGGTTTTCCTGAGTCCAGGCACACTGCTCTATCCATCATGTCATGTAGCTACCTTGTGGTCTATACGTCATAGGAGCCAAAAGCAATGAACAGCTTCCCCAAATATAACTGGGTTTGAAGATTAAAAGTCTACTATACAATAGGGTATAAAGACACATTCCTGAAAGAAAGTTTAGCAGATGGATCCTATTTTTAACCATGCTGACACATCTGCCCTAAGAAACTGAAGATGGGAGAGTGCGGGGGTCGCTGGGTGGGATTAGTCAACTCCCTGTCAGTCCTAGTACTTTAGTTTCCTAAATGAGCATACTCTAACCAAAAACCTCAGCTCTAGCTATTAGTCTTCCTAATTACCATGGATCTCAGTGTTGCAAAAATTCCTTGGTACTAACCTAGCTTTTGGCTTATATTTTCTTTCCTCTTAAATTGGATACCACATCCTAAAGAGGAATTTATCTAATTTATCTAATTCATGACATTTTTCATTTCTTTCTTTCTTGGAACAAAATATAGCAACTCACAATACCTGGAAGATCTTGACAACCCTAACTAAAATGCTACCACTGTAGGTATTTTGTTTTAGATTAAAGCAGGGCAGCTAGGTGATGCAACGGAGAGAGTGCCAGGCTCAGGGTCAGGAATATTCATCTTCCTGAGTTCAATTCTGGCCTTAGATACATGGTAAATGCTCGGCCTTAAACAAGTCATTTAACCCTGCTTGTCTCAGTTTCCTCAACTATAAAATGAGCAGGAGAAGAAAATGGCAAGCCACTCTAATGTTTTTGCCAAGGAAACCCAAATGGGATCATAGTCGACCATGGCTGAACAACAAACAAAAGCATTGTGAGATCAATGCAAATATCCCTGGCAGGGTTAAGATTTTAAGGTGTTGTCAATTATGGAATTTGTCTGATCCCTTTCCAGATGGAAGTTAGGAACACCCCAAAGATAAATTTCACCTACTCCATAACTTGGCTACAGGCCAGCCCTGTATAATCATGGAAAGTTCAGAAGAAACTCATGGAAAAGATTAAAGGGTTGGGAAGAAAAGTGAAAAGAACCAATATCGTTTAGTTGAAGACAAGGAAAAGAAAAAAAAAACTGCACCAACTCAACAGGGGGGCAGAGCCAAAATGGTGGAGTGAGGGCAGCAACTAAGCAGCAGCCTAAGCTCTTAGACAAACTGCTTCAGATATCTCTAAAAAGAGAACCTGACCAAATTGTGGAGGTGCAGAACCCAATAGGAGACAGACCATGGCAGTTTCAAAGTCCAGGACAGACTGGAAGATCGATGGGAAGAATCTATTCCATGAGGGTGGAGGAGCATACAGCACACAGCACAGCATCCCTGACTCAGCACAGCATCCCTGCACAGCTGAACAGGACAGGCTGGGGATGGTTTGAGGAAGTGGCAGTACAGCAGGATAACAGCTCAGCACAAGACTCCAGTGGAGCTGAGAAAGTGAGAGCCATGAAAGGAGGCCCAGGTGTCTGTAGCAACTCCATGGAGACTTTCAGTCTATAGAGTAAATATCTGCAAGTCACCTACTTGAACTTCCGGGAGCCAAAATGTTGTAGTGATTGGTAAATGCTCTCTCCCCCTCCCCTCGTTGACCCTGAAAGAACCAAAAAATATTTCCCTAAAAAATCCTAGATCAACAGAATGGGCAAACAGTCTCCTAGCATGTGAGGCTAGGAAAATAGCAAAGGAATATTCCCTTTAATGTGGCTGAGAAACAGAGCTATCCCAAACAGCCAGAGCTCCAAGGGTGTGGAGTTTCACACTTAGGTATATCTAAACACTCCAGGGGAACAAGGAAGACAGCCGGGATCACCAAGCACTCAACTTGCCTTAGCTCTAGCTCAGTTGAGGAGATCTCCCATGACCAGACCACCTCTCCCCCACACTTAACAAGCTAGCTCCAGGGCTAATCAAGGGAAACACAAACAGATTTCACCTGCCTTTGCTTTCTGACACCAGCCAATTCAGCACTAAGTTCTTTAGAGTCTAGCTGATAGAATCAGAGGCCACAACACACAAAGCCTCACCATTATGAGCAAGAAGCAAAGGAGGAGGGAAAAGACCATAGAATGTTTCTATGAGGACAAGGACAAAAACACAAATACCAAGGAGGTCAGTATGGACACTGTACTTCCATCTGAAACTTCAGAAGGTACTATAAACTGCTCACATGCACATGTTCCAGCTCTCCTGGAACAGCTGAAGAAGGAAATAGAGAAAAAAATGACCAATGATTTCAAAAGTATGAAAAAAAGAATTCACTGAAGAAAACAGCTCTTTAAAAAGGAAACGTGAACAAATGGAAAAGGAAAGACAAAGCCTAACTGGGAAAATTGGACAAATGGAAGAGGAAGTACAAAAATTAACTGGAGGAAACAATTCATTGAAAGGAATAATTGGACAGATGGAAAAGGAGATGCAACAGTTAACTGAAGAAAACAATTTGATGAAAATTAGAATTGAACAAGGAGAAGCTAATGACTCTATGAGACATCAAGAATCAATCAAACAAAATCTAAAGAATGAAAAGATAGAATAAAATGTAAAATATCTAATTGGAAAAACAACTGACCTGGAAAATAGATCCAGGAGAGACAGTTTAAGAATTATTGGCCTACCAGAAAGCTACAATGAGAAAAAGAATCTGGACAATATCTTCCAAGAAATCATCAAGGAAAACTGCCCAGAAGTGCTAGATTCAGAGGCAAAATAGTCATCGAAAGAATCTACAGTTCACCTCCTGAAAGGGACCCCAAACTAAAAGCACCAAGAAATATTGTTGTCAAATTCCAGAGCTATCAAGTGCAGGAGAAAATACTATAGGCAGCTAGAAAGAAACCATTCAAATATCAAGGAGCTACAGTGAGGATCATACAGGACTTTGCAGATTCTACATTAAAAGATCAAAGAAATTGGAATATGATATTTCACAAAACAAAGGAGCTGGGACTACAACCAAGGAGCAATTACCCAGCAAAGTTCAGCATATCATTTCAGGCAAGGAGATGGACATTCAGTGAAATAAGGGATTTCCAGACCTTCCTGATAAAAAGGACAGAACTCAATAGAAAATTTGATCTTCAAATGCAGGTCTCAAGAGAGGCATAGAAAGATAAACAGGGGAAAAGAAAACTTGCTACTCAATTTGAGCAAACTGTTTACCTCCCTATAAAGGAAGCTGATACTCATTAATCTAGAGAATTGTATATCTAATATGAAATATAAAAAGGATATTCAGAGATAGAAGGAACATCTATAAAGTAAGTTTTGTGATGATAAAAATGAGATTTAAGCATGAGAAGGAATTGTAACAGGAGATGTGAAAAAGAGGAAGCAGAAAATGGTAAAATACATCATAGGAAGAAGAACAAAATTCTATTACAGTGAAGGGAAAGAGGGAAGAGAGATGAGCATTATTTGAGAGGTACTGTCATCTGATTTGGTTCAAGGAGGGAACAATAAACTTAATTAAGTATATAAATCTAACTAACTCTATAGGCAGTAGGAGGAGAAGGGGGAAAGAAAGGGGAGGGAAAGCTAAAAGGGAGGAAGAAGTATTAAGGGTAAAGGGCAGTCAAAGGGAGGCAGATTGAATGAAGAAAGGGAAGATTGTAGGAGGTGGTGGTAAAAAATAAAAACTCAATTCTGGAAGGGAAGGGAGAAGGGAAAATTAAAAGCACAAATAATGGGAAAGAGGATTGAGGGAAAGACACAGATAGTAATCATAACTGTGAATGTGAATGGGATGAATTCTCCTATTAAACAGAGACAGATAGCAAAATGGATTAAAAGCCATAATCCAACAATATGTTGTTTACAAGAAACACATTTGAAACACAGGGAATACACATAGGGTAAAGGTAAAAGGTTGGAGCAGAATATATTGTGCTTCAGCTGATGTAAGAAAAGCAATCCTAATCTCAGACAAAGCAAAATCAAAAACAGATGTAATCAAAAGAGATAAGGAAGGAAACTGTATCCTGATAAAAGGCACCATAGACAACAAAGCAATATCATTACTAAACATATATGCTCCAAATAGTATAGCATCCAAATTCTTACAGGAGAAATTAAGGGAGTTACAGGAAGAAATAGACAGCAAAACTATACTAGTGGGGGACCTCAACCTCCCCCTCTCTGAACTTGATAAATCTAACCTTAAAATAAACAAGAAATAAGTTAAGGAGGTGAATAAAACTCTGGATAAGATAGATAAGAAACAGAAGATTAGACAAGAGGAATAGGGGTATTCAAGATACAAGAGTCAATGAATGCATCAGTTTACTGTTTGATAAACCCAAGGACCCCAGCTTCTGGGATAAGAACTCACTATTTGACAAAAATTACTGGGAAAACTGGATAAAAGTGTGGCAGAAACTAGACATAGACCAATGCCTGACACCATACACAAGAATAAAGTCCAAATGGATACATGATTTAGGTATAAAAATTGATACTATAAACAAATTAGTGGAGCAAGGATTAGTGTATCAAATTTATGGAGAAGGGAAGAATTTTTGACTAAAGGAGAGATGGAAAGCATTATGAAGTGCAAAATGGATAATTTTGACTATGTTAAACTGTAAAATTTCTGCACAACCAAATCCAATGCAACCAAGATAGGAGGGAAGCAGAAAAGTGGGAAAGAATTTTTGCAACTAGTATCTGTGATAAAGGTTTCATTTTTAAAATATATAGAGAACTGAGTCAAATGTACAGTAATACAAGTCATTCACCAATTGATAAATGGTCAAAGGATATGAACAGGCAGTTTACAGAGGAAGAAATTAAAGATATTTATAATCATATGAAAAAAATGCTCTAAATCACTATTGACTAGAGAGATGCAAATTAAAACAACTCTGAGATACCACATCACACCTATCATATTGGCTAACATGACACAACAGTTAAATGATAAATGTTGGAGATGTGGGAGAGTTGGAACACTAATTCATTGTTGGTGGAGCTGTGAGGTGATCCAACCATTCTGGAGAGCAATTTGGAACTATGCCCAAAGGGCTACAAAAATATGCATACCCTTTGACCCAGCAATAGCACTTCCAGGAGTGTATCCCCAAGAGATCCTAAAAATGAGAAAGGGTCCCACATGTGCAAAAATATTTATAGCAGCCCTCTTTGTGGTGGCCAAAAACTGGAAATCAAGGGGATGTCCATCAATTGGGGAATGGCTGAATAATAATGGTATATAAATGTAATGGAATACTATTGTGCTATGAGAAATGATGAATACGAAGACTTCAGAGAGATCTGGAAAGACTTATATGATCTGATACTTATCAAAAGGAGTAGAAACAGGAGAACTTTGTGCACAGCAATGACCACAGTGTGAGAGAGTTTTTCTGATGGACTTGGAACTTCATTGCAATGCAAGGACTTAAAAAAATTTCCAATGATCTTTTAAGCCAAAATGCCTTCCATACCCAGAGAAAGAACTTTGGAGTTCAATTGCAGAATGTAGTAGCTCATTTACTTTTGTATTTCTTTTTGGTTTGTTTTATGATTTCTCCCATTCATTTTAATTCTTCTACACAACATTACTATAGTGAAAATATATTTAATAGGAATGTATATATAGAACCTATATAAAATTGTATGCCATCTCAGGGAGGGAGGTGGGAAGTAGGCGGGAGGGAGGGAGAAAAATAATCTAAGTTATATGATAGTGATTGAAGAACACTGAAAACAAATAAAATTAATGTAAAAAATAAAAACAACAGGGGGCGGAGCCAAGATGGCGGAGTAGAAGGACGCACGTTTACGAGCTCCGAAACCAAAGCCCATAGAATTAATGTAAAAAGAGTCCACCATAACTTCTGGGTGAATACAAGGTGTGCAGAAGCAGAGTGGAAGAGATTTCCGTTCCAGGGAGCCCTGAAGACCCGTCCCCAGGGTCCGGCACGCCCCGGAAAGTAAACCCGACCCCCAGCGCTGCCCTGGCCGAGGCCGCAGAGAAGCTGATTCAAGCAGGCTTCAGAGACGGAAGCTCCAGCAGCCGGGAAAGTCCCTCCGCCCACAGAAGCTACAGGTCAGTGAGAGAGGCCAGGCTGGAAGAGAGGAAAAGCAGGGCATCTCCGTGACTCGGGCCCCCTCGGGAGGAAGTGGTGGCGGCAGAGATGGGGACAGGAAGCAGCGGAGGCAGAGGTGTGGGAGGGGGCTGAGGCAGCAGCGGACCGGGACCCAGGAATCCCCCAGCGGCAGGCAGGATCTTCATTACGGAAGATTCCCACATAAAACCTGACGGAGCTGAGCCTGGGAGACGGCCCTGCCCCCACCCCGCTCTGTTGCTGAAGGCTTCTGCTCGGGACCCCCAGGGGAGCTGAGATTGGGAGGCGGGCCCCCCACCCCGCCCCCACCCTCTCCATTCCTGAAAGTCTCTGCATAAAGCCCCCGAGGGATCAGAGTCTCGGAGGCAGCCCTGGCCCCACCCCAGCACCTGAACTAAAGCTCACTGATTGACAGCCAGCAGGAGGAAAGTCCATTTAAATCTCAGAGGCCAAGCACTAGCTGGGCGGATCCAGGCGGGGGTGGAGAGGAATCTCAGAAGTCAAGTAACTGGCTGGGAAAATGCCTAGAAAAGGGAAGAAAAATAAGACTTTAGAGAGTTTTTTCCAACAAATGCAAATGATCCCGACCTTCAAATCTGACGAAGATGAGGACGTATTCTTGCCATCAGGGAAAGACGTGGAGGGCGGGGCCTCAGTACCCCAGACACCCCAAGGGGGTGGTGGGTGGGCTCAGGCCCTGGAAGAGCTCAAAAAGGATTTTGAAAAGCAAGTTAGACAGGTGGAGGAAAAACTGGAAAGAGAAATGTCAGAGATGCAACAAAAGTATGAAAAACAGGTCAATACCTTGGTAAAGGAGACCCAAAAAAATGCTGAGGAAATTAACACCTTGAAAAATAGGCTCACCCAATTGGCAAAGGAGGTTCAAAAAGCCAATGAGGAGAAGAATGCTTTCAAAAGCAGAATGAGCCAAATGGAAAAAGAGGCTCAAAAGCTCACTGAATTTAATAGTTCTCTCAAAATTAGAATGGAACAGATGGAGTCTAATGACTTTATGAGAAACCAAGAAATCACCAAACAAAACCAAAAGAATGAAAAAATGGAAGAGAATGTGAAATATCTCATGGGAAAAACAACTGACCTGGAAAATAGATCCAGGAGAGACAATTTAAAAATTATGGGACTACCTGAAAGTCATGATCAAAAAAAGAGCCTAGATATCATCTTCCATGAAATTATCAAGGAAAACTGCCCTGACATTCTAGAACCAGAGGGCAAAATAAGTATTGAAAGAATCCATCAATCACCACCTGAAAGAGATCCAAAAAGAGAAACTCCTAGGAACATTGTGGCCAAATTCCAGAACTCCCAGCTCAAGGAAAAAATCTTACAAGTAGCTAGAAAGAAACAATTCCAGTACTGTGGAAATACAATCAGGATAACCCAAGATCTAGCAGCTTCTACATTAAGGGATCAAAGGGCGTGGAATAGGATATTCCAGAAGGCAAAGGAACTAGGACTCAAACCAAGAATCACCTACCCAGCTAAACTGAGTATAGTACTTCAAGGGAAAATATGGTCTTTCAATGAAACAGAGGACTTTCAATCATTCTTGATGAAAAAACCAGAGCTGAAAAGAAAATTTGACTTTCAAACACAAGAATGAGAAGAAGCATGAAAAAGGAAACAGCAAAGAGAAGTCTTAAGGGACTTACCATGAGTGAACTGTTTACATTCCTACATGGAAAGACAATATTTGTAACTCTTAACACTTTTCAGTATCTGGGTAGTTGGTGGGACCACACATACACATGTACACGCATGCACACACATACACACATGCACACACATACAGAGATAGAGAGCACAGATTGAACTGAATAGGATGGGACCATACCTTAAAAGAAACTAAGGTAAATGGTGAGAGAGAAATGTAGGGGGAGGAAAGAGAGGGAAAGGGAAGGGGGTAACTATATGTCATTTAAGAGGCAGGTAGGAGTTTTCCTTAGTGGAGGGAAAAAGAGGAGAGCTGAGAAAAAAAAAAAAACAAGTTTACCCTCATCACATTTGACTAAACGAAGGAGTGAAATGCACACTCATTTTGGTATGAAAACCTATCTTACAGTATAAGAAAGTGGAGGAGAAGGAGATATTGCAAGGGAGGGGATGATGGGGGGGAGGGCAAAGGGAGGAGGGAGCAATTTGAAGTCAACACTTGGGGAGGGACAGGATCAAGAGACAGAAGAGAAACAATGAGGGGCAGGTTAGGAGGGATGGTAATCCAGTTAGTCTTACACAACACGACTATCAGGGAAGTCATTTGCAAAACTACACAGATAGGGCCTAAATTGAATTGCCTGCCATCCCAAAGGGAATGGGTGGGGAGGGAGGGATGGGGAGAATTTGGAACTCAAAGTTTTAGGAACAACTGTTTAATATTGTTGTTGTAACTAGGAAAGAAGACATACAGTTAATGAGGAATAGAAAGTCATCTGGCCCTACAGGAGAAAAGAGAAGATGGAGACAAGAGAAGGGAGGGATGACAGAAGAGAGGGCAGATTGGAGATAGGGAAAATTAGATTGCTTGGGGTATTGGGGTGGGGGGAGGGGATAAAAGGGGAGAAAATTTGGAACCCAAAAATTTGTGAAAATGAATGTAAAAAAATTAAATTAATTAATTAATTAAAATAAAAAAAATAAATAAAAGAAAAAAATGCAAATTAAAAGAAAAAAATAAAAACAACAGCAAAAAAAAAAAGCTGCACCACAGCATTGGGTAAAAAGATTGTTCTACAAAGCATGGACAATAGATTATTGTTCTTCTTTATTGCCAGTGAATTAAACAAAAAGTAATGGCCTTAATTCTTAAAATTAAAAGGTTTTACTGATGCCTTTTTAAAAAATATTACATACATTTCCTGATATGCCTAGACCTTGCCCATTAAACAATCCCTTTTCACCAAAAAACAAGCAAAAAACATGGTTAAGTGACATCAGTATAACAACTGTGTCATGCCTATATTCTTCTACTTCTTGACTGATAGGAAGGATGTGGGTTTTATCATGAATCCTGTGGAATTAATAGAACAATAAGAAATTAAAATTGGTATAGTAAAGACCATTTCAGGGAAATGGGTCATAAGACACTGGGATGTTAACAAGATATGCGGTATTTGTGGAATGATCAAATGAGTTTTGGATGGGATGGAGAAAATAAGAGGAGAAAATATAGTCCCCTGCCTTCAAAGAGTTTCTGGTTTGTCTTCGGAAAAGGATATTAATACTCATACTCAACAATGATGAATGATGCAAGCAAGAATGTAATTAAGTGCTAGAAGATGTGATACTAACTATAACTACTCTGGAAATTCAGAGAAGAAGGACATCACTGAGTCCACTAGCAGATAGAAAAGGTTCCTTGGGCAAAGTTGAAGTGGTAAAGTGTTAGCCATCATTAACATATTATAAGAAATCTAAAAGAAATTGAAAGAAGGACAGGTAGAAGGGAGGAAAAAAAGGATATTCCAGAGCCCTGAGAAGGTCGACATGGGCAAAGATGTCTGAAGCAGCAATGCCCAGGGGACAGGAAGTAAGGAGATTTGCCTGATTGGAGCAAAGGATGAATATTGGCAAATAATGGGAATGGGAATAATTAAGTGGGTAGAATAGAGAAAGTCCAGAAAACCCAACAAGTGTTTGGATTCAATACTATAGTTATAAAAATATTTTCAGCCTGTGTGACATGAAAAAAATGTGTTTGCAAGTTCCTGTATGTTTTACAGGCTAGTGCCCAGGGAAATCTCAGGTGAGTGGAGAGTTGGAGTACTAGAGATTGATAGAGCCTACAGCTTTAAAAAAAAAAAAAAAAAAAAAAAAAAAAGGCTCTTTTTCTTTTCTTCTCGGGAGATAATTCATGGGACATATACCTTTTCTAAGTGAATCCTGAGAAAGAGTTTTCATTGATTGCAGCCAGAGTAAAGTGAGAGATAGTAAAGAGTTCCCCATGAAAAGAAAATTTAAGTAAATCTGTTAAGTGCCTGAGATTTCCCTATTGTGGAATCATTGTTTCTAATTAAAGCATTACTCTCTCCCGGCTTTTTCTGTTAAAATGCAAATCATCATCATCATCATCATCATCATCATCATCATCACCATCATTTTAAAAATGCAAATCCTCTGGGGTGAAAGAAAAGAGTAAAATAACTCCTGAAAAATAAAGTAAATGAGTCCATTAGATTCCTTGGCTTTAATTGCTGGAATATACTGAGGCGAATGGGGTAATGATGGCAATAAATAAATCTTTAGGGAGACTTCAAAGAGATGGAGAGGAGTAGGGTACAGAGATAGAGACAGGGACAACTTTGCTCTCATTGGTATGGCTAACACCTAAAAGAGAAAATGCCAAAGCTGGTCAGCTTCTTCTCTGTAACTAGGTCTTAGAGAATTGAGAGGTTAAGTGATTTGCCCAGGGGTACAGAGCCACTAAAGGCAAACTGTGCTGCCCTCACAATTTTGCAAAGTCCCATCTCTGATTCTATTAAAGACCAAAATAACACAAATCCTAGAGAGTGAGCAAGCTCCTTCTGTCTTCTCATGTCCTTAGAATGATGGTAAATTCCTAAGCAAGGAAATTGGTGTCACCCCTGCATGGAAAAGAAAAAAGGTGATCCTATTCAACCTTGGGTTATTTATCTTTCCCCCAACTACATAAAAGCAACACTAAAATGTTAATCTTCTTGTGGGATAATAGAAAAGAGATCATCTGGAGTTTATAAAGCATTTTTGTTAATGGGTTCATTTTAATAATAGCTGATCTTTCCATCCACAGCGAGTGTATTTCTGCCACCTCAGCAAGTCTCCTTGAATATTTTCCAGGGTGAGCTTTATGACTGAGATATCATAAAAATATAGAGGGTCCTGTGCCATCCATGGAGAACAATAATAGCCCAGCCTAAGACCTGACGCAAGCCTTTTCAGATCTGGTCAAATTAACTTTTATAAACTTTTCATCATGGGTAAAACCCAAACTTTTCGATTATAAATCTATTCACAAAGGCAGACCCTGCTGAAAGACACAGAACATCAAAACTAACCTTTTCTTGATTCTGTTCTCAGATTCTGCCTCCATGAACCTGTAAACTCTATGCTGCCCATGTTTTAGGACCAGGATATTAGATGCAATAGACAAAGGTACATTGTACAGCACCCTTAATCCTTGAATTTGGACTTTGCATTTGCCCCTTAATCTGATAGTTTCCTACCATTAAATTTATGGCAAGAAAATAAAGAAGAGATCTCTTTGAAAGCAAATCATACTTGTAAATTAAATCAGCCATTCTGGAAAGCACTATAGAATTATGGGGGGTTTAAGTGACTAAAATTTCTAAATCCTTTGATCCAAGATCCCCATGATGAATGAAATAGTCCCAAGAATGTCCAAGGCAAGAAAGGTACCACATACACTAAACTGTTCATAGCAACCCTTTTAATTTTAGCAAAGAAATATACATAAAGGAGATACCCATTGATTAAAGAATGACTAAACCAGGAGGTTCTTAACTTCTTTGATATAATGAGTGCTTTTGGCAGCTTAGTGAAGTCTCTGGACCCCTTCTCAGAATGTTTTTAACTGTGAAGAAAGTACTAAAGCAGTTAGATGTTAATGAAAACAAAGATGTATTTTTTTCCCATCCAAGTTAACAGATGTTCTGAAATCTATCTATGGACTGCTTGACAGTCCATGGACCCGGGATTAAGAACTCCTGGGCTAAACAAATTATAATATGTAAGCTAAGCAGAACCAGGAAAACACTATACAAATAAAGTAAATTAAGTAAAACAGTGTCAATAGAAAACACAGCAACAACAAAACACAGAATATTTTGTGACTATCACAGAATCTCCAATTTTGAGAATTAGGAGGAATTTCAGTGGACATTAAATCCAACACACACACGAAATGACATAATCAGTTAGGAAATGTGCAACTTCTTCATGAAGTCCTCAAAGAAAAGGAACTCAACACCCCTAGAGCAGGGGGGTTTTTATTGATTTTCTATCAAGGATCCCTTTGGTAGTCTGCATGCATTAAACAAAATGCTTAGAATTACAAAAGAAACCAATTATATTGAAGTATAGTTAGCAAAATATTTTTAAAAACAAATTCATGGAGCCCAAGTTAATAACCCCTGCTCTATAAACCCTCTGAACCGGAAATTACATTACTACTTAGGCTTATACTTCTTTGAATGTTGTTGAGTTATTTCAGTCCTATCCAATTCTTCTTCAATGATTCAGGAAGAAAGAGTAAGGCTGATGATTGTGCATTCTTCCTTACTTAAATTCAGTTCACACACAAGTCAGAACATCACCCATGTCAGTGGTCCTCTTCAAAAATGAAGGACAAAAACAATTTCCTTGATAAAAAGAAAATCCTCATATACACAAAAATGTTTATAGCAGTATTCTTTGTGATGCCAAATATTGAAAATGAAGAATTTCCCAAGGTTTGGTGAATTATTAAACAAATTGTGGTACATGAATATAAAGTAATATTACTGTGTTATAAGAAATGGCAAATGTGAAGAAATATAGAGAAGCATGGAAAGAGTTAGATGAACAGATGAACAGTGAAGTAAGCAGAATCAAGAAAACAATATATTCAATGAGTAAACAATGTAAATGGGGAAAAAACAACCACAAAAAAATCAAAAGCACAAAAATTACAAGGAAAAAGAATAGCTCAAAGGAAGAGATAAGAGAAGATACCATACTTTATTCTTTTGTAGAAGTGAGAGGTTCATAAATGTGGTTTATTGTCCATATTTTTTGGACTTTTTCAATGTATTAATCAATTTTTGTAATTTTTTTTGTCTTTAAAAAATATTTGTTCTCTGGGTGGGAAAGAAGGGAAAGAGATACTAGAGAAACTTATGGTAATATAAAAAGATATGAATAACATTATATATACAAAAAAATAATAACCCCTACTTTAGAGGTAGTCCATTCCTCTTTGAGAAAGCACTGGTTGTTAGGAAGATTTTCCTGGCATCAAATCTAAATTTACCTCTTTGCATCTTCTACCCTTTGCTCCCTATTTTGTCCTCTGGGGCCAAAAAGAATAAGTCTAATTCCTCTTCCGTCTAATAACCCTTCAAATATTTGAGGATAAATACATTTTCCCCACTAAGTATTATCTAGGCTAAATAAACTGAGTTCTTTCAACAAATCCTCACCATATCCTTGAACTCAAGTTCCTTTACCATCTTGGTTGCTTTTCTATGTATACTCTGATACTGATAATGTTCCTTAATATTTTTCTTGTGTACCTAACATATTCCACTGATCCACCACTCTGTTCCTGAGCCAGTACCAAATAGTTTTGATGATTGCTGCTTTCTCAATGTTCTTCATCCATAGTATCTGCAACTGAACACAATATTCTAGACAAATCTGAATAGGAAGGGAAAGCAGGGGAGGCAGTGGTTATTAGAACTGGACCCAAAACCACAACCAGACTATCTTTATGTATGATTTCCTTGTGCATCATAGCTAAATCCATATGAATTAAGGAAACATTTTATATCCTGCACTTGTAGCAAGTCAATCATTTACACTATCCCAATATGTGGAGTTATGATGGCTATCAGTAGCCCTTTTAAAACAAAAATCCTAAGGTCTCACCTCTTCCATGAGATTTTTCCTGATCTCCTTAACTAGAAATGCTCTCTCCCTCCTTTGAACTCCTATAGCTCTTCTTAGTAGCTTCAATCCTAGTTCTTTCTTTAATTCAATAAACACTCATTTAGTACCTACTGTATTCTGTAAGAGAATTGAATGAGAGAGGTCTAGGATGGAAAAAGTGATGGCCTGAAGAACTGAGTTGAAGTCTCAATTCTGATATTTACCAGTTATATGAGCAAGGCAAGTAACAGTTTCTAGGAATCTAAATTTCCTCATGTATAAAATAGGAATAATAATATTTGACTCTTCCTACTTCAGTGAGTTGTTAAAATGGAAGTCTCTTGTATGTCTTAAAGTTCTGCATAAATGCTTCCCCTGTACCTAGGGAAGCAAAAGCAACAAATATTAGAGTCTCAACTATGGATGAATGTGGGAATATGGAAAAACAGTCCAGGCCAAGAACTTTCTCTGTAGGCTTACTACTCAGAGGTGTCTACTGGCACCCCTTCAGAATAGTCACAAGGGAGTCTGGCAGCAAACTGAGGTAAATATCTAAGCAAGTAATTAGCAAATATAAAGATAGAAGATGAGTGTCCAGAACATATGAGGGGAAAATAGTGCTAATAAAAAAATTAAGGAAGGAAAATGATTGGCATCAATGTCTGGAAGCAAATAGTCCAGTATAAGACTAGAAATTAGAAAAAGGAAATAAAATATTAAGAACCTTGGCAAGAGGAAAGCATGGCTAAAGTATCAAATGAGCCATCATATTTTTCCTTAAGCCCTTTGGTACCAAATAAATTTACCAAAGTAGAGATTTAAGTATAAAAGTGTATATAAAAGACCCATTTATTAGAACATGGGGGTACAAACAAGGCCTTGTTAAAAAAAAAAAAAAAAAGATGAGTTACTAGAACCAGAGTAAGAGACCACAGAAGGACAAATAGCACTTAGCTCAATGCTAAACTGCCTCAGCTATGTATGAAGGGTCTTTACATTTAGTATCTAGATTGACAATGACCTTGAAGGTCTTCTAATCTAATGTTCTCATTTTACAAATGAGAAAACTTAGACTAAGAAGATTATATGCATTGCAAAAAGAAAAAAATAGAGGAAAGGAATAAAACCCAAATCCTTTGTCTTCAAATCCAGTATTCTTTCTATCATATCACACTGTCCATTTATTTCAAGATCACAAAATTTTAGATTTCAAAGGGTCTTCAATCTAGTCCACACCTGAGAAAGAGTCTCCTCTAAAACATACATTACAGCTGCAAATGCAGCCTTTGCTAGAAGACCTCAAACAAGTGTGGTGTCATCAAGAGAAATAAGGAAGATTGGCAGAATGTCATGTTTCAAGGATATATTATCAAGGGATTATGGACTCAAAATCTGGAAGAGACTTTTGGATAACTGCTAATCCAATTCTTTTTTCAGATAAAGAAACTGAATCTAAAATGTGTTAAGTAATTAGACTTTACTTAAGGAAGTAAGACACATGTAAGTGATACCTCTAGTATTCATTCCTCAATTTTCAAGACTAACCCTCCCTAGGTTACAGTTATTTTCACTACATCAACCACTACCCTTAGTTTCAAGTGTCTCATACTTCCTTTATAATAGTCCATGATACCTAGTAGAATTGCCCACTCATAGGTCAATTAATCAATACTGATATTGTTAAATTAATTTCAATTATTCAGCATCAACATTGCATTCAAAATCTACCTACCTACCTACCTCACCCTAAATCTCAGAGTATAAGTTCCTGGAGGGCAGAAACAGTCTGATTATTTTTATATTGTTTTTGCATCAAGGCCTAACACATGAATCTATACCTAGTTGGTACTTAACAGATGTTTGTGGGGTTTTTAAAGTCATGAGAGTGGTGTACAAAGACTGTGTATGTATTGAATTTGGCTTCTTGATCAACATATACTAAATTCAATTCAAAAAAAGAATAGATTCAATGTTCCACCACCAATCTCCTCCCCATGGACCCAGGACCCTGGACCCTGAGGAACATACACAACTAATCAAAAATTTAGATGATGGGGGCAGCACCAAGATGGTGGAGTAGACACACAATGCAGGCTCCCCCCACACAGCCCATAAAATTCCTGTAGAAAGGGACTCTCAACACATTTTGGAGCAGCAGAGGTGGAGAAGAACAGGGTGGAGGAGGTTTCCAGCCCAGGGAGACCTGAAAGGCCCATGGGAAAAGTTGGTTGCACCAGACGCAAAGCAGAGCCCAGCCCAGCCTTGGCCATGCAGCACAGTGAGGCTCTAGGAGGAGGAGACTTCGGGGGAGGAATATCCAGTTGCGGTAGCGGTGAATCCCCAGTCCCAGCAGCAGTGGTCCACAGATCCCTCATCCCACAGACACCAAAGGTCAGTGACAGGGTTTTTTCAACTGGCCAGGAATGGAGAGGGGCCTTCCCATAGCTCTGGCCTCAGGCATCAGACTGCAGAGGTCACATCTGGCAGATGGCAGCAGTTCCTACAGCAGCCATACAGCAGCCCACATCCATTGTTGGATCATAAAAACCCCTGGAGGCACTAAGGAGCTGAATATTACCTCAGCCCTGTGTAGAGGCCCTGAGGGAACAGATCTTTATCTCACACTGAATGGCAACCCTGCCCATCTAGGTTATCTGAAAATCAGCCCCCAGCACTGACTTGGCAGAACTGGAGGCCAGGTGGCTGTGGAGAGGAAACTGCTAAGATTCTGGGCACATACAGAAAAAAAAAATCTCTCCCCACTCCCAGACCAGTGTGCACACTTGATTGTGCCAGCTTGGAGGAACTGAGAATTTACAGATTCCCAGAGTATACTCTACTCTTGACAAAGGACCCAAAAGTCAAATAACTGGTTGGGAAAATGCCCAGAAAAGGGGGAAAAAAATAAGACTAAAGAAGGTTACTTTCTTGGTGAACAGATATCTTCTCCCATCCTTTTGGATGAGGAAGAACAATGCTTACCATCAGGGAAAGACATAAAAGTCAAGGCTTCTGTATCCAAACATCCAAAATAAATATTCAATGGGCTCAGACCATGGAAGACCTCGAAAAGGATTTTGAAAATCAAGTTAGAGAGGTGGAGGAAAAACTGGGAAGAGAAATGAGAGAGATGTAAGAAAAGCATGAAAAGCAGCTCAACACCTTACTAAAGGAGACCCAAAAATGCTGAAGAAAATAACACCTTGAAAAATAGGCTAACTCAATGGGCAAAAGAGGTTCAAAAAGCCAATGAGGAGAAGAATGCTTTCAAAAGCAGAATTAGCCAAATGGAAAAGGAGGTTCAAAAGCTCGCTGAAGAAAATAGTTCTTTCAAAATTAGAATGGAACAGATGGAGGCTAACGACTTTATGAGAAACCAAGAAATACAAAACAAAACCAAAAGAATGAAAAAATGGAAGAGAATGTGAAATATCTCATTGGAAAAACAACTGACCTGGAAAATAGATCCAGGAGAAACAATTTAAAAATTATGGGACTACCTGAAAGCCATGATCCAAAAAAGAGCCTTTCATGAAATTGTCAAGGAAAACTGCCCTAATATCTAGAACCAGGGGGCAAAACAAATATTGAAAGAATCCACTGTTCACCTTCTGAAAGAGATCCAAAAAAGAGAGACTCCTAGGAACATTGTGGCCAAATTCCAGAGTTCCCAGGTCAAAGAGAAAATATTGCAAGCAGCAAGAAAGAAACAATTCAAGTATTGTGGAAATACAGTCAGGATAACACAAGATCTAGTAGCTTCTACATTAAGGGATCAAAGGGTATGTAATATTATATTCCAGAAATCAAAGGAACTAGGACTAAAACCAAGAATCACCTACCTAGAAAAACTGAGTATAATACTTCAGGGGGGAAAAATGGTCATTCAATGAAATAGAGGACTTTCAAGCATTCTTGATGAAAAGACCAGAGCTGAAAAAAAATTTTGACTTTCAAACACAAGAATCAAGAGAAGCATGAAAAGGTAAACAGTAAAGATAAATCATAAGGGACTTACTGAAGTTGAACTATTTACATTTCTATCTGGAATTACAATATTTGTAACTCTTGAAACTTTTTTCAGTATCTGGGTGGTTGGTGGGATTACACACACACACACACACACAGAGAGACAGAGACAGAGAGCACAGAGTGAACTGAATAGGATGGGATCATATCTTAAAATAATGAAGTTAAATGGTGAGGGAGAAATGTATTGGGAGGAGAGAGGGAGAAATGGAATGGGGCAAATTATCTCTCATAGAAGAGGCAGGCAGGAGACTTTTTAGTGGAAGGAAAAGGAGGGGAGCTGAGAGAAAAACATGAAGTTTATTCTCATCACATTCGACTAAAGGAAGGAATAAAATGCACACTCATTTTGGTATGAAAACCTATCTTACAATACAGGAAAGTGGGGGAGAAGGGGATAAGCAGGGTAGGGGGAGATGATGGAAGGAGGGCAGTGGGAGGAGTGAGCAATTAGAAGTCAACACTCTTGGGGAGATACAGGATCAAAAGAAAGAATAGAAGAAATGGGGGGGAGTATAGAATGGAGGGAATTATGATTGGTCATACGCAACAAGACTACTATGGAAGTCATTTGCAAAACTTCACAGATATGGCCTATATTGAATTGCTTGCCCTCCCAAAGGGAATGGGTGGGGAAGGGAGGGAGGAAGAGAAGTTGGAACTCAAAGTTTTAGGAACAACAGTTGAGTATTGTTCTTGCAACTAGGAAAAAAGAAATACAGGTAATGGTAATGGGGTATAGAAACTTCTCTTGCCCTACAGGACAAAAGAGACAATGGGATAAGGGAAGGGAGGAACGTTTGAAGGGAGGGCAGTTTGGTGACAGGGGTAATTATGCTTGGCGTTTTGGGGTGGAGGGAAGGGAGAAATGGGGAGAAAATTTTGAACCCGAAATCTTCTGGAAATTAATGTTGAAAACTTAAATAAATTTTAAAAAAATTAAAAAAATTAAAATTTAGATGATGAACCAACTCGGTATAATCATAGAGAAAGGGTTGGACTTTGGGAACAATGAAGTGAAACACAAACAAAATTACAGGACCCGAATGGTGATGAAGCAGAGTCAAGGTAAAAGTACAAATCAACAGAGATTGTGGGATAGTAGACAAAGCATTGAATTAAATGTAGAAAACATACAGCTGCGTGGTGCTGTGGAAGTCACTTCATTTGTGTGGGCATCATTTTTTTAAATTCTTAAATGATGCTGTCTAACATTTCCTTCATATTGAACCTTCTATGATTCTATAAAAACCTATAGACAGATGCAGGAGATGGACTATCCCAGCTTCAAGCAAATAGTTATCAGACAGATCTATCGATAGTTATAAGGTGAGAGAAAGTTACATAGAAAAATGACCAGATAGGGAATCCAGCAACGAGTTATTTGCAGCACCTTATGGAACAGGGACAGCATATGCAGGATAATACCTCTAGCTATAGAGCTTTTTGGCAATAAGAACTGTGTAGGTCTTTGATATATTAGGTCTTCCATATATTTTTAAAATTACTATAAAGATGGTAAAATCATTATTTTAGTCTGCAAACAAGACTTAAATGCTGATTAAGTTATAAAAAGTAGTAAATACATTATAGAATAGATTCTAATAGCCTTCTTCCCCCCAAAAGTAATTTAATGACTACAATATGATTTCTATTCTATTAATAACGTACCCAATCATTTCGGTGTTGTTGGAAGAGACTATATGAAGATAACATTATCTTATAGCATACTCTTTTCCTGCAATTAGTTGCCTACATTTCCTGACAGACTAATTTATGTGTAACTGCTTTTAAAAAGCAAATACATTTTGCATTTAATTGCATTCCGTTGTAATCCTTTTGTTGACAAATTTGTGTGTTTTCCTGTTTATTTCCTAATGCTTTCCTCTGCTCTAGAATGATCAGTCATAGGAGTCAAAATATTTTTTTGATGAAATAAATACCATAGGGTAATTAAAGGCCAGATGTATGACTGCTGGGGATTTTTACTCATTGCATTTCAGTCTCCCCAGCTGAACTTTTTATTCCTGCTATGTGGAGAGCGAAGAAAAATATGATTAAAATTGCCATTCTGGGTCTTCTTGTTTGCTGCTCAACAGCTGTACCAGGTGAAGGTCATTACAAGTTTACCAAACTATTTTGAGGAAACAGCAAATAGTTTCTTTGATTTATTTCTCCCTTTACCTTGTGACACAAATGCAGGCATTTCTTTAGGACTAGTCTATGCAGAGAATCAGTTGGCGGGTTCCTAGGGGGAAAAAATCTACCTCTATTAGAGATACTCTTTCAGCTTAAGTCATTGTCTCCTGCAAGACACAGTTAAACTGCAAATAAAAAAGTTCCCCAGGAAGGGTAAAACATTGGGCAATTAGCACTCATGAACACATTAGCAGGAATTGTTAGGTCCAGGAATAAAAAGACCATAATCTTGCCCTGTATTCTTGCAAAATCTGCAATTTTGTGTTTATGTACTGAGCATCACATTTTAAGGACTTTAATGAGCTGGAGACCATCCAGAAGAGGGCCGCCTGGATGGTAAAGGGTCTTACATTTAAACCACGTGTAGTTCCATTTAAAGACTAATAGTCTTTGATCTTCAGCCCTGAGAACAGATTTGGTAGGAACAGGATCATGATCTTCAAGTATTTGAAGAGCACATGGGAAAGGAATTAGGTTTACTTTTGTGAAACTGCGCAATTCATAACCTCCCTGGGCTTCAGTTTCCTCATCTGTAAAATGAGAGGTTAGACTAGATTTTCTCTAAGATTCCATCCAGTGGCAAATTCATGATCCCTAAAAATTGATCTCTCTGTAACTTCTGCCTACTAGTCCTGAGCCTACTCACTGAAACTGAAAAAGTTCATTACCTTTTTTCTATAATTGCCCTCTAAATATTTAAAGATCAGAGATAGTGTCTTTCTGAAGTCTTCTCTCATCCAAGCTAATTATCCTAATTTCTCTCAACTATTTCATATATGGCATTGTTTACCACCATCCCAATTGCCTTTATCTACACATGACTCAATTAATTGATTTCCTTCTTAAAAGAAGAGATCTTATAGGTCATCAAGTACAATCTGTACCAAGATAGAAATTCCCCGTATAATAATCTTGATGCTGAGGTCCTTTTCAGATATCCCTTGAAGTTATTCAGCCTACCCTTGATGATCTCTCCTGAGGTAGTGCATTGCACTAGGAGCACACTAATTTTTGGGAACTTTTTCCTTGTTTCAAGCTAAAGGATACCTCTGTGCAACTTCCCAGAATTCAGTGCTTTTAGTTCTTCCTATTGAAGGCAAGCACAAACTTAGTTCCATCTTCAGATGCCTAATATGTACCCTCTAGGTCTGTACTTCTCTAGGCTAAACCTCCACATTTTCTTTGGATGCTCATATATAAGACTATCCAAAAGCTCCACCATCCTTTGGACATACTTACTTGTCAATATCCTTCCTAAAATTTGTTGTTTAGTCATTTTGAGTCATGACCTCATTTGGAGTTTTCTTGGTAAAGACACTAGAGAGGTTTTCCATTTCCTTCTCCAGCTAATTTTACAAATAAGAAAACTGAGGCAAACAAGATTAAGTGACTTTGTCAAGGTCACATAGTTAGTAAATATCTGAGACCAGATTTGAACTCAGGAAGATGAGTCTTCCTAACTTCAAGCTTGGCATCCTATCCACTGTGCTACCTAGCTGTCCATGGCTAAGTATTATGCTAGATAGAGATATGTTTTTAACCAGTGTAAATAATATTGGCAAAATGCATACATCCTAGCATTGCTGGTGATTCATCCCAAATGAAGCTTCCTGATTTCATATTCCTGTGATTGATGTTCCTTAATTAACATGGAGATACCTATAAAGTCTAATGAAAGACAAACAGTTGGACATGGACAATACAGATCCTGCATTGCAACTGTTCACTACTGTGCATTCCATCCCAACCACGCCCTCCATGCTCCTCAAGCTATGAGAATAGTGGCAGTAAGCATGTCTGATGGCTAATTATCCAGTGGAGGTAGAGCAAGCATGGTACAGCAACCCTTAAGGATGGTGATTGAGTTACTATTCTTGTTAGGAAGAAAGAGAAATTACTGCATGACGTATGAAAGTCAGAGAAAATAAAAATTCGATGTTATTGCTTGTGGTCTGTGAATTGAACAAGTGGATATAGAAAGGAAGAAAGAGCCTTAGAATGTGTACTCCCAGGATCATTTTGGTACATAGGAAGAGTGAGAACCTTTGAAGTCAATTCTGTGTGAAGTACGTAGAAAGTATATTCTCAACTGGTTCAAGGCTAGTAACCTCTGCCTGTGATGCCCCTGAAGGGAAGTAGGTCAGAGCCCTAGGTCCTGATACAGCTTGAAACAATTCCAGCTAGTGGGCTACCATGGGGAGCCTCACATATTATCTACTCTATTACCATGTGTCTAAGTCAATCTGAGGCCCAAAAATAGGAAATGAGAAAACACTCACAGCAATGCCAGTTGAAGCAGACTTTAGAGAGTGTTTGAGATGCATGAGTTAGAGCCCATAACAGTATCTCACTGCGCCTCTACCAAGTTGTAGGTAAATTAAATTTCTATCAGCTGAATAATATTTCAAATAAAGGAGATGATTATCTAAGGAATGATTTTTTTTTTAACACATGGGACACACTGTGAGCTATATTGCCTACAATACTTTGGAAGTGGAGCACCTTATTTACAAGGAAAATCCTCTTTGGGCAATCTCATGAGAAGCTTATACACTGGCTTTACACAGTATGGTGATACCCCACCACACAGACTATGTTTGGATAGGTGTACTTCTAACATGTAAGCATATTTAAAGGAAGCAGAATTCTCACAAGTTGGGTGAGAATAAAAGAGAGATAAAGAAAAATGGTAGCTACCTCTAGCCAGGGGTGGGGAACCTGCAGCCTCCAGGCTACATGTGGCCTTCTAGATCCTTGGGTGCACTTTTGACTGAGTCCAAGTCTTATAGAACAAATCCTTTTATTAAAGGACCTACACCCTAACCAAAAGGATAGTGAATGTGATGGAATTCCAGCTGAGCTATTTCAGATCCTAAAAGATGATGCTGTTAAAGTGCTGCACTCAATATGCCAGAAAATTTGAAAAATTCAGCAATGGCCACTGAACTGGAAAAGATCAATTTACATCCCAATCCTAAAAAAAGGTCAATGCCAAGGAATGTTCATATTACTGAATGATTGAGCTCATTTCACACACCGGCAAGATTATGCGTAAGATTCTGCAAACTAGGGTTCAGCAATACATGAACTGAGAATTACCAGAAGCAGGTTGGTTTTTGAAGAGGCAAACCAAATTGCCAACTTTCACTGGATTATGGAGAAAGCAGGAGAGTTCCAGAAAAAAATTCTGATTCATTGACTACATTAAAGCCTTTGACTAAGTGAAACATAACAAAATGTGGAAAGTCCTTGAAGAAATGGGAATACCAGATTACGTTGTTTTCTGAAGAACCTTAATATAGGTTAAGAAGAATGGGAATACCTTAAGAAGAATGGGAACCTTAACATAGGTTAAGAAATGGGAATACCAGATTATGTTGTTTTCTGAAGAACCTTAACATAGGTTAAGAAACATTTGTTAGAAGCAAACACTGAGTAATTGATTAGTTAGATTGGAAAAGGAAAAAACAAAGCTGTATATTGTCACCTTATACATTAAACTTACATTCAGTGTACATCACACAAAATGCCAAGCTGGACAAATCAAAAGCTTGAATTGAGATTGCTGGGAGAAATATCAACAATCTCAAATATGCAAATGATACCACTCTGATGACAGAAAATGAAGAATTAGGATGCCTTTTGATGAGGGTGAAAAAAAGGGAGTTTAAAAGCTGGCTTGAAACTTAACATCAAAAAAAGTTAAGATCTTGGCAACTGGTACCATCACTTCCCAACAAACAGAGGGAGAAGAAATGGAAGAAGTATCAGATTTTATATTCTTGGACTCAAAGATCACTGTAGACAGTGACTACAGCCATGAAATTAAAAGATGCTTGCTCCTTGGAAAGAAAGCTATGGCAAATCTGCACAGCATACTAAAAAGCAGAGATATCATCTTGCTAACAAAAGTCTGTATATAGTCAAGTTATGGTTTTTCCAGTAGTAATATATGACTATGGAAGTTGGACTTAATAAGGAAAACTGAGAGCTACCAAACTGATGCATTTGAACTATGGTACTGGAGAACATTTTTGAAAGTCCTTTGGACAACAAAGAGATCAAATCACTCAATACTTAAAGAAATTAATTCAGACTTCATTGGAAGGTCAAATACTGAGGCTGAAGTTTAAATACTTTGGTCACATAAAACACAGGACTCATTGGATAAAAAAAAAAACAACCCGATATTGGGAGAGATTTGAAGGCAAAAAGAAAAAGGAATGGCAGAGTATGAAATGGAAAGATAGAGTCATAAAATCAGTGAGCATGAATTTGAATAGACTTTAAGAGAGAGTGTAAGATGGAAGGGTCTCCTGTGCTATAGTCCATGGGGTCACAAAGAGTCAGACATCACACAACAGGGAAGTAATTCTTTAACTTGTATTTTGTGGAGAAAATACTTTTATATAGAACTGAATCCTTTCATTATGTATTCCTCAAAGTGCCTAGTATAACACATAGGCACAAAAAAATTGAATGAGGATTCAATTTGCATTTTTGAAGATATCCCCAACTTAGAAACATGAATAATAAAAATGTTTGCCTACATTACATTAAATCCAGAATTGATGACTTCTAGAAATTCAGAGATAAAGTCAAATGTTCTTTTATTTTTTTTCTAGAAAGGTAGATAAGAAGAGTTTGAAGGAAACACATTTAGAGTGTGCCTATCTTACATTTTTGCTATAGAACCAAGTTATATAAGTCTGAGTTAGATATTTTTGAGCTAGTCTAAAAATCCACTTAACAAATATAACATTATTTCTATGCACCGATTCCAAGACCCACTGAACAAATAACAAATGAACATTTGAAGTACAAATATTTTAAGTTTTGTGAGACTTAAAGTAAGCTATACATGTAGTCTATTCTCAGCTATTGCCTATAGCTACTATAGAATAAGGAAACTATTGTTTACAGATTTGATAATGTAAAGATTTGGGGTCCACCGGGGCTCTGACTCAAAGAATGGAGTGTGATAAAATGAAAATAACCTTAAACTGAAAGTGAGGAGTCCTGGATTCTAATTGTGCCATTACCTTTCCCCAAGGTCATTTCCTCTGTCTGAGACTCTCTTTGAACAAGGTGGCCACTTAGTCCCTTCCATTTCTCATATTCTCAACTTATTATCCATTACTCTGTGCTATTCTGACTGTTGGAAAATTTAAGTTCTAGAATTCTTCATTAGTTGTGGACAACTGTGCTTAGCAGATCTCTGTGCAGTCACAGGAAAGTAAACCTATGGCAAAATTGTGAAATTACAGTACTTTCTCATCCGCATGTCTCCTTTATCCTTTTCAAATTTTGGTACCTCTGTCTTCCAGGTCAACAGATTCTTATTCTGTATGTCAGTACTCTATTATCTTGATCATTCCCTAAGGTTTTAACTGAGAAAAAGTCATGGTATTAAACCTCTTGGGGATATTTGAATTTCTCAAGTAAAACTCCAAAAATGCTAAAAGAATGATAAATTCTTAAGTTTTTAGAGTCTGAATGGACATCAGCAAACATCTGGTAAGCCCAAAATTCTTGTTAGGAAACTGAGACTTGGAGATATGAAGAGGTTCCTCTAAGACCAGACCATTAGTAAATGTTAGGAAGAAGATTCAAATTCAGTTGTCTTTGCTCTCAATCCCCAAGAATCATAGATCTAGAAGGAACTTTGGAGGCAATGTATTTCCAAGATCACAGAATCAAGGAATGTAGGCATTAGAAGGGACCCAGTAACCTTTTGTCCAACCCATATAGTTGTCAATAAATAAATGTCTCTGTAATGGTAGAATTTTAGGTTTGGGGGAGAGAAGGAATATTTACAGGAAGAGACTCCTCCCCACAGGGTTCCACAAAGTACGTTACGTAGTCAATCCTACACCCTACCTCCTCACAAGGCCAAGTCTGACACCCAATCAAAGTTTAAAAAAACCTTTTCTCAGACTATTTTAAGGACATTTCCCCCTATCTTCTTTCTCCTCCTTGTCTCTGTCTCTGTCTTTCCTTTTCCTCTCAATGTTTTTGGGCAGAGATACATATCACTTTTTTCTCAGCTTCCCATTGGGACTGAATTTAATCTTACAATTACCACATTTTCAGACAAACTATTTCTGACTTTGGATAAAAGACCAAGGTCAAATTAGAATTCTATTTCCTCACATTCTAAGTTCATAAAGGATTTTTTGTATGTGGGTTGTGGGTATTTTCTTTTTAAGAAACTGAATTGCTATCTCTCCTGAGTATTAACAGCTGGCAATTGTGAATTAATGTAGAGAGTATAAGTATATATGAAAAATATCTATTCATTTTCCTTTCAAATGTCTAACATATAAATCACATTTAGACAGCATCCAGTACATAAAGCAAGGGCAGAAGAAGAGGAAATGTATTTTCTTGAATATTAGAATCAAAACTCGAGTGGTCCCTAGACCTGTATTTGCCAAGTCATTGACAGTTAATATGATCTACACCCTGAAAACAAATTTGAGAGCTTTCTGGATGACACCCCAAAGGAATAGACACTGCTTGGATCAGGCAGAACATAGCTTCTGATAATCTGGTGAGAATGGAGTAAGGGGTGGATAGCAATCAGCTTTAGCTGAGGACAAATTACCATGTCATTACGATGTGAGTATGCCTGAAGAATTGGAAATCTTCATCTTTTTTTTTTTTTCACTTAAAAAGCCAAAAAATGACCAGCTTGGTTTGGTTAGAGAACAATGCTCAGGAAGGTGTTAACCTTCGAATAAGGTAAGAAATGTTGCAGAGACAAAAATTTTGTTCAATGGCTGACTGCTCAAAGTCAAGCATGGACTGCCCCCTAACCTCTTCCAGAAGATCACTCATAATCTCATCTACACATCAACTCTTTTACCCCAGCCACAGACATACCTCTAAACTTGGTTACAGGTTGACCTCAGAAGCCAGGCATGAATTAGCTGCAGAATGACCCATTACTCCAGCCATAAACTTTTTCCTAACCTTGGCTACAGACTAACATCTAACCTCAATCATGAACAGACCTTTAATTTTACTTAAAATCTGACCACCAAATTTTACTATAGACTGATTTTTTGTCCTAACCACACACTTTTCTATTAACTTGGCTACGAGTTGACCTCTAACCTTAGCCTTGAAATGACTCCTCCCATCATCTGCAGACAGATCCTTTCACTTCTTACCCAGACCCAGAATGACCCTTAACCTTAACAATCTCACAAAGTAGCTCATGCTAACGAGGTGTTAAAAAGATTGAGGATTTCCTGAAAGGCCTGTGTGACAATTAGCAAGGATTAATGAACACTACCTTATTCTGGGAAATACATATAAGTGCTCTCTAACCGTGTATAGGGTTGTCAATCGTTTTTTTATTTCATGGATTCCTTTCACAGTCTGGTGAAGCCTCCAGAATCCTTCCTCAGAATAATATTTTTAAATGTATAAAATAGAACAGATAAGAAAATTGATTATATTGAAATAAAGATGTAAATTTTTTCCCTTCTAAGTTCATAGATCTTATGAAATTTTTCAATAGATCTCAGATTAAGAAACTCTGGACTACATCACTTCTACCTTATCCTTAAGTAAGGACACTTAAAACCAAGGCAGAAAGAAGGCAGCATATGTCCTAGATTCAGCAGCCAGACCCTATTTATGCTATCTCCCAGCCTAACTATTCCCTATTTCTTCCTGATCATACAATGCTACCTCTCTCCCCCATTTCCATCTCTCCTTTATATGTTGTCATCTTCCATTAATCATATGAAAAAATGCTCTAACTCATTATTAATTAGAGAAATACAAATTAAAACAACCTTGAGATATCATTTTCTTTCTACTAGATTGGCTAAAATGATTCAAGGGGACACATTGGAGGTGATGTGGAAAAATTAAGACACTCATTCACTGCTGGTAACACCGTGAACTGATTCACCCATTTTGAAGAGCAATCTGGAATGACACCCAAAGAGTTATTAAACTGATTATCCCCTTTGACTCAGAAATACCATTATTAGATTTGTTTCCAAAGATGATTTATGGGAAAAAGAGAAAGATCTTATACATTCTAAAATATTTGTAGCAGCTCTTTTTGTGGTGGCAAAGAGCTGGAAATTGAGGATGCCTGTCAATTGGGGAATGACTGAACACGTGGTAGTTGTGATGTAATTATACTGGGCTATAAGAAATCATGAGCCTGATGATCCTAGAAAAACATGGATAGACTTTCACAAGAGCAAATGTTGTGTACTACAACAACAAGAGAATGTTGTATACAATAACAGCAATATAGTTTGAAGAACAACTTTGAATGACTAAGTCACTTTGACTATTATAAATACTCTAATTAACTACAAAGGACCTATGAAGGAAAACTGCTGCATACAGAGATAGAACTGATAAATAGAAATATGTATAGAACGATTTCACTTGTGTGTGTGTTGTGTGTGTATATATATATTATATATACACATATACATATTTGTGTCTCAGGGGTGGGTAAAGGAAGAAAAAAGGGAAAAAAGTAATACAACTTTATTATACATTTAAAAGGAATAGCCTGTTGACCACAATAGATTTGCAGTTTCACATGCAACCATCTTTTTTTTCTATTCTATGTTATAGAAATACTTGTTTTATTTTTAAGTTCAGAATAAAATAAATAAGATTTTAAAAAAAAACCATGTAAGCTCCATGAGGAATGTCTGGCTTGCTTGTATTTTATCTCAAGTGATTTGCACAGTGCCTAGAACTTGTTATTGTTCAGTCTTTTCAGTTGTGTCAGCCTCTTCGTGACCCCATTTGAGGTTTTCTTGGCAAAGATACTGGAGTGGTTTGCCATTTCTTTCTCCAGTTCATTTTGCAGATGAGGAACTGAGGCAAACAGGATTAAGGGACTTGGCCAGGGTCACACAGCTAGTCTAAGTGTCTGAAGCCAGATTTGAACTCAGCAAGATGAATCTTCCTGACTACAGACCCAGTACTCTGTCCACTGTGCCACTTAGTCCTAGAACATAGTAAGCATTTAATAAACGTGTCCTCTATCTGTACCTATTTAGTCATCAATCTGTCTATATCTAATCTTTTTGTTTATTGCTCTATCAATCAACTTATCAATCTATTAATCTATTGATTTCTCTACCAAGCTTGAACCCTTATTCTTGACCATATCTGTAGACTCAGTCAGCTCCAACCTATTACCTCCTATATAAGATGCTGATTTCCACTCTATGTACTATGACAATATCAGATCTACGTTCTCCAGCCTAACTTAGACCTCCAGTTGCTTATAGACAATCGTTTTGGCTCTCTTACCCACAGTTTCCTCATTAATAAAATGTGCCTAATTACTCACTTGTACTGCCTACCTAATCACATTAGACATATAGAGAGAGCTCTAGCCCATGAGGCAGAAACAGCTGCGTTTCAATTCCTCTTCAACCCGTTAGTCTAAGTGTGTCCCTTAGCAAATTTTTCACCTTTGAGCTTCAATTTTCTAGTCTGAAAAATGCCCATAATGACATCACTAGTACTACCTCACAGTGCTGTGAGGATAAAATAACATACTATATGTAGCACTTAAGAGGCATAGTGGGAAAAAAAGCTGATCTTACAGTCAGGAAGATCTGAATTTGAATTCTGCTTCGGATACATACTGATTGTGTGACTTCAGCGAAGCACAAAACTTGTCTTTGCCCTGACTGCGCGCACGCACACACACACACATACACACGCACACACACATACACAGCAAAACTTAAAGACACTAATTTGCAAAGAAGGCTCATTCATGAAAGGACTTCCTCCCTGAGAATTCCCCACAATTATAAAATCTCAAAGTATTCAATGTTTTGCAAAGCCTAGATAAATGTCAGGTTTTTTAGTGTTGTGAGGAAAGCACTTTGTAAATTGGTAAGTGCTCTAGAAGCATACTGCTACCATTATTGTTACTGTCTAATCGTTGAATTGCGAGGATATTGTTTGACCTCCCTCACAGGTTTGTTTGTGAAAAACAAATCAGATTCCCACAATGGAAATATATGAGTTCTAATTATAAGACTGAGGAGAACCTGACCTCAATTCTCACCCTATTACTGAATGTGAGGGAGGAAAAAAATTGCAGAGACAGAGGTTATATTTCTTTTCATTCTAGTGGCAAAGAGCCAAGCCATCTTGAGTCCTTCAGTCTGCTATGACACACATGTTGTGAGGTTGGACTCTCTTAGGCGCCTTGTCTTGAATGTGGCAATTGTTCTTGGATTCAATTCAAATCAACAAATGATTATTAACTCATTAAGTACCTATTATATGCCAGGCAGTGTGCCAGCAATAGACATTCCAAGACAAAAACAAAATAATCTCTGGCTATTCTAGACCAAGTCTAGTGAAGCCATTCCAGTGACTCAGAGTCAAGATCATAATGCAATCAAAAACGCATGGGTCATAAAATGCAATCCAAATAAATAAAGTCCTAAACCAAGGTCTCATTGTGGCATGGAATTGATCCTGCGTTCTAGAAGACTACTTCTTCATGTCAGATCCTACCAATCTGAAAGAAGAGATGAATGATATACTATGGGTTACTTTTTTAAAGTCTGAGCTAGTGAAGTTCAGAGAAGCTCATTACCATGAATTTTCCACTGAAGTGATGCTTTGTTTATTGTCCGTAGTAACTTATTATAACTATCTACTATTACAAAAATAAAACCACAGATTTCTCCTTTCTTTTCTTCTTGTTAAAAAAGTCTTTTAGAACATCATATTTTTCTACAATAATTTTTTAAACTTTCCTTTTGGAGAGGAAATCATTCTTGCTTCAGTTATGGAGCTACTAATCCTTTTAGACCAATAATAATAGTAGTTAGTATTAATAGCAGCTTTAAGGTTTCTGACAACAACCCTATGAGGTTGGTGCATTATTATCCCTAATTAACAAATTCAGGAATTGAGACTCAGAAAGAGTGAGTGATCTGCCCAGGGTAATATAGCTAGTAAGTGTCAGGTGGGTTTCAAACCCAGTTCTTTCTGACTTTCACTATTCCGTATCTCAATACAGCTAAATAGGAATATATTTTGGCATGCCCAAGAAATCTGGAAGAGATCAGCAATTCATGGCCAAAGTCCCTATTCAGCCTAGAAATGAATGGACTTTATGGACTCCATGGGGAGATTAGAAGAATGCTCCTAACCAAACAAATCACTGGCATTTTGAGTTTCCCCATTTAGCATCCACCTCTGGCAAGTGGGGAAAGGAGAGGCCTAAAATCCTTTCCCTTTCATTGCTCTTCATCGCAACTTACAAATATTTCTACTCTTAATCAAACTGACCTTATGGGCTGGGTGCCTTTGCCTCGGCTGCCCTGAATCCTCCAGATGGAGCTAGGCATGGTTATTACTGTGGTTGTAGCTTCTCTCTCAGAATGATTAAGGTATTAGTGCATTATCATGGATGAGCAAGGAAGGTGGCCTATAGTTCAGAAAGTTTGTTCTGCATGTGGAAATACTTTCTCCCTCAGACTCAGCTAATTCCTTTCTAACTAAATTTACATATAAACTTTAGCAGCCACAGGAAGAGCTAGTTCTTATCATCTCCCAAAATAGAATACAAAATAAGCTCCATCAACTCAACAACTCTGCTGTAACACATTTTGGTCTAGTTTTCAGTTAATGTACTCAACTTAAATTCTCACATACCCCACTGGATGACATATGTAGGCTTATGGAACTTTGAGTCAAATCTTTTTCTTTTTAAACATACTAACTTCATACCTCTTTCCCTCAATAAGTGATCAATCATTCAATCAGTGAATCATTAGCAAATTTTAATGAGTCCCTGCTATGTGCCCAGTATTGTACCAACTACTATGAAAAACAGAAGTCACATTTCTTCATATTGCAAGCCAAGAAAGAAATATGCATGGAACAGTAAGGATAACTTAAAATGTGTGACATGGAGTGTAAATACAGAGAAGAAAGACAAGTGTGGGCTATGGTAGGAGAAGAAGACTTCATGGAGAAGAGCTTGAGGTGGGACCAGAAGCATGGGTAGGAAGTAGCATGTAACAGAAATAGAATAGAAATTGAAATAGAAAGAACACTGGGTTTAAAGGACCCTCCCCAGTATGTCTTGTGCATAGTCTGTCTGTACCATCCTGGCTCAAAGGACATGGCAACTATGACCTCCTATATGGTCCTCAATAGTAGTAATTTTACCACGTTTTTTGCCTTCTCTGACTCCCTCTACTCCTGCTTCTCTTGCTCCTACAAGGCTAAAATTGGGAAGAGGTGAGTCTAGGAGTGAACGTTAACCTCTCAGCTGTTCTCAAATATTGAGCAAAATTCATCCAGAGGTGGAGGCAGAGAGGAAGAGGATGCTGTAAAATTCCTGCCCAAACTGGCAAACATCTCCAGAATCCTAGTCCCTTAGCACTTCTGAAGGAGGTAGGTTGAAGGTCATGTTCCATGTACATTGAGAGAGTCAGACCTGCTGATCGCTAAGGTCTCTTCCAGCTCTAAATCTATGGTCCTGTATTTTGACCTTGTAGAGAGTAAAAACATTTCAGGAAGAGAAGCCAACCTGTATAAAGGTACACAGGACAGAATGAGCATAAGGCACTACACATGGATAAAGATCATGAAACTAATTATTAAGGGTTTGGGTTGAAGTTTCCCAGTTATTTCTCTTTTATTTTCTGAGGTTTATTTTTGGGTTTTTTTTTCCATGCTGGAAATGCTATATGGATTTTAAATCAAAATTCCTGAATCTTTATTCCCTCCCCCCAGTTTGCTCCCTGCTTACCCTATATTTGTGACCTAGGCAATTCATCCCCCTGCCATAAGAATTCATTAGAGAGAGGAAAAGCAGCATTTGGCAGCAAACACAAGGAATTGGGAGAGAGGATATGAACAAAGACTCCTAAAGGTCTTTAGATTTTTCCATAGATTTCATTCATTCATTCATACATGCATTCAACTCCTCAATATTTAAATATCGAGTTTCTTCTTGATACTGTACTAGGTACTACACATGTGTTGGGGGAAGGTAGAAGTGCATGGTGCAGAGAAGGAGGCCAAAGACAGACAAGAGACAGTCCCCACCTTCAAAGAATATGCATTAGGGAGATAGCACATTCACAAAGTAATCAATGAAGGATACAAAACTACATAAGATAAGCACCAAGTCTAGTAGCACAAAAAGCCTTATTGTACATTACCCCTGAAGTCCTGCACAAACTGGACTTTTTATTAGAACAAAATTGCTATAATAATAACAATAACACATTATGTAGTATGCTAACATTTGCAAAGCACTTCATAAATACTACCTCATTTCATCTACACAACAATCCTACAAGGTAGGCATTATTACATCCCCATTTTAAACAGAAGGAAACTACTAGGCAAACAAAAGTTAAAGGATTTACCCAGGAATATTCCATTATTTTCTCTGTGCCCAAGTATCAGTGACCTTCCCTGTCTAAAATACACTCCCTTATCACCTTTGTCACTTAAAATCCTTATATTTCTTCAAAGTTTGTCTCAAACACCATCTCTGATGTGCAACTTTTCCTAATTTCCACAGGAACTAAGGCCTTGTTTTAATTTTGGATATATTTTGTGTCTATTTACATGCGTACATGTTGTCTCACCTATGATACACAAATGCCTGGAGAGCAGGAACATTTATGTTTTTGAAATGGACAGCATAATTCCCAGCATATAGTAGGTGGTTAATAAATATTTATTGTTTGATAAAACGTTGGCATCTAATAGACTATGTGATTGTAAGGAGAAGAGACAAAATGTGAGAGTGACAAAGGCGATGTGTGGTGCAGAGTGCTGGGCTGATCATAGACTTATCCTTTCCAAGCTAAATATTTGCATTCATCAAAAGTGCTGCCCCCAAGGCAAAATGACTACCAGAAGAAACAATGTCAACAAATTAGAGCACTTCTCTGAGCATGAACAGTTTGTGACTAACTTGGAGGGAAAGTTGAAACAACACATAGTTGGCAACAATGGAACAGAAAAGGAGTGGACAGCTTTCAGAGATTTCGTGTACAGCACTGCATTTGCTCATCTGGGTCAGAACACTCACAAACACCAAGACTGGTTTGATGAAAATGATGGAGAAATTCAGAAGCTGTTGCTGGTAAACAGCAAACAAGAACTCCACAGGATATACCAGCAGTTTACTTCATCCACCTCTAAGAAGGCAGCATTTAATTCCATCAAAAGGAAAGTACAAGCAAAGCTTAGAGAGAGGCAGGATTCCTGGTTCAGTAAGGAGGCAGATGAAATTCAGTTTTATGCTGATTGTAATAATCCATAGTACTTTTATGATTCCCTGAAAGCTATTTATGGACTAAAAACCTATGGTGCATCACGATTACTCAGTGGTGATAGAGCCACATTGAATAGTGATAAGGACATGCTCCTAGAGAGAAGGACTGAACAATTCCATAGTGTTCTCAACAGACCATCATCAATCAATGCTGAGGCCACTGACCATTTACCTCAGTTGAAGTCGGTCCCTCCTTAGCTGAACTTCCAACTGAAGAAGAAGTTTTGAGGGACATTAGGCTACTTTCATGTAGCAAAGCACCTGGTGCTGACTCTATTCCAGCTGAGATTTAAAAGGTAGGGAGACCATTGCTCAAACGAAAGCTGACTGAAATTTTCCAGGTTATATGGCAAGAGGAAGTTATGCCCTAGGAGTTCAAGGATGCCTCCACTGTCCATCACTATTAAGGTAATTTTAAGTGACAAAGGTGATAAGGGAGTGTATTTTAGACAGGGAAGGCCACTGATACTTGGGCACAGAGAAATGTAATGGAATATTCCTGGGCAAATCCTTTAACTTTTGTTTGCCTAGTAGTTTCCTTCTGTTTAAAATGGGGATGTAATAATGCCTACCTTGTAGGATTGTTGTGTAGATGAAATGAGGTAGTATTTATGAAGTGCTTTGCAAATGTTAACACACTATTCCTATTCTATTCCCAGTCTATTCTAAGGAATAGATTGTCCTGCGATAATCACAGGGTGGGTCTCTCTCTTAGTCACTGCTGGCAAAATTCTTGCTAGAGTCCTCCTTAATAAGCTGATCCTTCACCTGGAAGATGGGCATATATCTGAGAGCCAGAGTGGCTTCAGAAAGGGCCAAGGAACAGTCAATATGGTATTTGCTGCCCGACAACTCCAGGACAAATGCCAGGAACAGAACAGAGATCTGCATACATTTGTAGATCTGACCAAGGCCTTTGACACTGTTAGTAGTGAGGGCTTATGGAAAATTATGTCAAAATTTGGTTTCCCGGAGAAGTTCATTAGTATTTTATGTCGATTGCATGATGGCATGTTTGCCTGGGTTTGGGATAGTGGACAATGCTCCCATGCCTTCCCAGTCACTAATGGAGTGAAACAGGGCTGTGTGCTTGCTCCCATGCTTTCAGCCATGTTGTCAAATGCTTTCAATGAGGATGAACAAGCCATCAAGGTCAACTACTGTACTGATGGTAAGTTCTTCAATTTGAAAAGACTTCAAGTCAAGACCAAAGTGGAGGAAGTGTTGGTGCATGAGTTTTTGTTTGCAGATGATTGCGTACTCAATGCAGCCTCTGAAGCTGAGATACAACAAAGAATGGATTAATTCTCTGCTGCCTGTGTTAATTTTGGCCTAATAATTAACACCAAGAAAACACAGGTGCTCCATTAGCCACCACCACACCATCCATACCTGGAATCATCAATTACAACAAATGGAGAAGTTTTGAATGCTGTGGATAAGTTCATTTACCTTGGTAGTGTACTTTCTAAGGTTGTACACATTGACAATGAGGTTGATGCATGTGTTGCCAGAGCTAGCTCAGTGTTTGGGAGGCTCTGAAGAAAAGTTGGGGAGAGAAGAGATATTAGACTGACTACCAAACTGAAGGTCTACAGAGCTGTTGTGATGACCTCATTGTTATATGCCTGTGAAACATGGACAGTCTATCAGTGTCATGCCAGGAAACTGAATCGCTTTCATTTGAACTGTCTTAGGAAGATTCTGAGGATCACCTGCCAGGATAAGGTATCAGATACTGAAGCCCTGAATCAAGCTCAACTGCTAAGCATTCAAACTATGCTTCAGAGAGTGCAACTCCAATGGGCTGGTCACATTGTTCTAATGCAAAATGTGTGCTTGCCAAAAAGTCTATTTTACAGAGAACTCACATGGAGCAGGTGATCATATGGTGGTCAAAAGAAGTGATACAAGGACAGTCTCAAGGTCTCTCTCAAGATCTTTGGATTTGACTGTGCAACATGGAAGACTGGCACAGGATCATTCAGCATGGCATGCCCACATCAGAAAGGGTGCTGTGCTCTATGAGCAAAGCAGAATTGACACAGCACAAAGTAAATGTAGGATATGCAAATTTGGAGTATCCACCCCAAAAATTCATACGGACTATCTGTGTCCAATCTGTGGTAGGGCATTTCAAGTTCGTATTGGTCTGATCAGCCACAACAGCTGAAACTTCACTTTATCATGGTGATATCATTTCAGTCCTCTTCGAAATGAAGGACAACAACCATTGTTTGATTTAGTGAATCAGTGAATACTGTGGGATTTCAAGGGAGGGAGAGTGCATGGTGTTAGCCGTGTCAGAGAAGGCTTAATGGAAGAGGATGAAGAAATGAATGAAGTGTTGAAGGGTAGGTAAAATGTGAGCAGCAAGGAGGAAATGATGGAAAGTTTAATTTGGGAAGTCAAAGGATTCATAGTTTAAAAGTATATTAGAGAAAATCTAAAGTATTCCAATTTTGTAGTTCAGGAAACTAAGACCCAGAGAATGAATATCAAGATTATACATGTAGCAAGTAGCAAAAAATAGGATTCACATTCTAGTTTTCCAACTCTAAAATCTCCATTTTTTTTGCTCATAATATAAGCACTGACCCTCATATATAACACACAATCTAAACTGGATTTTAAGACCCTTAAGGGAAGGAACTGTGTCATTTTTGTTACTATGTTCATTTTTTTAAGCCCACCAATATTTAGCATAATTACCTATATGTCATATGCTTAATAAATGTTTATCAAATTTAATTATATACTTATCTCTTACTGTTTTTAGTCTCCCTCAACCAGGGCATAAGTCTGATGATATCAGGAACTATCTTCCACTTTTTGCACAAGTTTAGAAATACAACTAATGCTAAATACTTCTTAATTTAGCATGTTAAACCCTGGAAATTGAGGATTATGAGATGCTATTAAACCCCAGAACCTAGGTTGTAAAGGATATCAGAAAGCATCTAACCCAATTCATGACCAAGTCAAGTCAACAAATAGTATTAATGTGTGCTAGGCATTGTGCTAAGTGCTAGGGATACAAAGAAAGGCAAAAGACAGTCTCTGCTCTAAAGGAGCTCAGATTTTAATGGGGGTTGGGAGGACAACATACAAAACAATTACATTCAAACAAATTCTCTACCAGAAAAATGATAGAAAGTCAACAGAAGAAAAACAATAGAACTAAGGGGAATCAGTAGAAGGTAAGATTTTAGTTTGGAGTTGAAGGAAGTCAAGAAACGAGATGGGGAGACTTACAGAGAAAAGGCTTGGGATTGGGAAAAGTGTCTTGTTTGTGAAACAGCAAAAATGTCATCCTTGGATTACAAAGTATGTTGTGGGGCAAGGAATATTAGGTTTAAGAAGATTTGAAAAGTAGGAAGGCAAGTTATAGAGAGCTTTGAGAAACAGCGAATTTTATATCTGATCATGGTGATAATAGGGAGTCACGGACTGTTTTAAATAGTAGAAGAGACAATATAGTCAGATTCCTTTCTTCTAAATAATATTTTATTTTTTACTAGTTACATGTAAAAACAATTTTTAACATTCTTTTTTATATTTTGAGTTCCAAAATTTTCTTTCTCCCTTCATGATATGGTAAACAATTTTATATATGTTATACATGTTCAGTCATGCAAAACATATTACCATAGTAGTCATGGTGTGAAAGAAGACATGGATTCAAAGAAAAAACATGAAAAAATACAGAAAGTGAAAAATAGTATGCAACAATATTCATTAGGAAAATTGGTTCATGGTCTTCTTTCTTTTCTTTGGCTCTTCCTGGTTTATGTATCAGCCCTGTATTTATGTCATAAAAAGAATTTGGTAGGACTCCACCTATTTTTCCAAATAGTTTCTATAGTATTGGAATTAACTGTTCTTTAAATGTTTGGTAGAACTCACTGAAACTTTCTGCCCTGTGGATTTTTTCTTAGGGAGTTTATGGATGTCTTATTCAATTTCTTTTCTAAAATGGTGTTATATAAGTATTCTATTTGTTCTTCTTTTAATCTGGAAAATGTATGTTTTTAAAATATTCATCCATTTCACTTAGGTTGTCAGATTTATTGACATACAATTGAGCAAAATAGTTCCTAATTATTCCTTTAATTTCCTCTTCATTGGTGGTAAATTCACTATTTTCATTTTTGATACTGACAATTTGGTTTTCTTCTTTTTTAATCAAATTAACTAATGGTTTATCTATTTTATTCTTGTTTTTTGTACAGGATCAGCTTCTAGTTTTGTTTATTAGTTCAATGTTTTTCTGTCAGTTTTGTTAATCTCTCCTTTGATTTTCAGGATTTCCAAATTGGTGTTTGATTGAGGATTTTTAATTTGTTCTCTTTCTGGTTTTTTTTTTAGTTATATGACCAATTCATTGATCAGCTCTTTCTCTATTTTATTGATGTGTTTAGAAATATAAAATTTTCCCTTCATACTATTTGACTGCATCCTATAAATTTTGTTATGCTGTCTTATTATTGACATCTTTAGTGAAAGTATTGGATATTTATATGATTTGTTCTTTGATTCATTCTTTTAGGACTAGATTATTTAGTTTCTGATTATCTTTTAAACTATCTTTCCATGGCCCTTTATTAAATGTAATTTTAATTACATCATGATCTGAAAAAAATGTATTTAATATTTCTGCCTTTCTGCATTTGATTGTGAGGTTTTTATGCCCTAATAAAATTGATCCTAATATATGATCAATTTTTGTGTAGATCCCATGTACCATTGAGGAAAAGTTATATTCCTTTCTATCTCCAGTTTTCTCCAAAAGGTTATCATTATCTAACATTTCTAAAAGTCTACTCACCTCCTTAATTCATTCTTGTTTACTTTTATTCTGTATGTGTCTCTCAGTCTAAAATGTTTTTCTTGTAAACTACGTATTGTAGGATTTTGGTTTTTAATCCACTCTGCTATCCACTTCAGTTTTATGGTTAAATTCATCCCTTTCATTTTTCACAATTATGAGTTCTGTGTATTTCCCTCCATCTTATTTTTTCACCTGTTCATTCTCTCTCTCTCTCTCTCTCTCTCTCTCTCTCTCTCTCTCTCTCTCTCTCTCTCTCTCTCTGTCTGCCTCTGTTTCTCTCTCCCCTCCTTACCTTTTTCTTTCTAACCACTGCCTCCTTCACTCTGTCTTACCTTTTATCACTGTCCCCCATTTTTCTTATTCCCCTCCTATTTTACTATGGAATAAGATAGATTTCTATACCCGACTGAGTGTGTATGTCTTTTTGAGCCAAATCCAATGAAAGTAAGCTTCAAGGCATGCTCACCCCCTCCTTTTTTTCCCTCTACTCTAAAAGATCTTTTGTGCCTTTTCACATGAGATAATTTACTCCCTTTCTACCTCTCTCTTCCTTCTTTCAGTGGAATCCTCTTTCTCACCCTTGTTTTTATATCATGATCTTTCATAGTACCCTAATCAGCTAATTTTGTACCTAAAGCAAGTACATAAAATCATGTTCCCTAGTCCTAATAAGGTGACCTGTTTGGGAAAGTAGATGAATATTTGACATATTTTATGCCCCCTTCAGCTTTGTGTACTTAAACCAAGTACATGATTTACTCTTATTAGAGATCTGGTCTTCAGGCTCCTTCCTGGCATACACCAGTTTGTTAATCTCCTTCCCAAAATGTGGCACCCTGAACTGAATATAATTCTGTAGACAAGAGTCTGAGCAAAACAGAATGCAAAGCAACTATCATTTCCTTCTTTCTGGACACTATTCTTGTCAGTGCAAGCTAGAACAGTATCAGGATGGGTTTTTGTTTGTTTGGAGGTAACTAGGTAGCATAGTGGAAAGAACACTGGCCCTGGCATCAGGAAGACCTGAGTTCAAATGCAACTTCAGGCACTCACTAGTTGCAGGACCCTGGGCAAGTCACTAAACTTCAATTGAAATTGCCTCAATTTCCTCAACTCTAAAATGGGGATAATAATAGTACCCTATTCCCAGAGTGGTTGTGAGGATCAAATGAGATATTTGTAAAGCTCTTAGCCCCATACTGAGGCACACAGTAGGAGCTTAATAAATACTTGTCCCTCCCCTTTTCTGGGATAGACAGGGGGAACAGTGCTATGTCAGAAATCCAAAAGAAATCCAGGCACCCCAGATGTACCTGATAGTAGCCTCCAGTGAGGGATAGGACAGTCTCCATAGACCATAATTCTTCATAATTGTGCAAAAGAGTCTCAATTGATGACCTATCTCTGTTAACCTAAACTAACAATTTTTTTTAAGCACAGAAACTGGAAAATGATCCAAGAATGCAAAGTGGAAAAGTGCCAGGATCTTCTGCCTCAAGAAGCACATTATCAAACATTAAAATATGGCAAAAACATCTGCCACAAAACATGTCTTTTCAACATGCAATATTCCTAATTCCAGAGTTTATGCATTTGCTCTGATATATAATGAAGTTTGGAAGACCGAAAGTGGGACTGACAATGTAATAAGATCTGCAATTCTTGACTGATATTAATGGGACTTCAGTATGAAAGGTTACATTTTCATCATTTGCTCCTCTAGAGTTTCAGAAAACATGATTTGGGCCGAGAGAAAATAAAAATGTTAGATTTGGGTGTTTGAAGGGAGGGATTTGTAAAGTGAACTTTGAAAACTACGCCCATAGAGTAAAGACACACACACACACACACACACACACACACACACACACACACATTTGCTTTTGTAGCATCCATTAAAACAGCCCAGGGACCAAAATCTTAAGAACTTTTTATCTCAAAGATATTTTAAATGGAAAAGAAAGGAAAAATTTTGACATGCCAATGATCAGCCTCTCCTTCTTACAACCCCCTAAGCTGGATGCAGTAACACAAAGGGATTCATTTCGTGAGTTGCTTTTAAAAGTCCTGCTCTGGTGGTCAGAAAGGAATCAGCAAATAGATGCTCTGTTTGATTTGGAATACGACTCCGGTCAAGACTAGCTCAAGGCAAAATCGAAATTGGAAAAGTTTGGTTTCTCCTTTATTCTCTCCTCATTCGAAATCCTAACAGAAAGAACACCGAATTGATGGTCAAAGGACCTGGGCTAGAATATAGGCATAGCACATTGGTGGTAAATAGTACGGTGCTTCATAAGTAAATGCTAGTTGACTCACCGACTTCTGTGTATCTTCAATATGATTTTCAGCAAGCCTTCTCATCACTCTTTGTTAGTTTCTTCATTCATAAAAAGAGGGGGAGTTGCACAATAAATAATCAACAACCATGCCAGATAGTCAGTATACAAACAAGGAAATGAGAAGATATCTGTCCTTAAGGAAGTAACATTCTAATGAGCGATATAGCACATAGAGGGGAGTGGTAGCCAGGAAGAGCCTGAGGGAGTCTAAGCAGTGACAACTGTTGTCAGAGGAACCTCTCTGTGGGGTCTTTCCAGTAGAGGAGTAATATTTATTTGATTATTGGTCCCAGTAAAAAAAGAGCAAAGTGGAAGAGGCTTGGTAGATGGCAAGATGTTTACATCATGTAGGCGCTGATGGCTGATTGGGTGGAATACAAAGCAAGGTCTGGGGATGACTGGATATAATGGGTTGAGGTGAATTTTCACTCACCAACCCATCTGAGTATCTCAGAATGGGTGTCTAATGAGCAGAAGGAACGTGGTCTCTGGAAGTCCATTTCAGAAGTCCTATCTAGTAGGACAAAGGTAATAGATATAGGGAAAATGGCAAGATGCTGGGTAGGTTGGTATTCTGGATCTCTAATGTTCTCAGATTTGCCATAACCTCAGATTTAGTACCTAGTTCCAGGAAGAGCCCAGGTGCTGTCTAATTCTCAGGTTAAAAGTTCTCTATCTCCTCTCAAATCCATTATGCACACGGGGATATCAGTACCAAGAAGAGCTTAAATTGTAACACCTTCAAAGGGAGTTTGCCTCAAAGCAGAGGTAGGAAAAAAAGGTAAAAGGATGATTTCTGATGATGTAATTAAATTATGTCATCCACAAAAAAAAAAATAATGTATTTATGTATCCTAGGCTTAGTTTGAAAATATTTCCACCTTCATTTGTAGAATTTGAGCTTTTACTGCAACATGCACAACTTGATTTGTCATCAAATATTTACAAACCACAAAAGTACATTTTCTGATATTAAAAATGTGTGTATTTATGAGGAAAAGGAAATGAGAATTTATTAAGCATCAATTGCATGTCAAGCACCGTGAAAATATTAACTCGTTTGATCCTCACAACAACTCTGGGAGGTAGGTGCTCTTATTATCTCAATGTTACAGATGAGGAAATTGAGGCAACCAGAATTTAAGAGACTTATCTACTATGACACAGCCAGTAAATGTGTGAAACTGAATTTGAACTCAGGTCCTCCTGATTCACAGTCCCAATTCACAATTTGACACACAGCTAAATAAACCCGTTTAATTCATCTTCATGACTTTTAGAAAAAGTCATAAAAAAGTGCTCCTTTTCTGTGCCCTGCTCCCTGCTAAGTGGCTGTCTGCCTCTGCTATGTTTACTCCTCTGATTAAGACTTTTCTAACATCATAAAACCACTTTACTTTTTGTATAAGAATAAATCTGGTTACAATGTTTAGAAAAAAGTGTTGAATAGGAGAGTAATTTATGGAGTTAGCACAAATAAGGGAGAAAAAAATTCTTAAGGAAACCCAGATCTCACTTCTTTATAATAAAACACACAAGATGAAAATTGAACAATTAAATTTGTGCCCCTTCAGACTCAGTTTAAGGAACTGGGGTGTTTAGCCTGAGTAAGAAATTACCAATGGGGAGAAATAACAAATATTTGATGATATGTCACATGGAAGATTAATGAAATATATTTTACTTGCCTGCAGAGTCCAGCATAGGGAGAAATGTGTGAATGCTACAAATTTCTGGTAGCTAAAAAGATAACCATCCAATTATTACTACTATCCCAGAGGCATGAACTATCCTGAAAAGGTAGTGAATTCCCTATATCTGGAAGTCTGCAAGTAGAAACAAGAAGGCTACTTTTCAGGAATTTTGGAAAAGGGCTTTTTGACACCTAACCTCTGAGCTCTCTTTTAATTCTGAAATTCTTTAATTCATTGAAACATGCAGAAGGGTCTCTAAGTACTTTAAGAGGTTTCCAGGAAGCATTCAAAATAATCCAATATGTGATACAAAATAGCACACAGCGGTTACCTTAGGGGCTTTCAAAGTAATAGCTAAATACATTCTTCCCTATCTGAATCAAATTCATGTCTATCATTAAATGCATTCTAAATTAGCAAGCAGTTTTACCTGTGGGGAGGAAGCAATAGGCCTGAAATCAGAAGACTTGAGCTTCAGTCTTGACTCAGACAGTTTTTTAGCTGTGTGGCCTAAGGTATATCAATCTGTTTCTTGGAGCTTCAGGTTTTTCATCTGTCATATGGGGATAATAGGCACCTTACAGGGTTGTTAGGTGGAAAACACTTTGAAAATTAGGGGCTTAATTTATATAGAGAGGAATGTGTTATACAAATGTGAATTAATATTTTATCTTGTATGTATTAAGGATTCTCAGATGAACGGTCTTCCTAAATATTGATAATATCAAGAAGTTGTCAGGGCACGGATTGGAGATTATAAAATCTACAACCATTAGAAAAACAAAGTGGATGAAAACCCGATATAAACTAGATTATGGTATGCAGCTGGACAGGTAGCCCATTTAATTCACATATTAATAACTGCATCTTAGATAGGCACTCAAGATGAAAAATAAATTGGGCTGATAATTGTGGAGGAAGAGTAAATTAGTTTCAATTATATTTGGGAAATCACACAATGCTTTCCAGTCATCACAAACTGCACACTCCTATAGAAGTCCAGGATTCTCTCAGTCTATAAGTAGTTATTAAGTTGTTATTATGTGATTAGCACTTTGATAAGAACTGAGGATGATGGATGTCTGTACTTGGACCCCAATCACATTTTTTTCTAGCTTCAAAACACTGTCTCAGGCAGTTTCTCCCCAGCCCAAGTATAGCCTGCGCTAACAAAACCATTATCTCTCTTTCTGATACAGTAGCCAGTTGCATCTATAGAATTTATTAGTACTGGCTGAACTGGCTGTGTGCTGGGTCATAATGACATTTACTACTCACTGACCAATCATATGTATCCTAGACTTAGACATACATATACTCCCTTATGTTTATGTTGCCTAACAAGAAATTGATGGGAGCAGCCTGGGTATTCCTCAGTCAGCCTTGACTGTTAGTTGACTTAGTGATGTTTCAGGCCTAAACCACATCTCCCCGTAGCCCCACCTTGGGTTATTTCCCAGTGAACTCTGGGTGAAATACCTGCACAGTAGATACTAAAAGCGCATGTTACTTTAAGAACTAATTGCTCCTTAACCACTCCCTGACTTTGCCCTGAATCACACACTTAGCATATTTGGCAAGTCTTATTCTATAGAATATTTTATACAAACTTAAACTGTAAGGTTGCAGGTTCCCTAAGAACTCTTGCCTGCTGAAAAGCATATCAATCAGTCTTTACCACCTTGACTTCAAGAATGCTTGAGTCTGAGAATTCATTCCAGAAGACCTGCCCCTGTCTTTCAACTCTAGTTAGGGATACAAAAAAGACGAAAGCATAGTCTCTGACCTCAAGGAACTCACATTGTAATAAGGAAGACAACATGTAAAAAAGTTTGTGCATGAAAGATATGTGTGCGCACGTATACATATACTACTTTCATTTACTCTTAAAAGCATGTGTATGTATACATACATTGTATATGTAAACATCCATGTACAATGTAAATCTACATTGTGTGTATATATACATATGCATTATGTGTGTATACATACATGTGTATATACATTATATATTATGTACATGTGTGTACATATATATAAACTGAAATTTTATTTTTAATTCTATTTACGACTTAAATAAGGCAGCATAGATTTAATATTCTCCTTCCCAATGTGAATCTAAATCTGTCACCCATACAAATATACTCAAGTAACCTCAGATCATTTGGTTCACAGTTCTGTTCTTGTAACTTGTACCTCCACTCTTGTAACTTCATCACCACCCTTATTCCAGAGAAACTTGACTAAAGGTTAGTCTTATCACTCTAAACAGTCGTAGCAACTCCTATTGCCTGAAGACTAATTTCATCACCCAAGGACTAGTCCCATCACCTGAGAACTGATCTCATCTCCCAATGATGTAATGAGGAGGAACTGAGATGATACTTATTAGACCTCCTTATTGAAACAACTACTTAATCAGAAGAAAGCACATCTGAGTTGCTCAAAAATTTGCTCTTTCATCTTTGTTAATTACTGGAAAAAATCCAATCATCCCTAACTTGGGGTCTTTGATTTCTGAGGGTATATTGGCCCCATTTATTTTAAAAATATTCAAAAACTTTTTTTTCCTTAGTTTACCTTCATTTCTAGTATGATACAAGGGACTTCAATCCCAGAACAATCTCCTTAAAGGTTCCCTAGAGTACTCTGGTGGGATATTTTGCAGAGGGCCACTCTAGGAATGGACTTTCCATTGGGTCTTAGCCAACTTCTTCTGATCCAAGGTATTGTTGGCGTTGTAGAGTTATTGAAATCAGTAAGCTCTTTAGGAAGAACTGCTGGGTCTGTAAGCTCTCTAATGAGAACTATTGGAAATAGAGCTCTAAAGGGTATAAATGCACTATCACATTGATTCTTTTGCGTGTTTCTAATTGACTATTGAGATCCCTCAATCAGACTTAAAAGGTAATCTCAACTATTGCAAATTTTTCTTTCCCTTCATTTTTAAGAAATTGCCTACTTAGAGAATTTGCCAGCAAAGACTGAGCTTTCATTTTTAGTGAGAGTTAAGGAGGAAAACTATCAAGGAGATGCTTCTGTGTCTGTGTGTCTGTATCTGTGTGGCCTTGAAAAGTAAGCATAGATATGAGCATAGAACATAATCAGCCCTAAACATAAACTAAGCATGAATTGATTGTGTTTGTGAATGTGTGTGCTTGTAGCGTTTGTTTAAGAAAGGAGTATACACAGACTGCTTTTATTGTTTTGAGGGAGGTTTTTCACTCTAAAAGTGTTAGACCACTAATAACAAAAAAGGGGAGTGGGTGGAACTCAGCTTCAGTAATATTTCAAAGACAGCTTACAATTTGAACTTTCTTAGCAACAAAAAAATAAGTTTATTTAAATCAAGGAATGACATAAGGGTGAGTGAAACAATCCTTACTTTTAAGTAGCTTGAGTAAAAATTTATTTTAAATATTGAAATTATAGATTCATATGTAATTGGGTTCTAAAACTAATTTTTTGTAGATATTGGCCACCTGTGCTGTCCCTCCCAAAATTTAGTGTATTTTTTCAATTTCCAGAAGAAACTTCTCACTGCTTTTTTTAAATAAATAAATTATGTAAAGACACAATTAACATTATGGTCTAAATTTGAGTCTTTCACATGATACTCAAATTATTAATTTAGCTTTTGTTAACCAGTCTCAATCATAAACTAGGAAGCATTTTTTTAAAGTATTGCCCAAAGTGGAATGAGAAGGGAATTGACGTGTTAAAAGATACAACCCAGTGTGTCTATGAGGAGAAAGATAAGGGAAAAGAAAATCTAAGCCTAGGGCCCAGGCTAGATGTTTCTACTGTCTAGGGAAAAAAAAAAGAAGAGGTAGGTATATTTATGGAATAGTATTGCACAAAGAATGATAGAAGAAAAAAGATAGCTCTTAAAATAAAACCTACCCTGAGAAATATTAGATTAAATTATTGCTATTGAGATTCATTTTTATGTTGTCACCCAATATTTGACATCAGGGCAATATGTTTATAAACTGCAAAAATAATTTTTTTCTTTGAAGTATAACTTGATCAAGATTTCTCTAAATTGACCTTGAATGCAATAAACTTAGAATGTCAAAAATTATTATTTAAAAATGTATGTTAATATTATAAAACTGTTTTATAAGAAATGTTATTAAGAATTGAAAAAACCAACCCTCTTGATTTGGAAATTACAGAATATTATCATAATTTTTCCTTAAAATCTATCAAACTGAATATTTCATTGAAAGGTAGGGAATATTGAATCTACAGAGAAAAATCTATCAAAATTTTGAAAAGCAAAAAGTGGATCAGCTTTTAATCACTTTTTTTCCTAGAGAGTGACAAGTTTATTGTTTTAAAGAGGGAAGAGAAAAGGGGGAATTGAACCTGTTTGCAAGTGTCAGTAAAAAGACAGATTGAAACTGCAAATGGCTCTTGAGTATCAGCGAATTTTCAGGAACAGTTGGCAGTTTAAATTTATCTGGCTTTTAAGATGTTTCCATGAAAAGAGAAAGACTTGTGATCGATTTAAAAGTAAGTAAACTTCAATCTGAAGTAATGTTTTGTGAATTTAATTGTTTAAATAAAACACAAAGATCTAAAACACATTTAAAACAGATTTTTTTTTTATACATATGGAGGCAAAATATCTTACAGATCTTGTTTTGAAATTTAATAAGGAAAACTAAAGGGAATAACTTTTATCGAATAGAAATATTGAGTGCTTTGCTCAAACAATAGTGCCTTTTCTGGTCATCAGTAATCTGGCCACTTAATATATTGTTAAAACAACAACGAATAGCTGGAGAATTTATTTGGATAAAATATTTTGCTCAAATTTGGCAGGTACCGAATATGTTAGACCAAAAAGGGGTTGGTCTGTTCTAAAAGACAGTATGCAATATTAACATCTGCAGTATATTTTGTTGCCGTAGCACTTCATACTAATTGTTGATCTTTTAATTTTGCTCAAACCCGAAAAGGCCAGTATAGCATCTGATCTAACTAAGATAAAACTATGCAACTCAGAGCACAATATTGCTTTATTAACTCTATGAGCCAGTTGACACTTATTGTTATTAATCAAGAGATTAATTTTTTAAAAATTAATAGATAAGTATTGAAATTTCAAAGGAAAAATTTAGTAAAATTAGTTCTCTTGATAATCTAGGATATGATTGGCAAATTAGATAGGAAAGGATTGAGAAAGCTTTTTCTGTTAGCAATTTTACAGACGGTGCCTTATCCTTAAAAAAAAAAATCCTTTTCTTAGGTAAATACTGCAGAAAATAGCAGATGCCTCTGGGTAATGTGAGGCTACCCTCTTAAAATGTACAGGGAGGCTACATTAAGAACTCAAAGAAATAGATTCAGCTCTTTGAGTGATTTGGATGAAAATAAAGAAAAGATTCATAGGAATGTGAAAAATGCCACCAAGAACTTTTGAAAATAAGTCAAACGGATAACAATAGATTTTAAGAATGCTGTTACCAAAGGGCCCTTGTATAAACTGAGATTTTTAATGTTCTCATTTATGTTTATAGAACCAGAGATGATTTAACTGGGTTAAGTTTTATCTTAAACCTAATTTAAGATATGTTCCCCTATTAGGGTAATTGTGGTAAGTTAGAACTTAATACAAACAGCAGTTACAATTTGTCATCAAGAAATTTATTGGTTGTGTGACCTTAAGTATGTTGCCTCTGTGTATCTTAATTTACTAATCAGTAAAACGGATAAGAAATAGGACCCATCTCCCCAGAATTGTTGGAAGGACTAAATAATATAATTAATGTGAAGGGCTTAACATCATGCCTAACATAAATTTGACAGATCACTGTATTAGAAATGTTGACAGAAAATTAAATTATCTTTTAATCTGTGTTCTCTTGGTTATAGATTCATTTGTTAAAAAAAAAATGATGCAAAAATGTTTGAAAACTATTTATTTAGCAATATGACAGGAGGTGGAGCCAAGATGGTAGAGAAAAGGCCAGGATTCACATGAGTGAGTCCCTCTCTAAATACTTTTAAATAATACCTCAAAACAAATTCTAGAGCAGCAGAACCCACGAAAGGAAGAAGCGAAAAAATTTTCCAGCCCAAGAAAACTTAGAAAGTTGTGATATCTGTTGTATCAGGGACAGAGTGGAGCTCAGACCAATTCAGACCAGTTCAAGCCAGTCCAGCACAGATCAGGTCCTAGCAAACTAAGAGCAGGCCTTGGGGGTAACTGAATCAGTTGTGGCAGTTGTGATTTCCAGACCTCTCAACCACAGATGGTAAAAGAATCAATCAGTCAGAAGAAGATTTCAGGAGTCACTTTGTTGGCACTGGGGACAGGACTTTGTTGTACTGCCCATATTTGGATTTGAGTCACAATCCTGCGTCTCAATCCCAGGGCAAAGAGGAGTCACAGAGGAAGAGGGATCCTCTTCACAGTTTCAGGGTGGAAAAGAGTGCTTGTAGTCCTACACAGACCAGTACACAGTACAGGAGTTTATTAAACACTCCTCTCCCTAACTCATACCACTTGGAGGAACCGAAAACTTACAGGTCTCCAGAATTACCTCTGAAAATAGCTGCACAAAAAACTTGAAGTTTGTGCCAGTGCCTCCTCTATTCTGGAAGCACACTCCCACTTGAGTGTAGAGTTAAAAGTTAATAAATAGGCCAGAAAATGAGCAAACAGCAGAAAAAGATCTTGAGTATAGAAAGTCACTATAATGACAGGGAGGATCAAAAAATAAACTCAGAAAAAACTTCTTTAAGAATAAGTCATACCCTTCAATTGGGGAATGACTGAACAAGTTGTGCTATATGGAATATGGATGGAATATGATAGTGCTTTATAAAATGACAAGCAGTATATAGTTTCAGAATAATCTGGGAAGTCTTGTACGAACTGATGTAAAGTGAAGTAAGCAGAACCAGGAGAACATGGTACACCAAGAACAATATTGTAGCAATGAAAAACTGTGAAAGATTTAGCCACTCTGATGACAACAATGATCCAAGACAATTCCAAAGATTCCATCATGAAAAATGCTCCAGAGAGAAAACTAATGAATTCTAAGGGCAAGTTGAAGCACACTTTTTTTCATTTTCTTTATTTTTCCTGATATGGGGGAGGGAGGGAGAGGCAAGTGCTTGCAACACAGCTAGTATGGAAATACATGATATCATATTGTTTGCCTTCCCAAGAAGTGGGGGAGGGACAGGAGAAAGGGAAAGAATCTGAAACCCAATTTTTTTTAAAAAATGAATGTTAAAATCTTTTAAAATGTAAGTGGAAAATATTTAATGAAATAAATGAAAAAATATATTTTAAAAAGAACAAGTCATTCCAAAAAAGGAAAGAAACAAACAGAATTAAAATAATGAAAAAATAGAAGTAAATGTGAAATATTTCATTGGAAAAACAACTGACCTGAAAAATAGATCCAAGAGAGATAATTTGAGAATTTGTGGACTAACTGAAAGCCATACTCAAAAAAAAAAAAAAAAAAAGAACCTAGATATCATCTGAAATTATTGAGGAAAACTGTCCTGGTATTCAAGAACCAAATGGTAACATAGAAATTGAAAGAATGCACTGATCACCTCCTGAGAGAGATCCCAAAAATGAAAACTCCCCAAGAATATTAATAGTCAAACTCCAGAACTCTCAGGTTGTGAAGATATTGCAAGTACCCAAAAAGAAACAATTCAAATATCATGGAGCTATAGTCAGGATAACACAAGATTTAGCAGTTTCAATAGTAAGTGAACAGAGGAACTGGAATATGATAGTCTAGAGTGCAAAGGAGCTAGAAATACAACCAAGAATTACCCAGCAAAATTGATCAAGGGAAAGAATAGACATTCAATGAAATAGAGGACTTTCACACATTCTTGATGTAAAGACCAGAGCTGAAGAAAAAAATTGATTTTCAAGTACAAGAGTAAAAAGAAACATAAAAAGGTAAACAGGAAAGAGAAATCATAAAAGATTCAGTAAGATTAAACTGTTTGTTTTCCTACATGGAAAATGATAGCTGTAATTCTTAAAAAACAATTTTCTCATTATCAGGGCAGTTAGGAGGAGTATACATAGACAGAGGGCACAGGTGTGTGTGTTGAATAGGATGGGATGATCATCTAAAAGAAAACAATCAAGCGGTATGAAAGAACTGGAAAGGGATATGTTGAATGGGATAAATTACTGAAATAAAAAGATCCCAAAAAAGATTTTACAATGGAGAAGAAGATGGGGAAAAGTGGGGGTAGGATGGGGTAGAGGAGAAGCACCTGAACCTTACTCATTGGAATTGCCTAAAATTGGAAATGATACACACTCAGCTGGGTGTAGAAATCTATTTTGCCTTACAGAGAAGTAGGAAGGGAAAGGGACAAGAAGAAAAGGGGCAACTGATGGAAGAGAGGGCAGATTGGGACAGGTAAAAATCAGAAGCAAAACACTTTTGATAAGGAACAGGGTGAAAAGAAAAGAGAGTAGGATAAATGGGTGAAAATAAGATGGAGAAAAATACATAGTAATCATTACTGTGAAAAAAACTTACAGCAAGTTTTTCTGATGAAGATTTCATTTCCCAAATAAATAGAAAACTGAGTCAGAGCTGTAGAAATAAGTCAATCCTCAATTGATAAATGCCCAAGGGATATGAACAGACAGTTTTCAGACAAAATAACCAAAGCTATCTATAGTAATGTGAAAAAATGCTCTAAATCATTATTGTTTAGAGAGTGTAAATTAAAAACAACTATAGATACAACCACACCCCCATCAGACTGGCTAATATGATAGAAAAGGAAAATGACAAATGGTAAAGGGGATATGGGAGAATTAAAACATTAATGGACCATTAGTAAAGCTGTGTACTGCTTCGACTAGTCTGCAGATCAATTTGGAACTATGCCCAAAGGACTATAAAACCCTTTGCATATCCCTAGCAATACCACTACTAGGTCTGTATTCCAAAGAGATAAAAAAAGGTAAAAAGACCTATTTATACAAAAATATTCATAGCAATTCTTTCAATGATGGCAAAGATTTGGAAGTTGAGGAGATGTCCATCAATTGCAGAGTGGCTGAACAAATTGTTGCATATAATTGTGATGGAACACTATTGTGATATGAGAAATGAGCAGAAGTCTCTCAAAAAAGAACCTGTAAACACTTACATGAACTGATGCAAAGTGAAATGTGCAGAACCAGAAGAACATTGTAGTATGGTATGATTATCTACTATACATAACTCAGCTGTTCTTAGCAATATGGTTATTCATAAAAATTGTTTAAGATTTAAGATGAAAATGCTATCCCTTTCCAAAGTAAGAACTGGTGGATCCTGAATGCAGATAAAAAATACTTTTTCTTTACTTTCTTTATTTTTCTTGCCTTGTTTTGTCTGTTTTATTTCACAATATTATTTACATGGAAATGTATTTTGCATGACTACACACGTATAACCTTTGTTGAATTGCTTGCCTTCTCAAAGGAGTAAAGGAGGAAGGGGGAGAGAGAATTTGTAACTCAAAATTTGAAAAAAAAAATGTTTACATGTAATTGCGGGTGAAAGGGGAGAGCTGCTAGATGTAGGACCGATTCTTGCCCTAGTACACAGCCAGACTTTCATTCGTTCATTGCCTGGAAGACCCTGCTGGCCAAACACCTTCTCTTGTGTCCTCAGACTTCTTTGCCTGTCTTTCTATGCTGACTTGGCCAAGGGAAAAAAATTGACCCATTAATTTTTTTCTTAGGTATCTTCGATATCAAGACTCAGTCTTGTGCATATTGTAGGTTGTAGAGTGCCTATGAGAAGGAGCTGGGCTATATTGCTTTCTTCTATTTAATTCACCATTTTGTCTGATCTCTTCTCAAGGTATTTAATGAAGAGGAAGAGTAGAAATAAATGGTGATAACACCAGGGAAGGTAAAAACAAGTGAGAGGTTGTTGCTGGTTTTTGGTTTTTTTGGTTTTGTTTTTTTTTTTTACGGGAGAGACATGAATGCTTTTGTAGTAAGCAAGGAAGGACCTGATAGGGAGAAATTGAAAATAAAAGAATTGTGATAATAGAGACAGCAATTTGTTGGAGGAGATCAAATGTGTTGAAATCAAATGTGAGTATAGGAAAGTGTGTCTTGGCAAAGAGAAGACCATCTCTGCATGTGACACAAAAATGAAAAAGGAGTCTATGGAGGAAGATAGTTGAGTGCCATGAGATGAGGAGGAAGGGAAAAGAGAGTATTCTCAGCAAATTGCCTCAATTTATTAAGTAAAGTATTAAGTGAGGAACTCAGCTGAGAGGGTCAGAAGAGGAATTGGCTTGAAGAGATGAAAAGGTTTGAGATTGCCATCATGCTGAGTGGTGCGATGAATCATTTACAGAGGTGTAAAAGTATTACCTGTTGCAGTAATGGTCCAGTTGAGATGATACAACATAAATGTATAGTAAATCCATTCAGTATGGTTTTGTGATTTTTCTCTAGCACTATTCAGCAGAATGTGGATAAGAATAAAGGTGGTAATCCAAGGTTGGCCTTTGGCCAGACATGACTAACAATTGAATAAGGGAATAAGGAAATCAAGTTGGAAAATAGCATAGAGTTGAACTGGTTCACCCAGGTTTTGAGATAGAAAAGGAGGAGATTGTAACCAGTTCAAGAATGATAGTCTGGGAAAGAACTGGAATAAAGATATTAAAGGTCATGGTAAGGACAAAGAACAGGGTTAAGTATTATAAGCCTTGCAGAGAGAAACAATTATTTTTAAAATCATCAGATAAAGAAATTTCAGAGTTCATAAAAATTGAACTCTGCTGGGGGTGATTGTAATTTCAAAAGTATGACAATCTCTGTCACTGAGGTGCAGTGGAAATGATCAAGGAAATAATAGGAGGAATTGGATAGTTAGGGCATTTGAATGAACCTCAATAAGTATACTGAAATCCCCTAAAATGAGGGCAAGAGTTTGAGTAGAGACAAAAACTAAGCCAGGTAGCAAGCAAATTAGGAGACAGAAGGAAGATTTCCTGAGAGATAACAGATAATGGTTGCTAGGATCTTTATTGACTTATGTATTTGGCCAATATAAACTTTGAAGGAGAAGAGTTGATGAGGGAGTCTATTAATGTCAATGGGGAGCAAAAGGCATTTAACCCTGCCACCAACCATGATTAGAGATTCAGGGGTTAGAAGCAAAACTGTAGACAGTGACAGAAATAGTGGCCCAGAGTGCAGTGTCATCAAGAAGAAACCAGGGCTCAGTGGGTGCCACAAGATGAAAAGAATGAGAAATGAAAAAGTTTAAGATGAAGACAGGTGTGTTCATTATGGAGCAAACATACCAGAGAGCACAGATGAGTACATCTGGAGTGGGACTTTGGGAGGGATGAGAGTAAGGGAGCAAACAGCTGCATATAGAGAATGAGGTTTGCTGGGAGAGACATGGGATAATGGTACCCTCTCCCAAGGGCTATTGTGAGGACCAAATGAGATAATATTTGTAAAAAAAAAAACTTTGCATAGTATTGGCTATATAATAAATGCTATATAAGTGCTAATTGTTGTTATGATCATCATGATTGGTGAGAAGACTTCTCAAGATCCTCCCTTGAAGTCCAATTTTATAGAAGGTGGAGATGTTCCATCCTGTGAGGTTCAGGAGGCCCAATTCAAGAAGGAACAAATGAAGGTATGGCTTGGGAAGTAATGGTAATTTAAATGGGAAGATCTTGCTCATTCATTAATAGGCCCATGTGAGCTGCTTCAATCACCTGGAAGCCTAAGTCACCTGTGATGGGAGGAGCTTGCTGAACGGGTGAAACAGGAAGGGTAGAACAGAATTGGGAGGAAGTTAGTGAGGGTGTTTGGGGTGGAAAAGAGAGGTAGGTAGGAACAGCAAGGCTCGTGAGTATTTGCTTGTGGGAAGGCCCCAGAAGGAGTGAAGAAGACTTGGGAATGCCTTTGTCCCCAGCATGCTAATGTGTATTAACTTCTTGGCTACTATGACAGATTTGGCTTTCTGGTATTGGGATTTAGCTTTCTGGTGTCTGAATAAATGTTTTTCTTCTACCTTCTGTTTGGAAAGATACTTTTATACTTTGAGATTCACAACTATGCTAGCATATTCATAGCTGTCCTCAGTGCTATGAATATTGCCTGGGTGACATATAGGATAATCTAATCAAATGGTAGGAGGTTGAAGGGTGAGGTAGATCTTATGGTTTAGGAGATGGAGAGAAGGGGAATAGAGAGCTCTAGAGAAGGAACTGGGGTGAATATAAAGACCACTGGGATCCAGAGTTCACAGGAAAGGTACTAGGGCAAAGACAAAGGCTGGAGGCTGGTGGCCAGGATCCAAAGATGAGGTAGGTCACTAGGAAGGTCCTGGAGAGAAGACAAGGACCAGAAGCAGGGCTGATAATGCCACATCAATCTATCAACAAGCAATTAGGAAGAGTCTGTTATGTTCCAGATACTGCTCTAGGCACAAGGAACATAAAAGCACCAAATGAAAGGATCTTTGCTTTAAAAAAACTTTTACTCTATAGGGAGAGACGACATATACATATATATATACACATATATTTTATTCATTTGATGTTATATGTGACATATATAATATATAGTATAATGTGTATATATAATCATATATAATATGCATCTTAATAAACCAATATATAGACTCCTATATTGTATATTACATTTTATATATATATATATACATATATATATATATAAATGAAAAATAAAAACAAGATTATTAGGAAAGGAAGGCATTAGCAGTTGAGATGATAGGGAATAGATTCATACAAGATAATACTTGAGTTAAGTCCAAAAGGAAGCAAAGGATCCTCAAAGGTAGAGGTAAGGAGAGAAGGAATTCCATGAAGGCAAGGTTCTCAACTGAGAGTGAGGATAGAAGAGAGCTATGAGAGAAGTGAAAAATGGTTTAGAACAACTTCTGCAGAGAGAGAAGTAAAAGGATTGTCCTGCCAGGTTAAATAGATTTGTGGTGGACTCAGTCAGCATAGCTGCATGCAATTTCCAGTTTTCTTCAGCAACACTACTAAGAATGGAGAAGCTGCCTGGTGGGAGGGTCAGGGTTTGGCAAGACACGAGTGGTGACGGAACAAAGAGGGAAGGCATTGAAGAGTAGGGGGCAATGTAGAATTGTGAATCATGACCACACCATGTTTGGCAAGTATCATAGAACAACATGTCCTCAGAAGAATTAAAATCATGACTGTCCCAAAGGACAATGGAAAGATCCATGGCAGATCTAGGCAAACTGTTGTATCTTACCATTGATGACTTCCTTATAAGACTTGTCCTAAAAAATGATATGAAAGATATAACCATTAAGGGTATTTTCTATGCATGCAATAAGAATGAGAAACAAGACAAACAGTCTAAAGGCACACTGGTGTCCCCAAGTTACCGAAACAGTAAGAGGAAGGCCTCCAGCTTCTTCAATATGCCTTCTATAGAGAATATATGGAAAGAAAAATGGACTAGAATCTTGCAGGAAGAGAAGGCATGCATTGCGACCTTCATTGGTACCCACAGTAAGGCAGTGAAGAGTCCACCAAAGTACTGACTTCCACTCACAAGGATAAGTAATAAAGGAAATTTATTATCTGCTTATTGAAGAACTACTTTGTGCAAGACACTGTGCCAATCACTAAGACAGATACAAAGATAAATAAGATGAAGTCATTACCCTCAAGGACCTTAGAGTCTAAAAGAAGATATGTTACATACCAAAATAGATAACCAACTTCAATACGGGAAGTGCAGAAGAGAAATGCAAGTTGTTATGAGTTCAGTAAGAGAGATATCAATTGGACTCTATGGAAATGATTTGCCACAGCCAAGAGATTTCCTATGTGCTTCCTATGAGAGCAGAAACTAATCCCTTCATTTGATCAATCCAAGTGGAGAGGTTGAAACAAGCAAGAAGGTACACCTGACTGAGAGACAGATACTCATATCTGAAAAGGAAATGTCTCCCATTGCAAATACATCACATATCCACACACAGCCTCTTTTCAGATCTTGAAAAAAGGAAAGCTCTAGAAGAAATGATACAAAAACTTTATCATATATATATGAACCTTACTTTAAGAAACTCATATTTTATTTTTAACAAATCTTGAGTGGGGGAGGCAGAGAAGGGTAGGTGTGGGAACACTGGTCAGAGCCTCTGAGGAACTGCAGATAATGGAACCCTTTTCCATAGTGGACTGAAGGCTAAGGGGAGAGTAGCCAAATACACAGTACAGAACAACTTCATGGAGAGTAAAAGTAAATCAGATAAGTCAGAAAGTAATTAGATAGATAGATACATGGACAGACGGACAGACAGACAGACAGATGGATAGACGGATGGATAGATAGATGATAGATAGATAGATAGATAGATTATTGGGCAGAGAAGTAGAAAGGGGGATAAGGTATTAATTAAGTGCTTATTATGTTACAGGCACTGTGCTAAGCTCTCAGGATACAAATATAAGCAAACAAGACAGCCCTTACCCTCAAGAAACTTACATACAATACATAAAAAGGAGCTGGAAGTGAGTAGTGGCTACTCAGAGAAGAAGTCCAGAGAGGGAGTCAAGTCCAGAGCAAAGTGAGAGTGGCTGCTGGGGCCCCTAATGAAATGATGGTCCAGACTAAAGAATTACCAATCAGGAGAACAGGTCTCAGGGAGGAAGCATTTCCAGAATCACAAAATGTGAGAGCAAGAGAAAGAACTTAATCTAAGAATTTAATCTACCTTACTTATTTGACCGATGAAGAAAACCTCAAAGACGTGAAGTGACTTTCCCAAAGTCATATAGCCAATTAATGACCACATCAGGTTCAAGAACCCGACCATCATGACCCCATGTTCTTTCCTGTACAAAACATTGCTTCTTGTTTTACAAAAGAGACCATCGTAGAGCTCCTCCAAATAGTGATCTTACGCTATGCATTTAACATAGGATCTGATCTGTGCACCACTGGAAACAATCTACTTGTACCATAAGCAGTCAAGTACCATGCCTTGCCAGAAATACATGGAATTGTCATTTGATTTAGTCTTTGTCCCTGTCATGTTATCACATCTTATCAGTTGGCAATAATGAGCCATAGCCCTGGCGATGAATATCTTGCTCACAAGCTTGTCTCTTTTGTTTCAGCAAGGAAGCTTACTCAAGGAGGACTAATGAAAATTATAGCTATTTATCCACCAAAGCTGTGAAATCATACATTATGGCTCCCAAAGTCCCGGGTTACTGTACTGTGACAAATAGAATTGTTTCCTAAGTATCCTGGAGTGAGAGCAGGAATGCAAAAGGAAACTCATAGAAGAGATTTTTTTTTTTCTCCCCACTACTTGGTTGCCAAGAGAATGAACTATGAATACAGTTGGGTGTATTTTTTTAAGTATCAATCAGGGTCTTGTTAAGACCTATAGAGAAGGAATTGTGTTACTTCTGCATCACAGACCCCAAAATGAATAAGTGGTTCCAAAATAAATAGAATGCAAAAGAGAGGTTGAAAAAGAACGATCAAGGATTTCTCCCAAATCTTTCCCCAGACTGACATCTTTTCTTCTCTCTTCCAGGACTCATCCCTTTCTCCCCAAACACTTCCCCCACTCTCCAGTTCCCTCTTCCAGACAACCTTACCTGACTGCAACAGACCTACTTTTCCCATTCCCCTCCATTCTTTCCCTGGCACCTGGCACTGAAGATCAGATCTCAATGCAACAGGGCAACATGATGCATCTTTCTATAAGCTGTCAAATAGCAGGGATCTGGCCTAAGACTTGACATACAGCTGCTTTTGTTTGTTTGTTTTGTCTTATTATTGTGGAAGGAAGAGCAAATTCTTTTTTAAAGAGAACCAAAGGGAAAAAAGTTCAAGCATTGTCCCCAAATCAAAGACTAAACAATAGTCCAACAGCCCACATTTCTAGAGTTGCCTCTACTGATAAATGCCAGCTACTACAGAATTGGTTTTCACAGGCTTTCCTTTGTTCTTTGTCCTTTACTTGTGACTGTGACCTGCTTTGGGACATCTTTTCTCCTCTTGGACCTTTTGCCTGTACTTTAGTTCTGTGTTTCCATCTGCCTGTGGAATATCTTCATTTGTAAGCTGCTTTGTCTTCTCATGCTCAATAAGTTCCAAGCTGGACTCAAAACCTGACTCAATTTCCCCTATTTATAATAATAGTTACTCTATTTCCTACAGAAATCCCATGTTGTAACTGGATCAAACGTTGTCATCTCCTGCACAGTTTAGTGACTTGCCTAAGATCACAGAGTCAAGGAGCAAGAAATCAGTCACTAGATAAAAACTGCATCATATTTGGAATTGAGAAGAAAGTATAACATGGTCCATTGAGTTTGGGGTAAGGCATAATTATTAAAACTAGATAAAAGAGAAAGTCGTGGGGGTCATAATCAATATTCAAATGATTGCTTCAGAAGAAAAAGGAGGGGAAGAAAGGTAGTTCTTCAGATTCAAACATTTATTCAGGTAAGGACAGCAATCAAGAATTTGGTAAATGGCATTTATGAAACTAATTAGAATTCAAAAGAAAAGCTCAGATCTTTTAAGCTGTGTACACTGTGTACACTACAGTTCGGGTGCAGTGCTAACAGGACTCGATATTTAGTAATGGATAGAAAGAGAAGCAGCAACACGTAGTTTTATAGTACTTTGTGGTCTATTATCTTTTTTGATCCTGACAATAGTCCTATGAGGAAATAAAACATTCATTATTATTTTAGACCTATTTATTGATTTAAAAATGAAACAAAAAAAGCCCTAGCCCCCTGTAAAATCGAATAGCTAGTAAGTGGAAGAAGGCCTGGGACTCCAATCCAGGCTGACTAGAAGTTCAGTTTTCTATTTGAATTCTCTTGATGTGACTCATTTGTTTAAGATGTAGTGCTAAGGGGGAGGGAAACAGGGCACAAAAATATTGAAGAAACAGTCTCTGCCCTCTAGGAGGTTACAATCTAGCAAAGGAAATAAGAAATTTACACAATAAAAGGCAGCATATGATAATTGACACATGACTGAAATCATAGGAAGGAGAAACTTCTTACATCTGAATGGAAGTGGCAGCAAAGTGCCAGTCTTGGTGTCAGGAAGACCTGAGTTCAAATCCAGCCTCAGACACTAGCTGTGTGACCCTGAACAAGTCACTTAGCCCTGTTTGCCTCAGTTTCTTCATCTGTAAAATGAATTGGAGAAGGAAAGGGCACACCATTCCAGTATCTTTACCAAGAAAACCCCCAAATGGGCTCACAAAGAGTTGGACATAACTGAACAACAATAGAGCTGGACCTTGAAAAATTAGTGGTGTTTAATTAATGGAGATTGGGGAGGGTCACAAAGCCCTGGCATGAGATGAGGAGGTAAAGAGAGAATGTTTTATAAGCTTTTCAAAGCTTTGCTACATTATTCAATTGTTCTCTCTGGCTAGTTGAAAAAATTAGTCATGACACCCTCACATGTGTTGGGATAGATACTGTGGTTAAATGAACATCAAACCAGCCAGAGCGCAATGGAACATAAGTCTAGTATTGTTTTAGAAGCTCTTCATTGGAATTTCAGCTGTGACTTTATGATTCACATTTTTAAAATAATATTTTCTTTTGCCCTGATTACATATAAAAACAATTTTTAGTCATTCCCCAATTGATAGGCATCCCCTCAGTTTCCAAGTGTTAGCCACCACAAAAAAGAGCTGCTATAATTATTTTTTGTACCAATAGATTCTTTTTTCTTTTTCAAATAATCTCTTTGGGATACAGACCTAGAAGTGATATTGCTGGATCAAAGGGTATGCACAGTTTTATAGCCCTTTGGGCACAATTCCAAATTGCTCTCCACAATGGTTGGATCAGTTCACAACTATATCAACAGTTGAACTTCCATATTCTAAATACTTTTGAGTAAATTGTTCCACAGGAAATACACCCGTAAAGGAAGGTGTTCAGAGAACCCAGTTCAAAAGAAAGCAGGTATCCTTCCCTATAAGTAAATATGACTTCATTCCCTTTCTTTCTGATAAATGAGTTGAACATGATACTGGGTACTTTTCAGGAAAGGATGAAAGTGGGAAGAGGGAAAAAGAAAGCTGAGTTAGGAATGCAAGGGAGACAAATCACAAATATAACAGTGCTTTATAGTTTCTTTTTCTTTTAAAAATGTATAGATATATTTTGCTTGTATGCCACCTTCATTTCCAAATATAGCTCTCTTCTCTCCCTCTTCTAGTAAGTCATTCCATAAAACAACAAAAATAATTAAAAGAGGAAAAAAATTTACCAAAACAAAACAACCCATAAACCACATCTGACAGTATAAACAGTGGTCCATGACCATAATATCTATATCATCCTTTTCAAAAAAAAGAGAAATGCATTCTCATATTTCATATCTCTTCTTTAGTGCCAAGTTTGGTTATTATAATTATATATTATTCAAGGTTGCTTTAAAAATTTTCATTGAAAGTATTGTAATTGTGTACATCGTTTAGCTGGTTTTACTTATTGCACTTTGTATCAGTTCATGTAAGTTCTTGGCATGCTTTTTCTGTATTTGCTCTGGGCACACTCCCCCAACATGTACTCAAATCACAAGTTGGCATCCCCCAAGAAACACTGACTACTACTGTCTCTCAGCGTTCTGGGAAAAGTCCTGAGGAAATGTGCTTTTTCACTGTCATCTTTGTACTGTCATTTACCAGTGTACTTCCCTCCTAGCAATCAACCAGTTGCCTCAATTAGCTTTTAGAAAAAGTATTTTCTAAAATAAAATATTAAGTGCAATTGGTATAGTCCTATATATTTAAAGTCTCAAGAAACAGTGAATTAAACTCAAAGTACAATGGTAATGAAGTACATGTATGGAATGTACACATGCAAATGAGTAACTCACAACTCCTGGCATTTTATGTCCTGGAAGTCCTTTCTTGAATTCAGAGGCGACATTCTTCTTCTCTGGCAGAAAGGGTAGTATTCCTTTCACTTTCAGATGACTATCTTTCCATATCTCTTCCAAGTGTTTCCATTGCCATTAGCCATTATCATTCTGGTGATCACAATATTCAGTATCAACCACCAATGGGCACATCTAGATCCTCCTAACTCATAAGGTCAATGCCTGTAGCTATCCACCTCAAAAGTCCTGATCAGCCACCTACTTAGAGAAGCAAACACAAAAAAATACAGAGTTGATCATGCTCTTACTGCTGCCTTGGCCAGGTGGGAGATGTCACCCTTCCCCCGATCCAGTTATCAAAGGCAACTCAAAGTAGTTCTGCCTCCTTCAGGGGACAAAGTGAAGAGGATAATGCAAAGGTAACTTGCCCCCTTTGTATGCTCACTAAATTCTAGCTAAGCAATCCCTGAGTTATTAGTTCTATCTCTACAGCCAATCAGAAAACCTTTGATCTGTACACAGTATAAGCCTCTTAGTCATAAATGACCAGAATTGAATTTCCAAAAGTCCACTAGGAACAGGGAATGTCTGTGTGTTATTCCATGAATAACTCCCTTCTCTTGGAGGGCAAATCAGAACAGACTGCCTCAATTATATTCAGTCATCATTTCTTAGGGCATAGTAATAGTCCCTCTCATTCATGTACCACAACTTGTTTACCTATTCTCTAACAAAAAGGCATTTATTTTGTCCCCAATTCTTTGCCACAAAAAAAACATTCTTGTTTTAAATTTATATTTATATTAAGAAATTTGTCCAAAGATATATATATATATATATATATATATATATATATATATATATATATATATATATATATATATATCTTAGATGGAGCAGAAAGAGAATTTAAACCCAGAGGTTTCTGTCTTTCATCTTCTCATCCATTGTTCTTCATGCCTTAGTTCCTTCATCTATAAAATAGAAATAATACCATCTATATTACATGACTGTTATAAAGTTGACACTTTGAATATTCTGAAGCCTTCTATAAATATGAACTAATACCATTCAATCATACCTGCTCTTTCTTTTTCCTTCTTTTTTTCTTTCTGTCTGATTTCCTTCCTACTTTCTTTCCTTCCTTCCTTTCTTTATTTGATTCTTTTGCTGAGGTATGTTCCTGGACCCAATATGCAGGAAGCAACTCTGAAAGAAAGGAGGAAATCTTCTCTTTAAAATTCAACTTTCTTTACTATTTTCTTTTGCATTGTTTTATACTGTGAATGTTTCCACTTACATCTGCTTTCCAAAATGCACATTAGCCATCTTCAGAATCAATTTAATACATTATTGAAAGACTTCCTGATCATCAAAAGTCATGAATATGTAGTAAACTCATACTTCCTCTATCCTCTGAAGTCAGCTGTCAGCTTAGCTGTGCTAGAGCCAGCCTGCTAACAGTACCATGTTCAAAACTCTGCCAGTTCATAAGTATAAGGAATCCTCAGTGGATTCAGGACAAACATCATGGGAGAGCTGGGGTGATTAAAAACACAATGATACACAAACTGAATCCTGATACTTCCCCCAAGATTGGTGGCTGTGCTAAAAACCATTTTGAAATAAGTCTGGGGGAAAGGGAGCAAATTTATGAAATGGATAAAACCCCAGAACGACAAGCAAAGGAATTATTAACCTGCCTGAGGGCAGTACTGTCAGGCCTTTATAAGAAACAGCCTCATATTCCAGCAATGAAAACAGGTGAGAGCAAATTTAGTGTTAGCTAAGAAATTGAGCTTCAACTCTTCTTTATGGAATGGAACTATTCTTGCTTTTTGTTTCTCCTTCCCTCTTTCTGCTCCTCAATCCCTTCATCCTCCAAAGGCCAGGTCAAAATCAACTTCATTTAGGAAATCTGCTTTGTCTGCCCTAATCTACCCTCCCTCCCTTCTTAATCTATACCAGGGGTGGACATAGATTACCCAACTGAAGTTTGGATTCAGTCAAAGGGCCTCCCTTGAGGACCTAGAGAGCCACATGTGGCCTCGAAGTCACAGGTTCCCCACCCCTGATCTGTATGACATAAAACAATATTTTCTAACTGTTCCATTCTCATTACACTTATCTTACCAACTGTAAGCTCATTCTTCATCTCTGCCCCAACCAAAATCAATGTCCTTCAAATTATAAGATTTCAAAGTTGGATTTTAAAAATCATGTAACCCAACTGCTACCCAAAACATCAATTTCTTCTGCAAAATCCTCAGCCAAAAGATAAATAAGGACCATAATAAGAATTAAGTGATTCATTGATTGTCTTATCTGATGGATATTCATTTGATGATTGCATGGCAATTGGAAGGAATCCTAAGAATTTAGAACTGGAAAGGACCCTAGAGATTATTTAGTCTAAGTGAAGCCCAAAGCCATGAAATGAATTGACCGAGGTAGTAAGTGGCAGCTGGAAATCAAATGTGATTCGAACAATCAAACAACGAACTACTAGGGGCCCCACACTGTTAGAGCCTGGGGGTGCAAAGACAAAAACTGAGATGCTCCTGACCTCGGGAAGCACATAAAGTCTATTAGGGAAATAACATGTACGCATGTAAGGAAATAAAAAGTACACACAAAGTAAATACAAGATAATTTGGGGGGGGAAAGTGGAAGAATCTGAGGGGATCCAGAAAGACCTCATATAGGAGATGGTGCCTAAGCTAAGCCTTAAAGGAAGCCAGACATTCTACAAGCAGAGGCAGAGAAAAATTAAATTTTTCACACGGAAGACAGCCCATTGTGCAAAGACATAAAGATGGAAGGCGAAACATAACAAAGAGCAAAGAGACCAATTACTCTAGATTGTTGAATTCATAAAGTGGGATAAGATGTAATTAGTCTGAAAAGGAGGCTAAAGTCAAGTGGGGAATGTCTCTAAATGCCCGTTAGAGGTTAAAAACCAAGATGGTAGAGTAGCAGGAAGAAATACATCCGAGCTCTACGACTTTCAACACCTCCAAACAAATCGAAGAGTTTGTATTTGATCCCAGAAGCAAATGGAAGTCACTAGAGCTTCTTGCAGGAGAGTAGCATAGTAAGACTTGTGCTTTAGGGATGCCTCTTTAGAAGCTGTGTAGTACATGGATTAAAAAAGGAAGAAACTGGAGGCAGAAAAATGATTAGGAAGCTATTGCAATGTAGTCCAGGGGATAAGTGATAAGCACCCTAACTACAGTACTTTCCTGTGAGCAGAAAGCAGATGAATCCGATACAATACAATCTAATAAACATTTATCAAGTGTCAACAAGTGCGAGGCACTGTACTAAGTGCCAGGGATAAAATTAATAATAAAAAAATTGTCCCTGTCCTCAATGAGATTACAGTCTAAAGAGGGAGACAGCAAACAAAGACAAGAAAAGCAAGAGGTAGAGAGGAACAGAGTAGAGGACAATATACCAGGGGTTACCCTGGTGCAGGGGTATCTCATTCCATGGAGTTGAAACCAGGCAGAGTAGCAGATGCAAGGTAGAGTGACATGAGAGTCCAGTTTCTGTATTCTATAAAGGAAAACTCTTAGGAGCCTAGCTGAACTGGGCTAGTCTGCTCAAAAGATGCTATAGGAAATAAATACATAGCATTCCTAGCATTCAGTGATACCTCCACTGAAAAAGAAACATGATAGAGGAGGAATATACACTTTAGCAGTAAGTTCAAGTTAGGATCAAAACTATATACATCTATATACATATATATATATATATATATATACATATATATATATACACATTTTTAAAGCACTAGAACCAACTAATACCAGAATATTACAGCAGTTCACATACTGACCCTGATTCAAATATATTTTATTCAATTCATCTCTCTTAACTGCCAATATCTCCCTATAAGCCATGAGGAAACCAGGAATTGTGTTGAGTGTAGGACCTTTTATCCATGAAATAGACAAACAACCTTAGGGGGGACTAATCTGAGTTTATAGGAGGTAGACCTAAGGAAATTCAGGGTAGCAGAGAAATAACACAAGCACCAGAGTCAGGAAACCTGGGTTCAATTTTTAATTGTGATATTGATTTTCTATACATCCATTGGCAGATGATTGCCATCACTTCTCTGATCATCAGTTTTCCTAGCTGTAAAATAGGAATTATTATATCTACACTTTCTACCTTATAGAAATTCTGTGGGGGGAATAAAACTTAAAAACCTACAAGTACCATATGTGCTTTAATATTAATTTATTTGTTTATTTTTAGATTATATGTATTTAAATATACATTTAAATCTATAAAATAGATTCATATTATAGGAGAGGCAAACAGGGGTCAATAATATATTTTTCAGCAAGGGAATGATGTGAAAAAAATAGTTACCTATGAAAGACGAGAGAATCATAGATTTAGAAATAGAGGGACCTTAATCCCTCATGAGACAAATGAGGAAAATAAGGCCCAGAAAGTTTAATGACTTGACTACGGTCTCTCATGTAGAAAGAGTTTGAAAGAGGATTCAAACACAGGTCTACCCAACTCCAAATTAAATGCTCCAACCACTGTACTATACCATGCCATCTCTCAAGAAGATGAGAGAGATAAAAGGCAGAGACCAGCCAGTAGCCCGCTGTAGCCATCTTAGTGTTAGGTGATGAGACCCTGCACTAGAGTGATGGTAATGCAGATGGAAAAGAAAGAGTATATCCAAGATATGTTGCAGAAAAAGTATAGGCAAGATCTGGAAAGAAAATTAGGTGAAAATCACACTACATTAATATATGTAAGTCTCCCAAACTTTGGTTTGTGATGAAACAGACCCAATTCATACACAAAGTGGTATCTTTTTATAAGGGTGGTTTCAGAGGGACAGAACCACCATCCATGTTATAAGTTTGTTTATTATATCTAACTTTTGTATCATCAAAATGTTGTATCTTAGAAGATATTATTAGAGCTTTAAAATCTTATAAAAGTCCATGATTTGATTGTATCTCTAGCATTTTGCTTGGAACTACAAAAGAATAAGCAACATCATCTTCTATGTTTCATACTTTACATTTCAGATAAGTAAATATTGCTTGAAGAGGCATCATGAAGCCGTGTGTAGAGAAACACGCTTGGGGTCAAAAAAGAACCGCATTCAAGTCCTACCTCTGACCATTCCGGCTATGTGACTCTGGGCAAGTCACTGAACCTCTCAATTTGCTTCCCAAACAACGCTCTAAGACTAGAAATTGCAGACCAGTTGTCAGTCTCTATTGGTAGGGGAAATTCTTTTACAATAATGTTGTAAATTATAATAATGCTGTAAATTCTTTATAACAATTCACAGATCTAGAAGATAAAAATCTCCCTTTAATCCCAAAAGACAATGAAAGGATAGATAGCAGGAGTTAAAGAACCACCACACATTTCCAACAATGACTACCTCTGAGTTTAGTAGCTGTACGACCTTGGGCAAGTTCTGTCACATGTCTTTACATCAATACCCATATCATAATGTGAAGGGATTGTACTAGATAGACTTTGAATCTCCTTCATGTTACAGGTCAATGATCCTTCATCATATGAGAATTGCTTGAAGGAAGTGGATTTATGTGACCTGGAGAAGAGAAGATTCAGAAACTACTTCAAATATTAAAAGGTTGTTATGTGAAACAAGGATTGTTTCCTTCATTCTTTAGTGAAATGTCAGCACTTTGAAGTAAATGACTGTCTCACTTCAAACCTGGGCATACCACAAAGGCTGGCCCACAATCAGATCTTAAGAAAAGAAGAAAATACTGTTAGAAGAAGAAAATATTAATTCATTGTAAGGAAAAAAATCTCCTAACAACTTGTCCAAGTATGGAGTGGGCTGTGTTGGGATGAAGTTCATGCTGAAGCTGGACCACTGACTGAGGATATTATACAGAGCATTCCTATTCAGGGATTGGTTGGACTAGATTTCTTCAGAGTTCCTGGCTATTTTGGGCACCCTGCAACTTTATGATTCTTCAATTCTCTTAATTGTTGGGGTATGTCAGAAAAGGGACAATGACAAATTTTGTAGTGTCCTAAGTTCTAGTTATTTAAATAGTTTCTCCCATTAAAATATATAATCCCTGAGAACAAGGACTACTTATTTTTAACCTTTCATTATATCTCTAGTGCATAGCACAGTGCCTGGTACATGGAAGTCCCCTTAATAAATACGTGCTTATCAACTGATTAATTGTGACTTTGTAGACCTGGCTGGTCAAAATGAGATGAAATTCAGAAGTAAATGTTTATATTAGAGATATTGAACACTATCAACAGTGATCTAAAATACAGTGGAAGGGGCACCACTTATTCTGTCCCAAAGTTCACTTTTTATGGACTTTGATAAATCATTGTGTCCATACATAAATTGTTGCTTCTGTCTGAGAAAACAGTGATCTATCAACTTCAGATCATGAACATTATGCAAAACTTAGAAGCTCAGCAAATAATGTGCAGGTGAGCTCTCAGTTGTTGCAGCTCCTGAAAAACACTATGATATGTATCTTTGTCATATCCCTGTGATAAGAAATGACAAGGGAGGTTATGAAGTGCTGTCCATTTCTTTGCTTCTCTCACCCTGTTTCGTGACAGGAATTTTCAGTGATTAATATTATTTCAATGAACACCAAAAGAACTTCATGTGATTGGCTTGTCCCTAGCAGAGAGGGAGCCCATCATCATGCTTTCCTTCATTTGTAGTTCATTAACTCTCCACTTCCAAAATTCAGTTTTGCAATTACAGATGAAAAGAAAGGATGGAACAGAAAAGAAAGTTCTCTGTTTGTTCAGCTAATTGCGTGGCCTTTTTTCCATCAAAATCCAAAGTCATGCTGTTGCTGGGGAAATGTGAGTTTAAGTTTCATACAGGTGGCATTATTTTTAAATGTCAGATGTGTTTTTCGTTTGACTGCAAATGTCAGCACTATTTTGTTGGAAATTGCTCTGTGTATGTGTGTGTGTGTGTGTGTGTGTGTATATGTGTGTGTGTGTGTGTGTGTGTGTGTGTGTGTGTGTATGCTTTCTCTTCCACGCTGATGAATTCAGGCAGGCCTTCGATCTTGGCCTCCACCTGCAGACATTAATAACTTCACAGACTAAAACAGTATCATTTCTGGGCCAGGTACCATGAATAAATCACAGATGAAAAGGAGACTGGATGGGCAAAAACAGTTCTTTCCTCAGATGGGTGGGGTTGTGGAAAACCTGAAATCATTCTAGATCAAGACTGCCCTCCAGCTTCCCATAGTCTTACATCATAATAGCTTACACATAGTAGGAGCTTACTACATTTTTAAACTTAAATTATAGGTAATATTATGCTGTAAATATCCTCCATGGTGGTCAAAAATAGATTACACACAGACATAGAGAAGGAAAAAAACTTCTGTGGAATGATTTAAAGGGAACCGGAAAGGCTGCCTCTATCTATCCCACAAATATCTTCCTCAGTTTGCTGCTAGATACAATGTCTGAAACTCTACCACTAGCTTTCTATATGGAATGAATGAGAAAACATCTAGTGCTTATGTAATGGCAAGCACCTGGTAAACCCTGGAGATTCAAATACAAAAAGCAATGGTCCTTACTCTCAGGGAACTTACATCTTAGACTAGTGGAAGATGAGGAGGAGGAGGAGGAGATGTTGGTGATGAGGATGAGGATGAGGATGGTGGTGATGATAACTGCTATTTGTAAAGTGCTTTAAAACTTTAAAACGCACTTTACATATATTTTCTAACTTGATTGTCACAACAACCCTGTGAGGTAGACCCTATCATTGTCCCTATTCACCTGCTGGGCAGTGGTTACCAGAAGAGAATGTTTTGATCTGAGAAGTTACAAGAATGGTGGGAGGTCATGGTCAGAAAACGCTAACCTTAGAATAAGGAAACCTAGGTTCTAGTATCTGCTCAGGCTGTTCACTCGCTCACTGCTCATTTGACTCTGGGAAAGTTATTTTATCTTTCTCTTATAAATTTCTGAATCCTTTGGGTTAAGGAATTTTTCTCTACTAAAATGCAACATGACATGTTAGACAGAGTGCTAGATTTGGAATCAAAAAAAGTTTAAATTCAATCTCTTAACATTAGTTGCATTACTTTAGGAAAGCCATGTGATTTCTGTGTCTCAAGTATCTTCTCCATTGATAACAGTGATTGCTCACATTTATGTAGACTTAAGGGCAGCTAGTACACTGAACTTGAAATCAGGAAGATTCATCTTGCTGAATTCAAATCTGGCCTCACACATTTACTAGTTGTGTGACCCTGGGCAAGTCATTTGGCCCTGTTTGCCTCATCTGTAAAATGAGCTGGAGTAGGAAATGGCAAAGCACCCAATATCTTTGCCAAGAAAACGTCAAATAGGATCATGAAGAGTTGGACACAACTGAAAAACAGCAAGTGTAGACTATTAAAATTTGCACAGCACTTTTGTTTTTCACAATCTTCCCTGCTAGTTAGCATAGGCTCTAATTTTAAAATCACATAATCTATTTCACAGATGAGAAAACTGAGCTTCAGAGATTCTAAATGACTTGTTCAAGGCCAGAGTTAGTAAGTGGCAGAGTTAGATTCAAACAAAGGTCTTCTGATCCTAATCCCACTCCTTTTGAAACTACCATAATGCCTTCAATAGATGGTCTTCCTCTCTGCCTACAGGATCATCAGCACAGTCGGATGAGGGAATAAGGTAGAACTAGCCCCATGATTCTGCAGGTCATTTGGCCAACACTGGAATAATATGATTTTACTGAGATCCCAGGCTCAAAATTTCTATTCTAACCGTTAGTTTATCTGAATGCATTTAGCCCCCTTGGACACTGGAATTCTAAGGAACTCTGCCTCCCCATCTGACCCAGATGGAGGTTTTGGAGGCTATTTTAAATTTTACCTTCTTTACCCCAGGAAAAGACTTCCCTAAACCCCAATGGGGGGCTGCCTAATTGCTGTTACGCTTACCCCCTTGAATAAGATATGACATTCTCCTGAGATTTCACTGAGATCAAGGATAGCTAGCATGATTTTCCACACCTCCCCTTTCCATATCCAAATGTCTTTCTGTATCATCTCAGAAGATGAAGTTCTGCTTCTTGCCAAGATTACATCCTCCATTGGTACTCTCAGTCCCTTCTCCAGCTTTTAACAGAGACGCTGATCCTCCAGTAATTACTTTTTCCTCCAACATCTTGAACCTCTGTACAAATTCGACATTTAAAAAACCCAATTCATCATCTATTGTTTCAGGATTACTCTGGTCACTTCTAGATCTGGCCCAACAAGAATCTTGGAGACGTTTGGTTTAATGACCTTAGAAAAGGATGGACTGGGGTCTTATAAATATTTACCTTCAAAGCATAATTAATAGAAGAGTTTTGTCCAATTGGAAAAAAATTGAGACTAAGCCAAGTCAGATAGCAACACAGCTAAAACTGGCAAGTATTTTTTAAACCAACACATCTTTTATAATACTTTTGATTAGCAGATTTTTTTTTTATCCCCTAACATTTCCAACAGAAAAATCTCCACGGAGAATCTTTAAAGGTTTGGAAAGATCAATGCAAAAACAAAACCTGTGCCAGTCCAAATGATCAAAGATGTGAGGAAAAACATTTTGAAAGGGGACTCAAAGATGAATGGAGAATATCCAAGCCCAATGTGACCCAAAAAATCGTTGACAAGTGTTAATTTCATCTTGCTTCGGATTGGAGGAATCTATTGAATGCTTCTCCTTTTTTTAAACTGGATATATTGATGCTGAAATGCATGCTGGTTTATACTGTCTTCCAAGTAAATCAATGTGGCATTGTAAAAAGAACCTAAGGATCTGAGTTCCAGTTCTGGCCCTCCTGCAAACTACCTGTCATTTGACTTGCCCTGCTTTTAGCTTCTCCATCTGTCTAATAGAAATAATCCCATTCTTACCTACCTTACATGGATTCTATTATGTAACCTAATAATAATAGCTAACATGCTATGTGCCAGATACTGTGCGAAGTGCTTTACAATTACTGTCTCATTGGATCTTCACAATAATTCTGGGAAGGAGGTGTTATTACTCTTATTTTACAGATGAGGAAACTGAGGCAAACAACAGTCAAGTGATATGCCTAGGGTCACACAACTTGTAGTGTTTGAGACTGGATTTGAAATCAAGTTTTCCTGACTCCAGACTGGGTGCTCAAAACAAAGATATTAGTCCTTGCCCTCATGGTGCTTACATTATATCAAAGGAGACAACATGCACATAAAGGATAGATGAGTAATTTGAAAAGTCTGTATGAGGGTAATTAATAAAGATAATATTTTCCCTAGATTCGATACTATGCTTTACCTTGACATCCCATCCAGCCATCTAGCTGTTCGAACAGCCTGTGCCACTTACATACCTATCAGTTCCAAAGTTATTCTCATAATAGTCATTAGTGAATTCATTGGGCTCCATACCCTAAGTAACAGTCACCTCCAAAGGTCACTGAATCATGTCTTCCTGGTGCTCGTTGATAGAAACATTCCATTATAAGTCTCCCATTTACCTTTCCTAAATAACAGTCACTTGCATTGGAAACTACTGATGGTTTTGAATGTGTGTTAAGGACAAATCATCCAAAGGACTAATCATGAATTCAGAAAAGATTGTCCACAAATTCAACTACATCTACCCTAGACAAATAATATTTCTAAATCTTAAAGGACAATTGTGAAGTAGAAATTTTATGATAAATGATGAGTTTTTTCTTTTCTCTAAGTAAAGCTCAGAAAACTGCTGTGGTCTTCCCTTCATAGACATGGGATCTCATGATACAAAAATCCTATCACAGACCTAGGAGATATATCGAAAGCAGTCACAATCTAGTCTCCTTGCCCATCTTGAGAATGGGTCCATAATGTTATATCCTTCAGGAAACTGCAATTGAATCTGTAAGTTACATGTTGGCTCTTCAAACTTGTGGTAATGTAGTTGATACCTTTACCATTAACCATTCATTTAGATGGCATTTGCTGCTTGTTTTTGAGGACTGAGCAAAGGAGATTTATCACCTCTCCAGCTTCTGAAATTATTCTCAGCAAATTATGTTAAGACATAGACAAGAGTTGCACAAGATGGTTAAGCATGGATGAGCTGTAATTTGCATCTTTGAAGAGAATAACTACATCAGTGGAATCACAGCTCCAGGTGAATATTTGAGTTACATTCATAATAATTTATATTTATATAATATTTTAAAGTTTATCAAGTGCTTCAAGTTGATTACTTTGAGTGTCACAAGTCTATGAAATATGTATGCCAGGTACTGCTATCCCCATTTTACAGATTGAGAAACTAAGACTAAGTGAGGTTGACTTTGGTCAGTTGATTTATTTACCCCACTTCCCTATTTTAGCTAGATTCCTCTCAAGGAGACATAGGCACAGACTTCTCTTTACAATCAGCTTTTGCCTTCTGTGAGCAAACACCTCATCAACCAGGCAGTCAAATAGCCAGCTGGCTACTGCCCTAGCTCATTTAGAACTTTGCTGCCCTTGACCAAACCCTGTGAATCTTGCAAGCCCAAAGCATCCCCACAACCTGAATTTAACCGCATAAATCCCAACATTCCACATGGAAACCATGAGCCATTCCCTTTGTGGGGAATCATTGCTGTATAATTCATCCCACCTCCCAACTGACCTTAAAAAATGCTTGATTGATTTATCATTTTTTCCGGGGAAAAGCGACTGAGAAATTACACTCACATGCATGCGCACATGTGCACGCGCACACACACACACACACACACACACACACACACACACACACCTTCTATAAGGAAATGCATAAAATATGCATCCATAAAGCTAGATGTATCATATGGGGTACTTCCTTAGTAGACATTTCTTGAGAGTTTAATGGTTTTCTTTAATGTCTCCATTTTGAAGGCTGATTACAAATCTTGCAATAAGGAGTGAGGCCAAGGATTCACTAAGTCACCGCCATGCTGCTGATGAAGTAGGAATAAAAACACAAGAGCTATGCATGGTTAATGTGAGACTGTTACTGTAAGGCAAAAAACCAGGAAGATTGGCCATGTCTGAGTGATTCAGCTGTAATACAGTGGGAATAACTTGTTTGAATACGTTTAAAATCTGTGATTAGCTTCTCTAATTCAGAAACAATGTACCATGAACTCATCATTTTAGCAACTTCCAAAGAAGTCACCTGTTAGGTCACACATCATTACAGCTAGATTACTGTAACTTCTAAAGTTTTATAGAAGAAAAGAAGTCACAGTTTTAAAATGGAATTTCAGGTAGTCAACAACCCATGTATAACTTCTCTGCACTGGAAACCCTCCCTTCTTCTCTCTGCTCATCCACATCCTACAAGGCCCACCTGCAGACATTCCTCTTCCATAAGGCTTTCCTGGGTCAAAGTAGCCCACAGTAACCTTTCCCCTATGACCTCATATGATGCCATAAAGTGTTTTAGTCTCTCATCACACCTTGCTTTGAAATATCTAGCCTGTGACCACATAATGATGTTTAACTCTTGAAATATTTTTTAACTTTATGCGTGCATACAGACTACAGAGATCAAGTGTTAAAAAATCATAAATTTAACAGTGGAAGAGACCTTGGTCATTGAGCCCAGCCCCCCATTTCACAGATGAGGAAAGTAAGACCCAAAGGAATTAACTTTCTCAGACTCACAGTTAATAAATGGCAGAGCTGGGATTCAACGCCATGCCTCTCTTTCCAAATTCAGGGTTCATCGCACTGTACCCTGTTGTCAGGAAAGGTGGGAAGGTGGAAGGAAGGAAGGGAGGGAGGAAGGAAGGAAGGAAGGAAGGAAGGAAGGAAGGAAGGAAGGAAGGAAGGAAGGAAGGAAGGAAGGAAGGAAGGAAGGAAGGGAGGGAGGGAGGGAGGAAGGAAAGAAGGGAGGGAGAAAGGGAGGGAGGAAGGAAGGAAGGAAGGAAGGAAGGAAGGAAGGAAGGAAGGAAGGAAGGAAGGAAGGAAGGAAGGAAGGAAGGAAGGAAGGAAGAAAGGAGTTGTGCTGCCCAACTGGAACTAGATCCCAAGCATACTACAGGTCCTGAACATAATTGGTCAAAAATACTTATTCATAGATATAGAACTGGAATAGACCCCACAGGTCATACAGTCCCACCCTCTCATTTTGCAAATTAAAAAACTGAGGCCCAGTGAGGATAAGTGACTTACACTAAATTGTGCAAAGTGGTAAACAACAGAGGTAGCACTTGAATGCAGACCTTTGACTGCAGAGCCCCTGCTTTTCTACTGCACCAAGATATTGAATTGAATTGAAAAGAGTTTATTTGACAGCCTTAGTAATGAAGTTTCTTTAGGGCACCTGGAAAGTCTTATTACCAAGGGCTAAGTATAATCAAAGGATGTTATAAAAGTCAAAGGAGTAGCAATTCAAGCATATGGATTGGTCCATTGGAGAAATATCATTCTGTAAATTAAATATACATATTTTACTGCGACACTATTATCCTTTGAAGACTGAATGATTTCATTAAGATATATTCAGTTCAAGCAATTTATATTCAATATATTTATCAACTTGGCTCCTTTGTATTTACTATCACTCCCATTCAGTTCTATCGCTATTTCTCCACTGTGGAAAGGATCGTTGTCCATGTCAATACATGCTAGAACTGCAAGAACTGGATAAGAGTCATAGACTTAGCTCTGGAGGTCATTCTTGTCTTTGATGTGGTCTGCTTCTAAATCATTCAATTCAGCAAAGTTTTATTGACATCCAAACCTGTACAAGTCCTCTGCTAGGTTCTGCCTTGGTTACAAAATGATGTGACTTTGGTAAAGTGCTTACACCTCTTCACAGAGCAAAGAGACTTTGTCCTATCAGCTCTCTCATAATAATAGCTAACATTTATGCAGCACCTACTGTGTGCCCAGAACTGTGCTAAGTATTTTACAGATACTGTCTCATGTAATCCTCACAAAATTCTTCTAAGGCAAGTATTATCATTATTATTCCCATTTTATAGATGAGGCAAATAGAGATTAAATGACTTGCCTAGGGTCACAAAACTAGTAAATGCCTAAAGTCAGATTTGAATTCAGGTCTCCCACACTCCAGGCTCAGCCCTCTATCCACTTTACCACTTAGAAGCCCCATTTACTTCTTCTTTTGGCAAGAATGTCAAATATTTGCTGTTGAAGACAGTTGTTCGAGTTTTTTGGTCTACTTCTCATGACAATTTTCTTTTCACAAACTAAGCTACTATATAAAAATTCATAAAACTGGTGTTGATATCCATCTCTAAAATACCCATATCCATTCATAAGACATGGACTTTGGCCTCAAGGAATTTTCAGTATTGTTGAGATAGAACATTTATATTATACTGTAAATATAAATATATTAGGATAAACTAAATGCCAAAAGACTGTGCTCTGCGAAGATAATAGCATTGCTTCTGATGGATGGGGAGTCCCTTAACCTTAAGCACCCTGGATTTCACAGTGGAGGTGATATTGTGTTGAGCATTGACAAGTTTTAACCAGTGGAGATCTGAGAGAGAAGGGATTGCATGTGAGTAGAGAAAAGAGATGTAGCTAAAGCACTAAAGCAGGAAACCTGAGGGAACGTTGTGGAGACCACAGAGAATCTGCTTTGGCTGCAGACTAGAGTACTTATAAAGCAACGGTAGAAACTGAAGCAGAAAACAAAGGCCATGACAAGCATAGAATGCCAGAGCCCTAAGTGACAACTTAGGCAAACATGAACCTCTTAACTCAGGCTGGCTGTATCTAGCTCTGAACTCTGTGAAGGGTTTAGGGACTGGACCCTCATTCGCCCTTTCCTACTAGCTCTCCCATATACCTCTACACTGGTGGCTGAAGAATCTCTACTGATTTTTTGTTCCAGTATTAGTCTTCTGAATTTGTTTACACTTTGATGTACCTGCTTTATCTTTCCCTGTGGATGAACTGCCCACTAGAGGCATGAGCCTAGATGTTTGCTTATGGACTTAAGTATATGAAAGGGGTCCTGATGGCAAATTTATTCAGTTCTCCACAACATAATTCCAACTCATCTTTGAAGGTAAATTTCACATGCCTCTCTTTAGTGGACTGAGATTAACTCAGACTGGGCCCCTGATGGTTTAATTTTTACATTAGAATGAAGTGAGGCACACGTAAGTCAATCAAAAGTTTGTTTTTTAAAGAGGTTTACTTAGCCATGGATAGCTAGGATAGAGTACCAGAACTGAAGTCACAAAGACTCATCTTCATGAGAAAAATCTGGTCTCAGATACTTATTAGCTGTGTGACCCTGGGCAAGTTACTTAACCCTGTTTGCTTCAGTTTCCTAATATGTAAAATGAGCTGAAGAAGGAAATGGCAAATCATTCCAGTATCTTTACCAAGAAAACTCCAAATGGAGTCACAAAGAGTCAGATACAGCTGAAAAGACTGAACAATTACTTAGGCATAGCAGAGAAAGGATATTCCACAAGATTACAGCACTTAACTCAGGAACACTTACCACAACCACCACCACCACTCTCCCTTTTCCCATTTGTTAGGCACTTAAGCATTTGCTATATGAACATGTATAAACTCCTTGAAGGAACTTTTTTTCCTTTTTGTCTTTGTATTAGCAGTGTTCAGTACTAGCAGTGTCTCACATGGGGGGCTCCAATTATACGAATAGCAACCCTGCCAAGACTTCACATTCTATGCAACTTTTGCCCTTGTTCTCCAGTAAATCCTCCAGAAGGAACCATTCAGTGTGCTCTGGCCCTTTTCTTGACATTAGATATCAATGAAAGATGTCAGCTGTCCATCATCCATCTTTCACTTTTGCTGCATAATTAATGCACCTCCTTTTCTGGTAATACATCTCTCTGATGATATCCTATACTCCGCTTATCCTGAAATTCATCCTTGTTAGGATATTGTAACCTATTCAGATTTGCCATGTACTTCTTTATTGTCAAGAGATTAATTCTTCAGAGACTAGTATTCGGTAATTCATACCCATATAGCATCAGCAGAAGAATTTTGTGTTTTTTTATTGTCCTTTATTTTAGAGATTAACAAAATCACCAGTTCACCAGTTCCCCCAAAATAATCTAACTTTCTCACCTCTTTCTATTTCATATTGCACCCATATGGAAAGGATAAAAAATACATTCCTGTTCATTTAAACATGTGCATATATATTTATTGTATGTGTATGTACTTGTGTGTGTGTGTATGAGTGTGTGTAGGACACTGAATGCCAGCTCCTCCATCAAGGCTTCCCTTATTCTTCCAGTTGAAAATAACTCTTCCTTAGTCTGACCTTACATGGAGCTTTTTAATTCTTTTATGTCCATATTATATTAAACTCTGTTCTAAGGTAATTGTATACCCATTAAATGGGGGCAATGTTCTAGAGAGGTGAAAAGTTGTATACACTTTTAGATGAGGTTACTGTATTATTCATTTTAACTGTTTTACCTTATTACAAGAGACTTCTCATGAAGCTGGAGTGATCTATAAATATGTGTAATATAAAAAACAAAACACATCAATGAAACTAATGTGACCAAAAAAATCTATCCGGTAATACATATAGTAGGCCCTTAAATCTTAAGGGTTTCTGATGATTCATAGTTATCTATATAAGTATTAATAGAGTTCTATTATATGGGAACATTTTAAGATAATCATTATTATTTGGGGAATAGGATTTAAAATTTCAAGGGGAAAAAGACATCAAAATACTGGAATAATATTCCTAACTTATTTTGAAGCAACTCCCTCCCACCCAGGGAGAATTTAATATCTTTCTCATTGAAAGAATTGAACATTAATTTAGACTCATTAAACAAGCCCATTATGAGACCAATAAGTTTCTTGCCTATAAATGAAAACTTAAAAGGGAAAAAAATGTTTAATAAAACAAGCCCATCTTTAAAACAAACAACACATTAACCTTCTGAGCACCAAAAACCCCACTCATGGAATTTGATTCATTTTTTTCTTTTATGGCAATGATGCATTTATCTGTCATCATCAGGCTATGAGTTGTTCCACATAAATGAATATTACAGATAATTGAAACTTACTTCCCTCTCATTTTCCCATGAGAAGATCATATTCAAAACTTTGCTAACATGGTAGAACTACCAGAGTTTTTACACTGTGGGCATAAATTTTATACAGACTGGATGCTGATAATGAATATCAGTTTTTTTCATATCTAAGAAAAGAAGTACAAAATACCAAAGGGATGGGTGGGATTGTCGCTGTTCCAGAGTTCTCTCATTTTTTATGTCACACAATCCATTTTGGTGTAGGAAAACTAGTGAGCCCATCATTGTTCATCATAATTAATAAAATATTATTGAAAATGCTTGTCACCAAAAAAAGTTATCATGGGAGAAAGATACTCTTGAATATCACAAATCTCAAAGCATTTTATGTGAAAAATGCTGCCTATATAGACATGTGCTTTGTTTTCTAGAGTTTACCTCCCCCAAGGTTCTGTTCTATATTGTACAATCATTCATTCATCCATTCACTATATTCATTCATTCAGCAACTATATATTAAATACCTATCACATGCAGAGTCCTATGACAGGTGATGGGAGAGATAGAAAGTCAATTAAGGTTTAATCAATATCCCCATGGAGCTTACAATTTAGTAAATAAGCAATACTATGGAATAAACATTTAATGGGTGTACAATTACCTTAGAACAGAGTTTAATATAATATGGACATAAAAGAATTAAAAAGCTCCATGTAAGGTCAGACTAAGGAAGAGTTATTTTCAAATGGAAGAATAAGGGAAGCCTTGATGGAGGAGCTGGCATTCAACTTGGGTTCTGAAGAATAGAAAGGATTGCAGAAGATAAGAGTATTCATCAAGGTATTTCCAGCTGACAGAGAGAAAGGTAGGAGTTTTCCATTGAAAAATGTTCCATAAAAGGACAGATTAAGAGACTGAAAGAGCCAAATATAGCAGACTATTAATAAATCCAAACAGGCTCTATGATGTTATGTAAATAAAATAACCATATGAGTAGCTAAAATGTTAATTGTCTTGATTAAATTGATTGAAGTTTCTGCCCTCACTTCCCAGTCCCTTCAAAATCTTACCTTTTAATTAACCAGTTCAACTTTACACTATCCTCTGCTCTTTAATCCCATGCCCCCTTGTCATATTTTCATTCATCTCTTTCCGAACCCCAATCCTTGATCACTGCTATTATTTATTTACTTTGGCTCATGTTGCTATCTGCCACTGAAAGAAGTCATACAATAATGACTGGTCTCTTACTGATCTCTGGGTATCTAATCTCAGCTGCCTTTTCAATACTGCACACTAATTTGACTTTTCCCTGATTGACTCTGTAATGCCCCACAACATCTATCCAAATATTCTACTCTCCCTGAGTCATCCTCAACATCCTGCCTCAGGCCACTCCAGCCAACACCATCCCCAGCCCCTACGCAGCAAGGAACTTTACCTCATACTTCACTGAAAAAAATTAAAGACATTCTCTTTGAGCTTCTCCTTCCCATTGCCACGCTTCAAATCACATCAACACCATCCACTATTATCCTCCATTTGCTCCCGTATTGGAGGATGAAGTGGCCTTCTTATTTGCCGACATCAGCATGAACATCAACCTCATTACTTATGCCCTTGATCAGATTCCCTCATATCTGTTCTAGAAGACTACCCCTTCAATTATCCTCTTTCTATCTCTTGTCTTCCTTATCTACTGGCCTCTTCTCTTCTGCTTTCAAAAATACCCATGCAAATCTCTTCTATCCTTAAAGAAGAAAAAGCTTCACAGGCTTCCCTTCAAACTATCATTCTCTATCTCTCCTCCATCTCAGTCAGACTCCTAGAAAAAGCTGTCTATGCTCTCGCCTCCAATTTCTCACTTATCAACCACTTACAATCTGGTTTCATCTTCACTGCTCGACTGAAATTTTGCTCTCCAAGGTCAAAAATAATTTCTGCATTACTAAATTTAAAGGGTGTTTTTCTCAGTCTTCCTCTATGTTGACCTCTCTGCAGGGTTTGATAAGATTAATTATCCCTTTTCTGGGTCTTCTTTCTTTCCTGGGTCTTTGTGACCCAGCTTTTTTATGGCTCTCTTCGATCTGTATAACCAGTCCTTCTCAGACTCCTAGGCAGTGTTATCATCAATGTTATAATACCTACAAATGGTTGTATTCCAGGGCCCCGTCTTGAGTCCTGTTTTCTTTTTACATTCTCACTCAGTGACCTCATAAGTTCCAATAGGTTCCAACAGGTTCAAATCTATATATCCAGTCCCCATCTTTTTCCTTAATTCCAGTCTAGCATTTCTACTTGCTTGGTGGGCATCTCTACCTGGATATTCCTTAAGCACCTCAAATTCAATATGTTTTAAATCAAACTCATCATCTTCCCTCTAAATCCTTTCCTCCTTTTATGCTACTCAAACATTCAGGCCCTCAGGTTCGCAGTCTCAAATCTTCATTCACACCCTCCCATATCTAATCACTTACTAAGTCTTGTAGGTATTAACACTCCAATATCTTTCACATCTATCTCATTTTCTCTACTTACATAGAACCACTACGCGTTGGGCACTTGTTTGACTCCCTGAATCCAGTCTCTCTCCCTTTCCAATCTACTTTCCACAGAGCTGCCAAATTGATATTTTCTAAGTAGATCTTACCATATCACTCTGTTCAGTGTCCTTAGTGGTTCTACACTGCCATACACACACACACACACACACACACACACACACACACACATACATGTGTGTGCATCTATGTATATATTTCAGCAAAACCCTTAAAAGACTGAATATAACCTATACTTCTAGGCTAATTACACATTACTTCTCCTATACCTTGTCGTCTAGCCAAGTTGTTCTCTTAGCTGTTCCCCATACATAACATTTCATCTGTAACATTGAAATTGCACTAGTGACTCCATTTTGCCTTTATCTACCATTTTGTCACATTGTCACAAAGTCACCTGAATTTGGAGAAGTCACAAGAGTAGCCCACCCAAGAGTTACTTGCCCTAAAGAATTTAACAAAATTATCCCTTTTCCTCCTCTCCTCAGTGTCTCCTTATTGTCTTCCAATCTCCTCCAGTCAACCTGCACCCTCATCGCACTGTCTCCAGGTCTCCTCCACTAACAAACCAAGTGTTTACTTCTTTCATTCTGGTTTTCATTGCCTCTAAACAATATATTAATGGAGTAAAAACCAAAGTTCTGGTTTCTTGGCTATTGAGAGCCCTAAATCCAGTTAATTTCACAACCACGTACACTGCTCTATAAATCACTTCTCTGGATGATATGTAGTTTTATTATTTAACTGTAACACCTCTCCTTCTTGTGTGCCTTTATGCAATCTTTCCCCAGTCTCTGAAATTAATTCCCTTTCTGCCTTTACTTTTTAGAATTCCTTTCTCCCTTCAAGACTCATCTCAAATTCAGCCTCTTTAAAAGAATAGTTGTTGCTGTTTCCTATCCTGAAATACTATATGTGTACATGCATGTATATGTATATGTGTGTATATATTTGCACATATACATGTATTTACACATACATATATATACATATGTAATTTATTTTTAAAACACATATATACATAATACACTGAAAATATAGCCCACCATAGTATTCTGTAAATATAGATAGATAGATAGACAGATAGATATAGATATAATATTTATTTATCTATTTTATGTGTTGAAATCCCTTGGTGGAATGAAAGCTCTTTTGAAGGCAAAATTTATCTCACTTTTAAATTTTTATCCCCAGGGCCTAGTACAGTGCCTGGCACATGAGAGGCTTAATAGACATAATGCTGATTGATTGCTTAATGCTTTGATATTGTAAAGATGCAGCTTAAGTCTTTTAGGTGGAAAATAAGTCAACCAATTAATAACATGCTGTGATTGAGTCTTTTGTGTATATAGCACTGGGCTATGTATATTGGTATATTAGTAATTTGGAAAAAGAAGAGATGATGCCTGACTGGTACATATATGAAAGCCACCTTGTAAGAGACAGGACTTGAGTTTTACCCTAAAGAATGATAAATGCTTGTGCTACTTTATAAATTAAAAATAATCCAGGTATCCTAATTCCTATCATCCTTCCCACTCCACTCTGAGAGGCTGAGGTCAAGTTATATAAGACTTTGAATGAAAGGCATTATGACTAGTACCACACTGAAATCTGAAAATATTGCCCAACGTAGTCTGCTTTTCCAACACTCTCCTACAACTTCTGAACCACAGCAGGGAGCTGAATTGGAATGTCATAGAATTTGAATAAGGTCTTAGAGATCACTTAATCCAACCCCCTATCTATTATATATGAGAAAATGCAGGCCCAGTAATGTGAGGTGACTTATCCTAGGTCACATAGCTAGTCAGTAACAAAGCTGGGACTTCCTTAAAACCAGGTCTTTGGTCTCCATACAAAGCATTCTTTCTTTTACATCATTCTTCAGGATGGAACTAGCCCTCTGCCAGACCAGTCATTGTGTCCCCAAGCCAGAGGTCAAATTAAGAACACTGGATTTCACTTGGATTCGCTTGGCAAAGCTTCCCAAGTGCAAGAGTGCAGGTAAAACAGTCGCACTTAATTCATAATTAACACCTTCTATCTCCATTCACTTGATAGTAGGGAACAAATAGCAGCCAGGGCTTGTGGTCCATGTCCCCATGAATGTCAGAGCTGTCAGCTGAGTTTGACTTCGATGGAATGCAGCAGCTTTGATTTATTGGTCCTTGCAGGTTTGAAATCGAAAACCACAACATTAGGAGTATTATGCAGAATAAATTAACAAGCCTCATTTTTCTCGCAAGATGCCAAAGCCTACCTGCCACCTGTCATTAAATTCACTGTTGTAATAGACACAAATAATGGACTAAACTGGAGGGCAGAGCAGAGTATTTAGGAATTTCAGAAAATTGAACTAAGTGGGCTAGGTTTTAGTAATTAAAAAAAAAGAAAAAGGAAATGTGGCATTGTATCCAATCCAACATGTACCCTATACGCACAATACAAGGGGGAAGAGTGACCCCTTCTCACATGAAGAAGTGCCTTATTTTCTATTCCTTCCTGTCTTCTCTAGCAGATTGCTGGCTCTACCATGTACCCTCTCTCACTCCAAGCTCTCTCATTCACTGACTACTCCCTATTGCCTATAAATACACCCATATCTTCCCCATCAAAAAAAAAAAGGAAAAGGAAAAAAAGAACCTTTACCTGAGCCAAGCATCCCTGCTACCTATTGTCCTATATCTCTTTTTCCCTTATTGGCTAAACTCCTCAAGAAAGCTCACTTCACCTGGAGCATTTGCTAGTTCTTTAAACCCTCTGCAAACTCGCTTCTACGTTCATTGTTCAATTGCAATTGTTCTCTCCAAGTTACTGACAATTTCTTAATTGTCATACTTAATGATCTTTGCTCAATTCTTATCCTTGATAATTCTGCAGACTTTGATATTGTCAATCACCCTCTTCTCTGAGACATTCTCTTCTTTAAGGTTTTACAAACCTATTATGTTCTTCTCCTGCCAGAATGACTGCTCCTTCTCAGTCTTCTTTTGCTGGATCTTTGTCTAGATCATGTCCATTAATTGTGGGCATCTCCCAAGATTCTATCCTAGGTCCTCTTATCTTCTCCCTCTATATTACCTTACTTGGTGATGTCTTTAGCTCCCATTGGTTCAAATATCGGATGATGAGTAGATCTATATATGTAGTTCTCTCTCTCCATATATATGTATGTATGTATGTATATATACATACACACCATATTTGTGTAGACATAGACATAAAGATATAGAGATAGATATATACACATAGATATAGATATAGATAGGTAGATATACACACATGTAGATGTAGACATAGGTATCTCGAGTTCCAATCTTTCATGACCAATTGTTTCTTAGATATATCAAACTGAATGTTCCATAGAGATCTCACATTCAACAGGTGCCAAACAAAATTCCTTCTTTTCCCCTGAATATTCCCCTCCTTCATACTTTCTTATTATTGTCAAATGTGCTATCACCTCCCAGTCACCCAGGCTTATATCCTCATTGTTATCCTTGATTACTTTATCCCTTACATTCATCCTATATGTCAAAAATCTCTTGTTAAATCTTATCATTTCTATCTTCATAACATTTCCCATATACTTCACTTCACTCCTCACCCAGCTCAAAATCTCATTAGTGGATTATTGAAATTGCCTTCTGGCTTGTCTCCCTATTTCAAGTCTCTCCAAGCCAACGTATCCTTTAATCAACTTCCAAAGTCATTTTTCTAAAACATAGACCAACCAACCCCATCCCCTTCAATAAGCTCCAGTGGCTCCCGATTATTTTTATGGACGAATATAAAACCCTGTGTTTAGCTTTTAAGCTTCGCAACCTGACCCCTGCCTACCTTTTTAGCCTTCTAAGACACTACATGCTTCAACATACTCTCCAAACCAGCAACACTAGACTCCTTACTGTTCTTAACACATGACCTCCAATATCCTAATGTTGTTGCACTGGCATTTGGAATACTCTCCCTCCTCACCTCTGCCCCCTTGTTTCTCTGGCTTCCTGAAAGACTTAACTCAAATTCCATCTTCTGCAGGAGCTCTTTACACCCCTGGCTTCCAGTGCCTTCCATCTGAGATGACTTTCCATTTACACTGTCTGTAACTTATAAGTAGATTTTTTTTACATGTTATCTCTGCATTGGCAGTAGGGACCATGTTTTTACTTTTATTTGAATCCTGTTTTTAGCATAATTCATGGCACATAGTAGGTGTAGTAGGCATCTTGATAATAAAAGCACATTGACTTAATGATGATGGATAAAGACTACGAGGAGCAGAAAGATTCCATTCTCTTCCCGGTTCCAATCATTTGTCATCACTTGATCTTAACCATATACTTTCTCTTTGCCTTCATTCCCCTAGATCTCAAGCTGAGGAAAAATGAAATCATATAAATCAAAAGGTACTGGTAACTCCAAGGAAACAAAGACAAAAAAAACTCTGCCCTCTAAGAGTTTGTATTATTCTTACCTGGGGAAAGGGATGGGGAGGTGGGGAACAGTATATAAATCAGTCTATAAGAAATTAATAGATGCAAATGTGTAGTAATTTTGGTGAGGGGAGAGTAGAGCTGATAATAACTGGCAACATTGTTATTGTTTGTCCTTCATTCTCTAAGAGTACTGTGACATCAGGAAGGTAATGACATAACTTGCCAGTGAATTGGATTTAAGTGAGGGAGGACCATACAAAGTCAGCAGCCTCAGTCTTTCCTCCATTGCCATCTGGGTCCTGTAACAAGATATAGATCAGGACAACTGGAGATTACTCCAGATGCAGTGGGAAGCCTTGACCTTTTTAAACTAAGGTCTTTCCCAGGTCTCAGTTTCTTTGAGGCAACACCCATTCAGTGACTAAGATTGGCAAGAAATGAGGCAAAGCATGGCCTCTCTTTACCTAGCCAAAAAAAAAAAAATCAATCTGGGAGGGAAAGACCCTCTGGGTTTCCTGACTAAAACAGAAACAACTGCTATTTACACTCTGATCCCACACAGTAATCAAATGAGGCTTGGGCTGGGGACCTGTTGTTGACTAATCAATGACAGCTAGAATGATTTGGGTTTATGGCATATTCTAGAAAAAAAAGAAATTCCTTTAGGAATATAAAAAATTTATATTCCTTTAGGCAGAGACCTGTAGGTGAGGGTACAATTCCTTATGTGGATGGAGGGAAGGAGGGAAGGAAGGAAGGAAGGAAGGAAGGAAGGAAGGAAGGAAGGAAGGAAGGAAGGAAGGAAGGAAGGAAGGAAGGGTGTTGCATTGACCAACTGGTACTAGTCAGTTGGATCCCTAGTGGGGCAGCTATCAATACTCACAGATAGTTGAGTGTTGTTTGTCCTAGTTCTCCTCAAAAAGAACCATGACATCAGAAAGTTGATACCATGGCTTGCAAGTGAATTGGATTTAAGTGAGCACTGACAACATTAGAAAGGTCTTCAGGTAAGAGGATGGTACTGACTTCTCTCAACCAAGCCCCAGGAGCTCATTATTGGGATATTGTCACCCTGTATGATTTCATCAGCCTTGATACTTCACCTCTACTCTACTCTCTGCCTCTCTGGTTGGGGTGGGGTGGGGTCATGAACTCCAAAACCTCTATTTAAAGAAAGAGCTCAGCTCATCCATCTAATTTTTCACTTGACTGTTCTACCATAGGACTTCTCTGATTGACTTCTCTGCCATATTCCTTATCCCTCCCTCATTACCCTTTACAATTTCTTCTTGTGGGTTATCTTCCATTTAAGGGCAGAGATTGGTTTCATATTTGTATCCTCAGTACTTAGCATGGTGCCTGGCATACATAGCAGGTGCTTAATAAGTGTTGATTTATTGATTGAGTTGAGACTTGAAGGGAACTAAAGTTTCCAAGATGACCTATTTTTGTGTGTTCTTTTTCAGGTAAGGGTTGGGCTAGATCAGAGATATCAAACATGCAGCCCACAGACTATATGTAGCCCACAAGATTGCCTGCTGCAGCCTGAACCAGATTAAAATGTAACTGGGAAATGTTCAACAAAATAAATGAAAATTCAATAGAACATAAATAATGTTAATATGTGATTTTCTAAGTCAATATATGGGCAGCTAGGTGGCACAGTGAATACAGCACTAGGCTTGGAATCCAAAAAACTAATCTTTCTCAATTCAAATCTGGCTTCAGGCATTTACTAGCTGTGTGACCCTGGGCAAGTCACTTAACCTGTTTGCCTCCACTCCTCATTTGTAAAATGATCTGGTGAAGGAAATGGCAAATCATTCTAGTATCTTTGCCAAGAAAACTCAAAAAATGGGATCATGGAGAGTTAGACACTATTGAACAATGACACCAAATCAATATATAGCCTGCAGGGATCCCTATGTCTGGTTCTGTGGCCTCCAGTTTCAATTTGAGTTTGATGCCACTATTCTAGATAGTCTCTGCTTCCCTTCATATTTTGAGATAAAAAAATAGCAAGCTGTTGGGAGAATTAATTAGATCTATGTGTACATAAAGGCACTTTGTTAATACTAATTATTATGGTTATACCTAGATCCATTGAATTAATTTAATAAACTCAGCAGGTGAAATTGCCCGGAACTGGTGATATAAGTAAACATTAAATGCTCTTTCTCAAGCAGGTAGTCATTTATTCCATATAGGAACTTTGAGGTACAAGTATAGCCATATCAGATGACTCATATCACTGTACCCCAGAAAGAAATGGGTGGTGAAACTATATAGTGACGTAGCTCAGTAAGCAGTCAGTGAAACCCTGGGCTTGCACAATATGGACTATAAGATCTCTTTTAAACTCTCACTACCATATTTCATTTTGTCCTCATAATACTCTCAAGCCAATGATAGAATAGATACTATATAGCCATTTGATATATGGAGGAATCTAAAATCCAAAGAAATTATGTAGATAATGTTTGTCATATAAGTTATATGTAAAATATATATATAGCTATATATTTAAGTTATACCCAAAGAAAAGCTAGATGACATAATGAATTGAATGCTAATATCAAGAACTGGATTCAAATCCTGCCTGTATCCCTTAGTAGCTGTGTGAGTATGGGAAAGCCATTGAATCTCTCTCAACTTCAGTTTTCTCACCTGTAAAATGGGAATGATAATACCTGCAGCAGCTATCTCACAGGACTGTTGGAAGGATCAAATGTGAGAAGAATGTAAAGCATTTTGCAAATAGTAAAGTGATATTTTAACATCAGGTAGCAATGGTAAGAACAGCAAGAGCATCAGTAGTAGTAGCAGCATGTGTCATGTCCAAATCCACATGACTAATTAGTAGCACAGGGATCAGAGCCCAGGTTTCCTGTTCCCAGACCTGTGCTCTTTTCACAAGACCATAATTCATTTTTTCTGCTAAATGTCAAGACATTTATAGCAATGCGGGTCATATTCATGTACTGTTGAATGATTGGGTCTTTCTCACATTGGATTGCAATAAGCTGGATATGGAGTGCAAACATAGAACCCAATAAGCCTTTAAACCTCTGTTCTATAAGCTGTTTCCCACTGAGTCTGGGCCCTGGACACATATTTCCTTTAGCAGGAATGAAGCCAAACCAGCCTCATTTTCTGGAGTTGTCCACAAGATTCATTGGACACCTGATAAAAGCAGATTCTCCACCCTCATAGCTTTGATGGATTGGCCATGAAGTCATGCAACCCCTCTTTCTTACAGCCGTAGTGACTGACTTATTCCCAGATCCATCAAATCTGTCTATGCCCCAGCATATCACCTTCATCTAAGACGCAGAATTAGGGGGGGAAAATCCACACCTGCTAAATCAAGTAAGTTAGTTTTGTTTGATTTGCCAAGTGTAATAACTCACAGCTTCCTGCCAATGCCCACAAGCCAGATGCCTTCCAACACTACTGACTTGTGCTGTTATCAGGCCACAGTCTGCTCCATGCATGTGTTCAACTGCTCCTAAAGGTTCCAGGCATAAAGTATGGCTCCCTAGATGGCCTCATGAACCTCAGCATTAACATAGTGCTGCAGAGCAGCATGCTCATTCTTTGTAAGAGCCAGAGTCATCTTAACAGTTTCTGATTTGACACATTTACAGAAATCCCTATGTATGTGTGGAAGGAGGAGACTGCCTTGCAAAGATGATATAATGGGATCCACAATCCCTCTGCATGTACAGTCCTCCTAAATAGGCTGCCCAAATGGCCTCAGTTTCCCTTGGATCACTCCTCTGAATCAAGGCATTATCTAAAGAAGGCAATTTAGAGACACGAACACAATGAATGAAACAATCCCTACACTTAAGGAGCTTACACTCTAACAGGTGAGATAATAAGTGTGTCTTAAGTATATAGAGAATAAATTTTAAAAGGTTAAATGAAAAGTAGTTCAATACAAGGAAGTTTGAGAGGGAGAGTTCTAGCATTTAGAGGAATAAGAATTATGCGTATTCAGGGCTTCAGGTAGAAGGTACTGCTTGAACTGTGTCTGGAAGTCAGTCAAAGTTCCTGAGAAAAGGAGGAAGTACATTTCAGGCACAGAGAACAGCGAGGGCAAAGACAAAGAAATGGGAACTGGAGTATTATATACAAGGAAAATAGAGAATGTCACTCGCGTTATATCATAGAGTGATCTAGGAAAGAGAGCAATCTTCAATCAGAATGGAAAAACAGGTTGAAATAAGGTTGGAAAGGGCTTTAAAAGATGAACAGAGGAGTTTATACTTGATCCTGGTGACAACAGGGAGCCACTGGAGTTTATTGAGTAGGGAAGTGACTTGGTCAGATTTACACAAGAGGAAAATTATTTTGGCAGCACAAGGTGGAGGATGTATTGGAGTGGGGAGAGATTTGAGGTGAGGAGACTAATTAGGAAACTGCCACAATGATATAGGTAAGAGAGAATCAGGACCTGAATTAAAGTGGCTGATATAGGAGTATAGAGAAGAGGTCATATGGGAGAAATATCATAGAGGCAGAAATGAAGATTCGGTAATTGATTGGATATGTGGGGTAAGGGAGAGTGAAGAGTATAAAAAAGGGGTGAGGAACCTATGGCCTCAAGGCCATATGTAGCCCTCTAGGTTCTCAATTAACAAATCCCCTTAATAAAAGAAACTGAAACTTAGACTCAGTCAAATGGCTGCACCCAAGGGCCTAGAAGGCCACACATGTGGCTTTGAGGTCTCAAGTTCCCTGCCTCAAGCTAGAACAACGCCAAGGTTGAGAAACCTGGAAGACTATAAGAATGGTGGTGACTTTGGTAGAAACAGGAAAGTTTGAAAGAAAGGTGAGTTTTGGGGAAAAGATAATTAATTTGTATTGAATGTGTTGAGTTTAATATATCTCCAGGACATACTGTTTGGAATTTTCAAAAGGCAATAAGTAATACAGGGCTGAGGCTCAAGAAAAAGATTGGGAGTGGATATATAGATCTGGAAATCATTAGAATAGAAATGATGGCAAAAGTATGGAAATTGATGGCATCACCAAGAGAAAAAGATAGAAGAGTAGGAATCCTAGAGCAGAGCATGAAGAGAACAGAGAACAGATCTGAGCAATGAACCAATAAAGGAGATGAAGGGATGGTTAGACAGGTAGCAAAAAAACAAAAGCAGAGTAATGTCATGAAAGCCTGAAAAAAGAGAAAGTATTCCAGAAAAGAATGTGATCACTAGTGTCAAATGTAATAGGTTAAGAAGAATAAAGTCTGAAAAAAAAAGAATCATCATATTTGAAATTTAAGACATCGTTGGTAACTTTAGAAAGATGGTAGCTTTCAATTGACTGCTGAATCCAGAAACCAGATTCCAAAAGCATAAGAGGAAAAGGAAAAGAAATTGAAGCAGCGATACCAGACAGCTTTTCTCTAGTACTTTGGCTGAGAAAGGAAAGAGAGATGTAGGAGAATAGTTTGAGGGGATGGTAGAGTATAGTGAAGATTTCTTTTAAGGAGTAGGGAGACAATATTTTTGAAGGCAGTTGGGGAGAAACAAATAGAGAGAGGCAGACTATTAAAGAGTAGGGGTACAGGTGGGTGGGAAGGTTAAAGTTGATATTTGCTGGAGAATATAGGATAGGATATGATCAAGGGCACATGTGGATGGGCTGATTCTACCAAAGAAAAGGGCCACTATCATCACAGGAGAACAAGAAAAAGGACAAGAGTGAAGGATCATATCAAAGGATTCTGAGATGAAGAGGAAAGAATATGGAGATTATATTTGATGGGCTCAGTTTTCTAAGTAAAGTAAGATCCAACATTCTCAGTTGAGGGGAAATGGAGGGGTGGAAAGGTGATATAGGAAGTTTGAGGACAGAATAAAAGATTTAGAATAGCTTCTGTGGAATGAGAGATACAGAATCAACTAAAGAAGCTCAAAAGGTTTGCCCTGCTGCCTGAGGGCCTGGCCAAAGTTTGATAACATACATTTATAATGGACTACGATGAATATTGGTATAATTTTCTTCATTTCCATTCAGCAGCACATCAGGAGGAGCAAAGGAGATAGATTGTGGGAATAATTCAGGGCTGAGATTTGGCAAGACTTGAGCAGCTAGAGGACAAAGGGGGCAAACAATCCATGAATAGACTATTGTAGAATTGAATTGGCTACCCTATACCTAAATGTGCTACCAAGCAGAGAAGGAGGATGAAGAACACCTTCACCCATTAACATCCACTATCATATCAATATAGGTTAATGTACCAGACTCCATTCATTCAAAACAGGAACCTGAGGGAATGTAAGACTGGGCATCAAACCTCTGATGGGGAAGAAATTGCCCAGTGAGGTCCAAATTATAGAATATTGCTCAGTGAAGGTTGACTTGGATGGAGCAGCACCACACCAGGGGCCTGGGTCAGCCACAGGAAAGCATAAGGCTAATGGGCACCTAAGTATCTGGAGGTTTTGTGTGTGTGTGTGTGTGTGTGTGTGTGTGTGTGTGTGTGTTCATTCTTCATTGCCAAAGAAGACCATGCCATCAGAGAAATGATGATGTGACTTGCACTTGACTTTGTTTTGAGTGAGAGAGGGCTGTGCAGGTCACCAGCCTCACTTCTCCTCCACAGCCATCTGAATCCAGTGACCAGATATATTCATCAGGATGACTGGAGATGACCCAGGATGAGGCAATTGGGGTTAAGTGACTTGCCCAAGGTCACACAGCTAGTGAGTGTCAAGTGTCTGAGGTGAGATTTAAACGCAGGTCCTCCTGACTCCTGCACTGCTGCTCTATCCACTGCACCACCCAGCTGCCCCTAAGTATCTGGAGTACCAAGTCAGGGAAGGAAAGAATAGAAAATAGTTGGGAGGACTTCAATCTCAAAAATTACCTACTTCGCAAATTTGCCTGGGGACAGCCCAACAAACCTGGCCACGATGTCTCTGTTGCTCAATGTCCCCTGGACTGGCACTGACATTTTCATCTGTCTTCACTATTAGTCAATATTTCCTGGAGCAATTCAGTTGAGAGAATTCAAATTAAACAATACTCTGAAGACACTGCATATGAACAGGCACTCAATAAATACTTATGGGAATTAGAAAGAAGCAGGTCTCAGCTAGACATAAAAATATAGGAGAAAAACAAATGTCCTGACTGTTACAATTGGCAGAAAATGGAATGGGATGGCTTGGGAGATAGTGAGTACTTCAGTGAGATGAGAGTTCTCCAAGCAGAGATTGTGAAACTACTTAAGAATGGTATAGAAAGAATATATGCTTGGAGAAACTAGTTGGCCTTAATAATTAGAAGCAGTGTGGTTCAGTGAAAGGAGCTAAAATGGCACTTCTCAGAAGACCTGGGATCAAATCTTGACTCACTTGGTCACTTACTATATACGATTTTAGATAAGTCATTTTACTTTTCCAGGCTTCAGTCTACAAATTCTGTAAGATTCAGGGATTAAAAAAAGATGACCTCTAATATAATCCTGTGTCTGTATGGTCCTTAATGGGAAGGAAGGAAAGAAGGAAGGAAGGAAGGAAGAAAGGGAGGGAGGGAAGGAGAGGAGAGGAAGAGCAAAAATGATAAATGATGAGAATAGGGAGTATGGGAGGGGTTGTGGAAAGATAGCAATACTAATTCACACTATTGGTAGTGGTGGTATGAATCTATGCATACATACATATAATAAACATTCTGGGAAGCAATACAGAATGTATAGAAAGTGATCAAATATCAATACTCATTGATCCAGAAATCCTATTGCTATGCATATATCCTCAGAAAGTCACTATTAAAAATAAAGGCTCTACATACTCTAAAATATTTATGACAACACTTTCTTTATAACAAAGAGTTATGAATAAAATGGGTGTCCATTACCTGGAAAATTGCTAAACATGTAGTACATGAATATAGTGGAATATTACCATGCTGAAAGAAACTATGAATATGATGAATATAGAGAAGCATGTAGAAGACTTATATGAACTGATACAAAAAGAGCAGAACCAGGAAAAAAAATGTGCACAATAAGTAAACAATGTAACTTTAAAGAACAATAGCAACGCAATAAAAACTGAATTATGTGAAATGACAATGGCCAAACTTAACCTGAAAGAATAAATATGAGAAAGCACCACTCTACTATCTTTACAGAGGTGTAGGACAGTGGATATGGAACATTGTTTATAATGTCAGATTTTTTTTCACTGTATTGGTTAGCTTCCTTGAGGTGTTTTTTTTTTTTTAAGCTCTTTATTTTTCACTACAAGAGATCATTTCCTGGGAGAGTGAGAGAGAAAGAATATATAGTGGGAAATAGGTGCTATAAAACCAAAAGAAATCAATAAAATTTATTTTTAAAAAAGTAAGAGATTCCCTTGTGTGTGGATGAAAGTAAGGAGTTGTCTGTAAATCCAATTTTTATAAACCCTTGTTCATAGCGAATGCCCCACAGGAGTCTGTTACGTCAATAAGCCCTGTGGTAAATTCCATAAAGTAAAGAATCCATTGGAAAACTGAATCATAACCTCGGTTCTTATAACCACATGTATTTAAATTATACTTTGAGATATTAAAGTAGCATATTTGCTCAAAGCTAGATGCATGTGACATGTTTGACCACAAGAGGAGATCTGGTGGAAAAAGAGGCTACTGTCATTGAATACTTGGATTTTTTTTCTTGTTTTGTGTCAGCCTTTCCTTACTTTGATTTGGTGGTAAAAATAATAATCCAAATAACTCACTTTAAGGCTTACAGAGCACTTTCCCCAAATAACCTTGTGACTTGGGTCCTTAGTATTAGAAAAATTTTTCAGTTTACAAAGTAGATCTACTTTTCATTCTGGTCTCTCCCCTTTCATCCCTGGGCTTCAGTCTATTTATCTCTAAAATGAAAACAGCAGAATAGGTGTTCCCATATAGCTTGAACATTCTATGGGCTCTCATGTTGAAATCCACTACAATGGTGAAACTTTTGTAATATTTAAGTCACCCAACAACAGAACGAGCTGTTTGTGAGCTAAAGAATTCATTACTGAAAACATTATCATAGTATCATAGATCCAGAGCTAGAAGGTACCTTAGTTCAAATTTCTCATTTTATAAAGGACCATAAAAGCAAATTTACTTATCCCAGGTCACGAAAAATGGTAGAGCTGAGATTCACTTAAGCTCCTCTGACTTCAAATAGAGCATTCTTTCCAGGATGGGGTCCAAGAAAGTCCTATTATAAGAAAGAAATAGGTTTATTTGTGTCTTTGGCACCACTACCTCTCCTTTCTGTATTCTTTTCCTCTATCAACACTCCTAACGCTCAGAAACCCAATGCTCTCCTGACCTGCAGTTCTCAATCCAGGAAGATGCATACAATAATCTTATTCACATTTAAGATTCAAAGTGCTTCCACTCTAGGACCTAAAAATGCTATTATTATGTTTATAGTACAAGGAGGCCATTGATAAGAAGTCTTCATATGCATCAAAATATTTATAGCAGCACTTTTTGTAATAGTAAAGAATTAGAAACAAAGTGATGCCCGTTGATTAGGGAATGGCTAAACAAATTGCAGTATATGAATGTGATAGAATATCATTATGCTATAAATAGAAACAACTACATGAACTGATGCAGAATATTGTAGGCAGAGGCAAGAATACAGTGCAAACTAATTATAACAATGAAAAAGGAAAGAACAACCACAAAAAGTGAATATTGCAAAATTATATAAAACATAAAAATTATATAAAATTATATCATTATAATTACATATTATGCTAATTATATGAATTATACAAAATATATTTTAAAAGCAAGCATGGCTCAAAAGAAGAAATATAATTAGACATTGTAATGGACTTTAAGTTTCTCCTGTAGCTGAGAGAAAAAGGGAAATAATCTTAAGAATTTGAATTGCCCAATAGTTCAACAAGGGCTTTCTTGTTAAGTGGTGAATTTTTTATCACTGGAAATATCCAAATAAAGCCTAGATAACCATCTACCAGGAATATTGTGAAAGGGATTCTGGTGTGGGGAGGGTGGTTAGAGTAGGTGATAGAGGTACCATACATAGAACAGTGGAAAGGATCTGGAGTTAGAGGACCTGCGTTCAAGTCCTTATTCAGATACTTTCCATCTATATGACCTTGGGCAAGTTAGCTAGACTGTCAATTTCCTCGTCTATAAAATAAGAGGATTAGACAAGATGACCAATAAGGTCCTTTCTATCCCTAAACCCATAAAAGCTCTGATCTTGAAGGTCCTTTGTAGGCTGAAGATTCTATAATCATGCCTTGAGTGGTATAATTTCAGACATAATAAGGGGAGATATTTTGGAAGACAGGGACCTAAAATCACACTAAATAGACAACTATCCTGAGTTCCAATATTACTGCAATTCTACAAATTCACATCTACCATTCCCCTTCATTCATTCATTCATTCATTTAAGTGCCTATGACATTTATAGCATTATGCTAGTACATTACCTTTCAATCTCATCTTGTCATGGCATAGTGAATAGATTGTTGGATTTGGAGCCAAGAAGATCTAGGTTCAGAAACCACCTTAGATATTTACTAGCCTTGTTACCCTAGGAAATCACCAGATTCTGAGTCTGTTTCCTCATGTGATAACAGGTGGTTGAACGCAATGATTTCTAAGTCCCTTCTAGACTTAAATTTATTCAGTTATCCCTATATTCCTTAGTCCTATCTCCTACCAAGGACTAGTATTTTACCCATAGAAAATGTTTAATAAAACACCTGTTTAATTAAAGTGAATGAATTCATAACATGATTCTATTCCAGCCAAGTATTCTTCCTGATTTTTCCCTTTGGTCTACCATTCACTAGCCCAAGTTCATAAATCTTGCTTTCTCAGTGATATGTTAAGGCATTGAGCATTTTATTGTGGGCTGTATAAGTGATGAACAACATCAGTAATCCTTGAAAAAAGCTAATCTCTCCAGCACTAATAGATTTTAATGGACTATCTGATGTACCTACAGGAAAACTGCAAACCCCAGAATTTAGCCAAGAACTCATAGTGGATTTGTTCATCTCAGATCTGAATTTGACATCGCTCTAGTTGGCTTCTCTGATCCCTCCCAGCTCAAAGACCCTATGATTCTGTGCACTCCATTCTTGGCAGTCCTCATCACTGAAAGTAGGACACTGGCATTTCTTAAAATTGCTTGTTTCATAGCATAGCTAGGATTTCCAAAAGAAATCCTTGTCTCCAGGTTATCCTCAGCAATAGCTTTGTGTTGATGGCCAATATTTCACCTTGGAACAAACTATAATTGATTGGTTTCTAGAGCTAAAAACATTCCTCAGCTGAACAAAGGAGTCACATATTTCTAAGGCTGCAGTGACTTTGTTTGTTTTCCACAATGTAGTTTCAAGTGACTATTTGGACTAATTCAAAAGATCTCAACTCAGGAAGGGAAAATAGCCCCAAGACAATCAATCTCTATCAGATCAGGTTATAGGCTCTGCCAGCTGTAGAAGGACAACATATTGGTTGTTTATACCAGTATTTGACTTGTGTGGCAGAAATCCCATCATGAAAGGTTGATGAAAGTGAAGTAGTCTGTTTTTCTACAGACATGACCTTGACCATTTCATCTTTTGGTACAGATAACTGGGATTTATAAAATGGTTTACCAATAAACTAAAAAGGATTGTGAAGGCTATTTCATAAAAAGAATTCATTTTGACCCAAAGAAATGAATTTAGATCCTATTATCTAAAGATCTTTACAGTCCTATACCCATGTACATAATTAGATGAAAAATCAGTATGGAGAACTCCTTGGGTGGGGATTCCTTCTACTTGCACAGATAGTTCTCTATCTATGGCTCAGTAGGAAAGTTTTAAAGAGAGAATTAAAGGTTAAATGACTTACCTAAGGTCCTATAGCTACCATCAGAGGCAATATTTGAACACAGATTTTCTAGACTCTAAGAACTATACCTATTCACTCTGTCACTGTCTCTTTACACATAAGAATATGTAATCCCCTACTGAAGGAACTTTGGATATACAGTTGTTTAATATACAGTCAAGCAAGAGGAAGAAATCAGATATAATATGTGAACTCAAGTCAAGAAACCTTTATTGCTAGATACTATGGAGGGACTAGAGAGAAAACATGGTCTCTAGACTACACTTTTTTGAGGAAAAGAAAATGATCAGAGGTCGCAAAGTTGCAATGGCCCCTAAAATCGTCTCATGGTGTTAAACACAGACTAGAATAAGACTCCTTTCTGTAAGATCCCCAACAATCAGAATTATGCAGCTTCCATTTGAAGACCACAAGTGAAGAACATCTCAAGGCAATCCATTCTTTACTTTACTTTGCTTTAAAATATCTTCAAAAACAAACAAGTTTTCTTTTACAGGAAATCTTAGTTCAGTCATTTTTCAGTCATGTGTGACTCTTTGTGACCCACATTTGGAATATTCTTGGCAGAGATACCTGAGTGGTTTGTCATTCCCTTCTCCATCTAATTTTACAGATTAGGAAACTGAGGCAAACAGGGTTAAGTGTCTTGTACAGGATCACACAGGTATTAAATGTCTGAGACCAGATTTGAACTTAGACAAATGAATCTTCCTGACTCTAGGGCCAGTACTCTATTCACTACACCAAGGTAGCTACCGTAGAATCTAAATCTTCCCTCTGCAACTTTCATCTATCATTCCTAGTTTTGTCCTTCAAAGTCAAGCAGGACTTGTGTCAGTCTTATGGGATATTACAGTCCTTGAAATACTTTAAGACTCCCATCATGTGCTTCCTAACTCCTCTCTTCTCCAGGATAAAAATTTCCACTTTTTTCAAGTAATTGTTGTATAGCATGGTCTCTTAATCTCCCCCACCAACGTCTTCCTCATCAATGTCCATCCTAAAATATGGAGCCCAGAACTGAGCATAATGTGAAAGAACCAGGACAGCATACAGTAAAACTACCATCTTCTTTCTAAACACTGTTCTTCTTAATTCCCTCTAAGATTGATCTTCATCTGTTTAATCAGGCTAGAGTAAAGCAGCAGTATGGTATGGAAACGTATATAATACATTTAAATCCTATGAACCTATAACTTGCACAAGATTACAAGGTTACTCAGTGTCAAAACTGACCTGGTTTCAATTCTAATGATGTTTCCATTTCACTATATATTGACCATGGTGGATCCTGTAGCAAGGGCTACTACTGGGAGTGGAATTGAGCATAGACTAGTAGAAAGAGCACTGGATTTGGAATAATATCTTCATTTGAATTTTGATTCTGAATTTACAAACTGTGTAACCATAGATATATTACTTCACTGTTCTGGGCCTCAGTTTCCTCATCTATTAAATGAGAAGTTCAGACCAAGTGACCTTTAATTTCCCTTCAAGCTCTTAATCTATGCTCCTAGGACCTTTAAAAATGCAAGTACCCAATAAATTGTGCATTTCAATCTAAGGGCCCACAATGTATGGCATAATGAGTGCTATTGGTCTGTTGAGAAGATGAGAAATCAGTTACTTGGATTCGTTAGAAAAGTTAAGTGGAGGAGGTAGGGTATGAGAGTGTTACTTCTACAGAATCTTATTTTCTTTCGTAGTAAGATGGGAAGCTGAAAGATATGGGATAGGTAGATAGGATAGAACATTCTCCTCTTTATTCATGATTCTTATATTCCTTCAAGGTCTAGCTGACCCATTTCCTACTCTATGAAGACTTCCTTGATTCTGCTAGCTGTAAGTGCTTCATTCTGCCTCAACTTACCTTGTATTTACTACCTTTGTACATGTGGAACCCCTCACCCTTTCCAACAGAGCCTCTTTTATTTTTGGCTTTGTTTTCCTAGCAGCTCCTAGCACAGTGACTTGTCCACACCAGGCAAATAATAAATGTTTATTGAATTGAATTAGCAAATGAGAAAGATGTTAAACTGAAGTAATAGAATTTAAAGGATAATATAATCATAGATTTGGAGCTAGAAGGGACATTAGAAGCCATCAAATCCACAATTCTCATTTTACAGGTGAGGAAAGTGAAGCACAGAAAAGTTCAAAGATTTTCTTAGTCACTCATCTAATAAGTGTCAGAAGTAGAATTTGAACCACTCCAACTACTGAGCTCCCTGACTTCCTTCACGTCCCAACTAAAATCTCACCTTCTACAGGATGCCTTTCCGAAACCCTCTTAATTCTAGTGCCTTCCCTCTATGATTATTTCCTATTTATTCTAAATATAGCTTGCTTTGTTTACATGTTGTCTCCTTCATTAGACTGTAAGCTCATTGGGGACAAGAACTAACTTTTGCCTCTTTGTATCCCCAGTGCTTAGCACAATGCCTGTTATGTAGTATGTGCTTAATAATGTTGATTGATTGATGGACTCACTAGACTCCAAGTCCACGGTGTGATTCACCTTATTATGCTGCCTCAAAAGAAGACAGAAACGCCAAGAAAACATTTCCACTTCTGAGTTTCAATTGAATAATTTTTATTGAGCATGTATGGTGTCCTCACCCCAGCTTAAGTTCTGTTGGAGCTACACTGAAGTATCATGGGTGGTTCCCACCTTCAGCGACCTTATCTCACTGGACAAGTCATTGAAACTTAGTTCTTTCACCTGTCGAATAGGAATGGTAGTGCTATATCTATTTTCCTCCAGCAGGGAAGCATTTGTGAAGGTAATCTGGGAGGAGGAAGACCCTCAAGACTTGTGGCCAAACAGAAACGACAATAGCAATATGTGAAGCTAAAAAAAACCTTCCTAATAGATGAAACTATCCACAATGGAATGACCTGCCTAAGGAGGTAGGAAATTGTCCAACATTGGAGGTGAATGATCATTTATCAGGGATGTTATATAAGGCATTAGTCTTTGGGTACAGGTTGGAATGAACTTCTGGAGTTGCTTCAAATTCTGTCATTCTATAAAAAAAAATATGTCTTATTTGTGAAATGTAAGGTACAGATTCAATTCAAATCATTATTGATTAGAGACATGCAAATTAAAACAATCTTGGGATGTCATTTTGTACCTATCAGATTGAAGAGGAAAGCAACACATGTTGTAGGGAATGTGGAAAAATTGGGACTTCAGTTCTTTGTTGGTGGAATTATGAATTGATCCAACCATTTTGGAAAACAATCTGGAATTATACCAAAGAGTCATTAAGCTGCCTATACCCTTTGAGCCAGCAACACCACTATGAGGTCTATTTCCAAAGATGATCTGGGGAAAAGGAAAAGAGTCTATGTGTTCTAAAGTGTTTATAGCAGCTTTCTTTGTGGCGGCAAAGAACTAGAAATTACAGAGCCCATCACTTGGGGAATGATTGAACACATTGTGGTACAAGATTGTGATGGAATATTACTATGCTATAAGAAATGATAAGTTCAATAATCTTAGAAAAACATGGAAAGACTTGCATAATTCTGTAGGATTTCAAAAGAAGGAAAGATTAGACCCAACTGGAGTAGCCAAAAAAGAATTAAAAATGAGGTGAGGCTATAAATCAACTTTAAAGAGTTGACAGGATTTACTCAAGATGGGCTAGTGCATTCATAGTATGGGGAACAGGGTGAGCAAAGGAAGGGGAAAATATGGTCTGAAAAAAAAAAGAGAGTGTACAGAAAATCTATGGTGGAGAATGAGGTCAGTGGGGAGTAGGAATAAAATATGATAAAAATTATATTTTAGGAAGATCAGGAGCTCAGTAGTACTCATGATGTATTGGGGTTAGGGAGGGTGTGAGGAGAGCTTGGAGAGAGACAAGGTTAAGATATATATGACATTAGACAATAGAACAAAATATTAATGCTTCTCATCCCTAATCACATTACACACGCGCACACACACACTCACATTAGTGACATAGTGGTAGTGTACAGAACTTAAAAGTCAAGTATGAATCCTATCTGAGATCCTTACTATCTGCATAATCTTGATTAAATTATTTAAACTCCCCTAACCTCAGTTTGCTCTTCTCTATGATGGGAATAATAATAGCACTTACTTCAGAAGGTTGTTGTGAGAGTTAATTGAACGACAAATGGAAATTGTTTTGTAAACTTCATAAACGCTAGCTATCATTATCATCATCATCATCATCATCATCATTCTCAGTCAAAGTGATAGTATGGCCTAGTAAATAGTCATACTTAAAATCAGGAAGACCGGAGTTCAATTCCTTCCTTTAACATATAATGACCGTAACACTGGGCAAGTCACTTGACCTCTATAAGATAAAATTCAGAAAACATGCAGACCTACATGAGTAGAGAGATATTCCTCACCCAGAAATTTTCTACACTAATAAAACCACAGGCCCAATACCTGTCCCAATTATTAATCAGAAAGGGTCAAAGATTGGTGAGAAGGAAAACTAGGGAAATCAGGATAACATGATCTACCAAAAATGTTGTCAAAAAGTACCCAATGCCTTGATGATATAGGAATCCATAGAATCTCTCTGCTGGGAGGAACCTTAGTCTTCCTGTATCATTTTCCAGAAGAGGTAAGTCAGTTACCCAGAGAGAAAGTGATTGACCTAAAGTAATGTAGCTAGTTAATGTCAGAGCCAAGGGTTCTTGACTTATGGATTACCACTGCTTCCACTTCACCATACTGCTTTTCTTGCCTTATTGGAAAAATAAAATATTACTCAACTTTTCCATCACTTTTCCCAAGTAAATGAAGAGATCATATAATGACATCCACCCCACTGACCCATGGTTAAGTATGTTCAATGAAGACAACTGTGTAAATATAAATGACTGTATGGAAACTATTCAGTTCATATTTCTTTAGGATGGAAACCAACCTCACTGTGTTAACCTTTTCCACCCACCAACTCCCATCAAATGATTCCATGATCTTTGGGCAATTTCATTGCTGAGAACCCAGAGATCGTTGAGAATATACACAATTCTTTGAGAAATAATATTCATCTCCCTGAAAAGTTTTGCATCACATAGGTAATGGCACAAGGTCAGTGTTAAACTTATTATAAGAAAATTACACTTGGTAATGATCTGAACTTTAAAAAAATCCATTTTCCATTTCAGAAATGAGAGAGCTCAATTTCTCCCTACATTTCATTTGTTTCATGGCAAAGATTGGAAACAGTATCAATTTCCTGCCAGCATATTAAAACATGTTTTTATTAACAAGTAATTGCACAAAGTCTGGGAAATCAACTGCAAAATGCTTCTGGAGAATTGAAAAAAAAATGTATATGTATATGTATTTCCATTTCCTCCTAATAAAAATTAAAGCTCTTCTAACTTGGTGAAGTTTCTTATGTTTGTCCATCCTAGCACAGCAGTACATGATTGAAAATCTCTATAGCAATGCAAGACAACTTAATATTAAGAACAGCAAGATCCTCCGTGATGGAAAGAAATATTGGTTATTACCATGGTAACTATGTTTCTCTCATATTAAGTAAACTAATTTTTCAGGGTGAATATTACAAGTATAGAATGTTATCAGAGATATGTAAGACTAAAAAGAGAGTTAGACTGGTTGATGCAACAAAAATGAAGACTAGCCTGTATGGTCTATGGATATCCATTCAATGCCAGGGGGACTAGAAAAAAGCCTCCCACATTTGGGGTGAATCTCCTATGGAGGATTTATGTGAGAACTTGGGACAAGAATCACATGGGAAGAGATGACATGAATTGGTTATAGTTTGTACCTAAACAATACCACATTATTGAGATCACAGGGACCCCAAAGTATCACAGACTTACATAAGTGATAACCCAGTACTCCAATGGATTTCTGACTCCATGGATGCATTCCCTCTGGTCATGAAGCTTGCTCTCCATTGATGAGTGCCTATAGGGTACCTTTCTGACTTGGTATCTCAAGTGTGGCATGGGTGGAAGTGGGGGGTAGAACTATCATTTTATAGATGGGCACATGGCTCTTTTATTGGCCTTTATACCCAAACTGTTACTTCAGGTTTAGCTTTATACCAAGGTACCCGAACAAATCTGGCTTACCTTTTCTGGTAATGATACTCAAGATCCCATCCTAAGTGATTCTTGTCTTTGTCTCCAATAAGTTTTCCATCCAGTCCAGAGAGTCTATCCCATATTCTGGATGTCTTCTTCAAGTTCTCATCATACTAGTTTATTCCTTAGTCTTGCTACATAACAAGCCCATTTTTCATCACATTTTAATGACAGCCTTTAAAGACTTTTCTCCTCTGTAATTTCTTGTTTGTAATATGTTACCACCTGCTAAAACCCATGTGCACCTCTCCATTGCCCTTTGGGTCATCTTTAATTTCAAGTCTTTGAGGTTGGTCAGGTTCTATAACTCATACTCATACAATATTATCAAAAGAATATTAGCGTTAAAAAATGAGCTTTTGTCATGGAGAGAAGTTTGGGGTCACTAAAAGAAATCTAAAATGTCTCAAATGGAACCTAGCTCGCTCTTGTCCTGCTCAATTCTGAGTCCAGGTCAGGAAGACCTCACCATGTACAATCTCTTCTTGACTTGGCTTGTGATCTGTAAAGTGGGTAGAATTACAGTGCCTACATTCCAGGGCTGTTGTGAGGGTCAAGTGAGATAATGTATGTAAAGTGCTTCAAGAACCTTGAAGTACCATTTGAATCATTATTATTAGCTTGGATATTATAATGGGAGGAATGATTTGATTTATAGAAGCTAAAGCCTCAGACTCATAGAATTTTCAAACTGGCAGCACACACCATGCCAAGACATATATAAATGAACTCTGTCAAATATGATAGATACTCAGACAAAAGAAGTGTGATTCACTCACACAACAAAAACCAGACCACTAATCTTTTCTCTTGGAATTTACCTGTTTAGAAGAGGCATGTTTTTGAAAAATAAATTCTGTCATTTGGAATAATTTTAGTTCATGATGCACTAATGTTTACCTTTCTCTAACTTCAAAAAAAAAGGCAAGGAGGGAAAGGGAAATGTTAAAGCAAATTAGCACTATAAACAAATCATAGGTTTGAATGTTTAAATTACTTAAATAAATTTCAGGGACTTCAGTAGGGTGTGTGTGTGTGTGTGTGTGTGTGTGTGTGTGTGTGTGTGTGTGTGTGTGTGTGTTAATCGATCAATAAACACTTATAAATGGTCTGCTCCATGCCAGGCACTATGCTAGGCACTGGGCACCCAAAGACAGAGATAAATAGAGTTTCTGCCTTCAAAGAACTGATACTCTGTCTTATAATCCATGATCCCATGTTCCTAAAGAGACAACATATACATATACAAAATATATTCAAAGTAATTAAGGACAAACTCTGGTGGCTGGGAGGATAGAAAAGACCTCATGAAGAAAGACATACTGGAGCTGAGCTTGGAAGGAAACTAAGAAATCTAAGAGGGGTGAGGAGATTCGCATGTTCGGGCATGTCCTAGGCAAAGGCTCAGAGGGGGAAATGGACCATCATTTGTGAGAAATAGCAAGGAAGTTATGCATTTAACTGAATCCTAGATGGTATATAACATTAAAAGGCTGGAAAAGGTAGGTTAGAACCAGATTGTTTAGGATTTCAAAACCCAGAGGAGCCTGTATTTCATTCTAGAAGTAACAGGAAGCACCTGGAGTTGAGCAGGGGAATGGTACGGTCAGAACTGCACCTTAAGGAAATTTCTTTCACAGATGCCTAGTAAAATGAGTTAGAAAGAGATGGAACTTCGTACAGGGAGACAAAGTAGGTTGCTATCACGAAAGACTAGGCTGGACAGACATATGCAGACACATATCCACATGTGTCTAAGATAGAAACGTATACACATAATAGTTATTAATGTAGATATTTACACATACAACTATGCGTTCATATGTATGTACATCCAGACCAGTGATTTCACTTCTCTAGGTAACAACTGATGAAGAAAACAACTTTACCAATGTAGAGCAGCATTTGCTATACCACTTTATAGATGAGATAATATAATAAGAGGTTTAGTGACACATCCAGGGTCACAGCCAGTGCAGGTCAGAGAAGGCCTTGAACTTAAACTAAGGACTTCCTGATTCCAAAACCAGATCTTTTCACTTTGTTTTATTGCTATGTGCTTCTATAGATAAGAGAGAGTTAGAAATAGACAATGACAGAGGTAGAGATGATAAAGATAGAGAAGAGATAGAGATTAGATATAGAGAAGAGAAAGAGATTCAAGATGCAAATTAGACATAGATATAATTATCCAATTTAAAAAAAAAAAACTATGTTAAATGCATATTGCTCTTTAATGAAAATTACTTGAATTCTTACTGATTATTGAAAGCAATGTTTCCCAACCCCACTCACCTGGACAACAACTGCCACTTTGTGACATGTTATTAACCAAGATTGACCTAATACATACTCTTAAATTAATAAAACTTCTAGAGAAGAAAATACAACACAGTGAAAAGAAAATAGGGTTTGCAATCCAGCTATCTGTGCTCTACCTTTGAATCCGAACATAACTCAAAATGTGCCTTTGAAAACTGTGGTGTAGTAGATAACATGATGAACTGACAGTCACAAAGACTTGGGTTCAAATCCCACTTCTGATATTTATTAATTGCATTACCCTGAACAAATCATTTAACCTATCTGAACCTCAGTTTCCTCATGGGGAGTTTAGATTAGATGTCCTCTGAGCTCTTTTCCAGCTCTACCTCTATGATCGTATGAGAGTTTGAGGAAGAGGCATCATGGTGTCATGGGAAAAGTCCTTGATTTGGGCTCAGAAGACCTGGGCTCAAATCCTGGTGTAACTTTAGGCAAGTAAATTTACCTCTATGGGTCTCAAATTCCTTATTCGTAAAATAAAAGTGTTGAACTAACTAACCTTTCTTTTCCAGCTACAAATCTATAATCCTATATTCTTACAAGTCATTTGATCAATCTGGATTCTTTTCCTCATTGAGACAGTCTCTTTTCCCCCATCCCACCCCCAACTGCCAGATATTGTAAATCTCAAATAAGATAATATCCATAAAACCCCTTCGGAATTATAAAGCACTCTACAAATGGGAATTTTTTTTATTTTAGAATATATTATAATTACTTCACACTAAATCAGACTAGTTTTCTCGTCAATCAGTCTGATTTAATGAGGACTTTTCTGTACTGTTGTTAAGATTGAGCAGTCCCTATTTTCTTACTAATTTGGCTTTCAACTAATACATTTCAATATATATTTCCCAGTATAGTGGGACCTGTGACTTTTAGCATTCTACAGTGGGTTTTTTATAGACATTGGCAGATGCTAGAAATTGATGCAAATATAATATTTGGCCATTTCCTTTGTGGTAGGTATGGGGGGAACAATACGAATCTGGAAGATTGACATTGGGAAAAAGAAGACACTGATAATGATGGACAGGAGGAGATTTTCATTCAATAAAAAGGACAATCCTTCTTAATAAAACAGACTGCTTGGTGAATTTATTGTCATTTCCCAAGTACCTGAACAGCTGATAAAAAGAACAGTCTTGATAATGAATGACATCTGAATTAAGGATATAAACTGAATAACAGAGAAAAGTTAATATAGGACACTTATCAGGGAAAGTTTAGTTAGTTGTCCCTCTTAGGTCAGAAATGTTCCTAAGTTTGATGTCACTGGAAAACAAAACTTAAGAAAAGCCTAAGTATTACAAACATAATCAAATGGGGTTTTTCTTTTCTCTTTCTAGTGAAATATAAAAGAAGCTAGGAATGATTTCTATGCCTGAAATTATCTCTCCTCTGCATTAAAGATTCATTTTTAGTATATTTTTAACAACTGTTCCTTGGGCTACAATCTGAACCACTGAAAGGAGTATCCACATTGATGAGTTTTCAGAGCCAGAGAAGCATGGAAGCATCCCTTAGGGTAAAGGAGTATTTCTAGAAAGTCTCTAAGAAAATGGGAATATCTATCCTTGGGAGTGACACATTAAACAACTAATGCACCTTAACAAGTATTAGTTGGGGTGGGTTTGTTTGCTTGCTTTTTTGTTTTATTTCATATTAGCAGAGATCAGAAGAGGTTCCTAAGGGAATGGGGCATGTATTAGAGAGAGTATTAAGTACCTCCAGTATGCTGAAGGTTAACTGGTGGCATAGTGGATAGAGAGCTGGGACTGGAGTCAAGAAGACTTGAATTCAAATCCAGCTTTAGCCACTTACTAGCTATGTGATTTAACCTCTGTTTACCTCAGCTTCCTCAATTGTAAAATGGGGATAATTATATCACTGCAATGGCAAGCAAAGTAGACTCTTTCACTGTTTGAGTTTTAGCCAGTCAAGTACCTTTGATTGAACCTTGACTTTGATTGAATCAATAAATAGTCTTTGATTAGAAACAGTATATATACGTATATGTACATATACGTATATATACATCTATGTATGTATGCATGTATGTTGTAAAGAGAGCATTCTGAAGCAGAACTAAGAGAGAAGAGAGAGCAAAACTGAGAGAGCAACGACTATGAGCAGGCTAGGGGAACTTGCTCATGGGGAGGCCTAACAGAAAGAATGTTTGTGATGTTGAAGTCCTGTCTATTGATCTGTGTTGATTTCTCAGACAGAAGCCCTGTCTGTTGGTCTGTGTTGATTTCTCAGACAGAAGCCCTGTCTGTTAGTCTTTATGAGTGAATTGAGATGAAGGGACTATTAATGTATATAAATATTGTTATAGCCCTGTTTAACTTTGTTTTTCTAGAAACAGAAGCTGTGGGCAGGAGGCCCTGGAGCCTACTATCAGACAGAAGCAGGAAGAGTTTGGAGTGGAATAGTCCCTCTGAACTGGGACAAGGAGCAGGAGCACAGAGTTGCCTGTGAGTGAACCCAGGCAAGATCTGGGAGTGGTCAGCCAGGAGAGGAAGAGCCATGGGACTTGAAAGTCAACCTTGAGATAAGATGAAAGAGGACTTTACTTGGACACTTGATACTGATTAACAAGACTGTTCTTCCTGTGAGGAGTGGATAGTGAGGTATTTTGAAAAAGGACTTTACTCAGATACTTGGTATTGATTAAGGATGTTGTTATTGTTATGAGATATATATATATATGTATACATATATATAACAACATGTTTTACTTAAGGATGCTGCTATTACTTTATTGAACAATGTTGAGTTTGTTGCTGAATAGCGAACTCATTATACTATGCCATTAGACCCTTAAAATCATGCCAACAGCAGTCCGCAGTCCAAACATGCTGCCATGATTGGCTTTACAATTGCCTACCTCGAGGGGTTGTTGTAAGGATCAAATAACATAATACTTGTAAAAAGTGTTTAGCACAGTGCTTGGCACACAGCTGGTGCTTTATGAATGCTTGCTCCTTTTCTTTCCCCTTCCTATGTGGGATAATGTGAATTAGGATAATTAAAGACTGACAAGAACCAGAGCTAACTATGGAACAAATCACTATTTTCTCAGATAGAATGTAAGCTCCCTGAGGACAGAGAGTATTTCATTTTTGTCCTTGTATCTCCACATAATTGTCATTTAGTAAATGCTCATTGATTACTTATAGTTTATCTAAAACAGAGTGATTTACAGAGAAAGAACCAAGAGAAAGAGGAAAGTTGGTCAGTGCTGAGGAGGCTGTGGCTACTGTTGTAAAAATAAAAACATGTCTTTTGCCACTCTCTCTAAGGCTGGCTGCTCTTTCTCTCATACCTATTGATATAGGACTAGAAGGAGGAGGAGTTGTCATATTCTTTCCTTTCTACTGCCATGTTTAGAGTCTCCACCACCAACATTACACCCTTATGTCTCCTCTAAAGTTCACTCCATCCAAGCCAGATATTTATTGCTGTTATTTGTGGACCTTCAAGTCACTGTCTTTACTCCCCAATAAATTCAATACCTGTCTTATAGTCTTCTCCATCTCAGCCTTTGATCCTTTGGACACACTGGCCTTCCGTTTCTCCTCCAACTCCCCAAGTCCAATGACCTCAGCAGTGTGAACTGGATCTTGTTCATTCATTGTATCCCCCTAGCACCTAGCACAGTATCCTGCCCTCAGCAGGTGCTAGATAAGTGTTTATTGAAATGGATTGGATTAAAATGGAATAAAAAGAGCAGTTCTGTACTACAGTGACAGTATAAACAACAGGGGAAGAATGGAGATAAGATTAGACAGTCCTTATCTGTACCTGAATGATCAATCAAGTATTTATTAAAGACAAACTATGCACCAGGCACCATGCTTGGCACCAGGGATAAACTACAAAGCATTAAATAGTCCCTATTTGAAATGAGCTTACATTATATATATATATATATATATATATATATATATATATATATATATATTTATATTTATATACAAAGTAGTTAAATATAAGATAGTTTGGAAAAGAGAGCCCTAGTCATTGGAGGGACTGAGAACACTTGCATGAAGAAGACAGTAGCTGAACTGCATTTTAATTGCAGAGAAGAATGATTGAATTTAAAAGCTAAGCAAACAGCATTCCAGTGCATGGATTATGGATTTCACTTTTAACCTAACGAAATCTATTCCCAGAGAATCTACAGGCTTGTTCTACATTACTAGACAAAAGTACCAGATGGGACTGTCTATTTCCAGGAGGAGGGAGTGAGAACCCTACATTATCTGATAGATGCTTTGGACTTGTGGTTTTGCATGCTTTCAATTAGACTTTCTAATCTTACTGAGTAGCCTTTATAACTACAATTCATGTCGTCAGAATCAATGTCTCTAAGAGTATTGCAGCTTTCAAAATAAAATCAATTTTTATGGTGAAGACTTTAATTGCTCCAATGCATATAAGTATTGTCTGAGTCTGGGACTGTGTGATGTAAAACATCCCTATAAAAAGTGAAAAATTCCATCAGTCAGATGTTCCTGAACTTACAGCTGTTTGGCATCTTGTAGCTGTCAAAAAAAAAAAAGTAAGTGTTCTTACAAAAAGAAGAGGAATGTATACAAAGAAATGAAAGACATTTGAAATTGGATTGAAGTTATTCAGTTGTTATTAGAAGATGCTGTTAAACAAATCTACTAAGGTGGAAAGACAAGGATGATAAGAATAGTATAAACTGGAAAAATTGAACATTCATTGACTTTCTGTCTCTTAGGAAAATGCCCTCCAATTGTATATCTACTTTCACCACTTGTGAAAAGATATCCAATTAAAGTCTGGTCATATTCATTTTTTTAGGAATGCTAATAACTAGATGTTTGGAAATAGATAATTTAGGCAGGGTAGAACACTCATTTTCATAGAATTTAACCTAGAAACCAAGATAAATCCAAATTGTTCCATCTATTTAAATCATTCTTTTATCTGGCTCCCTAAAGGAAGCTAATTTAATTTGAAGAGATTAAATGTATTGATTCCGACATGGGTCCCCAGGGATTTTATAGCAAAATGAGATCGTAGAAGGGAAACTTATCTTTCATATTTGTAACCCCTTCAATAGAGAGATTTATGGGCAAAGCCTTAATATTGCTGAAGTTGGTTTTGAAACTGAATGCTTCTCAAAAAAAAAAAAAAAAAAAGCTGCTTTTCATTACAACTCCTGGATCAAAGTGTATTTAGATTATGGACAGAACAGGTTGTGGGAGAGACATTGGAGCTTCTACCTCCTAATCCTGGCCCTAATCCTGGAAGAAGATAATATTCTAGGCTTTTAGTTTTCCAGAGTAGAAAATAGGGGTAACTCTGCTGACTCTTCAATGCTACCTTAAGACTTTAACCATCTGGTTTACATTCTTAACAATTCTGGAGAATTCATCATTTAATACAAGCCATGAATAGCAGTTGTGCAATGGGAGAAGAAGATTCTCTAATTCAGTGGGAATTAGAACAGAGTTTTCTCTCAGCATGGAAAGAAGGTTCTAGATTGATGATAAACCAGTCAGATAATGTATATTGATTCAACACAAGGTGAAATGACAAAGCAGATAGAGCTGGGTTTGACTATACTTCAGTGCCTCTTCTCCTCCACACCTCCATGTCACAACAACCCCTCCTCACACCAAGCATCCAATAACCTAAATTGTCCCTGCTGTACCAGGAGCACTCAACATAGTCTTCAAGACACCTGCCTGAAACCTTTTTATTCTAATTCAACAACAATCCTACCCGAAAAATTAGTAAGGACATGTTATGTGCAAAACATTGTGCTAGGTATTAGAGATACAAAAATTTAAAAAAAAAACTGAAAACTGTTCTTGACCTCAAGAAATGCACATAAAGAAGAACGTGAAGGGACAGACATATAATATGTACACAGATAAGTAAATACAAGATAGTTTGAGGAGGGAGAAATTACTATCAACTAGGAGGATGGGGAAAGGCTCTAAAGTCTTGAAGAAGGCTAGGAATGCTTAGAGTGGAGGTGACATAGGAGTACATTGTAGTCAAGGGAGATAGCTTGTACAAGATATGGGAAACAGAATGCCCATTTTAGGGAATATCTAGTAATATGGTTTGACTAGAGCCAAAGGACTCTAGAAAGAACATTTCATGAAACAAACCCAAAAAAGAAAATGGTGCACAAATGTGGGAGGCAGGAAGATGGACAATTTAGAATGGAAGGTAAGTTCCATTTTGGACTTGATGAGTTTCAGATGCCTTTCGGGATATGCAGGTGAGCTCAGGAGGTTAAAGACAATGTGAAAATCTACTAGAAATTAAAGATCTAGTAGAGAATAGAGATAATAATTGAACTTATGAAACTAAAGAGATCACAAGAGAGAGTATAGAGAAACAAGAGGGGTCAGGATTAAGCCTTAAGAATCCAACTCAAGGTGGGGGGGTGGAGCCAAGATGGGAGAAAAAAGATTCACGTATGCTAGCTCCGAACCCACAGCCCATATATTTCCTGCAAGAAGAACTCCCCACAAATTCTGGAGCACTGCAAGGCATGCAGAAACACAGAGGAAAAGATTTCCATTCCAGAGACCCCTTGAGAGACGTCCCCAGGGTCTGTTGCAGCCCGGAAAGCAGAGTCCACCCCTGCGCTGCCCTGGCCACGCAGCCCCAGAGGAGCAGATCCAAGCAGGCTTCAGAAATGGAACCTCCGGCGGCCGCGAGGGTCTCTCCACCCACAGACTCTACAGGTCAGTGAGAGAGACGTCTGGCTGGCCAAGAGGGGAGCGGGGTGTCTCTGTGACTCAGGCCCCCTTGGGAGGCAGCGGCAGAGGGAGCAGCAGACGCAGTGGCAGAGGCAGCAGTGGCGACCTGGGACTCCCCAAGCAGGTAGAAGTTCAGGGCCATTACCAAAAGTCTCTGCATAAACCCCCTGAGGGAACTGAGCCTGAGAGACAGTCCTGCCACCACGCAATCCATTACTGAAGGTCTCTGCATAAAGCCCCTCAGGGAACTGAGCCTGGGAGGTGGCCCTGCCCCCACCCAAGCACCAGAACTTAAGCTCACATTGAATAGTAGCTGCTCCCACCGCGGATAGCCCTGAGACTGGGAAGCAGCATTTGAATCTCAGACCCCAAGCACTAGCTGGGCAGATATAGGCGGGGGTGCAGAGGAATCTCAGAAGTCAAGTAACTGGCTGGGAAAATGCGCAGAAAAGGAAAGAAAAATAAGACTATAGAGAGCTACTTTGAGAGGGTGCAGATGTCCCCACCTTTCAATTCTGATGACAAGGAACTATTCTTACCATCAGGGAAAGACGTGGAGGTCGGGGCCTCTGTATCCCAGACATCCCAGGTGGATGTCCGGTGGGCTCAGGCCATGGAAGAGCTCAAAAAGGATTTGGAAAATCAAGTTAGAGAGGTGGAGGAAAAACTGGGAAGAGAAATGAGAGAGATGCAAGAAAAGCATGAAAAACGGGTCAATAACTTGGTAAAGGAGACCCAAAAAAATGCTGAAGAAAATAACACTTTGAAAAATAAGCTCAATTGGCAAAAGAGGTTCAAAAAGCCAATGAGGAGAAGAATGCTTTCAAAAGCAGAATTAGCCAAATGGAAAAAGAGGTTCAAAAGCTCACTGAATAAAAGAGTTCTCTCAAAATTAGAATGGATCAGATGGAGTCTAATGACTTTCTGAGAAACCAAGAAATCATAAAACAAAACCAAAAGAATGAAAAAATGGAAGATAATGTGAAATATCTCATTGGAAAAACAACTGACCTGGAAAATAGATCCAGGAGATACAATTTAAAAATTATGGGACTACCTGAAAGCCATGATCAAAAAAAGAGCCTAGACATCATCTTTCATAAAATTATCAAGGAAAACTGCCCTGAGATTCTAGAACCAGAAGGCAAAATAAGTATTCAAGGAATCCATCAATCACCGCCTGAAAGAGATCCAAAAAGAGAAACTCCTAGGAACATTGTGGCCAAATTCCAGAATTCCCAGGTCAAGGAGAAAATCTTGCAAGCAGCTAGAAAGAAACAATTCCAGTATTGTGGAAATACAATCAGGATAACTCAAGATCTAGCAGCTTCTACATTAAGGGATCGAAGGGCATGGAATAGGATATTCCAGAAGTCAAAGGAACTAGGACTCAAACCAAGAATCACCTACCCAGAAAAACTGAGTATAATACTTCAGGGGAAAATATGGTCTTTCAATGAAACAGAGGACTTTCAAGCATTCTTGATGAAAAGACCAGAGCTGAAAAGAAAATTTGACTTTCAAACACAAGAATGAGAAGAAGCATGGAAAAGTAAACAGCAAAGAGAAGTCAGAAGGGACTTACCAAAAGTGAACTGTTTACATTCCTACATGGAAAGACAATATTTGTAACTCTTAAAATTTTTCAGTATTTGGGTAGTTGGTGGGATCACACACACACACATACACACACATGTACACGCGTGCACACACACACACACACACACATGCGCGCACACACAGAGACAGAGAGCACAGAGTGAATTGAATAGGATGGGACCATATCTCAAAAGAAATTAAGGTAAATGGTGAGAGAGAAATGTAGTGGGAGGAGAGAGGGTGAAATGGAATGGGGTAAATTATATCTCATTCAAGAGGCAAGCAGGAGACTTTTTAGTGGAGGGAAAAAGAGGAGAGCTGAGAAAAAAACAAGAAGTTTACCCTCATCACATTCAACTAAAGGAAGGAATAAAATGCACACTCATTTTGGTATGAAAACCTATCTTACAATACAGGAAAGTGGGGGAGAAGGAAATAAGCAAGGGGGGGGTGATGGTAGTGAGGGTAATGGAGGAGGGAGCAATTTGAAGTCAATACTCAGGGAGGGACAGGATCAAAAGACAGAATAGAAACAATGGGGGGCAGGATAGGATAGAGGGAAATACAGTTAGTCTTACACATCAAAGTCATTTGCAAAACTACACAGATAGGGCCTATATTGAATTGCCTGCCTTCCCAAAGGGAATAGGTGGGGAGGGAGGGATGGGGAGAATTTGGAACTCAAAGTTTTAGGAACAACTCTTGAGTATTGTTGTCGCTACTAAGAAATAAGAAATACAGTTAATGTGAAATAGAAAGTCATCTGGCCCTACAGGACAAAAGAGAAGATGGGGACAAGAGAAGGGAGGGATGATAGAAGAGAGGGCAGATTGGTGATAGGGAAAATTAGATTGCTCAGTGTATTGGGGTGGGGGAGGGGAGAAAAGGGGAGAAAATTTGGAACCCAAAATTTTGTGAAAATGAATGTAAAAATAAATTTTTATTAAAAAAAAAAGAATCCAACTCAAAATTAGGGAGTGAGACATATGGAAGGAACAGTGAAGAGCAAAAATTCTCTGGGCTCAAAATGTTGGAAAGCATGAGAGAGGGGAAATCCAGTCCTGTCTACACTGGCTAGCTCTTTAGTATCTTCCTGGGAAAGCCAAATTCCCATTGGCAACAGAAAATGTTGAGTGTTAGATGAAGAGACCTAGGGTGAAAGTGAATTTTTAATAAGAGTTCCAGAGGACACAACAAGATTATAATACACAAAATAAGAACTTTTGAAGGGTAGGAGTGAGCTGGATAGAGATAAGAACACTAGGCAAAGTATTGCTTCTGTTCCTTTGAGTGGAAGCCTGGAGGGCAAAGTTAAAAACCCCTCTATAGCCTCCCTTTAAAGAGAGCCCAAAATGCCCAACTGCTCTCCATTTGCCATGAACTGCTTTGCTTGGTTCAACTTTCCCGTCATCTTTATCATGCCCTCATGCATGATGATAACACACTCCAGAATCCCTCTGTTTTCAGTTCTTGAGTATGGTCTTCCCCCATTAGATTGTAAGCTCTTTGAGGACAGACACTGTCTTTCTTTCTCCTATTTGTATCACCCGACTTAAAATACTGCTGGCACATAGTAAGCACTTAATAAAAAGGGGAAAGGGATTTTTGCTTCAGCAGATAACCACTCTGAATCATAGGGATAAGGAAATCAAAAGCTTAGGGTTCCACTGCCATAAAATGGGAGAAGAACCATCTGTTTGAGGCTCCTACACTCCAAGGTTCTGAGATAATTGGGGAAAGAGGCATCCAGGTGACATAATGCATAGGGCACTGGACTTCGGAACTTGAAGTCAAGAAGTTTTTTAGTTGCTCAGTCATGTCTGACTCTTCATGACCCCATGAATCATAGCATACCAGGTCCCTCTTTCCTCCACTAACTCTCCAAGTCTATCCAAGTTCATGTGTGCTGCTTTCATGACATTATATATCCATCTCATCCTCTGCCACCCTTTTTCCTTCCGCCTTCATTCTTTCCCAGCATCAGTGCCTTTTCCGATGATTCTCGTATTCTCATCATGTGGCCAAAGTATTTAAGCTTCAACTTAGCCTTTGACCTTCCAGTGAATAACCTGAACTAATTTCTTTAGGAATTTACTGATTTGATCTCCTTGCTGTTCAAAGGATTTTCAAAAGTATTCTCCAGCACCACAATCCAAAAACATCAATTCTGTAGCATTCAAGTCTTCCTTATAATCCAACTCTCACAGCCATAAATCGCTACTGGAAAAACCATCGCTTTGACTATACACACCTTTATCAGTAAGGTTACATCTTTGCTTTTCAGTGTGGTGTCCAGATTTATCATAGTTTTCCTTCCAAGGAGCAAGCATTTTTTAGTTTCATGGCTGCAATTACTGTCGGCAGTGATCTTTGAGCTCAAGAATATATTGTGACACAGCTTCCATTTCTTCTCCCTCTATTTGCAGAAAGTGATGGGACCAGTTGCCAAGGTCTTAGTCTGTGTTTCTTTTATAATGTTAAGCTTCAAGGCAGCTTTTACACTCTTCTCTTTCACCCTCATCAGGGTGCTTTTCAATTCCTCTTCACTGTCTGCCATCAGAGTGGTATCATCTGCATAGCTGAAACTGTTGATATTTCTCTCCCATCAATCTTAATTCTAGCTTTCGATTCATCCATCCTGACATTTCACATGATGTACTCTACTTTTAAGTTAAATAGATAAAATGACAATATATGGTCTTGTTGTACTCTTTTTCCAATCTTAAACCAGTCAGTTGTTCCATATTCAGTTCTAAGCTTTCATACAAGAGGATCTAGTACTCTCATTTCTCTAAGGACTTGCTACATTTTGTTGTGATCAACTAAGTCAAAGGCTTTAACGTAATCAGTGAAGCAGAAGTAGATGTTTTTTCTGAAATTCCTTTGTTTTCTCTATAATCCAGCCAATGTTGGCAATTTGGTCTCTAGTTCTACTGCCACTTTGAAAACCAGCCCTCTCTTCTGATAACTCTCAGTTCACATGCTACTGAACTCTCGCTTGCAGAACCTTAAGCGTAACCTTGCTGATGTGTGAAATGAATACAGTTGTTCAGTAATTTGAACATTCTTTGGATTTGTCCTTTTTTAGGATTGGGATGTAAAGTGATCTTTTCCAATCCAATGGCCAAGAAGTCAAGAAGATCTGAGTTCAAATCCTATCCCAGATACTTAGAAATTTTGTGATCCTAGCCAAATCATTAGACCTTTCTTGGCCTCGGTTTTCCCACATGGAAATTTGAAATAATAATAGCATCTACCTCACAGGGTTGTTAAGAGGCTCAAATGAAAAAAATATGTAAAGTGTTTTGGAAACCTTAAAGAATTATGTAAATGTTAAGTGTTACAGCTCTGAGAGAGGCTTCAGGGGCCATTTAATCCAATTCCCAGATGATTGGACTCAGAATCAGTACCAAGTAGAGGGAGAGAAGTGGATGTGAGAATAGAGGTTGGAGAGAAACATACACCTGGCAGTATGTTAACTCTTATTTGTATCGTCCAGGCTTGCTTGACTCTATCATTATAGCCTCTTTATAAAATGTCAGAGGCTGAGTTTCTGTTGTTCAGTCATTTCAGTTGTGTCCATTTCATGAGCCCATTTTGGGAAAAGTATCTTTCTTGGCAAAGATATTTGAGTGGTTTGTCAATTCCTTCTCCAGCTAATTTTACAGATGAGGCACTGAGGCAAACAGGGTAAAGTGACTTGCCCAGAATCACACAGTTAGACAGATTTGAACTTATAAAGATGAGTCTTCCTGACTTCAGGCCCTACACGCTATCCATAGTGCCACCTAGGTGTTCTGTCAAAGACTGAGACACATCCAGAAAATGTCCTCCATGAGAAATGAGAAGTTGGGACCCAATCTTTGAGTGTAAGCAACAACAGACCTTCTAATACGTTGGCCCCCTAATGCTTAGAATCTCTGATAAATGAAGGTCTCCATCATAGACACTCTACTTTTTCTTTTAGTTGTTTTAGAGATCTGCATTTTATATTCTCAATAAGATTGTAAGCTCCTTGAAGGCAAGGGGTGTATATACTTCTCTTACATTCCCTAAGCTATTTAACATAAAGTAAATGCTAAATACCTAATGAAATAAGTGTAATGGAGTTCAGTGGAATGAAATTGAATCTAATATTATGGAATCCATTTGAATGGACCAGCAAGAATTGAACTGAATCAAATGAATTTGAATTGAACAAGGATTGAAACAGTAAGAGTTTAAGACTCAGTTAATCAGATAATTTAATTAACCGCAATACCCAGTGACCCAAGACATCTGGGTAATTGAGGTTTGACTACAGTTCATTTGTTTTCAAAATCCTAGAGAATTTAGTGAAATATTCTTCACCTGATAGGGATACAATAAATGCTTATGATCTTATAATCAAAGCCATAACTAGGAAGTTGTGTTCCTGAGACAAGTAGAGAGGAGCTCAACTGAAATACAGCCATAGGAGAACTAGAAATAGACACTGAGATGATGGTTTTAGTATTTTCTCAATTTTGCCACCTGAGGAGAAAGCCCCAACCACCCTGCCCTAGATATGACTCTTCTTTTGACAGAACACATGTCCTTGTAAAATATACATTTGCTTCTAAACTTGGTATCTATACACACCGGTCAGAAAATAATCAGTTGGATTCAGTCAAATAAGAATTGGTAGATTTGGAATTTGACTGGACCTAATTCCATTTTTTCTCCAAATTAGCAATAGGAGAAGAAATAGCCTCTATGTATAGCTCACTTATTCTCCATCAGATAATCAATAAATGTTAATTAGGCATCTATACTTTACATCCAACTTTCGACTAGGCACCAAGGCAGGTCATAGAAAAAACTAATGGGTCCTCTTTTCTCCTTTAAGAGCTTACAACTTGTTCAGGGAAGCAAGACATATAAGTATATGAAAAAATTAGAGAACATAAGATATAATTATAATTAGATGTTAAATCATTTGACACAGTTTCTGAATACCATAGGATTTCAAAGAAGGCTACATCACTCTTTATTCTAACTATCTGCTTAAATAAAAAGAGTTTAACAGCACCTTCCTTCCTTCTTAAGATTTACTTGAGGATACATGCTGTCATTTCTGCCACAAACTCTGCCCTCCTTTCTCTAGCACTGTATAATGATGCCATCATTGCTGGATAATGAAACAATGATTATTGTATGTGAGGACAGCATTCCTGAGGCTTCATATATTGCCAGAAGCACATCCATCCTGAATACATCAATCCTTGTCCCCAGAGAAGCTCCAAAAGATATTAAGAGTAAACAGTGAATAGACACAACTTTCTGGGGATTTATCTTTTCTGTAATACCTGAGTCTGAGCTTCTCTTGTCTCAACTGTTTAGAGAGGTAGAAAGAACGAATGCCAAGATCCTGTGTTCAAAACCCATAGGGCCTATTTGCTTTACAAAAATGAAAACTTTTCTCCAAGCAGATTTTCTGCATATTGATCCCTCATCCTAGGCAATTTATTCTACCCCACCAAATCCTAACTCAGGGCACAGACTGACTCCTAATCCTGTAACAATCCATCTTGTAAATGTGTCCATGTGGCTACCAAGAGACCCATGTAAAAAAAAATAAGTGAGGCTCAGGGACAGTTACTTCTCTCCACCAGAGAAATAACTCAAGTGGCTTGTTTTATAGCTCTTGTTTCAAATAGATCAGACAGAGGGATATAATGCCTAAAGCAGAATCCAGGTTATCCAGATGTCTTTAACAACTGTGCATTTTAAGTAAGATTGCAATCTGTCTTTTATTCTTACATCCGCTGCCTTCATCCTTACTTTGTGAACAGTTTCATGAGATCTGTATTGATTCCTCATGTTGTTAATGGCTCTGTAACCAAAATCCCTATGTATATATTTTGATAAATAAATATATTTAATGATCTGTGAATGTATTGTTTTCTCCCAGTAAATTGTAAGTTCCTCAAGAGCAGAAACTATCTCACTTTTGTATTTATATCACCAGTATCTAGCCAGTGCCTAAAATATACTCAGTCACCAATAAATTGCTTGTTGATGGATTGGCTGATTTTATTGGCCTAACTGGTACAGACTGTAAAACCCTCTATAATTTTTCATTCCATATGATTCTTATAACTTTTTCCTATTTCCTATAAATCTTCCACAGAAGATTTGTCTATCCCACTGGAGAACTTCTATTTTTTTTAAATATTTGATGAGTATGTGAACCATGCTCAAGTTATCCATCTATTGCCTCTCACTCTTACTGCCTGGCCACCTACATAATTTTTTTCTAATCATACATGTCCTTGATATTCCCAGCACCTACCAGTCCCTGGTACGTAGCAGTCATTCAACAAATTCTTGTTGAATGAAAAATAAAGAGTTTTCTTACTTACAACTTCTCCCCTCACCTCCAAGTCATCATGGAAAATATTGTGCAGCCTCCTTACATCCACTATCTTGTGATTTTTCTGTTACACTTAGTGTTTCATGATTCACAATCACAGAGCATTAATAGTGTTTAAAGAAGTCGAGTCAGGGTGTTGATTCGTGACTAGGCTTAGGAATCAGTATATACCTAGTATTTAGGGGGAGGTCTGTATGGGCAGAGATAAATTGACAGAATTAAAAGATCAATCTGTATACAGTCTGTACATGTATGAGAATTTATTTCTGCAAAACTATGGAAACTTTGGGAGTTGAACTCATGGTTTTAGTATTAGCCAAATGGTAACATGCTAGACCTTCCTTTCTATACCCCATCCCCAACCAACTAAGCATCTTTTACAGTAGTGAGTAGCTTGGGAGCACTGAAAGATTAGCATATAAATACTGATCTCAAGTAAATTGCTATATGAGATCAACAATACATGTTGGAACATCAATGTGAGAGAAATGAAAAGTGAACAATACATGTTTATTGGACTGACAACACCATAGAGTGAGAGGGAGTAAAGAAAGGTGATTATGGACTAGGGCTTCAGGTAGAGCTTCCTGAGAGAAAAAAGATCAAAAGATTTCGAGCATTAAGAGAGTTTACAGATCATCTAATTCAACTTCACCATTTTATAGATCAGAAAACTGAAGCTTGGAGAACTTGCATAAGTTTTCCAAGGTCACATGGATAATAAATATCAGGGGTAAACTTTTAGCCCAAGTCTTCTGAACAGGTCCAGAGCTCTTGCCACTACACTGCCTTAAGTAGAACTTAAGCTAAAGATGCTCCGAAATTTGGAAAGAAGCTTTAAAAAGTGATGAAAATGTCCATACTATTTGACCTAAAGACACCACTGTTGGGTACATGATAAGGGAGATATAGGCCTCTCTAATCCCATATACACAAAATATTTAGCATTTGGGGAGTAGCAAAAAGCTAGAAACAACAGAGCTGCTTATTGATTGGGAAATGACTAAACAAACATTGGCATACAGAAGTAATGGAATATTACTACACAGTAAGAAATTATGAATATAAACACTTGGATGAAATGTAGGAAAACCAACAGAAGCTAATGTAGAATGAAATGAGAGCTTCCAAGAGACCAATATAGACAGTGATTATAACAATGCAAATAAAAAGAACAGAGAGAACCCCACATCCAATAAAACCCTGGAAATTGTGTGATTTCAATGATCAAGCTTGATCACAACGAAAACATTAAAAAATTGTAACTTCTTTCCTCCTTTTCAGAAGATGGAGATGATAGGTACGGAACACTGCATATATGTTCAGATTTCATTAATATGTGTCTTAATTTTACTTAAACACACTTTTTTTCCTTTCTTTTTATTTTTAGTCTTTGATACACAGAACAATGGGGCAAGCTTAAGGGATATAATGAGAAATGGAGGTGACATAAAAACAACACATTAAAAAAAATCTTTTAATCTGCAGAGAAAAGAAAAAGAAGGAAGAAAGGACAGGGCAAAAACCATTTAGTAAAGAACGGTGGTTCTTAGAGGTTGTGTCCAAGTTCCCACCAGGGAGAATCATCTGGAATGAACATCTGCAATCAAATGAATATGTGGGAGTTTCCTGATGCTCCCTAGAGAACCCAATTCCTCATGGCAAAGAATAATGCTGTGATGTGAGCAAAAATGGTTTAAAAGAATACAGTAGAGAAGCTTCTTTTCTGGTTGAAATTTAGCTTTGAGTTCTCCTTCATTCTCCAGATCTTTTTGCCCTGTTTATTCAAAATGAGCTCTTTTTTCTTTATTGTAACCATTATTGCCAATCACCATGGACTGTTAGAAAGAGATAAGGGATTTGAATTTTACAAGTAGGTGAACTGCACATTTCCCCATCTGTACTCAATAGTTTTCTTCGTAATGACAGTTCTCTGGAAGCTAATAAATGAGGCTTCCTCCCAATGGAACTTTTAAAAAGTTCCCTAATAAATGAAAGTGCTAATCACAGCTCCTCTGGTAGTAAGACGATAGCCCAAATACCCCTTGTACTCATTAAGCAGCCTTTAGGAATTTTTTTCCCTCTTAGGAATGATGAGTTAAACTCAGGTTACTTGGTACTGACTGGATTTAAAAGAGTCCTTACAATAATACTGCAATAAAACAGTAATTATTCAAGTCAGCCCAAAAGCATTTATTAAGCATTTACCATGTGCTAGGCCTTGTGCTAAGTCCTGGGAATATGAAGTAAGGCAAAAAACAGTCTCTGACCTAAAGGAGCTTTCATTCTAGGGAGAGTAATAAGAAGTAAATAATTTAGTCTTTATGAGAGGCATACAGGGTAGATAGAAGGTAACCTTATATACATTTCAAGTGGTCTGCGAACTTGGATACGAAGAAAATGATATCTTTATAGTCACTAACTTCTAACTGAAATTTAGCATTTCCTCTAATTATCTAAAAACCTTATTCTTAGGAAAGGTTTATTGATTTTACTACAAGGCCAAACATGTTCATGAAACAAAAATGGTTTAAAAAAAAACAAAGAAAACCACACAACTTTTCCTTTTAAAATGATTCTGGAAAGGACCTCAGGAAGAAGGTAGAATTTGATCTGAGTCTTGAAGGAATCTGGGAAAATTAAGAAGTTGAGGTGAAGGGGACAAAGCATTCAGACAAGAGAGACAGCTATCACATTGAAAAAGGAAGTAGAGTGTAGTGGGAGAAACATTAAGGGGATCAGTATGGCTGATTCTTAGAGTTCATGGAGGGGAACAAAGTATAATAATGACAAGGTTTAGAATTGTTAGAGCTGGTTCAGATGAGAAAGAATTCACTTAGATGATTTTCTCCTAAGAAAGTGGAGCTTTGTTGATGCAAAAACAGTGGGCCTGAGATTTAGCAGAAAGCTAAACAAAGCCACTGATAAAGGAAAAGAACCAAAGTTATATAGACAGAAAGCTAAACAGTCTGTCAAATGGTGATGTAATTTCAGAATTTCTTATGGAGGTTTAGGGACAGGATAAGTACATACAAGGGGGAAGGTGGTTGCTTGCAAGACAAGGAAAAGTTGTCATGACACAGGATGAGGAAGATGAATGACAAGATAGGGAACACAGGATAAGGTGGGCAAAAGCAATTCTTTTGGTCCAAGTTGCATGATATTTCAAGATAAGGGGGAAAGGGCATTAGAATACCCTCAAGTTACAGAATGGGTTATAGAATGAGCTTCAAACCAACTCAGAGAGCCTGAGAATGTGACCCTTGCGGACCCTTAGAGCACCATTTGTGTTTACATCAAGAAGACTGGAAAAGTAGGAAGAGGCCAAGTTGTGAAGAGCTATAAATGCTAAACAAAGGAGTTTCTATTTGATCTTAGAGGTAAGAGAGAACCACTGAAGTTTTTTGAGTAGCAGACATAGACAGATCCCTGCTTTGGGAAAATCACTTTAACAGCTGTGTAGAAAATGGATTCAAATTCAGAGGCTTAAGGCAGGGAGACTAATTACAAAACTGTACAGCACACATGTCTGAGGGGGAGCAGAGGAAAGCCTGTAGCAGAACTTACAGTCTAGGTGAAAAGGCAGGGCATCTATGTGTGTAGAGGCTTGAGAAAGGGACAGGTTGTGATGCGATGCTGGAGAAAGTAGAACAAAGGGCACACCGTCTTTCAAAATTCTCTAACCAGAACAACCGTAGCTATGTTTCATGGAACTAAGGAGATACTGATGTGAAGCTAAAATGATTTCCTTACCACTGTGTCTTTCAATCCTTTTCCTTTCTTGGAAAGTACAGCCCAGGGGAGATTTTCCTCTGCCAGGCAGCATAATAACTCCGAAAGAATAAAATGGGTTTCTGATCATAAGTTAGGTGACAATTGAATTGAGAAGCCCAGGGAAGTGAATTGAATTGAATACCCACCAGTGGATTGGAAAGATGGCTAAAAGATTTAGTGAAAAAGCTGCATCCAACCTCTCTGGAAATGTTGTACAGGGTATTAGGTTACCAGGAAAGTGACTGCATTTGATCACCAGGTGGATCAGAGAATAGGACCTGGTAGGGGAAATATTGGCGCACAACTCCAAGGGGGTATCATGAGGAGCAATGCCTAATGTGGGGAGCAAGCTCAACAGAGAACAGTGTAATGACACCAGTAGAAGTAATTGGTAACTTTACAATGTGAAACCCAAGAGCTGACCCTCCATTCATGTTCCCTGGTCAAATGTTTTCCCGGCATGTACATCACCTTACATCTGGATGGCTTTTCCTCCTATGTGGCAGTCCCATGTCTAATTTCCATTACTGTCCACTCTTCCCACTGACTTTGTATTTGTAAAAGAATACGATGTTGCTGTTTCTGTTGCTACTGCTGCTACTGGTGTTTGGTGGAGGGAAGAGGGGGACTAATGTGGATTTCTATGGTTACTTTACTCATATTTCTGTTCAATTAAAATTCCTTTAACTATATGCTTTTGTTTGATATGTTGAAGAAAACGCAGGTTTAAAGTTGATCCTAACCCACAAAATACCCAGTCCTGTGGTAACTTATTGGAGACCCCAGCCTGAGCTGGAAATACTCCCTCAAGGGTTATCCTTGTGTGATGGCAATCAAATTAGGATCTTTTGCTGTTTTTGTTTTACTAAAAGTGCCTATGGTTAAATAATGTGATTAAAGAGGATCTTTCCCACTCATTGATGAGCCTGCCCATTGTGGGAAGCTGGATTAGGGGAGTTGTTTTGTAGGAAGGTCCCAAGTACATTTTGTTTTTTCTATTGAGGCACTGGGTCAAAGGGTTGTGATACCCTCTGGCTCTAAAAAATGTATAAATACTCTGAGTTGAGGTTTTATTTTGGGGCTTAATTTTTGTAAGAGTGTTTATTTGGCCAGATGAGGACACTGAGAAGCTGCTTAGAAGCCCCCCCTCCTTCAATCCCCCTTTGAGAACCAAAAGTCATTCTTCCCTCTCTGGTAACTAGGACCAGAAAATTGGGTTCCAATTGTCAGTTGAATTCAGGCAGAGGAAGCCATGTCTGTTGACTTTTTGATTTCTCTGTATTTTCTCTGAAGTTCAGGGTGCTGACTCCACTGAATTAGGTGAATGATATATGTGTTTGGTTAAAGGAATGATACATGTGCTTGATTAAAGTGATTGTTAACCCCTCAAGTTACCTTTCCTTTTATGAATGCAGATCTAAGAACCTGTGATAGCAGGTCCCCCGTGTATGTTGAGGTGCTTACTGATGCACCTTGAAACTATCTGAGAGCAATATAAGGCAGTGTAAGGCTTTAAAAAAAAATTTAAGCATAACATAAACAATAAAAGTGGCATTAAATTTAAGGTGATGACCTGAAATTCAGTGATCTCATCCAAATAATAAGAGTAGCATAGGTTGATATAGTAAGGGAAAGCTTAATGGAGAACATAGAATTTGCTGCAGACCTTGAAGAATGAATAGAACACAACCTTTCCATCAAGCAGTAAATAAGATACCAGAAAATAAAAGGCCTCTCAAATCAATGAGACTACACAGTATCTAAGCCACTCCCATTCCCTTCACTATCCAATGGGGAAACAGGAAAGTTTCAAGGATTTTCAAGGTAACAACCTTCTTTTCTCCTGCATAGGCACTGTGTTTGTTATCTACCTGCTCAGACGTCCTACTCTGATACCTCCTTATGGAATGGAGGTCATCTTGGGCTCTTAAAAGCTGAGCTTTGCTGGCTGAGAACAAGTTCTGACACCTTTTACAAGCCCAAGATAAAAAGTCTTCAAGTATTGGTCTGGACTGAGCATAGACTCTATCTGAAATCCTGAAAACCACCCTACCTAAATTCAGAGAGATTGGTTCATCACAAGATATAGCCATCAGAGGACTTCTTTTCTTCAATCACAGAAATTTATGTGAACTATTTACTAAAGAGTACCAGTCTTCAGAGAGAAAGGGAACACAAGCCCTAATGACATCACAGGTTTCTGAAATATTGAATTATTACAGCTGCATAGTTATATACAGCATATTGGTATTATGAAACTATAATTATAAGATTCTACAACATAGACCTGCTGAGGAGCAGCTGAGAGGGGAGGATCAAATTCATCTGAATAAATATTTAATTAGGTACCTATTCTGTAATGGGAATATAAAGAATCTAATTTTTAAAAAATCCTTCTTCTCAAGGATCTTACATTCTACTGGAAGAAAAGCTAGTAACCTGAACTGGAGAAGTCTTGAATGCCCTATCCATAAGTTAGAAACATCAGTCACACAGGAAACAGAAATTTAGCCACTGATTTGCTCCCATAGGATGAAGACACCCACAGAAAGTCTACTCCCTGAATTACTCTTGTAAATTCAGAAACAGGTTGTGGTCTGTTTGGTGTAAGAAATTGCCATTCATAATAACTGCAACGAAAACACAAAGAAACAATTGTCTATTTTTTTGGAAGGCCCTAATTATACTGCACCTGTATGGCCTAAAAACTAAAAGTAGGATTGTAGAAAGATCTTATAGTGCTCTTCTATCAATTAGCATACTTATCAAATAAGTTCAATAAATTAATTCAATTAGAAGCACTATATTGAGGATGAAGTGGGGAAGTGGAAATACATTTAAACAAGGCATAGTCCCAATCCTAATAATACTTATAGTCTAGTTGAGGGAAGGGGATTAGATAAACTAATTATCACCTTGATAATCACAGAAAGCAGAGGCCCTAAAGGGTTGAAATGTGGGACTGAAAGGAGCAGAAATAAAACAAAAAGAAAATTTTGGCCCAGAAGCCTGAGTAGTAGCAAGAAAGGTTTTCCAATACAGGCGATAACTAAGAAAGAAAGGTCACAAATAGGACACACAGATAAAGGTTCTGTGTCTTCGGCATGGGCTGTATGGGGGCGGGAGGGAAGGCGGGCGCCATCCGAACTAGATTTAAGCCATACTTCCTTCTAAGGCTTATAGCCTCCACGCAACGACAAAGGAATCTCATCTATATATCTTGAGCTACATGCCATTCTCAAACTGCTCCCTGGTTGTTAAAATTTAAACTAGTTTAAGATATTAGCTTAGAACAATAATTGAAGAGACTGTACTTCACAGAATGATTAAATCAGACTTAAAAGCTATGGTGTAGCGGAAAGGATGCTGGACAAAGAGAGTCAAATCTTAATACTGCTACCTATTAGCTATCCCTAAGATAAGTCTGAGAACTACCATAGTTTTCATGTTTTGTTCTGTTTCTGTTAGTTTTCTGGTTAAAAAGTTCTTTTTGAAAAAGATAGATAGAGTTTGTGATGGGGCTCTGGATCCCCTCCCTGACCTTTGAAATTTCAGCCAAGCCCATATGGCCAAGTCTCTTACATTAGTCTGAGGCATCACCCATCCCAGTCAATAATCCTTTCAACTGCCCTTTCATTGTGCCCACCCCAAAATCTTCATTCTCTGTACCCCTGATCAAGCTTAAGCTTCAATTTTCTGTTACCTCTCACCAGTCCAACCTTTATTCTCTGTTACCTCCAGACCACTCCAGGCTATTTCACTCCCTTAATCCCATCTAGACCCCTTCTCTGTTACCTTGGGTCACCACAGGTTATTGGCCACTCTTAGATCACATCCAGATCTCCCCACATTCTTTCTGTATAAAAGGTTCATCTTGCCCATTAAATGGCTCAGATTCTTAAAATCTGGCCAATAGTGTGTATTCTTAAAAATCTTGTCCATTGAACGGGTGTTTTAATAAATCTTGTCTCTGATGGAAAGAAGGCTTCAGGAGAATTCTTTTGAGCCAGAACCCATGCCTTTTGCCTTTGAATTTTGGGGTTCTCAGAACCCCTAGACTACAACAGTTGTGTGAAAGGCAGAAGGAGCAAAGGTTCACAGCAATGGTCTATCCAGTAGCCATGTGCATGGTAGTAAGGAAAGGGATTGGTCTGGCTCATGAGCTGAAAGACCCAAGACAGATAAAAGTCAACATTCAATATGGAAAGAGTTGGAGATCTAATGTGATCCCTTCCCTCTGTGCTCTCTTCCCCACAGCCATTAATTTCAAGGGATTTCTCAGATCAGAGGTGAAATATGTATGCATTAACAATTTCTCCTATCTATAATTCATTTATCCAGAATATACAATTCAGAATATACTATTCAGAATATACAAAGTTCAGAACTCAAAAGCAAGCAAAAAAAAGTTCAATAAGTCTATATCGGTGTGGATTTGTAGTCTTAAAAACACTGATAGATTCAATGAAACCCAGAAGTCTTACTAGAGGCTGTTAGAGGTAACCATAATAACCACAGTACAAAGTAAAAGTTGTTAGCTTAATAGTAAAAGAAATAACAGAATTACAAAAGCAGACAGAAAAATTCCTAGAGAACACCAATTTGGGTCCATTTAGTGTAAGGATGAAGGGCCCTTAAGCCAAGGGGGTTCTTAAAATCCCTGAAAGTCTTTTAATATCAAATACTATAATTAAAGTGACCACAATGATGATTCCCAATCCTGTCTTCAAAAACTTTTTGTTTAGTATGACCAGTTTAAGAAGGAAATGTATCATATATTATTGAAAGACACAACCCAAATGACTTTAAAATTTTTAAATCTCATTTAAAATGGTAAGTTTCAATTACCAGGAATATTTGCCTAGACCCACAACAGTTGTCAATACAGTGAAAGAAGATGGGACACAGCTAACACAACATGACAGATGGGTTTTCTTTTCAAAATAACTATCTACTATGGTGGCATTTTTTGAAGGAAACCATCATTTCACCATCCCATCATTATGAAGGAAACCAATGACTACTGTGCTTAGTGACCTTGCTGGGATTCAAAGTGATTTTGATTCAAATCTAAAGTGTTAAGTTTGGGTTCCAAAGATCAGCTTCACAAGTACAAGATGGAGGAAGTATGACCTGATAGAAGTTCATTATGGTGTTAGTGAACTGCAAATTTAATATGAGTCAACTGTATAATATAGACAGCCAAGATAGTGCCATTTGAAGGGTCATGAAAGGAGGTGAAAGGAAGTATATGGTGCAAGATTAGACTGTTGATACTCCTGCCACAGTCTACGCTGATCAGACTACATCAGAAGTGTTATTTTAAGTTCTTTTCACCATGCTCAAGAAAGGACTCTATTGATACATTGGAGAGCATTCAAAAAGGTTGGCCAAAGGATGAAGGGCCTCAAGATCACACTGTATGAGAAACCATTGTGGGTAATGGAATTTTTTTTCCTGAAGAAGTGAAGGTTTAGGGGCACATGAGAGTTGTCTTTTAAGTATTTGAAAGACCCTAGAGGGCAGAACTGGGAGCAATGGGTTGAAGTTGACAACAGGGCAATCTAGGCTTGATGTGAGAAAAAAAAAATTTCCTAATAAAACTGTCCAAAAGTGAAATGGTCTTCCATAGAAGGCAGTGGACTTTCTATTACTGAAGGGCTTGAAGCAGTCTGAGTGACCATTTATTGGGACAGGTAAATAATGCAATAGAGCAGTGGACCTAGAGTCAAAGACCTGAATTCAAATCCAGCTTCAGACACTTACTAACTATACAACTCTGGTCAAGTCACTTAACCTCTGTTTGCCTCAGTTTTCTCATCTATAAAATGGGGATAATAATAGTTAATAGGAGACCTCCCAGAATTGTTATAAGGTTTAAGTGAGATAATAATTGCGAAGTGCTTAGCATGGCACTTGGCACATGGTAAGTGCTATATAAATATTAGCTATTGTCATTATCGTTGTTGTAGAGGGGATTTTTGTTCAAGTCTGAGTAGACTTGAAGTTCTTTGAGATCTTCTCTAGCTGTAAAATTCTATAATTCTGTGATTCTAATCCTTGAATTCTTCTGTATGTATTGACCTTCCTACTTTGACTACAAGCTCTTTTTGACTTCTGCCTAGCCTTTCGATGTTGTCAACTCCACCCTAAACCAGAATATTATTTCTGTAGCCTCTGCCAGGTCCACACAAGGCCCAAGCCCTCTGTTATAGGCCACACCTAACTCAGGTCAGTCTAGTGATTCAGGTTCCTGATAGGAACAAAAAAATACTTTTGAAGGCCAACAGATAACTAACTAAAGGATATTTATCTAAATAGAGCATAAGAAGGATATTCTGCAAGGATACAGTGGTGGATTAGATAGAGAGCGCCCCCTTCACCTCCATACAGAAATGCATCTGGTCAGAAGGTTTTGTTGACAGGAACAGAAGTATATAACATCAATCAAGTCTGATTCCTCCCCTCAATTATTTCCCTCTGTATAGCTTGTTTGTACATATTTGTTGTTGCCTCCCTCCTTAGACTGTGAGCTTCTTGAGGATGGAAACTATCTTTTGTATCTTCAGCACTAAGAGGAGTACTGGGACACATAATGGGAGCTTAATAAATATTTATTGACTTACTGAGATCTGAAGGGTACCAACTCCTTGTGGACCAGCTTTTTCTAAGCTCTAGGAAACCAGGAAGCCTATGTCAAGATTCAAGTCTTGGATGGAGGAAGGGAGGCAGGAAGGCCCTCCAGTAAAGACTAAGTCTCTTAGATGGCTTCTACATCTTTTAAGAGAAAACTGGCCCACCAGATCTGACAAGGTCTTAGGAAAAACTAATATTGCCCAGATGACCGGACTTCATACATTGCTGCTACCACATCCTCTTTTTCCATTTATCTCAATCAGGCCTTCTTAATTGCCCTTAATTACTAGCAGTAGTACTTTCCATTTAGGAGCAGGGATCTGACAATATTTATGGTAACACATTTCTTTAACAGCTTCAAATAAATTAAACATTACTATACCAGAAAAAATATGACTACACATTAAGATATAAAGTAAACTATGTGAGCAGGGTCTTTGGCAGGCAAAAGGTTAATATGTTGCTTATTTTTAAAGGTTAGTCTTTTTATGTCTATTTTAAGCTTTTAACTTATTGGAAAGAAACTTAGCTGTCTCATAATAGGCCTATTTAATGAGTCTAAATTAATGCACAGTTCCTTCAATGAGAAGGTGATTTAATTTTCCCTGAGTGGTAAGAAACTACTTGGAAACAAGTTCAGAAAACAATTCCAATGAACTGATAGGTTTCTTTTTGATACTCTCAAGCTTGTTCCAAAAATAATCAAAATTGACCTGAAAACTTCCCCAAATACTTAAAGCTCTCACCATTTTTAACGTAGCTTCTTAGTATTTATTTGGAAATTATTTGAGAGATTGTCTGAAGGAAGATAATTTATCATTTTTTGACTATGGAGAAAGGTTACAAATATAGGACTATTAAATTTCCACCCAAAGCTCTTAACCACTTGAAATAGACATTTAAGAGAAATTGAATTAGGACCCAATCAGTCCAGGAAATAAATCCAACAGCAGGCCTGATAACTGAGAAAACAAAATCACATTTGCCAAGATGCCTTCCTTCCAAATATCTGTCAGAGCTAGATACCTAATTGCCTTTTAAATAAAATTTGAAATAGGAGTTATAGTTTCTGACACCTAAATCGATTGGTCTGAATCACCATTTAATGTATAATTAACAACGGTCAGCTGGGCAGGCACCCAAGGAATTGGATACTTATCTGCAATGTTAGTCAGGTTTCTGTAAAGGACCTTGGTGCATTCAGCTTCTGACTACATAGGAAAATCTTGTTATTAGTGATTTTCACTATTCTTCAATTTCTGAACAAAGCCAAGAAGATAGACCTCAATCATTTAGCTTTCAACCTTTGATTAGTCCTAATTATTCATGGTTCAGGGCAATAGGCTTAAAAGGCAACACAAAATACACGAAATGCATTTCATATGTCTTTTAATTCTGGTCGTTTGTATGGTATTTTATACTATTCAAAATATTTTCAGACCCCTTATCCCATTGAATTGCCAATTAGTTTTATGGAATTATTAACTGATTTGTTGTAATGCAGATAAAGAGAAAATCTTCTGGGAAGGGACATGAGGTTCAACTACCCATCCTTACTTTCTACCCATGAATCCATTGCACCTTGCTCATTCAGGGGTAGGAGTGGCTATGAGTAACCTGGTGCTCCTGGTTTATAACCAATGGAATGGAATCACTAGGAGGTCCCTTTGGGGATGAGGGTGGGAGTCAGGGACAACAACATTTCTTTGGACACTCACTCACAAGGAAAGAACATGAAAGCAACAAGCAAGGAGTATACTTCAATCATTTTTTAATGAGGCACACAGAGTAGAGAAGCAAATAGCACAGAAAATGCAGAGATAAAGGGCAGATGGGAGTAGGGTAGACTGATCCTATGGGGACAGAGGATGGGGTGGTAGAGGGAGATTGGCAGCAGTGGGGAAGAGAATAAAGAGAGGGAGGGACAGTAGAAGCGCTCTGGCAGCAGGGAACCTTAGTGAGTGGTGAAGTGCTAGGGCAGGGCAGGACTTGGAGTCTCATTTTTAAAGAGCTTTAGTGGTGGGGGACAGATAAACATTTATCCATGCCTCCTAGGGGTTAGTTCACCAACATATCCACATCATCTCAAAGTTCTCAGCAGTACCTCAGGGTTAGTTCATTAGCATAATGCTTTGCCGGTGTTTTGCTGGTCAAACTACTCATGTCTAGAGCTCATATGAGGCTTGTAGACCAAGGGAAATTAGCTGAAGTGACATTAAGGCCTGATGGACTTTCCCTAACGTAGTACACAGTCTCAAGAGATGGCCTTCGTTTATTTATGAGACAGTTTACTGTGGCTCCTATGCTCCCCTAACTTATGACACAGATCATAAGTAACTATTATGTTCCCTTAATTTATGTGACAGTTTATAAGTAGCTTCTAGGTTCCCCTTTGTAATTTTACTTCTTATTATTGTACCTTATACTATCTACTAAGAAACTTACTACATTAACTGGGTAAGAGGGTAGACAGGGAGACTAGAACAAGACACAATTTCAATACATTCATTAGAATCAATAACACAATTTAAGCAAGCATTGATTTTCCTAAATTTTACCAGTGAAGAGGTTGAGGTAATGAAGCAAAGAAATATGATGTGATTTTCCCAAGATTATTGAATAAGATCTCCAGCTAGAGCTGTGCAATAGCAGGACTCTGAGGTACCACCCCACACCTATCAATTGACTAATATGTCAAAAAAAAAGAAACTGTTGGATTGTTGGAGGAAATGTGGGACATTAATGCACTGTTGGTAGAGTTGTAAACTGATCCAAAAGAGAAATTTGGAACGATGCCCAAAGGGCTATAAACTTGTGCATACCTTTTGATCCACCAGGACTACAGCTAGGTCTATATCCCAAAGACATCCAAAAGAAGGTGAAAGGACATATTTGCACAGAAATATTTACAGCATCTCTTTATGTGGTGGCTAAGAATTGGAAATTGAAGGGATGTCCATCAATTGGGGGATGGCTAAACAAGCTGTGGTATATAATTGTAATGGTATATTATTGTGCTGTAAGAAATGACAAGCAGGATGATTTCAAAACAACCTAGAAAGACTTACATAAACTGATGCATAGTGAAGCGAACAGAATCAGGAGAAAATTGCAAACAGTAATAGCAATATTGTTTGATGAAGAACTGTGAATGACTTAACTATTCTCATAAATACAACGATCCAAGACAATCCCAATGAGAAAGCACACTCTCTAACTCCAGAGAAAGAACTGATATTTTTTAATACAGACTGAAGTTTGCTATTTTTCACTTTTTCTTTTGTTCAATATATATTCAGATCAAGAGGAAAATACTGCAAGCAGCAAGAAAGAAATAATTCCATTAACAACAAGTAGCAATCAGGATATCACAAGATTTGTAATGTACCAATATAAAGTGAAGCATATAGAATATGTTATTTCAGAAAGCAAAGAACATGGCTTGACTTGCCACCAAGAATAATCTATGCAGCAAAATGGAATATAATATAATGGGAGTGAGAGGATGCATCTTTAACAAAACAGAGGACTTCTGAGAATTCCTAATGAAAAGGTCAAAATTGAGTAGAAAATTGGACATGAAAACACAGGAGTGAAGAGAAGCATAAAAAAATAATATAAGTGAAAAGTCATGAGTCTGAACAAGATTAAACTGTTTACATTGTTATATAGGGAGATCACACATATAGTTTCTCAGAATTTAATCAATACCAGGAATCAACGAGGGAGTCCTGTAAGACAGAGAACCTTCATGTAATTCTATCATGTTTGGATGATCCCAAAAGAAGGATAGAATAGGTGCACAGAAAGTGGAGGAAGGATGGAGAACATTATCTCACATAAATAGAGTATACAAGAGCTAACTTATACAATAAGGAAGGGACAGTGAAAAGAGAGATGATGACATTTGAACTTCATTCTTATCTGAACTGGTCAGAGAACAGAAAAATACACATATGCATATAGTTGGGTACAGAAATGCATCTCATCTGCTGAATGAAGCGAGCAGAATCAGGAGAACATTGTACACAGCAACAGCAACATTGTGTAATGATTAAATTTTTAAAAAAATGAATATTGAAAACTATCTTTACATGTAATTGGAAAAAAATAGTAATACTATTAAATATGTTTTCTTAAAAATGCATCTTATCCAATAGGCAAATAGGAAGGAAAGGTACTAAGGGAAAAAAAGAATGGAATAAGGAAGAGGCATTTAGGGAAGTATTAGCAGAATATACTGTTATAAATTTAACAAAATTGGATAGAAGGAACACACAGTGAGTAATAATAACTGTGGATGTAAACAGAATGAACCCATTCATAAAATGAAAGAAGATAGCAGAATGGATTACAAACCAGAATCCAGCAATATGTTGTTTATAAGAAAGACATTTGAAATAGAAATATACACACTGTTAAACTAATCTATTACACTTCAGCTGAAGTTTAAAAAGAAAAGAAAAGGCACAGATAACAAGCATGACCTCAGATAAAACAAGACAAAAAAATAATTAAGAGAGATAAGTAAGGAAGCTACATTTTGCTAAACAGTAATATAAACAATAAATTAATATCAACATTAAAGATATAGGTACCAAGGTGCATAACAACTAAATTATTAAAGGAAAAGTTAGATTTAGTTATAGGAACAAATAGACAGTAAATGTATAGGAGTAGAGGACCTCAATATATCCCTCTCTGGCAAATAAATCAAACCAAAAAAAGAAACAAGTTAAGAACCTGAATAGAGTTTTAGAAAAGTTTGATGTGTTAGACCTCTGAAGAATATTGAATGGAAACAGAAAGGATTATACGTATTTCTCATCAGTATACAGCAGTCACAAATAATTTAACCAGATATGAGGATGTAAAAACCTCACAAACAAATGCCAAAAACCAATATCATTAAATGCATCTTTTACCAACTATAATGCAATTGAAATTACATTCATTATAGGTACTTTAAAACAAAGATTTAAAATTAAGTGAAACTGAAACCTGAAAATGGATCAAATAATAAAAACAATCAATAATTTTATTAAAGGTGGTCATAACAATGAGATAACATAACAAATTTGTGGGACTCAGTCAAAGCAGTAATTGAGGGGAATTTTACTTCTCTAAGCTCTTTCATCAGTAAAGAAAAGATAAGGCAAATCAATGAATTGGGCATGCACCTTAAAAGAGAGAAAATCAACAAATTTAAATTCCCAGTTAAAAAACAAAATTGAAATCCTGAGATCAAAGGAGAGAGTAACAAAATTGAAAATAAAACTAGGAGCTGATTTTTTATAGAACCAATAAAATAGATAAGTCATTAATGGATCTGATTAAGAAAAAGAAAGGAAAAACAAATTATTAGTATAAAAATGAAAAGCATTAATTCACAACAAATGAAAAAGAAATAAAAATAAATACTAGGAGATTTTTGTGCAACTGTATAGCAATATAATTTACAATCTAAATGAAACATTCATAAAAATATAAATTGCTAAGATCAACAGAACAGGAAAAAGTAAATTGAACTAACCATAATGATCTCTCAAAGGGAAAAAAAAGATGGATTTACAAGTGAATTCTACCAAACACTTAAAGAGTGATCAATTCCAATACTACATAAACTGGGGGAAAATGGGTGAAGAAAGAATCCTACTAAATTCTTTCTTAGGCACAAATGCAGTTTTGATACCTATAGCAGGGAGAGTCAAAACACAGAAGGAAAACACAGACCAATTTTCCTAATAAGTAGTGATTCAAAAAATAAATAAATAAAATATTAGTAAAGAGACAATAGCAATATATCATAAAGATCATATACTTTGACCAGGCTGAATTTATACTAAAAATGCAGGGCTAGTTCCATGTTAGGAAAACTGTAAGTATAATTGACCATATTAATTAAAAAGCCAATATAGGAATAAATGGAACTTTCCTTTCAAAGATAAGTAGCATCTATCTAAAACCAATAAAAAGCATTTTCTTTAATGGGGATAAGACAGAACCTTTTCCAAAAATCAAGAGTAAATCAAAGATATCCACTATTACCATTGCTATTCTATATTGTACTAGAAATAATATATAGCAATAAGAGAAGGAAAATTTGAAAGAATAAGAATAGGCAAAGAGGAAACAAAACTGCCATTTTTTTTGTAGACCATATGATGATTTATTTAGAAAACTCTAGAGATTCAACTAAAAAGTCTAATTAATAGAAATAATTTACAACTTCAGCAAAGTAGGAAGATATAAAATAAATCCATATAAATCATCAGCATTCCTGTATGTTACCAACAAAATCCTTTAGGAAGAGTTAGAGAAATTTCATTTAAAATGAGTATGAAAAATAGTTATTTTGAAGTCTACTTGGAAGTCTACCTGGAAGACACACAGGAACTATGTGCACACAGTTACAAAACACTCTTCACACAAAGAAAGTCTAAATTAATTGAAAAGATATTAAATGTTTATGAGTAGGCAGAGCCAATATGAAAAAAATGATAATTCTACCTAAATTAATTTACTTTGTGCCATCTCAATTAAAATACCAAAAGTTATTTTCTTACTCTAGCAAAAAATGACAAAATTCATTTGGAAGAATAAAAGCAAAAGAATATAAAGGAAGTGATGAGGAAAAAAAAGATTTTAAAGAAAGGAGGTCTACCACTACCAAATTTTAAATTGTATTATGAAGTGGTAATTACCAAAGCTATCTGGTACTGGCTAAGAAATAGAATGATGGATCAATGGAATAGGGTAGATAAACAATACACAGCAGCAAATGATTAAACTTGAATTTGATAAATAAAGGAACTAAGCTTTTGGGATAAGAATTTACTATTTAGTAAAAGAAAAAATTGCTGAAAAAATTAGAAAACAGTCTGGCAGAAACTAGGTATAGACTAATATCTTAGATCATTTACCAAGATAAGATCAAAATGGATACATTACCTAGACATAAAAGGGAGATATCCTAAGTAAATTAAAAGAGCATAGAACATATTACTTATCAGATTTGTGGGTAAGAGAAGAATTTATGAATAAGCAAGAGATAGAGCATTGTGAGATATAAAATGGATAATTTTGATTACATTAAATTAAAAAGATGTTATACAAATAAAACCAATGCAGCCAAGATTGGAAGGAAAGCAGAAAATTGGGGGAGGGGGCTGATTTTGTAGACCATTTCTTGAATAATAGCCTCATATATCAAATATATAGAGAACTGAGTCAAATTTATAAGAATATTAGTCATTCCCCAAATGATAAATGGTCAAAGGATATGGACCAGCAGTTTTTGAAAGAAATAAAAAGTATGTGAATTAAAACAACTTTGAGGTAAAACAACTTCATACCTGTCAGATTAGCTAACATCACAGAAAAAGAAAATGACAAATGTTAGAGGGAACATGGAAAAATTGAGACGCTAATACACTAATGGTGGAATTTTGAACTGTTCCAACCATTTGAGAGAGCAATTTGGAATTACGTTTAAAGAGTTATAAAACTATGTATATCCTTTGACCCAGCAATACTGTTGTATTTTGGGGCGCTAAGAACCCTGAAGTATGAAGGCATCTGCCTGGATAGAATTTGACCACTTCAATCAAAGTAGTGAGGTTTATTGTGATGCCAATAGAAGCTAGTGAGATTCTTAGTAAATCTGAGCAATTTAATGGGAGTACAATTGGTACTTATGTACAAGAAAAGACAGGGAAGAAGATCTGGATGATATTAAGAAGTGGTAAATAGCCTGGAGTAGCTCAAGGGCAACAGAGAAAGAGTCTAGATGGGATTAAGGAGTGGGGTGGGATGGTACAGATGATGAAAGGAGTTAAGTAGTCACAATAAGGGCAATTAAAAGGGTTATTGAGTAGCTAAGGTGGGCTGGGGTGGGCCAGATGCCTCAAGGGAAACACCAGGGACTGGGTCCCTGAACTATATGGGAAAATTCAGGGACTGGGTTGCTTTTAAAGATGGGGGTCCAGGTTCCATAACTCCATCAATACTACTATTAGATCTGTTTCCCAAGGTCATTTGATAAAAAGGAAAAGAAACTATATGTTCTAAAATATTTATAGCAGCTCTCTTTGTGATAGCAAATTGGAACTTGAGAAACAGCTGAATAAGTTGTGATATGTGATTATAATGAAGCATTACAGTACTGTGACAAATAATGAGCACATTGATTTTGGAAAAACACCACAAGACTCACATGAAAGCGGAGTGAAAATGAGCAGAGCCAAAACAACATTGTGTACAGTAACAGCAATATTGTTTGAAGAGTAGCTGTGAATGACTAAGCCAGGGCTGGGGAACCCGTGGCCCTCTAGGTCCTCAAGTGTGGCCCCTTGACTGAATACAAACTTCATAGAACAAATTCCCTCACTAAAAGGATTTGTTCTACAAAACTCGGACTCAGTCAAAAGGCTGCACCCAAGGACCTGGAAGGCCACATGTGGCCTCGAGGCAGCAGGTTCTCCACTCCTGGCTAAGCTATTCTGAGGAATATGAACACTCAAATCAAGTACAGAGGACCGATGAAGGAGATACTATCCATCTCCAGAGAAAGAGATGATATACGGATGTCTGTGTGGCATGATTCAACATATATATATATATATACATATATTCAACATATATATATATACATCAAATGTTGGCCTTCTGTAATGCAGAGTTGGGGAGGGATGGAGAGAGGCACCTTGTGACTCAAAATCTAAGAAAAAATAAATAAAATAAATATTTAAAAAGAAAACTAGAAAATAAAACCCTGGCTCTAAGGCATGCTCCTTCCTTTGTCCACTGGGAAAATAAAAAAGGCAACTTCACTTTGTAACAGATGACATGAGGGGTCTGCTGTGCCAGCAATAAAGCACTCTTCTCTAAAGCACTCTCTCTCTCTCTCTCTCTCTCTCTCTCTCTCTCTCTCTCTCTCTCTCTCTCTCTCTCTCTCTCTCTCTCTCTCTCTCTCTCTCTCTCTCTCTCTCTCCTCTCCTCTCCTCTTCTCTTCTCTTCTCTTCTCTTTTCTTTCTCTCTCTTTTCTCTTTCTCTCTCTCTTTCTCTCTCTCTCTCTTTCTCTCTCACACACACACACAAACATGCATGCAGAACAGGAAAGGGCTTTGGGCTTTTCAATTATTCCTGAGTTGGAAGGCACTGCTACTTTGTTTAGCTCAGCCCCTTAGTGGGTTGTAAAACATATCAGAATGAAATATATGTGTGTATAAAATACTCATAGGTAGCATTGAAATGCTCACATTAGAAAGGGGACAGGATGTGGGGGGGAATTAAAACTATTCATTTTCAGCTCTGCAATCTCTAAAGTCATTTGATATGTTTTCCACCTTTACAAAAAAGAGGAAAAATCTACAGTTTTAATCCCTGTGGCCTCACATTTGAGGAGGAGGAAGTGAGTTTACTTTTTGTTATTTTGTAGAGTGTTTTTTTGTTGGTTTGGTTTTTTAGAAAGTTGATTTCAATTCTAGTTTGAAAGAATACAAAGCATAACTTTCTGTACTGTTCCCTTTCCTTTCTTGCAGCGTTGTGCGGTAGAGTAATATGAAGTCATAAAACACTTGAGACTTATGAAAAGCAAAATCTTCACCATTCCTCTCTACTCAAGTCCCACAACACCAGCTAAAGTTTGTCAGAAAATAGGGCTTCCCAAGTTTCATTTAAATGGTAGAGAAATATTCCAAAAGAGGTTGTTTGTGTACAAACCAGTCAGTGTAAAGCCACAGTGAATGAACACCAGAGAATTTTAGAGTTACAAAGGACCTGAGATATTTCCTAGTCCAACAATTCTCAAGGTTTGTTTGTCACTCCTAGGATTTACCTAGACCTTTTTGGGAAGTCCTTGAAGTAAAAATTAGTTTCATAATAATACTAAGATTTTATTTGCCCATCAAAATGTTCCACTGTTTAGCAACTATGTATCTGTTGAAAGGCCAGATTTTCTTCATATACTTCAACTAAAATATTTGCCATAGACTGAATACAGAAGCAGATATGAGAATCTAGTTATCTTTATTAAACAAGACATAAGGAGATTTCAAAAATATCCAAAATAATACCACTCAACTATTTTTTGTTTTGGAAAAGTTTTTTTTATTAAAATTCATTGTTAATGTTAACACATAATAAGATTTTATTATTTTTAAATTAAAAAACAAATATTTCAAAATGCATTGTTTTTAACTTCTAACATGATATAGATATAACCCACATAAACAAAAGCTCTTTCAAAAAGTTTGAGAATTGCTGACCTAACTCCAACTCCATTGAAAAGACTAAGTACCAAAGAAGTAACTGTAGATGAGATTAGATGAAGGAGAATAGCTTGATCCAGTTCTATTCTATTCAACAAACTTTTATTAAACACTTACTCTGTCCTAGCAACAGGCTGTGTGCTAAGTACCAGGGATGCAAAGATGAAAAAGAAATAATACCTTTCACTAGGCATTTGCATTTCAGGGCTAGGCTTGGAGTCAGAAAAATCTGAGTTCAAATCCTACCTGTAACACTTACTAGTTATGTGACCCTAGGTAAATCATTTAACCTCTGCCAGCCTCAACTTCCTGATCTGTAAAATAAAGATAATAATAGTTAGTACCTATCTTATCAGGTCATGCTGGGGATTAAGTGGGACATTTGTAAAGTGCTTCACAAAGCTTAAAATATCATATACATGCTATTTTATTATTATTACTATTACCCAGTGAACCACCTCGTGAAGTAAAAAGTTTAAAAATAAAAGGGGGGAGGGAAGATACAATAGAGAAGAAGTTGAGGTGCATCGAGGTTAAGTGACTTCACCAGAATCACACAACTACTTAATATCAGAAAGAGGATTTGAATTCAGGTCTTCCTTATAGCAATTCCAATACTCTATCCATTAAATTACCTGGCTCTAGAAGAGAAATAAGAAGATAGGTAAAATAACAAATTTTCACAAATAAAAATAGGAGGGGAAGATGGCAGAGTGAGAGGAAGTATTTTTTGCCAAGTTTTTTCAACACATACACACACCCTCCACACCATCTAAAAAAGGCACCAAACCAAATTCTAGCCATGAAAGCCAATAAAAAGTCACATTTTTCCATTATAGGGAAACTTAAGAAAATAAAGAAGTCTATAAACACTGGAGTAGGGGCAAATACAGTAGCAGTGCCACAGCAAGGAAACCATAGTGGACCATGGCAGCCAGAATAATGGTAGGAAGCAGCCCAGCATTCAAGGATCAGAAAGGGACCTAACAAGGGAGGCCCTTGCATAAGCATAATGGATAATGGACCAGGTACCATCTAGCAGTTCTGACATCCATTACTCAGTTCTGGTTTCCAGTTCCAGAGTGGAAACAAATGAACACAGATGTGAAGGAGCAGAAGCCCTTCAGAGTAAGGAACAAGTTCCAAAACCTTAGCTATGTGGCTTTGAGCCCAAGAACAGAAGGTAAACTCAGTTCTAACTTTTACTACACAAAAGCTTGCAATGGAATAATCCAGATTAGGAGACCAAAATCAAGGCAGAGCAAACAATTCAGTCATTTTGAACCTTCAGTTATCTCCAGACTAATTGTGATCAAGTCCAGTAGGAGTCTATGGAGACAAGCCAACAGACTCAAATCAGATCAAGAATTTGCAGAACTCAAATCAAAAGGGCTGTAAACAGACCTCTCCCTGAATTGTATTACTTTGGAAGCACTCAGAACTTACAGGTCCCCACATTGAGCACTGAAAGCAGTAGAAAGACATAAAAGACAGAAGCTCAGGTCAGACATCCTCTCCTCAGAGGTGAGCAGAGTCCAACACAACATAAAGTCCAAATTCAATAAGTAGGCTAGAAAAATGAGTAAACAAAGAAAAAGAACCTGAAAAACTGCAATGGAGATGGGAAAACTCAAGACAAAAACAAAGGAGACAGTGACTTGAAAACATCTACAAGAAATATCTCAAAGAAGAATAGAGATTGGACACTAGACCAGCAGGAATTCCCAGAAAAATTTACAAACAGTAAAAAGGGATGTTTTAAATACAACATGAGTGGTAGAGAATAGATTGGGGAAATAAATGAGAGCTGTGCAAGAAAATTATGAAAAAAAAAGAATTAATAACTTAGTAAAAGAGGATTTTTTAAAGATTTTAAGAACTCTAATAAATACAATGACCTCCAGAGGACACATGATGAAACATACTACCCACCTCCTGAGAGTGTGGTGGTGGCTTCTTGATAAGTTAGAAAGAGAGATAGAGACATAGATAGATTAAATAGACACACACATGCATACACATATGTGCATACATATGCATGTTTGCTTATATATGTATGTATATAATATGTACGTATATATTTGACCAAAGCCAAAGTGAGAATTAGTTTTGCTCAACTACACATATATCTGACAAGAATTTATTTTTTTCCAGTGAGGTAGGAAGATGAAAAAACAGATTATTGTTCATTTAAAAAATGCATTTTAAAAATGAAAAGAAAACCTTGGCTTATTTCATCATAAGCCCATAGAGAGCTAAGCAGGAAAATGAGGGGACTGAATTAGGTAAATGTATAAGGTTCCATCCAGCTTTAAGGATCTACAACCATTTCTTAAAATGAGAAGAGTCTGACACAATGAGTTATGACAGACAAGGTGATCTTCTTCTGTTAAATTTATTTTTTTTAATTTTTTATTTTAGAGTCAAGGATGAAATCACAAATACAGAATAGAGAAAAGAAACAAAAACATACCACAAACTTGAATATTGAAACTTAAATACAAAATAAAAAAGAAAAAAAAATCACATCATGTGCATAACAGAACATAAGAGAGGATTCAAAATATGTAACAATGAATTTTCATTTCAAGAAAGCCTGTATGATGAATAATACATGTTACGTTGAGAATTGTTCATCTATTCTTTGCTTCCTTGTGAGTTTTCTTTTGTTATCTGTTGTGCATTTTTTTTACTTTGTTCTTTTTTCCCTCCTCCCACCCTCCCAGAAGGCTACAATAAAGTTTAGATATATTTCTCTATAGTTCAAAATATATATATATATATATATATATAGATATATACTTTCCCAAAATTTTATACTCTTAATCTTTGTTTTTATTTTTGTATATATCTCTTCATTCCCATCCCTCCTGCCTCCTCTGTCTTGCTTCTACCCACTACCTTGCCCTCCTATTACTTACCTACCTCCCTCCAAGGATCCCTCCCATATTCTCCCATTCCCATAAATCTAAACACCTTTCTATACCCCCTTTTGCATATTCCTTTACCCTCCCCACTAAAGATACCTCCCTTGTCCTCTCCTCCCTTCTTATGCCCCTACTGTTTTATTTCCTCTGAATTTAGAAGATTTTTATATTCTTCTAAATATATATGTATTGTTCCCTCTTAAATCTATTCCCAATGAAAGTAGGATATCAGAACTACGAGCCCTCCTCCCCCATCTAATTCCTCTGTATCAATTCTTCCTCTTGCACTTCATTTCTATAAAATAATTATCCTTTTTAGCTATTCCTAAATGATTTTGCTTTTTAAATTAATATCAAGGTCATGTTTACCCCAATCTTTGTTATGAGTTACCCAATTATTAGTAAGAATCTTAGACATGCATTTAACATTTTACAGATATAAAAGGTAAACAGTCTCTCGTTATGAATCCCTTATGATCAGTCATTGGCATTTACCTTTTATTTCTCTTGGTTCTTGTATGTCATATCTTCTATTAAATTCAGGATTTTTTTTTAATGAAGTCTTAAAAGTCTGAGAGTTTATCAAATGTCCATTTTTTTCATCCAAGATAATTTAAGTTTGCAGGATATATTTTCAGCCAGAGCCCAAGTTCTTTTGCTCTTCAATACATTGTATTCCAAGACTTGTGTTCCTATAATGTCTCTGCTGCTAGGTCTTATATGAGAGTAATTATGGCTCTATCATATTTAAATTGTTTTAATCTTGATGCTTTTAATATTTTATCCTTGAGCTGGAGGTTTTGGAATTTGGCTATGATATTCCTATGAGTTTTCCTCATAGGATCTATTTTAAGTGGTGAGTGATGGATTTTTTTCTATTTCTACTCCCCCACCACCCTTTGTTCAATTTTCTTTAGTTATTTCTTATATTATTGTATCAAGATTCTTTTTTTATCATAACTTTCAGTTAGTCTAATTATTTTTATATTTTTTCTTCTTGATCTATTCTCCATATCTGTTGTTTTTCTTATGTTTCACTTTCTCTTCTATTTTTCATTATTCATATGTTAATTATCTCATAGTTTCACTGGCTTCACTGTGCTCAATTCTAATTTTCAAGTCATTTTCTTACTTAAGATTCTGGATCTCTTTTTCTAATTGGTTGACTTTCTTTTCATAACTTTCTTGTTTTTCCTGGATTATACTTTTTTTTTAAGTTTTTCCTCCATCTCTGTCATTTGATTTTTTAAGTCTTTTTAAAGATCTTCTATAAATTATTTTTGGGCAGGTGACCATTTGATGTTACTATTTAGGGGTTTCTTTGCTTCAATATCCTCCTCTGAAGATGATCCTGGTCATCTGTATTCCCATAATAGCTTTCTATGGTTGGATTCTTTCTCCTTTGCCCTTGCATTTTTTTTGTGGTAATAGCTAATTTTTGTAATCACCTCTAGCCCTAGTGTATGGGAAATGGTGCCTCTTTCCCCAGTTCTTCAGTTCTCTCCTCTAATCTGAAACCAAAGCCAAACCTCCTATAAATGCCCATAGCCAGGGGCTTTCTGCCACATTCCTTCTGCACTTACCTGGTGAGTGCTAGTTCCTTCTCACACACCCCACCTCCACTCCCTCAATAGCATGGCTGGGTCTGACGTTCCTTATCATTAGAGGTTCCCTCAATCTCCCTGGGCTCAAATGCCCAACTGCCCTAACCATACTGGGGGTGAAAGTTCCTGTGGTTGGAGCTGAGGCAACCCTCTCAAACCAACTAACCCCAGAGCTTGCTGCTTGTTGTTTCTTAAAAAACAGAACCTATCCTGGAGGTGTTTGCTCTTCACAAAAACCAAACTTAGTCCTGGGATTTTTCTTCTCATCTTCTCAAATTATCCCAGGAAGATGCAGGTTGTACCCTTATTCTTACTTATTTTTACCACACTTTGTTCACCCTAAGGTGCTATTTTAACTCTTGTAGGGGAAAATCTTGAGAGCTTGGAATTTTCTAACCTACTCCACTATCTTCCAAGAATCCTCCTGAAGATCCTCTTAAAGAAGTACATGGATAAAGAATAAAGTATGATGGCTATAGTCCAAGAAAAAGAAGGAATTTGAAGTCAAAGGTATATTTGGAGGTAATAGATATCAATAAAGGAAATGAACAGGAGAGTTCATAGTTGGAGTCTAAAGAGTGGTAGTAATGAAAAGGAAAATAATTTAATTCCAGTTGATTAATAAGTAGTCAGGTGAAAGAATCCAGCAGTTACTGGCCAACATACTGATAATGAGTCTCTCAGTTACTTAGGTAGGATGGTTTCCAGACAACAAATACAATCTGTCACCTGGACCATAGGCAAAGTCTTTCAGCTTGGCAGAATCTGCCAGAACTTGCTTTACTAGCATAACCTTCAAGAATCCAATGCCACCTCTATAGCTCATTGAATATCATGAAGGCAGACAAGTCACGTAATAAGAGCAAGGAATAACATGGATAGCTGGAGATGTGCGTTGCAGCCCAAGGAACTTTCCCAATGGCAACTACACAACTTCTGCAAGTGCCCTTGCAGAAATTAAATCATAACTGTCCTGAGGGGACCATGCCTTGATCATAAGGGTAAAAGTTGAGAGCTAACATAATGGAGGAAGAAGGCAGAGTGGATGAGTATAGGCAGAGAAATCAGAAGTAAAATTGAAGCTGAATAGTTCTGTCATCTTTTTCTATTGCCCATTTTCATTTCCCACTACACCAAAAGATCTATTATTTCTACACACACACACACACACACACACACACACACACATACACACAGACTATGCACACCAGAGCCATCTCCAGTCATCCTGATCTATATTTTGTCACTGGAACCAGATGACTCCAAAGAAAAAATGAGACTGATGACCTTGCACAGCCCTCCCTCACTTAAATCCAATTCAATTGCAAGATGTAGTAATACCCTCCTGATATCACAGTCCTCTTCAAGAATGAAGGACAGGGAACAACAACACCACACACACACACACACACACACACACACACACACCATCCTCTTCATTGTTCTAAGTATTCATTACCAGTCTCAGCTCATTCTGATCTTTAGTGATCCTGATAACCTTAGAAGATCATTCTATTGGGCTTTTTTCCAAATTTTTACCATTATTTATCTTTTTCTCATCATTTGCACATGTCTTTTGCTTCTCTTGTTTAATTTTAAGCTTAAATAACACCAATATGATATGAGCATTCATATATGAAGTAGAACAGGAAAGGGGCTGTGCACTGAGCTATAGATAAATAAATATACATATATATATATATATTTGCCCATAGCAAATATATAATGAACAAATGAAAAATATAATGAACAAATGAAAAATAAAACCTTTTGTACATATCTTTTTAAAAATCCAAGCACCAACTTTTGTCTCTTTTAGATATTTACTTTTCTCCTTCATTAGAATTTTTTCTCTTTGTGGCTCCATTCAGTCAGTAAGAACAACAATAGTAATAGCTCAAATTTATATACATATTTTCTAGCAACAACCATGTAGAAGTATCATTGTGCCCAGTCTACAGATAAGAAAACTGAGTCTCAGTGATGTTAAATGATTTACCTAGCAAGTATCAGAACTGGTCCTGAAACCTTAATACAAAAACTGATAGTGAAAAATGTAGTAAATTTTAAGTCAGAAAAATAATTCAAAATTCTGGTTTTCCACTAAATAGTTGTGTGACATTGGGCAGGTCACTTAATATTTGAGATTCAGTTTTCTCACCTATAAAACTGCATGGTTAGAATAGATGATCTGTGAGGTTTTTTCCAACTCTAAATTTAAAAGCTTCCTTGCTCAAAGTCCAAACTTTCAAGTTCCCTTCATCCTATATCTCTGTATGGCTCAAATGGACAGAAAACTAAATTAACCTTGTGTCTCTTCATCTTAAGCTAGATCAAGTGTCTCTGTCCCTCTGTCTCTGCCTCTCTCTGTCTCTCTCTCTGTCTTTCTGTCTCACACACACACACACACACACACACACACACACACACACTCACTCACCCACTCTTTCTGTCACTGTGTCTGTCTCAATGTCACTGCATATTTCTCTCTCTCTCTCTCTCTCTCTCTCTCTCTCTCTCTCTCTCTCTCTCTCTCTCTCTCTCTCTCTCTCTCTTTCTCTCCCTCTGTCTCTTCTTGTCTTTTTATTTCTCTGAGTGTGTCTCTTTTCCTTCTCCTCTATTTCTCCTCCTCCTCCTTTTTCTCCTCCTCCTCCACTAACCTCCTCCCTACAACCCAGAAACTCAGTACTGCTTTATGGGTTCCTTTGTATAAATTCCCAAAGTTTAAGCATTAAACCAGCATTTCTGAAGCTCCTGATTTGAAGACAGTACTACTGACACTACTATTCTGTCAAAAATTGTCCTTACTAAGAATGATAGTATTTTCTTTTCTTTCACTTTTTCCCTGAGTACTTTAAACATTACTTGCACGATACACACAGAGTTTGGGACTATACCAAATGACTTTTTCCTCATAGCACCCTTCCTCCCTATCCCCAAATAGGTGTGAGTCTGTTTTTGTTTTTCCCCATCTGAAAATAAAAAATAATTGCTGAAAGTATCATAAGATAATATGGGAGCTAGTAGCAGTCCAAACCTGAGCTTTGGGCAATTAAGATAATATTGTGGCAGCAATGAAATCACCAGCCTTTGGCCCCTCCGTGATGACACACACAGTCTAAAGGAATTAGTTACTCATCACACTTGGCTCCCAAACCCAGATCTGAATTCCATTTAAAATAACAATATTAAAGAAATTATAGTCCTTTGCATTTGTACAAGGTTTTTAATTTTTCAACGTGCTTTCACACCCATTATCTCATTTAATGTCACAGCAAAACCTTGGCAATAAGGGAATCATTATCTCCATTTGACATATAAGGAAACTAGAGCTCAGAAAAACTTGTCTCTTTCTCCTAGATTTTTTGACTTCTATCCTAGGGCTCTTTCAGTTGCATCATTATTTAGTAGAAAGCAATTTACAAGGAATGCATGTTGTGAGTTTTAAAAGTTTCCCACACTTTCTTCCTGAGGGATAGACATCTTCCTCCTGAGTGGTAGTGGTAAGCTCTTCTAGATAATGTCCTACACCACATGAATAATTGAATTAATAACTCTCAGTGTAGAAGAAATGCCTATTTGGTAAGATGTCTTATTTGATCATTTTATTCCCCCCCAAAAGCACAGTATATTTCTGGTTCAGCACTGGACAGCTCCAATACCATTTCTGGATTTGCTAAAGGCTGGAGAAAGTATGAAGAGGTATAGGATGTAAGCACTATCTTAGTAAAGTTTACATCACACACAGCAATACTACATACAACAAATAAATATGATGTTAAATAAGAGGGTGACATTAGAAAGATCATTATTAACTGGAAAATCATGGTTCTGTGGAGCTATTGGTGCTGAAGAAAAGCCTCTCTTTGGCACTACCTTGTAGATCGCCTTTCCTCATAAAATCCCATTCATCTTGACAACTTCTTGGAATATAAATGTTGTATAAACACTGTTGTTAGAAACACTGCGAAGGAGACAATTTGGTCTTTACTGCATATCCCTCTCAAGAATCCAATCTGTCTTCAAGAACTGCAAATTTTGAAGTCAGTAAAGCTTGTTTTGTCAACCCCATTTCATTTGTTTCTCCTTTTTTAAGAGAGCCTTTTGAAACCCTGCCAAATCAAATCTTGTAAACAGGTACCTGATTTCTCCACTCAATGAGTCTTCATTTCTTCATTCATAAATAAGGGCCTAGATGAGAAATATTACAATGAAGTGGAAAGAGCTCTGAGTCAAAATCTTGGCTCTACCACTTGGTCCTTGTGAGGCTTTAATCCCTCTAAGTTGTTGTTTCCTCATCTGTAAGTTGAGGGTGTTGAGCTAAAAGACCTCAAAAGTCCTCTCCAGTTCTAGATTTATAAGCCTATTATTTTTAAGGTCCCTTCCAGTTCAGATATTCTCTTACTGTTGCTTTCAAGATTTATGATTTCTTCGTTACAGGGAATTCCTGGTATGGAAACCTCCATCCCTAATGAAAGTGAGTATCTCATTTGTAATTTGTATGTTGATTAGGATACTGAGAGGTTAGGTCGTCACCTATGTTCATATAGTTAATAATATATATATATATATATATATATATATATATATGTCAGAGGTGGGACTTGAACCCATGTCTCCCCTAACTCTAAAGAAAATCCTCTATCCACTCTACTCACAATACTCTAATAAGATTCTTTAAAACAATCAGGAGCTGATTAAAAGTTCTCCTTGGGAGAGAATTAAGATTAAAGTCATGGATTTTCATAAAGCAAGTTCAACATTATTTAAACTTTTCAAAATTCCAAAGATTGGCCTTTTATCACAAGAGCCCATTAGCTTCAAAAAATCCTTAATCAATAATCCCTAATTATAAATATACTTCAGATAACTATTAGTCCTAAACATTTTGTTTCCTTCCCCAGGAGAGTGTTAGCTTACAGACAACATGAAAATATTACTGACCCAATCAATACTTTACCTAATAATTATTAGGGTCAAGGTTGTAAGTGCTCAGTTGAGAATTATGGGCCACAGAGGAAAGAGAAATTGGAATAATGGATTTTTGCTGATTATTCCTCTGATATTTGAGCCTGGGAGAATCTAAGGCCATTCCCAGATTTATTTTCAGATAATTCACACATCACATTGAACAATATAAATTGCAATACGTTAGAAGGATCTTTCAGAAATGGGCTCCACTGAACCTACTTGTGATATATCCAAAATTAAAGGGAGGAGAGGGAAAATAAAATTGGATAGTGAGCCCTCAGGGCCCAGCCAAAGAACCACCTCTGCCATGAGACCTTTCCTGATTTTTATCCATCAGGCAACACTGCCTACCCACTCCAAAGGAATCTTTGTATTTTTTTATTACCTGTGTGAATGAATGTTACAAAGAGATTGAGAGAGAATTTTAGAAGTGCCATCAACTCCATAGAAAAGATTTCATAAATTGCTCAATTATAAACCTCTGATGACTCTCCATCCTATAGTCTACAAGATAAAGTTCAAACTCCTAAGCCTGAAAGACAACACTTTCTCTGAGAATTACGAGTATTTTGAAGCTAGGTAAGTCATTGAACCTCCCTGCCCACAACCTCATTTTCTTCACCTATAAAATGTGGGGGAGAGAAATCATTTGCATAAACCACAGGAAAAGTGATGTGTCACTCTTAAAGCTCTTTAGAAATCCAAGTTATGATTATTATTGCTGAGCATCACATTTTGGGCTACCCACTGCCACCTCATACTCCCAGGCTGTGTGTCCCAGGGGATGAATATCCCAAGTTTAAGATATTATGTGAATATTAAAACCTAAAACCAGAACTCCAAAGATCCTCCCAGTGGAGATGTCTTTAATAATCTGCCAGATAACAGAATGAGCTCAAAGCAAATGTATTTATCAAGAAAGAAAATCTAGGGCAAATGTTCCCACAAATATATATAGGATCAGTGGAAAGAGTGGTCACACAGAGAGTGAGTGCCATAAAAGGCGTTTTTCTTAGAGAAACACATAGTCCAGACAGTTCATGTCTCTGGTGTTTCAGTGCTTTGATGTCCTCTCTCTTGTCCTAGTGTTCTCATGCTACTTCCCCTAGTGCTGCATTTCTGCTCAGGTTTCTTGACTGGGCTTCATGGATTTGTTCATCTCTGAAGTTCAAATCTCAAGGAGCAAACATAACTCTCATTTGATTCACAAAGTTCCTCCTGTCATGTGCCTTAAATGACTGTACTCCTTAGACTTCCTCCCTACTAGATATTCTATCTCCTACTACTGTAAAATGTCATGGCCAGTGGGGAAGGAGAGAAAAGGGAAAAAACCCGTCCCCAACCTAAGATCTAAGTGCTTCCATTACTTGATCTCTTCTCAATATCTAGAATTCATACTCCTCTGAGATATCTCGTTTCAATTGATTCCCTAGACACTTATTTTACTTTTTTAAAAGGACTATCAGAAGAACTTATGACCAAACAAGAGAAAGAGTACATTACAGGATGTAAAATGGATACTTTTTATCAAATTAAATTAAAAGGGGTTTGCACAAACAGAATCAGTGCAGCCAAAATTAGAAGGAAAGCAGAAAATGGGGGTGGGAGTTAAGAGGATTAGGGGTATGAGGGAACTTTACACCAAGTTTCTCTGATAATGGCCTAATTTCTCAGATATATAGAGAACTGAGTTAAATTTGTAAGAATACAAGCCATTCCCCAATTGATGAATGATCAAAGAATATAAAAAGGCAATTTTCAAAAGAAAAAAATCAAAGCTATCTATAGTCATAAAAAATTATCTAAATTACTATTGATCAGAGAAATGCAAATTAAAACAACTCTGAGGTACCATCTCACACCTATCAAATTGGTTAATATGACAGAAAAGGAAAGTGAAAAATGTTAGTGATGTGGAAAAATCAGGAAACTAATGCACTGTTGGTGGAGTTGTAAACTAGTACAACCATTCCAGAGAACAATCAGGAACTCTGCCCAAAAGGCTACAAAATCATGCATACCCTTAGGAAAAAATAATTGATGTGTCTTCTCAGGAATGATGGCAGTATGGATTTGATTATATTGTACTAACATCAAAAAAAGGAAAGGAGGGAGAGATTAAGCAAGCTCACCAAATCACAGATTTAAGATATCTTAGATGTCATCAAGTTCTTTCTCTTCATATTTCCAATGAGTAAATTGAGACCCATAAAGATTGAGTGACTTACCAAAAGTCACATGGATAATAGGGAAAAGACAAAGAATTTCAACTCATAGTCTCTGATTATAAGATTAACATGTTTTCTCCTTGTATTTTGCTGTTTTTCATTCTTCCCACACCAAACTCCAAAAAATTTTTCCAGCCCACTCCCTTTATTTCCAAATCTTAGCACACTTTTCTCACTCAATCTTTGCCCCACCTCCACTGTGGAACTTTCCCTGACCTCTCTATTGCTCATACTCTTCTACCTACTCTGCCCTCCCATAGCTTTTACTGTCTATACCAATCTTTCTGCCCTGTTATAGCGCACCTTGTGTTGACAGTTACCTTTCTACGTACGTATGTATGTATGTATATATGGCATCTCCTTTAATGAAACTGCAAGCTCCTTGAAGACAAGAGCAAACTGGTCAACAGTCACCCCACAAATGATCAAAAAAGAAGCTAGACCCCTACTGAACAGAATCCACTTTTAGTCATCATGAAGGTTAGCTGGAGTTAATGATGAAACTATGTAAAGGAACAAGTTTATGAGGGAGTATGGACAAGGGAAAATAGAGTTTGGAGATATCAAACCCACTTCCAACCAGTATAACTAACTTTTCTATTTCTCCCAAAACTACCATCAACTTTCTAATCACTCATGCCTACAACCTCTGCATCATCCTCAAACTCTCACTCTTTCTCACTCCATGTAGATATATTAAGTTGTTGACTTGTCTAGTCTACCTGCCCTCACAACATTTCTAGCATGTATCCTCTTTTCTCCACACCACTCTCATCCAGACACTCTTCACCTCTTACCTGGACTATTGCAATAGTTAAATGGTCTCCCTGAGTAGAGTCTTCCATCTTCAATTAATCTCTCACAGAGATACCAAGAGCAGGTCTGACCATTCTGTTCCTTGCTCAGTAATCTCCTTGGGTTTCCTATTACCTCTAGGATCAAATATAAATTCCCCTCTTGGGCTTTTAAAATCCTTCACAACCTGGATCTGACCTAAATTCCCAGTTTTATTATACATAACTCCCCTCTACCTTCTCTATAGTCTTTCACCAACAATGTCAAATACAAATAAAAACAAATTCCCTTAGGGTCACATGTTGACTTAGGAAAGACAAATTAGCATTCTCTATGCTATGTTTTTATTTATTTTGTTAAACATATCCCCATTACAATTTAATTGGATTAAGACAGCACTTGAAAGGTTTGTGGTTGAATGCAGCCTGAGGATCATGAGTTTTATACCTCCAGTCTAGCTAACTGGCCTTGTGCTCCCCAAATTCCATCTCCCCTCCCTGTGTCTTCCTCCAGACTATTCCCTGTGCCTGGAATTCACTTCTCCTCTTAGAATCTTAACTTCTTTAAAAAATCAACTCAATCATCATCTCCTAGATAAGACTCTCCTTGATCCCTTAGCTGCTAGTGTCTCCCCTAAAATTTTATCTTGTATTTATTTTGTATATGTTTACATATATACATGTTATTTTTCTCTGTAGAATGTGAGTTGCTTAAGAATAGGTACAATTTCATTTTGGTCTCTGTGTCTCCATTATTTAGCACAATGCCTGGTATCAATGGGCTAAACCAGGCTGAAGGTAACCAACAGGTCTCAAACCCATCAGGGAGTTACAGTGATGTCTACCGCAAGTACATGTAGACTTCCCTGTCAGAATAGGCAGATGTGAACATTTTATTTCAATGAGTCATGAAGGCAGTAGAAATAAACTCTTTGGAGTGTTTAGAACTTGGTCAGACACCAAAGACACCAAGACTATCCACTGCATCCTGAGTCAATGCCAATCATCTTGACTTTCATCTTGTCCCTAAACTCCAGTGTGGGGCTGATGACTTAGAGCAACTCTGCCTCACTTAAATCCAATTTATGCAGGAGTCAAAAGGCATCACCCCACATGGTCTTTTTCTAAAACAAAGAACAAACAACAACAGTAAATGCTTATTGACTGTCAGATCTGAAAGAAATGTAAAAATAACAATAACAGCACATTAATGTGGAGCATTCCAGTTACAAATTATTTTGCATACAATATCTTCTTTGAGCTACACAATAACCCTGCGAAATAAGTCCTACAAGCCTTACACCATTGCATAGATGAGAAAACGAAGACTAAGAGAAGTGGAACACCTTATCTAAAGTCATAAAGATAATTAGTGATGAAACCTGGACTTAGGCTGAGGTCCTCTGAATCCCTGTTCAGCCATATTTCCATTTCACTATTTGGCCTGTCAAATTAAATGAGTAAAGAAAAATACAATCTAATTGTACAAAAAATTCATAGTAGCTCTTTTTGGGGTGGCAAAGAATTGGACATTGAAGGGATGTCCATCAACTGAAAAATGGCTGAATAAGTTGTGCTATATGATTGTAATAATATTATTGTGCTATAATAAATGACAAGCAGTATAATTTTCAGAGAATCTGGAAAGACTTACATGAACTGATGCAAAGTAGAGTAAGTAGAACCTGGAGAACATTGTACAGAGTAGCAGCAATATCATATGATGGTCAACTGTGATTTAGCTATTCTCAGTAACGCAATGATCCAAGAAAATTAATTCCAAAATACTCATGATGAAAACCGCTATCCAAATCCAGAGAAAGACTTGATGGAGTTGAATGCAAATTAAAGCATGCCATTTTTTCACTTTTTGAGATTTTTTATCTATATTTTCTTTCACAGCATGCATGACTAATGCAGAAACATGTTTTGCATGACTGCACATGAATAACATATCAAATTGCTTTGTGTCTGGAGGGGGTGAGGAAGGAAAGAGAGAATTTTGAACTCAAATTTAAAAAAAAAGTGTTAACATTGATTTTACCTATAATTTGCAGGGGGGAGGAGATATTTGAAAAAAATACAAGTCTACAAGTAAGTAATCAATTGCTAAGTGAGCACTGCTAAATCTTAAGAGTTACAGACATACCTCATTTGTCTAGACCTAGCAAAATGCAACTTCCAGTAAGGAAATTTCTTTTTTACCAAGGAAGATCAATAACTTCAAAATCTTGTGAATCTCCTGAGTCATTGAGAGGTTCAATTAATTACCCAGGTTCATACAGTGAATTTATGTCAGAAAAAGGAGTTAAACCTAAGTCTGGCTGTCTCTCTACTATGTTATGCTGAGTCTAACTTGAATTTGTATACAATTGCAAAGCACTTTACATACACTATCTCATTTAATTTTCACAATAATCTTGGGTAGAAAGTGCAACAATTTCCATTTTACATTTGGGGAAAATAACTTGCTTCTGATCATGTGAGTAATTAACTTTGGGAGTTGAATGCAAGTCAGTGTTTCTCCCAATTCTTGGTCCAGTCCTCGTTCTACTATGGAACACTGCCTCCCAAAGAAAGGAATCATAATATTAGGAGGGGAAAAAATAAGAGATTGGCATGAGCTGGGAAAGTCAAAAAAGACTTCCAGGAGGATGTCGGACTTTAACTGTGCTCTACAATCATAACTTTAAAGGTTATCTCATCTAACCCCTTAACTTTACATATGAGGAGAGTGAGTTAGAGAGGCAAAGCACCTTGTTCAAAGTTGAACATGGAGTATTAGTCTGGATTTTAACCCAGGTCCTCTTACCATGAAAATGAGTTCACTTTGCCACTTTGCTTCCCACAATATCCTTTTCTTATTGTTCTTTAGTTGTTTTAAACTCTTCATTTATATTCTGTAGTAGTTTGCCATTTCCTTCTTCAGCTCATTTTACAGATGAGAAAACTGAGGCAAACAGGGTTAAGTGACTTGCCCAAGGTCACAGAGCTAGTAAGTACCTGAAGTCAGACTTGAACTCAGAAAGATGAGTCTTTCTGACTCTAGACCTGGCATTCTATCCACTAGGCCCCTACAGGCTCTCTTACAGAAAGAAGTGCATTATAATAAGATATCATTAGATATCTCAAATATTGCTTTGAAGTGAAAACGATGTTATGCTCTGACAACTATTCTATTCCTTAAGAATTCAGTATGGTTTCAAAATGTCAGTCCCTTGAAGGCACAATTAATATTCCTATCATCCACAATAGGCCATGTTCTTGTGTGTCAAAGGGACTCTGTATGCCAATCTCTCTGGGTTCTGTCTAGAGAGAAATAGGCTCCATGCCTCATGTCCTTAACAGCTGGGGAAAGGCAGCTGGATTTCATGGCAATAATAATAATAGTAACTTACACTTAGAGAACATTTTATACTTTTCGAAACACTTTCACACATATTATCTCTTTGGAGTCTCATAACTTTCCCATGATGTTGGCAGTATAGTCATTATTTTCTCATTTGACAGATAAGAAAGCTGAAACCAAAAGAAATGAAGAAGCCTGTTTATATAATTACAATTGAGATGCAAGGACCTATAGACATCACCCAGTTCAGACCTTCTCACTCTACAGATGAGGAAACTGGGGCTCAGAGACATAAGAAGTCCAGTCCAACATCACACAATCAGGCAGCCGTGGAGCCAGGACTAGATCACAGGTCTAAAAAAGTCCAAGGCTTGGACTGGTCCATGGCCCTTGGACTTCATCTCACTGTTCTCAATGTCCATTAATAAGCCTTGAAATATCAGCCTATGATCAATGCACAAGGAAAGCCAGATAGTTCAGAGAAACAGAGCATAGCTGTGAGTATTATATTGGACTCAGAGTCATAGATTAGAGCTGTCAGGGACTTAGGAAACATCTAGTCTAAATCCTTCTTTCTCAAATGAAGAAACTGAGGCACATAAGGGTTAAATGACTTGCCTAGGGTCACAGAGATAGTAAGTGTCTAAAGCAAGAGAGGAACTCGGACCTTCCTGATTCCAACTCAGGAGTTCTATCCATTATGCTACCAAGCTTCTTCCTATATTTTATACCTACCTCCAGAGCTTACTAATTATATGACTATAAGTCAGTCACTTAATCTCCCCAAACCCAAATCTCTTTGGATATAAAATATGTGTAAAAATAACTTTATTAAGAGATTCACTACGTTGTTGAGAGACTCAAATAATGTATAATGCAATAATGCAGACGTTAAAGTGTTATATAAATATTCACTATCTCATTACTCATTGGCATTTGTCATGCCCCCCTCTAAAGCTCTGTAGTGGATGTAGAGGATACTTATCATAGTTCAACCAGCACCAGTTGAGGGACCTAGGAACTCCCAAGCTCTCAAGGACTAGAATGATGATCTCAAAATCACATTCAGCAACATGTTCAGGAAATAAGTATAAAGCAGAAACGGCAGTTAGAGTGTTGAGTTCCAGTCTCAAGCTCACCTACAACAGTACACGTATTGGCAGCCATATGGGAGCAGTTCACCATTCTACCAGAGTGGGAAAGGTTCTTGCCTCTCCTTCAGCCCCTCACAGGAAATGAGAGACAGGCAGATAGACAGGCAGAGGTACTTACTACATATTCCACAAAGAGGAAACAAAAGAGAGCCAAAGGGCAGTCTCTCCTTTTAAAGTCTCCTCAACGATCAACTCTTCCTAATACAGTGACTAATCATCTCTAAAGCAGGCTTAATGGACCCTCTGGCCCCTGGGTATGATGGACTCAGATGAACCAAGGAACAACTCAGGATTCATTGCTTTATCTCAAAGCACTAAGTCTCTTAGGACTTAGCTAGTACATGTTTCTCCCTAAAAATAAATGGGACAATTGTATCACCAAAAGAGATCTAGCCCTAGGTATGCTTGGGACAAAAGCCCTTGATTACACACATCATATAAGTATTCCTGTGTTTCTCTGTAGTCACCATTTCTTATGGCATACATAGTAATATGCCATTACAAAAATATGCCACAATTTGTCAAGTCATTACCCAGTGGATAAGTATCTATTTCTAATGTTCAATTCAAAATTGTAATCTTAAAGGATAGGTCTAACAATATTATTCTCTTACTATATTTATTATCTTAAGGATAAAATACAAACAATACATATATATGCATAGATAGATAGATAGATAGATAGATAGATAGATAGATAGATAGATAATCTGTATAGGGATAATAGTTGAACCCATGCAAGGTAATAAGAACACCAAGAAAAGATATAGAGTAAAGAGAAGAGGGCCTAGAAGAGAATTGAGGGAGCAGGGAGGGACATGAATGGTTCAGCAAAAAAAAAAAAAAATTAAAGTAGGAGAAAAAACAGAAGAACATTATGTCACAAAAGCCAAGCAAATGGAGATTACCTAAGAGAAGATAAAGTAGTTTATTGCTCGTATATATTCAACTGTGTTAACTTTTGTAAAGAAAGGTTGTAAAGGTCAAGTAGACTCAGGACTCTGAAAAGTCCATTAGATACAACAATTAAGAGATTGTTGCAAACTTTTGGAGAGAGCAGTTTTAGTTGAGTCATGATGCCAGAAACTAGATTCCTAGGGATTGGAGAGGATAGGTAAAGTTTGAAAAGACAGAAAGAAAAAACTAGGGTAATGAAACACAGCATGCATAAAGTTAGGAAGGTGACATGAGCTTAATCTGTGTGAGAAGCAATGAAGAAACTGACCTAACTAGGGGGACATTTTACATTTCAAAATCTATCCTGATCCTGGTCCCAAGATTAAAGCAGGTACTCAACAGGACAATAGCCAGATGAATCTACAAGATGTCTCAGTCTAATGACTAATACAGGCAGCCTTTGTATTTAACCTCAGAGCCCTATTCTCTTTCTAACCAATCATCCATGAGTACTAAGGGGCCCTCCTACATGTAAGCAAGAACCCTCTGGATAGCAAGCTTTGTCCTTCCCATCCTCATGAGTTTTGTTAGTGCCTTTAACGTTTCTTGAATATTCATGAAGTGAGTAAATGAATAATTGGGATACATTTGCAGTACAGACCCATTACGGGATAGCTGGGGCACCTTAATAAGATACTAATGATTCATTTTGACATGACTATAAAAGGTTGCATAGGGATTTTGCCTGTGTGACTTGCTAATGCAGAAATAATTGTTCCATTTTCTAGTTTTAATGTCCAGAAAGATATTGAAATACACAGTATTGAATATCCCTAAAATCACACTCAGTGCAACACAAAGACTTAAGTTAATTTTAAATTCCATTTATTTATACTGATAGAAAAAAAACAAATTCAAGGTAGGAGGAAGGGAAAGAAGTATTTGTCTTGTGAAGGAAAAAGTGATTAAACAAGCTTTCTCTCATATCATAGATAACTAACCCTAAGTGTGCTTGAAAGAACCTTAATGATCATCTTCTCCAGTGCCCTTTTTTTGGATAAATGAGGAAGGTGAGGCAACTAGAAAGGAAAAGTACGATTTTTCTAAAATCACACACTAGGTAGTGAGCAGCAGAGATGGAACTGGATGGCAGGGCTCTTCCTTTAATCTACCACCCTTTTCTCTGTAGCAGATATCTGTAAGAGAAGAAAGTAGTTTTAATTTTCTAAGGAAAATGATCAAGTAATTTGATTTGCACCCTTCAGAAAAGAAGAAAGAGTTTGGACCTCCAGAGGTAAAAAAGGGTTTGTTCTCTGTGGAAGAGTAATCCAAGATGGCAGCTCCTTGCATTCCCCACCTACCTCTTCCTCTGAGTTTCCTTTGGCTGATTCACAGCCAGTTTAATTCTTCTTTCCAAAGGCTTCCTCCAGTGAAGGCAATGATAAAAGAAGCATTTTTGAATGAAAATTAAGCTCTTAACAGGAGTACATCTGCAGGCATGGGGCCATCATTTGGCAAATTGACAATTAGAAAATACATTTTATGAAGGCAATAACACCCCAGGGTGTGCATTATACAGTAAGAACATGTTTGGGGTTTTTTTGTTCCAGGCTGTACCACACACCCAAGACACACCATGATTACAGCTTAGTTCTAATTTCAACTGTGACTCCCTGCTGAGGAATCATACTCTGTCAAGCACCACATGGTTCCTTATGGCTTAAAGACTCTGCATGAAAGAGCAGGTCATAGCTTTTAAGAGTTCTGGATCCTCTTGTTAGCTCCAACAGGTTTGTGGCTGAAGCAGGTGGATGATTCAAGCACATCTAGAGATAGGCCAGCACTTAGTTGTCCCCCCAAATACAGAAGAGGAAGCAACCTTCCTCTTCCCAGTTGCAATATTTTCCCCTCCTAGGGGAAAGAAAATTCTGTCTGATTGAATGGAGAATGGAAGCCTTGGTATGTTGTATTCCTGTGATAGAAGGATGCTAAGCAAATCCAATGACTATTATGTTTGTCCTTCATTACTGAAGAAGACCATGCCATCAGAGAAATGATGACATGACTTGCACTTGACTTTGTTTTGAGTGAGGGAGGGCTGTGCATAGTCACCAGCCTCACTTCTCCTCCAGAACCATCTGAATCCAGTGACCAGATATTCTTCAGGATGTACTGGGAGAGGGCCAAGGTCTTTGCAAGTACTCACTTAGGGTGAAGTAATACCCATGAATAAGCCTGTTTAAGAAGTAGACAGGGCATGACCCCTTTAATGAGGCCAAGGAAAAGAAAGACATCAGGCTGGGGACAGTTACTACTGATAATCACTATAAAGTCACAGGGGTCCAAAAGAGATCTTAGGCAGGGGCCCACTGGTGGCCAAGCTTCAGAGTGCAGTAGGATTTAGGTTTTGGGAAAGGGAAGGGAAGGGATTAGCCTTCTCCCTCTTATTTATTCTATCATTGTTTTTTTCTTTTTCAAAAACACTGGGACAATTAACTCTTTTGTCTCATATAGTTTTCATTTATGATTTCTTGAAACATAGCTCTGGAAAACCAGGCTTTGATGAAACCCATTGGGATTCAGATGGAGCCCATTGACTATGCCTTTAAACCCAAACCACTCTGGTTCTCCCCAAGTGGCCAATAGTAGGTTCCCAGTCCACTTGCTATCATTTTGGTTTTAATGACTCGGAGTGAATGTAAATTTAATTGTTTCTGTTCTGCCAGAAACGCTGAGGGCCTTCCTCCCTTATTCTTTTGTGAGGGCAAATTAGGCCATCTTTTGCCTCAGTTCTGGCCTAGCCTTTAATCGTTGGATGGGTGTTATCTCAGACAAACTGAGACCTGGGAAAAACCTTGGTTTAAAAAGGCCAGGCTCTCCCACTGCATCCAGGACCTCTGACAGTTATTCTGACCTATGTCTATGACTGTACTCCAAATGACTCTGGAGGAGAGAGTAAGACTGATGACTTTGTATAGTCCTATCTCACTTAAGTCCAGTTCATTTGAAAGGAAAGACATCACCCTCCTGATGTTTTTGATTCCCTTTGAGAATGAAGGATGAATAACACTCTGTAAGTGGTAGTAGCTATCCCCCTGGTCAGTTCTGGTTGGGCAATGCTGCTATCCACTCCACCCCCCTTCTTCTGGATGTGGATGCTCTTTCCAAAGACATTATAATCACTTATACTTCACAAGACAACTCAGGCTTTGAAGGCTAGATTCTTTCTCCCCCTACCCCCACTTATTTATTCTATCATTTTGTTTCAAAAAACTGGTACAATTAACTCCTTTGTCTCATAGTATTCACTTATGATTTCTTAAAATAAGTCTGAAAAACCAAACTTTGATAAAGCCCATTGGTAAGAAGGCTATGCCTTTAAGCCCAAATCATTTTAGCTCTCCCTGAGTGGCCAGTAGCAGGTCCCAGTTCAAGCTTCACTTGTTCATTGTTTGAGTTTTGATGGTTCAGAGTGAGTGTAAAGAGTGTTTCTGTTCTGTATAGAAACTAAAGATCCTTCCAGCTCAATTCTTTTATGGAGCCAAACTAGGCCGTCTTTTATCTTCACTCTTATCTATCCTTTAATGACTGAATGGTATTTAGCAGGTGCTAAACAAATGCCTTTTGATTGATTGGTTGATTGGTTGTATACTCTCCTTTTTGGTTAAATTGATCTGCTTGCTGTTCCCAGAAACTGGCATTCCATTGCCCTCCTTCTTGCCGTTATGCTATTCTCCATGACTTGGAATGCATCCGCTCTTCATCTCTGTTTCTTAGAATCCTGAGCTTTTTCAAGGCTCATTTCAGCTTCTATTTCAGGTTCAGACTTTCCTTATCCTCCTAGTTGTTAGGACTCTTGTCTTCCTAAAACAATCTTGTATTAATGTATCTGTTTACCTATCTGTTGCACCTTCCTTCCTTCCTTTCTCTCTCTCTCTCTCTCTCTCTCTCTCTCTCTCTCTCTCTCTCTCTCTCTCTCTCTCTCTCTCTCTCTCTCTCTCCCCCCCTTCCTTCCTTCCTTTACTTTCTTTTTATGCCTTTCTTTCTTTTCTTGTCTCCCCTAAAACCTTAGACCCAGTGCACTCTGAAGCCCATGGATTGAACAACAGAGGGTCTCTGCCCAACTTCCACTCAGTGGTTGTTTTTGGACCCTCCTGCTTGGAATGAATGATAATAGTAGCAGTTTCTCTTCCAAATGACAACCTTGAGGGCTCCTGCTATCTTTTGAAGTATAAGCTATCAAAATCTATATTCCTTTGGACAAAGAACCCACATGTAAGGCTATGACTCCTCATGTGGAGTAAAAAAGGAAAGGGAGAAGGAGAAGGAATAGCAGCATTGCCCAATGAGAGTCTGCTAAAAAGAAGTGGGGTGGCCTCTAGTCTCATCCCACTTCTCCATCTCTCCCAATTTAGAGCACTAATAAATGCATCTCAGTATACCAGAATAAACACAGGATTCCAAGTCAGAAGATTTAAGTTCAAGTTCTGGCAATGCCACTAAATGATCAGTATGGTCTTTCACAAGGCATTTCATTTCCCTGAGGCTGTTTCCTTGTCTATACAATGAAGGATTATACTTGTAATTATCATAGAATTTATGTTAGAAAAAAGCAAATGTTAATCTTTGTAAACTTCAAAGTAATATATAAATCTTGTTGTTATCATTATTATTCCTACTCTTACGAAGAGAAAATAGGTATGAAGAAAATCAAAATGACCTTTTCACAAGATGGCTAAGACAAGTTCAAAGCATATTTCAACATGGGCAGCCCAGGCAGATGCTAGTTGGTATGTTACCTAAGAGAAGTTTGTGTTCTCTCCAATTTGTCCCTGTCTCCACCTCACTAAACAATTTGAAAAAAATTCTGTCCCTCTTTCTCCTGAAGAACTAAGCAGATTCAGAATCTAGCAACTTTCATTGTTAAAATTGTTGACATATCCTAATAGCATTTTATAATATCCCATACATACATATTTATGTCCTCCTCAAATTTGAAGAGAAGGGAGTGGGGAAGCAAAAACAAAATAAATTATGTAGAATATCACCATCTGCTCTAAATAGTAAAAATGTTTGTAGGTTGCTAATCATAATATATTTATTGGGAAAAATATCACTTGTTTCCCATATGCTTTTGGAGGTTTCAGATGTATCCTTATTCTCAGTGTGTGAGTCTGAATGTTATCCCATTTGATATAACTAGCAAAGCACCCACTACAGAGCTATGATTTCCTAAATGCTTGAAATATACATTTTAATTATTTTAACAAAGATATCCAATAAGTTTCAAAGTACAAACAACAGTTTCATGATGAAACAGTAATGTAATCAAAATGCCAGAAACAATAACTAAAGACCTGGTGGTCACAGTGGACCATTAGTTGACTATGAATCATCAATGCTATGTTGCACATCTGAGAGATAATCTCTATTACTGTTTTCATTATGGTCATAGAAGAGAAGTCAATTGATTAAAGAAATAGGAATTAGGATCTCAGGTGAAAAGCTTAGAATCCTTTAGCCTAGAGAAATCAAGGTTAAGGTAAAAAACTAAATAAACATCTGACAATTTCACTGAATCTTATAAATTTGGAATTATAAAATCCCTTGGAAATCATCTAGCTGAATCTCATATCTGATGACAGAATGCCATATGTAACATCTGTGACAGTTGACTATCCATACTCTTCTTAGACATCTCTAGCACAGGGGCAGGGGGGGGTGGGGGAGGGCAGTTAGGTGGTGCAGTAGATAGAGCATGAGTGCAGGAGTCAGGAGGACCTGAGTTCAAATCTCACCTCAGACACTTGACACTCACTAGCTGTGTGACCTTGGGCAAGTCACTTAACCCCAATTGCCTCATCCTAGGTCATCTCCAGCCATCCTGATGAATATCTGGTCACTGGATTCAGATGGCTCTGGAGGAGAAATGAGGCTGGTGACTGCACAGCCCTCTCTCATTCAAAACAAAGTCAAGTGCAAGTCATGTCATTATTTCTCTCTTGGCATGGTCTTCTTCGGCAACAAAGGATGAACACACACAGTACCAGGGGATTCATTTGCTCACAAGGTAATACCACATCATTTTTAAATATTTCTAATCATTAAAAAAAGTCTTTCATATTCTAAACTGTGTCAATTTTTCATCAAATCTTGTGGTGAAATTCAGAAACACAATTTTCATAGAATCATTCTGATCTACCTAGTTAGAAATATCATAAAGGAAATTAGGTAAATGGAAGATTATTTGTTCTATGTGACCCCATACTTATCCCCATCTGCTACTACCCAGCGGTGTTTCATCATTCTAAAGCTCCTTTAGAATGAGAGCAAAATGAGCACCACACATAGCAGAGCTCAAAAGAATGCAATTGTTCACTGCACTGAACAAGCTGGACTGCACAAAAACTGTGTTTGATACCCATTTTCTTGAATTTTTGTACCACCTTAAGCTAAGATTTCTACTTACATTTGGGTTCTTTTACCACCACATTGCATAATTCTTCTTCCAAAATCCAGGTAAATCTGCCCTTGACCTGTCTTTATTTAACATTTTGGATCATTGAGTGAAGCTGTAATAGATCCCAGAAACCACCTAACCAATCCCTCTAATTTTATAAAGAAGCTCATAGAGGTTGAGCAATTTTTCTTGTGCTAACTGCTTAGGCAATCAGCCCTTTTTGTCCAAACAACTCTACTTATTGTTTCTCATCCCACATGAACTGAGATGCTACCTTGATAGACTACCACTCAATTATTTCAGTCCTCTTGCTAGGAAGTCCATGCCAAGGAGAACTTTTGGCTGCAATTCTTGGTGACCCTGACTCTTTTCCTGCCCTTGTTCTATCATAGTTCCTAATAAACACAAACAGTAAAGAATTATTATATTAAAGAAGTATTTGTTGTTGCTGAGTCATTTTACAGTCATGTCTGACACTTTGTGATCCCATTTGGGATTTTCTTGGCAAAGATACTAGCCTGGTTTGCTATTTCCTTTTCCATCTTATTTTATTTCCATCTTATTTAAATTTTACATTTATCTGAGGCAAATAGTGAGGTGGCTTGCCCACAGTCACAAAACTTGTAAGTGCCTGAGGTCAGATTTGAACTCAGGAAGATCAGTCTTCCTGATTCCAGGTCTGACACTCTAGTTACTGTGACACCTTGCTGGCCCATAGAAAACAGACTAGTTAATAATTAAAAATAATTAAAGATTTACTATAAGGAAGGATAAAACTATGCCTTAAAGAGCTGGGTTCATCATGGGGAGAATGTTTTTTAAGATGTGAAACAAACTATGCAGGATATTTCATACTCACCAATTTATCCAAAGAAGACAAAGTTATTTATTTTTCACTAGCTCTTAGTAAAGTATAACTCATAAGACTCTAGGCATGACTTATGTGCCACCAAGAACATCAAAAAAAACACTTGTTGTATTGAGCTAATGGGTCAATCCAAAGGTGAGGACCCAAAATTCTGGGGCTCATAGAAGGCAAAATATGGAACTGAGTCTTTAGAGGTTATTGAGTTCAACCCACATGATTTCCAGATGAGGTCTGGTGAGATGGAATGACATGCCTGGGATCACAAATTCTTTAGGTTAATCAAATGCTTTCCTTTAAATACTCCCATATGAAGTAGAAACTGTAATTATCATCTCCTTTTTAGAGGTGAAGAAAACAAGGTTCAGAGACATCACAGGTGAGTAGTTTCAGGGTCAGAAATAAATGCAGTTCTAACTTCAAGTCCAATTGTCTTTCCACTAGTAAATGTGGGAAAAGGCTCAAAAAGAAATCAGAATGGAGGAATAACAGGATATAATGATCTCTAGAGCTTGGGCTATTGCCATCAGTCGAATCAACAATGTTAGTACTAAAATAATTCCAGGAATGGATGTTGAGAACATGAAGCCAACTGAGTAACTAGGAAAGAATGGTAAGAGCCAAAGCTAAGTTAAGCTACGGACAATGCTGAAAAATGAGGGAGACAGATGAGACAAAACAAAGAACTAGACATAAGAGAGGGTCAAATGCCAGGAGAACATAATCTTATGATATAGAAAGCAAAAAATGGCTAAAGATGATGTATGATACTCTGTGAATTCTCCCGTCTGACACACTAGCCACATTTCCTCTGGTTGTTTAATGAACTGGCTTACTAGAACACAGAAAATAGCAACAACTTTCCCCCTTCCCTCTTAGCACGTATGAGCATCCTACAGTTCTCCCCTTCAGACATCACCTGTCCTATCACATCCATCCATACCATCTCCAATAAGGTGGCTATAGAATAATACTTAACAAGAGACAGGTTAGATCTTCAGTTATATAGCATAATTTGAAAAGGTGCTAAATAATTTCTTTTTCCCTTCCTTTTCCCCATGTTACTGCCTGTCACAACACCATTATAGAAACTTTCTTCTGATCTTGAAGGTTTATGAATATACATGTTGTGGTTAGCATAACTAAGCTAGCCAATAATCAATTAATGCCTTAGCAGAAAAGGGCAGAAGTAGGACAGGAAACAAGCATCACTGGGAGAATATAGAGCTGTAGTACCATAAAGGAGAAAAGAGACCCTGAGAGGAAGGATATACCCAAGAAAAATATTGCCAATTTCACAATTTTAGAGAAAACTTTGAGTAGTGAACCACGGTTATTACTGAAAGGAGCTTACAACACCTCCCTCCTATATTCCTTCCATCATCCTATATACCTGTCAACCCAAAATGAAAAGTTACTTGTGACTGAAAGAAAATATCTAAGTTAACTACCTGACCTCAAAAAAAAAAAAATACAACAGAAAACTGCTGTCAATTCTAAAAAGGTCTTGCTCTGTTGAGTGTCTAATCCTACCCTAAAAACCTCACAGCAGGCTGTTTATTATCCTTTTATGGTCTAAGAAGCTGAATCTTCCCCTCTTATCAAAATCCCTCTTTTAAGTACTTATTGGTTGTTGAGATTTTTTAACTGACCTTTAAGAACGAAATTTCCTAGGATTTTTGATCAAATCAGCAGCAATCTTTTATTTTAAGTGAAATTGTCTGCTACCCTCCTTTTTTCGCATCATCTGGGCACAACTGCAACAGTATTTGTAACATTTCATTGTATGTAGATTTGGATATACCATGGGTTAAACATATCCTATAACCATAGCATCTCATTCCAGAAAATAACTGATCCATTTAGCTGATCTATAACATTATATTCTGTAATGGCAGTGTTATAATGAATATAATGATCATATTCTTCAAGTAAAAAAAGCAGGATACAGAGGTCTCTCAGGGAATTTTTTGCTATTGTTATCCATTCATTTTGTAGTCAACAACTTTGAAATTAGGACTATTTCAGAAAATACAGAATAAAATATGTTTGAAACATAATAATTTTTAAATAGCAAATAGAAGCCTGCTCAAAATATATGAGTAACTAATTACATATAATTTTATGTAATAAAACAAGCCCATCCAAGGCAAAATTATAAAGAAAGGAAAGACAGTGGAGCCAAGATGGCAGAGTAAAGCTGGGATTCGCCTGAGCTCTCCTCCAAAACCGTCCAAATAACTTTTTAAAATTACTCCAACAAATTCTAGAGCAGCAGAGCCCATAAAAATACAAAGTGAAACAAATTTCCAGCCCAAGACAACTCAGAAGGTTGACAGAAAAGGTCTGTTGTACCAGGCTGAGAGAGGAGTGCAGTCTAATGCAGGGGGTGTCAGCCTAAACCGGGCCCCAGGAAAGGGGACTGGATCACTGGCAGCAGTGGCAAGCCCAAAGATGCCAAAAACAATTTAGAAGGTCAACAGAAAAGGTCTGTGGAACCTGGGTGAGAGAGGAGCACAGTCCAACACAGGCCATATCAGCACAGCCCCAGTCTCCAGCAAACCAGGAGTAGGCCTTGGGAGTGACTAAATCAGCAGTGGTAGCAGCTGCTTCTGAAGTTCTCAGTCCACAGATGCTAAGGAAATCAAACAACTGGTCAGAAGAAGATTACAGGGGTCTCTTCTAGCATGGAGGCAGGACTCTGTTGCTTTGCCCATAGTTGGATTTGGGTCACAGTCATGGGTGGCAGTCCCGGGATAAGGAAAAGTACTAACATAGCACAGTTTGTGGGAGAAGTGGAGAGGAGACCATGCTCACAGTTCCAGGGCAGAAAAGAGTGCTTGTGGTTGCTCACAGACCACAGCACAGGTCAGGAGAGGAATAAGTACTTTTCCTTAGATCATATCACTTTGGAAGAACTGAAAACTTATAGATCCCTAGAACTGTATCTGAAAACAGATGCACAAAACCCCTGAAGTTTGGGACAGGTTGCCCTCTACACTGGAAGCAGAGTAACAAAACTCTTAACAAAGAGTTTAAAAGTCAAGTAACAGGCTGGGGAAATGAGAAAACAACAGGAAAAACTCTAACTGTAAAAACTTACTTTGATGACAAGGAAGATCAAAACACATGCTCAGAAGAAGACGATGAAGTCAAAGCTCCTACATTCAAAGCCTCCAAGAAAAATATGAATTGGTCTCAAGCCATGGAAGGGCTCAAAAAGGATTTTGAAAATCAAGTAAGAGAAGTAGAGGAAAAATTGGGAAGAGAAATACAAGAAAATCATGAAAAATGGGTCAACAGCTTCGTAAAGGAGACTGCCCCCCAAAAAACACTGAAGAAAATAACACCTTGAAAAATAGACTAAACCAAATGGCAAAAGAGGACCAAAAGCCAATAAGGAGAAACAGAATTGGCCAAATGGAAAAGAAGGTCTGAAAGTCCCCTGAAAAAAAATAATTCCTTAAAAATTAGAATTGAGCAAATGGAAGTTGATGACTTTATGAGAAATCAAAAAATTATGAAACAAAACCAAAACAATGAAAAAATAGAAGACAGTGTAAAATTACTCATTGGAAAAACACCTGACCTAGAAAATAGATCCAAAAGTAATAATTTAAAAATTATGGGACTACTTGAAAGCCATGATCAAAAAAAGAGCCTAGACATCATCTTTCATGAAATTGTCAAGGAAAATTGCCCTGATATTCTAGAACCAGAGGGCAAAATAAGTATTCAAGAAATCCACTAATCACTGCCAGAAAGAGATCCAAAAAGAGAAACCCCTAGGAACATTGTGGCTAAATTCCAGAGTTCCCAGGTCAAGGAGAAAATATTACAAGGAGATAGAAAGAAGCAATTCAAGTATTGTGGAAATACAATCAAGATAACACCAAGATCTAGCAGCTTCCACAATAAGGGATTGAAGGGCATGGAATAGGATATTCCAGAAGTCAAAGGAACTAGGACTCAAACCAAGAATCACCTACCCAGCAAAACTGAGTATAATACTTCAGGGGGAAAAAAATGGTCTTTCAATGAAATAGAGGACTTTCAAGCATTCTTGATGAAAAGACCAGAGCTGAAAAGAAAATTTGACTTTCAAACACAAGAATCAAGAGAAGCATGAAAAGGTAAACAGCAAAGAGAAGTCAGAAGGGACTTACTAAAGTTGAATTGTTAACATTCCTACATGGAAAGATAATATTTGTAACTCTTGAAACTTTTGAGTATCTGGGTAGTTGGTGGGATTACACACACACACACACACACACACACACACACACATACACACATGCACGCACACACAGAGACAAACAGCACAGAGAGCTGAATAGGATGGGATCATATCTTTAAAAAATGAAGTTAAGTGGTGAAAGAGAAATGTATTGGGAGGAGAAAGGGAGAAATGGAATGGGGCAAATTATCTCTTATAGAAGAGGCAGGCAGGAGATTTTTAGTGGAGGGAAAAAGAGGGGAGCTGAGAGAAAAAGATGAAGTTTACTCTCATCACATTCAACTAAAGGAAGGAATAAAATGCACACTCATTTTGGTATGAAAACCTATCTTACAATACAGGAAAGTAGGGGAGAAGGGGATAAGCAGGGTGGGGGGGATGATGGAAGGGAGGGCAATGGGAGGAGGGAGCAATTTGAAATCAACACTCTTGGAAAGGGACAGGATCAAAAGAGAGAATAGAAGCAATGGGGGGTAGGATAGAATGGAGGGAAATATAGTTAGTCCCACGCAACATGACTATTATGGAAGTCATTTGCAAAACTAAAAAGATATGGCCTATATTTAATTGCCTGCCTTCCCAAAGGGAATGGGTGGGGAGGGAGGGATGGGGAGAAGTTGGAACTCAAAGTTTTAGGAACAACTGTGGAGTATTGTTCTTGCTACTAGGAAATAAGAAATACAGGTAATGGGGAATAGAAAGTCATCTGGCCCTACAGGACAAAAGAGAAGATGGGGACAAGGGAAGGGAGAGATGAGAGAAGAGAGGGCAGATAAATTAGAATGCTTGGTGTATTGGGGTGGGGTAGTGGACAAATGGGGAGAAAATTTGGAACCCAAAATTTTGTGAAAATGTATGTAAAAAGTTAAATAAATTAATTAAAAATTTAAAAAAAACAGCCTAGACATCATCTTTCAAGGAATTATCAAGGAAAACTGCCCTGATATTCTAGAACCAGAGGGTAAAATAGAAATTGAAGGAATCCACCAATAACCTCCTGAAAGAGATCTCAAAATTAAAACTCCCAGGAATATTATAGCCAAATTTCAGAGCTCCCAGATTAAGGGGAAAATATTGCAAGAAGCCAGAAAGAAATAATTCAAATACTGTGAAGCAACAATTAGGATAATACAAGATTTAGTAGTTTCTACATTTAGCAGTTCCTACATCCCACATTTAGTAGGATCTATGGATCCTTGGAATATGATATTTTAGAGGGCAAAGGAACTAGGATTACAACCAAAAATCACCTACCCAGCAAAACCGAATACAATTCATGAAGGGAGGGGAAATAGATATTCAATAAGATAGTGGAATTTCATGCATTCTTGAGAAAAGAGCAGAGCTAAATAGAAAATTTAACTTTCAAATATGAGACTCAAGAGAATCATGAAAAGGTAAATAGGGAAATCATAAGGGACTTAGTAAAGTTAAATTTTTTATCCTCCTATTTAGGGAAGATTATATTTGTAACTCCTAGGAATTTCCTCATTATTAGAGTAGTTAGAAGTTAGAGGGCACAGGTGTGAATCAAATATGAATGGATGATATCTAAAAAATAAATTAAGAGGTGAGAGAGAAATGTACTGAGAGAAAGGGAGAGGTAGAATGGGGTGAATTATTTCACATAAAAGAGGCAATGAAAAACCTTTTACAGTGGAGGGAAAGAGGGGGAAGTAAGAGGGATTGACTGAACCTTACTCTCATCAGAACTGGTCCAAAGAGGGATAACATACACACTCAGTTGGGTATAGAAACCAATCTTACCCTACAAGGAAGTAGGGGGAAGAGGAACAAAAGAAGGGGAAGTGATAGAAAGGAGGGGAGATCAGGGGAGGGGGTAGTCAGAAGCAAAACACTTTTGAGGAGGAACAGGGTGAAAGAAGAGAGAGAATAGAATAATTGGGGGGCAGGAGAGAATGGAGAGAAACATAGTTAGTCTTTCACAACATGACTGTTATGGAAGTGTTTTCCATGACTACACATGTATGACCTATACATAATTGCTTGCCTTCTCAATGAGGGGGGTGGAGAGGGAAGAAGGGAGAGAATTTGGAACTCAAAATTTTAAAAATCAATGCTGCAATTGTTTTTACATGTAACTAGGGGAAAATAAAATACTAATAAATTTTTTTAAAAAGAGAAAAGAAAAGAAATCCAGTCCTTATTTACTCCTAGACTTCATTTTAGAGCAGGTGTTTCCTTCAGATGACTAGTTCTCCTTGATCTCCTACAACTCTGTTAAAACATATTTTTAGGAAAAGATCTGATATCAACCAATCAGTATGAATTTTTCCATTCATTACCTCTCCTAAAGGCATTTCACTTATTTCTAGTGCAAGATAAAAGATTTTGTCACCTTTTAATTCAAACCAGTAGTGAGTATATAGAAGAGGTTTTGGGGGTCCTAAAAATACTTCATGTAGACTCTTAAGTTATTTTTTATTTTATTTATTTACATAAGTTATACAAGTGATCAGCCTTTACCTTAAGCTTTTCACATAGATTCAAGTACTTCTAATTTTCTCACAGAGTTTATAGAGGAGTCAAGTATTACAACAACCCTACCAATATTAAGTGATCTGCCATAGATTCACAGGGAAAGAAATTTTGTTGAATTTTTTCCCCACTAAGTAGTATTTTTCCAATGACATATAAAGATAGTTTTCAACATTCACTTTTATAAGATTTTGAATTCCAAATTTTTCTCCCTCCTTCTCTGTTAGTGCAATGGTATTCCACTACATTCATATACCACAATTTGTCCAGCCATTTTCCAACTGATGGGCATTCCCTCAATTTCCAATTCTTTTCTACCCCATAAAGAGCTGCTATAAACATTTGTGTAGATCCATTTTGAAATAAATTTTTCTCATTTTTCTTTTATCAATCAATTAATCATTTGATAAACTAGTTTTATTAAACACTTACTTGTGCCATCCACTGCACTAAGCGCTGGGGGCACAAAGAAAAAAAAAGCATTCTTGTCCTCAAGGAGCTCACATTCTAATAAGGAAGAAAAAATATATAAATTGGAAATAGATGAAAGGTGTCTTGAAGGGGATGGTGTTAGCAGTTGAGGAGGGGAAGATGTCCAAGAAAGGCCTTATAGAGAATATGATACTTGACTCATATCTTAAAGGGAGTTCTCTGTACTTGAAGAGAGAAAAGGAGAATACAGAGAGCCCCAGAATCATCTGCAGTCCTGGTGCAATGCAAATGGATTTAGCAACATTTGAATATAGGAGAATAGTGTAATATTGTGGAAAACTGTTCACTCTATTTATTCCTGTGTGGTCTAAGTGCGTTAGAAATAGTATGGAAGGATTTTGCTAGGTTGAGTGTGTATGTACCAACCCTCTTAAAAGGGGAGTTTGACAACTTCCTAATTGCTAACAGTCACAAGTCCACAGAGTACCACTGAAGGACAAACAGAGATAAGTTGAAACAAACTTCCCAAGAGTACCTACAACATATTTTGCAGAAAATGGCAGTTTCCATGACAGTTTTCACAGATAGTTTCTAGAGCCAACTAAGGACTATTATTTCATCTAGATTACTAATAAATACATACTTCAAGGAAACTGTTATGACTAACATAGTGTCTGCTATGCTTGTCTTCCTGTCCAATGTGATAGCCAATTATATCTGCAGCAAATGCAAGTGAGTCCCCTTATGAAGAGGCTAAAATCATTTGAAAGATGCCTTTCTACTCTCCAGCTGTTACAGACTCACTCCCATTGATTTTAATCATCCTATCCTTCAAGTCGCCTTTCACTCTCCCAGCAACCCTGAGGTACTCATTTCACATGTAAAGACTATTGAAAGCTTAAAAATATACCAATCAGACTCTCTCATTACTGCTCCCTAAATACTGCACTCCAAGTGTAACAGGGCACTAGAGTCCAAAGCTCACATACAAGTCTTAAAGCCAGCCTTTCCTTAGCTCTAGCACTCCCTCACTTCATACACCTAAAAATCATAGCTTTGTCACCTATATAGGAGCAGGCACAACCCTCCAAAGTTCCTCATCTCCCAGGCACACACAGCCTGCTGGAGTTGCAGTGCCCAAACACTCATTCACACAGACTCATTCACACTCCATTATCTCCCTCTCACAGATTCATATTGCAGCACTCCATCCTACTAGATCCTTTTTCCTTACTTTAACACTCCCCTTCTTAAATACCCAGGGGTCAGCTGCCTATCACCACACCAAACACAATCACCAGCAACCAAGGTACATTTTGACATTTCTTAAATAAGCTCCAAAAACTATAAACATAAATAATAGCTATGATGAAGTTCATGACACCTTCCCTGTGCAGCTGTTTACTTTTCAATGTAGGTATCCCTAGAGTCTAACACCAGTTTATTAGAAAGGACAAAATGTTTTTAAGGTAGAAAAGTTAATCCAGGAAAGAAGTCAGAAATAAAAAACTTCCAAGAGAACAAAGAGAAATCAATGTCAAGAAATGGACAGGTGGAAGCTTGTCACACAGCAGAGAAAGAGGTGGGCAAACAATACCACCAGAGCTAGGCAACAGTAACGAGGCTCTTCCCATAGAGGGTGTTACTGGAAATGCTAATGAAGACATCACACCATGCTCATAAAAACTAAATTGTCAGAGGCACAGCAAATTGAAGGAATCATGTTGCTACTGCCAGAAGAAAGAGAAATACAATGTTGGTTAGTGTCTCACTGGGAGGGGAATGGATATGACTGTAGGAAGACTTCACAAAGCTAAGAGAAAGATGTGCTTTGTACCTGAAGTAAGAATTCAAAATGTGATGGAGAGTCCATCAAGACTGATTTACACCCATCAAACACCATCCACGTAAGCTAACCTACATGGCAATGGTCTGGGACTTTTCAGAGAACCTTGTAACTAGGGGAGAAAAAGGAAGTGTCTAAAGAGTAGGAGAAATCAGGAAGGAAGAAAGGCCTAATTTATTTAGCAGACCAAAGCAGAAAATTCAGAAGCACAGAAAATGAAATTCTTTCATCTAACAAGTTCTATCTACCTTATTTCACTTGAATGAAGCATCATTCTCCATATGGGGACAGTATTAAAAGTAGTCTTGATATTTCTTGATGATCTAAAAGCATTGTTGATTACTATAGACAGCTATATGAATGCTTTATCTTCTCCACAGAGCTCTGTTTTCCCTCAAGATTCTTGGCTTTAACAATAAGACTGTATTCTAAATCAGTGTGTGCTTTTTATGGGTCGCCATTCTCTGGAAGGAAAGAGTAGATGAACAGAGGAATGAAGGAAAAGAATCACTGGATATGATGAACATCTTACTCCATAGGGTGTAGTAACCTTATTTAAAGAGGCAGCTAGGTGGTAGAGTGGATAGAGCCCTGGGCTTAGCATCAGGAATATTTGTCTTCATGAGTTCAAATCTGGTCTCTGATACTTATTAGCTGTGTGACCTTGGGCAAGTCACTTAACTCTGTTTGTCTCAATTCCCCATCTGTGTCTTTGCCAAAGACACCAACAACAAAATCTACTACAGTTTAAGACTTTGGGGATACCCTTTACTTGCCTTAGTACTTTGAGACAATGCTCCTCCCTTTGATTGAGATCAAGGTCCCTTTAATCTGGTAGATGGTCTGCATGAGTTGCTAAGGTCAAAATATGAATCATTCATTGGCAAGATAAATAACATTTTGGGAGAAGGAAAGAGAGTCCAAGACAGACCCTTAGGGAACACCCACAGTTAGAAAGTGTGATCTGAATGAAAATCCAGCAAAGGAGACTGAGAAGGAACATTCAGAAAAGTTGGAGGAGAACCAAGAGAGAGCAGTGTCCTGAAAACCTAGAAAGGAGAGAATTATACAGAGAAGAAGGTGATTGACCTTGTCCAATGTTGCAGAGATACATTGGTTTCCAGGGGCTCTCTCCCATACCTTGAATGCTCGCTCCAAATCTCTGTCTCTTGGAAGCCCTGACTCCCTTCAAAGTTCAGCCCAAATGACTCCTTCTTTGAAAGGCCTTTTCCCTAATTTCCCCCAATTGTTCATGCTTCTCTAAAGAAAATTACTTTGTATTTATTATAAATGAAAGGAGCAGATGGGAGTAGTAAGCAAAGTAGGCTTAATTAGCAAGCGTACAAGGAGAGGGTTCCTTTACACAGGTTTGGCTTTCTTTCAATTTTCTCCTCTCAGGAGGATGACTTTTCTTTTGAACCCAGCCAACAAGGGCAGCTTTGGATTCAAAAATGAAAATAAACTTATGCAGATGTTGCTCCCTAGCAGCCTTTTCCTCTCCCCACTTCATGATTTTTCTCAGAGAATTCAGGCTTGTATAGCTTTAATAAACACCCAGTTTGTTCTCCAGCTTAACTCCTGCTGATCAAAGCTTTTGTCTCCTTACAATGAGGATCACTCTACCTTTTATTCTCTCCTTATTTGTAAAGCTTTAAATAAATACATACAGAGTTTAGCATTTCTTCGGGCCAATAGGGTTTTATAGTAGATAAATGAGATCTAAATGAAAAGCTACAGATTTATAATAGATATCACAGCCAGCTAACCAGAAGATGGAAAAGCAGCTTTGCTAGGAAATGGAAGAGATCCCTAGATTTATCTCATCCTTGGATTGGCTTTCACCACTTCACAGCTGAAGATTCATGGCACTGGCATTTGCACTCCCTCTGTATTTTAGTATTTGGTCAGTCCAGATGTTCTGATAGACTCTCTTACAGAATCTCCTCTTCCCACTTGTGAACCAGTCAGTTCTCTCTCTCAAACATCTCAACCCAAAGGCAAGCTACATGGGTAAATTATTTCCTTATCTGTATTCATGGGATACACACACACACACGCACACACACACGCACGCACGCACACACACACACACACACTAGTAGAATGTGAAAGTTTTGGGGACAAGAATACTTTCCCTTTTTGACTTTATTTCCCCAAAGTCCAGTACAGTGCCTGGCATATAGGAGCTGCTTAACCAAGGGGATTTAGAGTACAAGTAAACAGGTCACAGGAAGAAGTTCAAAAGTCAAACAAAGATAGAAATGTGATCAGGGTGTAAAGTCCTAGGGCCAATGTTCAGAAGTCTAAGATGAATGAAAAGCAAAACGGGAGTGTAGAAGGAAAGGCAAAGAGTGGAAGGCATAGGAATAGGTAATGGACGAGTACTCAAGGAGGCTGTGAAGGAATAGATGTACAGCAGAGCTTACGCCTCCTAAGAGACTAAACTCCATAACAGAGTGCTGGTGGGTCCATGTAAACAGTGCAAGCAAGGTGTGACAGGACAGAGGGTATATTCCTTCTACATTGAAATAGCCTTACTCCTACATTTAAATGGCCATGCTGGTGTGGGTAGATGGATAAGGGCTAGCAGATAAAAGCTGTTCTTCAGAGTGAGACAATGTTCCACAGAAATTAGTTATTACAAAGAATGAATCAAACAATATTTATTAAGTGCTTGCTATTTTCAGAGCCCTGTTCTAAGAGCTTAGGACACAAATTTTAAAAAATAAGGCAGTTCCTACTCCGGAGTTCTCATTCTATTGGGGAAGACAACAATCAATCAATGAACGTTTATTAAATGTTTATTAGGAGCCAGGCACTGTACTATGCAGTGGAGATTAAAAAGAAGCAAAAGATAGCCCCTGTCCTCAAGGTGTTTACAAATTAATGGGGGAGACAACATGCAGACAGATACATATAAACAAGTTATATGCAGGATAAATAGGAAATAATGAACAAATGGAAGGCACTAGAATTAAGAGGGGTTGGGGAAGGTTTTCAGTAAAAGGTGGGATTTTAGGCAGGGTTTAAAGGAAGCCAGGGAGGTCAACAGCTGGAATGGAAGAGGGAGAGCATTCCAGGTATGAGAGACAATCAGACAAATATGCCTGGAGCCAGAAATGTCTTGTTCATGGAAAAATCAGGAGACCAATGTCACTGGATCAAAGCAGTAAGTTATAAGAAAACAGGAAAGGTAGGAGGGGCCCAGCTTATGAAGGGCATTGAATGCTGGAGAATTTTATATTTGATCCTGAAAGTAATAGGGAGCCAATGAAGTTAATCAAGTGAAGAGACTTGAGGCAGAAAGACATACAAGTAGGCTATTGCTATAGTCCAGGTTGAAGAACCTTTGCCAATGTCACAGGAGAGAAGAAGGGGTTCTATTCAATAGATAGTGTAAAGGCAAAAACAATAAGCCTTGACCACTAATTGGATATGGGGATTGAGAGACAGTGAGGATGCCAAGGATGACACCCTAAGTAACTTAGGAGGTTTTACCGTCAGATGGAAAGGTCATGGCGTCCTTAGATACAGCAAAAAACAGATGGTAAAGTAACTTCTTTAATAATATTGCTTTCCATTAATAAGTAATATGTTTCTATACCTTTTGTAGCTATAACTAGAAGAGGAATTGTTAACCAAACAAGGGATTCTTAACCAAGCATAATTGTCAATGAATATGAACAAGCAGTTTTCCAAAGAATTGCAAAGCATTAACAGTCACGTAAAAGAATGCTCCAAATGCCTAATGATAGAGAACTGAAAGTCAAAGCAATCCTGAAGATCCACCTCACACCCTGAAAATTGACAAAGAGGATAAAAGATGGGAATAGTCAATGTTGGAGGGGTTGTGGGAAGATATTCATGCGTTGTGGGTGGAACTGTGAATCAGCACAATCATTTTGAAAAACAGTTTCGAATTATATCCAAGAAAGTGACCAAAATACTCTTGCCCCAGAGATTTCATTATTAGACTTATACTTAGAAAAGCCATTGATAAGAAGAAAGTCCTTGAATATACCAAAATATTTGTGGCAACCCTTTTTTATAGGAAAGATTTGAAATTAAGTAGAAGTTATCTATTGGGCAAAGGTTAAACAAATTATAGTATAAGAACATAATGAAATATGACTGTACAGTAAAAAAAGAATAAATGTGATAAATACAAAAAAAGCATGGAAAGATATCCAGGGATTGATGCAGAATGAAGTAAACAGAGCCAAGAAAACAATACATATAAAAACTACAACAATGTAAAGGGAGGGAACAACCACACAAAAAATTAAAAGTGAATGTCACAAAATTACAAAGAACAAACAAAGCTCAAAAGAAGAAATAAGAGAAAATATCCATCCCCAACCAACCCATTTGCAGAGGTGAGAGGTATACAAGTGTTGTATATTGCACAAATTTTTATATTTTAGCAAAATATGTATATTATATATATATAATATATATATATACATATTTGTATATATATACTGGTCTGTTATGCTGAATTTTTTTTTCTTTGTCTTTACAAAAACATTATTTGCTATATGGTAAGGCTATCTGATAGGGAGGAATACTGAATGAAATTGTGATAATGTCAAAAAGTATCTATAAAAGTTGTTTTTTGAAATCATATGTCCCTGATTGGTGTCAGTTATTTTTCCCTGGGTCTAGGTATAATAGAGAAGACTCCAACATTTCCAGCAACCATTTCATGAAACTTGCTTCAAGGAAGCCAGGAGAAACATGAGAAATTACCACATGGCAGAAAAGGAGTGGGAGGGATACTGAGCCCACAGGGAGTGTCATATTTTCTCCCTCCTTCCCAACCCACCATTGAGCCATCATTGATAATGTTTATCAGAGAGACCCAATCAATAGTAAAGTATCTAGAGGAAGCTGAGAGAGCACAAACAAAACATGCTTAGGAAAGGAATTTTCAGGGAGCATAAAGTCTTCAGTCTGAGAGGAGGCAGATTCAAAGGGAGAAATTCACGAGAACTCTATGAAGGAGAAAGCCTTCTATGCAGTCAGGAGTTATGAGTTACTCTTTCGCCAAATATACTTTCTAAGCCTGAACCCACTTTCCCTGTACTCTAGGGGTACTTGTTTGGAGAGTATGCTCCTGACTGGGGGCACTGTGATACCAACTGAGCCTACTACTTTGGTAAATGCATGTTTCTAAAATATAATTAGTTCTAGTTGGCTAATTGATGACCAAAGGAAAGCACAGAAGTTGGACTCCTGAGCAACAATCAACATAAAAACATAGAGAAACCATTCCCAACTCTCCAGGGTTACCCCTGGCACTCCAGGGTTGTTAGCTGTCCTATCCAGACCTGGCTCACTAAAGTAAGTGAAAGTTGGGAAAATGAAGCCAGCAAATGAGAAGTGTCTGAAACAAATCACCTATATAAAAGTAGGCAGTGTAGCACAGTGGAGAGATAGTATGATACAAGGAAAAGTGAACTGACTCAAGTCAGAAAACCCAGGTTCAAATCTCACCTCTGATGCTCATTACCTGTGTGACATTGGGAAAAAAATAACATCATTTCTCTGGGCCTCAGTTTATTTCTCTGCAAAATGAGAAAGTTAGGCTAGGTAACCTTTGAGGTCCCTCCCAGCTCTAGATCTAAGAGCCTAGCAGATATCTCTGACCTATGGCCTTAAGAAAAAAATTCACTTAAGAGATTTTGGGCAAGTCTCACTCTGGGACTGTTTCTTCCTGTGTAGAATGAGGTAGTTGGACTAAAGGATCCTATGAGGCAAGTTGTTCTATACATAACATTAAGTAAATATTGCTGCTAATTAATAATGATAATTGTCATCTAAACCTTGTCACTTGGGAGTGGTGAGAATTAATGGGATCGTGTTCATAAAGTGCTTGGAGCCCTATGGAAGAAAAACATTGGCACCTGCAGGGTAGAAAATACATGATTATAAATGCACAGCACTGTTGCGTTGCCCTCAATTTGAAGTCGGGTACCTAGGGCACTGCTTTAATTCAAATTATTTTGCTTGCCTGCTGGGGTCTCATAGAAGCTGGCAGGGACCCTGACACTGCTCCAGGCTTTGCTGGTCTACATGAGTTTCTCAGCTCTAGGCTGGGACACAAGACCACACTGTCATGCTGCAGATCTCCAATCCACAGAACTTATTACTTTTAAATCATTTCTCCTTCCAAAATTAAATTTCAATATATGGCTAAATCTCTAAGTAAAAAGGATTGGGGAGGAGGGACTCAATTTTAAAAACTACTCTCTCCACTCCCACCATGAGCTCCTAGAGAAGGGGATGTTCCTGAAGTGTATAAATTCTTAATTTGCTGCATATAACGTGTGGCAGTTTTTTTTGAAATCACATGTCCCTAGTTTTGAATTACTAGACAACACCATAGACTTTGGTGTCAGTTGTTTTTCCCTGGGCCTAGGTATAATAGAGAAGATTCCAACATTTCCAGCAACCGTTTCATGAAACTTGCTTCAGGGAAGCCAGGAGTCAGTTCTCTTTTCCTTGTATTATACTATCTCTCCACTGTGCTACACTGCCTACTTTTATATAGGTGATTTGTTTCAGACGCTTCTTATTTGCATTTTGTGTATGGTCCCCTTTCTGGCTTCATTTTCCCAACTTTCACTTACTTTAGTGAGCCAGGTCTGGATAGGACAGCTAATAACCCTGGAGTGCCAGGGGTAACCCTAGAGAGTTGGGAATGGTTTCTCTATGTTTTTATGTTGATTGTTGCTCAGGAGTCCAACTTCTGTGCTTTCCTTTGGTCATCAATTAGCCAACTAGAGTTAATTAAATTTTAGAAACATGCATTTACCAAAGTAGTAGGCTCAGTTGGTATCACAGTGCCCCCAGTCAGGAGCATACTCTCCAAACAAGTAGCAGAGTAAGGAGCACAAAGTGTAAATTAAGGAACAACAGATTCTGAACAGATATCATTAAGCACTTCTTCATGCAGAGAATCATTACTGGATTAACTCCTAGCACGGTTGTCACAGCATTGCTAAGCAGGACAGTCTCAAAGCCATCAGAGGGCAACCTCTGAGGCTGCCTGGGAAGGACCATGGACTTCGTTAACTCAGGAGGGCTATTAACTCTTATTAACTACATGTCTTTGTCAAGTCACTTGGTTTCCCTAACTCCAATTTTATTCATTTGTAATAGGGTGGGGAGATAGAATGAGGGTTTGACTGGACTGGAAGATCTCTAATGTTATATAATTCTATTAATTGTACAGGATACATCTGAGTTCTTCATTCGTTGGAACAAAGTCTCAATTCTATCCTTCAGAAGTCTGTGCAGGGGTCCCAAGATGTAGGAATGTAGCTTAAGGACTAGGCGATGGCAATTCCTAAATATAAGAAGTTTTAAAAGGCACTGGAAAGTGATTTCTCATTCTAAAAGGGGAAAAAAAAGAGTAAGATGGTAAGAAAATCATAAAGTCATAGGATTCTAAGGTTGAGGATTGATTGAGTAAATCAAAGTAAATTGAAAAGTAAATCAAGTCCCCTCAACCTACTTTAAGCATAAAATGCTGAACTGATACACATTTATCAGGTCAGAACACAACTTGTTTGTTCACTCAATTTGAGCATGTCCTAGATACCTTCTTAGAGGCAACAAAAATTCTCTTCTGATTGGGTGAGAAATTTGGCAATGTCCAGTAAGGCCTAAAATAAAAGGCCCCACAAAATAAACTAGTTCAGAACCCAAAGGATGTGAAAAAAGTATTGAATTAGCAGAGAGTTACCTCTGAAAAAGAGCCACTTGGAAGAAAGGATAGTGCCCTCACCTTAACCTATGTCTCTGCCCTCCTCCTTTGACTGGAAGATGGCCTTTTGAGCTTCAAAGGAACAGAAGGTTTTTAGAGTCCCCATCTTCCTGTCAACACCCTAGTAGAATCATCCTTAGAATAGGTGATGACCATGTTGCATTAGGAGCCAAGGACATATCAGAAACAGAGTCAAGACTTTAGAAAGAGCCCAGAAAAAAAAAAACCATAACTAAGAAAACTATCTTGAGGATTCTACATAAAGGATCTCTGGGAGATCTGAGTTACTCCTCTGTCACATGTGCTCCTGAAGCTTGAGTACACTTTCCCCCTGTACCCTGTATATACTTGTGGGACAATGTGTCACAGACTTTACTGGGAAAATTCTTTACCAATTGTTCTTACTGAAACACTTTAGTAAACACTCCTTTCTAAAACTTAGATTAAGTCTGGCTGCCTGATTGATAATTAACTGACAATCATAGCAGGAAACATACTAGTAGGGGCTCATGAGCTATAGATTAAGAAAATAATCTATCAGGGGAGAAGCCAAGATGGCAGAGTAGAAAGATTCACATATGCTAACTCCGAACCCACAGCCCATAAAATACCTGTAAAGAAGAACTCCCAACAAATTCTGAAGCAGCAGAAGCCACACAGCAATGGAGTGGAGGACATTTCTGTTCCAGAGAGCCCTGAAAAACCAACACCAAAGGTCTGTCACACACCAGACCCAGAGCAGAGGACAGCCCTGCCTTGGCCATGCAGCACTGAGGGAAGCAGATACGAGCAGGTTTCAGGGACAGAATCTCCAGAGGCCATGCAGGGCCCTCCACCCACAGGTGCCAAAGGTCAGTGAGAAGGTCATTTCTGCTTGCCGAGAGGGGAGCAGGGTGTCTCCATAACTTGGGCCCCCTCGGGAAGCAGCAGCAGTGGGCAGGAGCTCCCAAAGCAGACAGGAGCCCAGATCCATTGTTGAAGATCTCCGCATAAACCTCCTGAGGGAACTGAGCCCCTAGTGGTGGCCCTGACCCAACCTGAGCACCTGAATTTAATCTCACACTGAATAGCAGCCCCATCCCCACTGAAAGCCCTGAGACTGGGGAGCAGCATTTGAATCTCAGCCCCCAAGCACTAGCTGGGTGGAACTGGAGGCGAGGTGGGTGTGGTGAGGTAACTCAGAAGTCAAGTAACTGGCTGGGAAAATACCCAGAAAGGGGGGAAAAAAAATAAGACCATAGAAGATTACTTTCTTGGTGAACAGATGTTTCCTCCTTTCTTTTCTGATGAAGAAGAACAATGCTTACCATCAGGGAAAGACATAGAAGTCAAGGCTTCTGTATCCCAAACATCCAAAATAGATATTCAATGGGCTCAGGCCAGAGAAGAGCTCAAAAAGGATTACTAAAATCAAGTTAGAGAGGTGGAGGAAAAACTGGGAAGAGAAATGAGAGAGATGCAAGAAAAGCATGAAAAGCAGGTCAACACCTTGCTAAAGGAGACCCAAAAAAATGCTGAAGAAAATAACACCTTGAAAAATAGGCTCACTCAATTGGCAAAAGAGGGTCAAAAAGCCAATGAGGAGAAGAATGCTTTCAAAAGCAGAATTAGCCAAATGGAAAAGGAAGTTCAAAAGCTCACTGAAGAAAATAGTTCTTTCAAAATTAGAATGGAACAGATGGAGTCTAATGACTTTCTGAGAAACCAAGAAATCACAAAACAAAACCAAAAGAATGAAAAAATGGAAGAGAATGTGAAATATCTCATTGGAAAAACCACTGACCTGGAAAATAGATCCAGGAGAGAAAATTTTAAAATTATGGGACTACCTGAAAGTCATAATCAAAAAAAGAGCCTAGACATCATCTTTCATGAAATTATCATGATATTCTAGAACCAGGGGACAAAATAAATATTCAAGGAATCCACCAATCACCTCCTGAAAGAGATCCAAAAAGAGAAACTCCTAGGAACACTGTGGCCAAATTCCAGAGTTTCTTGGTCAAGGAGAAAATATTGCAAGCAGCTAGAAAGAAACAATTCCAATATTGTGGAAATACAATCAGGATAACACCAAGATCTAGCAGCTTCTACAATAAGGGATTGAAGGGCATGGAATAGGATATTCCAGAAGTGAAAGGAACTAGGACTAAAACCAACAATCACCTACCCAGCTAAACTGAGTATAATACTTCAGGGGAAAATATGGTCTTTCAATGAAACAGAGGACTTTCAAGCATTCTTGGTGAAAAGACCAGAGCTGAAAAGAAAATTTGACTTTCAAACACAAGAATCAAGAGTAGCATGAAAAGGCAAACAGCAAAGAGAAGTCATAAGGGATTTATTAAATTTGAACTGTTTACATTCCTACATGGAAAGATAATATTTGTAACTCTTGAAACTTTTCAGTATCTGGGTAGTTGGTGGGATTACACAAACAGACACACACACACACACACACACACACACGTGGTGCGCACACGCACACAGACACAGAGTGAATTGAATAGGATGGGATCATATCTTAAAAAAATGAAGTTAAGCGGTGAGAGAGAAATGTATTGGGAGGAGAAAGGGAGAAATGGAATGGGGCAAATTATCTCTCATTGAAGAGGCAGGCAGGAGACATTTTAGTGGAGGGAAAAAGAGGGGAGCTGAGAGAAAAACATGAAATTTACTCTCATCACATTCAACTAAAGGAAGGAATAAAATGCACACTCATTTTGGTATGAAAACCTATCTTACAATACAGGAAAGTAGGGGAGAAGGGGATAAGCAGGGTGGGGGGGGATGATGGAAGGGAGGGCAATGGGAGGAGGGAGCAATTTGAAATCAACACTCTTGGAAAGGGACAGGATCAAAAGAGAGAATAGAAGCAATGGGGGGTAGGATAGAATGGAGGGAAATATAGTTAGTCCCACCCAACATGACTATTATGGAAGTCATTTGCAAAACTAAAAAAATATGGCCTATATTTAATTGCCTGCCTTCCTAAAGGGAATAGGTGGGGACGGAGGGATGGGGAGAAGTTGGAACCCAAAGTTTTAGGAACAATTGTTGAGTATTGTTCTTGCTACTAAGAAATAAGAAATACAGGTAATAGGGAATAGAAAATTATCTGACCCTACAGGACAAAAGAGAAGACGGGGACAAGGGAAGGGAGGGAGGATAGAAGAGAGGGAAGATTGGTGATAGGGGAAATTAGAATGCTTGGTGTATTGGGGTGGGGGAGGGGACAAATGGGGAGAAAATTTGGAACCCAAAATTTTGTGAAAATGAATGTAAAAAAGTTAAATAAATAAATTTATCGATTTCACTGTGAAAAAAAGAAAGAAAGAAAGAAGGAAGGAAGGAAGGAAGGAAGGAAGGAAGGAAGGAAGGAAGGAAGGAAGGAAGGAAGGAAGGAAGGGAGGAAGGGAGGAAGGAAAGAAAGAAGGAAGGAAAGAAAGAAGGAAGGAAAGAAAGAAGGAAAGAAAGAAGGAAAGAAAGAAAGAAAGAAAGAAAGAAAGAAGGAAAGAAAGAAGGAAAGAAAGAAAGAAGGAAAGAAGGAAGGAAAGAAGGAAGAAAAGAAAGAAAGAAGGAAAGAAAGAAAGAGAGAGAGAAAGAAAGAAGGAAGGAAGGAAAGAAGGAAGGAAAAAAGAAGGAAGGAAAGAAGGAAAGAAAGAAAGAAAGAAAGAAGGAAAGAAAGAAAGAAGGAAGGAAAGAAAGAAGGAAGGAAAGAAAGAAAGAAAGAAAGAAAGAAAGAAAGAAAGAAAGAAAGAAAGAAAGAAAGAAAGAAGGAAGGAAGGAAGGAAAGAAGGAAGGAAAGAAAGAAAGAAAGAAAGAAAGAAAGAAAGAAAGAAAGAAAGAAAGAAAGAAAGAAAGAAAGAAAGAAAGAAAGAAAGAAAGAAAGAAAGAAAGAGAGAGAGAGGAAGGAAGGAAGGAAGGAAGGAAGGAAGGAAGGAAGGAAGGAAGGAAGGAAGGAAGGAAGGAAGGAAGGAAGGAAGGAAGGAAGGAAGGAAGAAAGAAGGCTATGCCTCAAAGTTATGCCAGGAACCCTGAGAGGTTCATAGTGGTACATGAGCTCTGGGTCCTGACTTGCCAGTGTGAGTGGTGGTAAAGAGACTGAGTCCAGAACGTTCCTGCAGGATCAAAGATCAAAGATTTAGTAGTGGAAGGGGTATTAGAGGCTATCTATTCCTCTCTCAATTTACAGAGGTCAAAGCTGGAGCTCAGAGTGGTGAAGTGATTTGTCCGAAGTCACACAGGGAGTAACTAAAGAACTCCTCATCTGTGAGATTTAATCCCAGGTCCTCTGATTCTAAATCCAATGAACGTTAGTCCATGCCATGCTGAAGCATGCAACTAGAAACTTGGAGCAGTAGGTGATTCAAATGGAGGCTAGGGAGAGAAGTGATGAGACCAGCCACAGGAAGCAGCCATAGGGAGCCAGCATTGAGAAGCCAGCTGCCAGGAACAGACAGAGTTCTGCAACTGACAGCACTCACTAGCCTGCAGGGAGGTTCCTTAGCATCTGCCATAAGTAACTGTTGTATTCCCCTACAGCTGTGTTGTGAAGGCCAAGGGTTTAATTGGAAATGTGGCTAGAGCTCCCCAGGAGATATCATGTTGATAGAATATATGGCAGACATTTGAGAATGGGTGCTGGGAGCTTTAATACCTGATTTAATTCCATCGTTACTCTGCTTTGAATGTAAAATGTCTTTGCCTTGATTTTGGAGTCACTTAGTTTTGGTCTATTAAAGAAGTATCAGTGGGGCTCCTAAATAGGAGGCTTACCCATTTGTAACACTCCCTACCTCCATGATGGAGATACCTCTGATGTTTAGTCACATGGATCGTATTACCAAGACACTAAACTTCCATAGGCTTCAGTTTCCTCATTTTTAAAATGAAGAAACTAGACTGGATGGTATCTGACATCCCCTCCAGCTCTACATATATAATCTATGATCTTATCCAGCACAAAAGCGCTGGACACCCAGGAATAGTTGAGAAGGGACCACTTTGAGAAGAACCCCAAAAGTGTATATTGTTTAGTCCTAACTCCAAGACAAAGCCTCATAACCCTGCATCTAATAACCTATACCCCAATTTGGGACCTAATAACTGGTTGTGGTTCTAGCCCTACCACTAACCAACTACAGACTCCTTGGACAAAGCATGGAACCAAGTCCTGTCTGAGGCAAAAGTAGAGGAATATTTAATTAAAGAACTTGGGAGGATTCCATTCCCTTAAATATCTCCAGTTCACCTTTCCAACCTATTACTCCCTATGTCACATACTTGAGACTCTATGCAAAGTAATCCACTATCTCATGTTTCCAATCTGTAGTCACACCACTTCCTATGCCTGAAGTCCTCCACACCACGTTCCCGCCTTGTCTCTGTTTGTCCAAATCTTTCTCAGCAACTGTCAAAGTCAAGTTCAAAAGTCAAATCCTCCACATCAACTCCTCTTCCTCCTCCTCTGAACTCCTCTTTTGTTGCCCTGATTAGGCATTTAACATGATGTATTTTGTAATATTTTGCATATTTTTAGATTGACATTTTGAGAAATATTTATATTTTTCTTCATCTTTTTGAAGTCCCACAGGGTCTAGGCTAATTTTAAATCATAGATTATATATGTAGAGCTGGAGGGGATGTCAGGAGTGCTCTATAAATGTCTTTGAATGAATGAATGTCATTAATTCCTATATTCTACCATGGGTGATTAATGCCTTAAATTTAATAATTTAAAGTGTCCTACTAAAATGCACATATCCCTAGAAAGATGAAAAGATGAAGATATCCTGGACTCCAAGAATATGATCTCTTACTATGTTGCCCTAGAAGATCTTGACATTCAAGATTCTCTTCAACATGGCTACACCCCACCCTTTCAATTTTATCTCCCACCACTTCTCTTTATGTATTATGCCTTCTAGTTGTATTGTCCAATTTTCTCTATCCACCATCTTCCTACATAGTCCAACTCAGATGCCACCATCTCGATGAAATTTTTCCCAACACAGTACCCACTTTCCCTCCTTATATTTCTCATGACATTTTGCCTAGACTTCTCCCTTGCCTTTATCATACTCTCTTTTGTACATTATTTTCTCCATTGTTATTATTATTAATAATAATTATTATTATATCATTTATATAATACTATATGCCAGGCACTCTACTAAGCTCTTTATAAATATTATCTTATTTGAGTCTCGCAAGAGCCCTAGGAAGCAGGTGACATAATTATTCTCATTCTATAGCTGAGGAAACTGAAGCAGAGAATAAGCGACTTGTCCAGCATCACACACTTAGGCTTTCCTGCCTCCATGCCCAGTGCTCTCTGTCCACTGCACCATCACACTTACATCTTGAATGCTCATTTCACTCACCACTTAGTTCTCTAGATTTCCTTCTCTTTCTCCTTCTCTACCACTTTCTCCTCCTCTTCCTCCACCTCCTTTTCACCACTGCCTTCTTACCCTGGAACAACCTCTATCCTGAAGACCCACTCTTCTGATAGTTGACTGTCTGCCCAAATCACACTTTTTCAGGAGGAGCCCCAATCACACTTCACCCAGGACTCAATGCTCAGATTTTTCTTCTTCTCACCAGCCATCTTATTCCAACCTACTTATATCTCCAATATCTCAAGCTCTCCAATTTCCAGCTTCCTTCTATGTATTGTCTTTTCTCTTTAGAATATAAGCTTCTTGAGAGTAGAGGCTACTTTACTTATTTGCATTTGGATCTCAAATATTTTGTACAATGCTTGGCACAAAGTAAACACTAAATACTTCATCAAGTACCACTCAGATGCTTAATAAATATATTTTCAATAGAATTGAACTAAAAAGAGCATTGTAAAATAAAGTACACAGTAGGATAAGCCAGCAAACATGTATTAAGCACAGAGTATGCTCCAAGTATTGTGCTAAGTTCTAAGAATATAAAGAAAGCAAAAAGACAGATGCTGTTCTCATGAAACTCAGTTTAATTTGGGAGACCACATGCAAAAAAACATGTTCAAAAAGCTTTATATGGAATAAATTGGATGTAATCAATAGAGAGAAAGCACTAGAATTAGGGACATCAGGAAAGGCTTCCTTGTGTAAAGTGGGTAAAAGAGATCCAGAGTTTGGGTGATACCTGATAAGGAAAGGCCTGGCCAAGTGCCACAGCTGGTGCATCCAGGAAGCACAGAGAGAACACAAAGACCCTGGGTATTGGTATCTGGGTACTAGTGTTGGAACCTGGGTATTTCTGAGAAGAAAAACTGTGAAGAATCATTAAGTTAGAACTAAAAAAAGATCTTAGAGGCCATCAAGTTCAACCTCCTAATTTTACAGATGAGGAAACTAAAACATGTGAGAGTTTAAGTGGCTTGCCATACATGACACAACTAGGAAGTATCTAAGATGGGATTTAAACCCATGTCTTCCTGCTTCCAAGTCCAGTTCCCTATGCAGCAGGCCAGGCTGCTTCAGTAAGGAAAGGGCATCAAAATGGGGAGACTGATGATGGCTACGACAAACTTCCTCTATGTCTCCCAAATAGTGTTATTACTTATTTGGAATTCCCCCAGATTTTTCTGTTAGCTATATTTTCTTCTTTCTGAGATGTGGATCTAACATTATTTCTCAAACTGATTTAAACTCTTTGCTTAACTAACTTTTCCCCAGGTCTCTTCCTTAGGCCTTATTCTGAAGTGTCTGCTCAAGCAAAACTTTCAGCCACTGAGAAATCTGGCCCTTTACTAATTAGCTCTGTCAGCATTCCCTGTAGAATCTTAACTCGGAGAATAAGAAACATACATTTGGAGACTCAAGGATAGGGTAAGCAATTTATCCTTTTCAACATTTTAAATTGCTTTTGTTAAATACTTTAAAATACAATTAGTGCACCAAACCAATGTTCCCAACACAGAGCCCTGTCATTACAGTCCCTCAACATTTTCCTGTTCAGCAAATTTGCCTTTTTTTATGCTCTTAACTCTAATATGTTTCTAACATTGTGAATAATTCTTCCCTTCCTTGTTCTCCATCAGTCTCAAGAGCTATGTAATCTTAAAAATGGTGCCAGGGAATTCAAGAACAAGTCAAAGATGACTTCAATCTAACTCCACATCTACTAAGCACCTACTATGTGTAAGGTCCTGAACTAGATGCAATAACCCAGAGATGTCAAAACATGGGTCAGCTGGCCACATTTGGTGGGGCCAAGTGGGGCAGAACCAAATGAAAATGTAATTGGGAAACATTTAACAAAATAAATTTTTAAAAGCAATAGAAATAGATAATATTAATATGTGGCTTTTTAAGTCAATGCAAGGCCAGAAGATTCTTGCATACAGTTTAGTTGCTCCATTTTTATTTGACATCCCTATAGAGGACACAAAATATAAAATGTATTTGCTGAACATATGGTTAAGAATTTTTTTTTTAATAGAAGTGAGCAAAAATATGCAAGAAGGAATGAACGTGGCATGGGCAAGGGGTAAAGAAAAAACTTGCCTGATCTAAGGAAGAGTTCATATAAAACTGAACCCTAGAAAGTAATGTTAAGGTTGAGAAAAAAGAGAGAGCTTAGAGGTTAACTAATCCTCACCTTTAGTTAGTTTCCCAATAAAATGAATTTTAGGATATTTCTATAATAATAGATCTATAGGCTCTATAATATATATTATAACTCTATGAAAGTAAATTTATGGATTTTTTTCCTTAAACAGCTATGTGTGATTACTTTGAGGCTACCTCCAAATAATAACAGTTAATTGCTACAGTTTCTTCTACAGAACCACATACTTTCTCATGCTTCAGAACAACCCACAATGAGTCTGTACCTCAAGTCACCATTTTAGCTGAACCAGAGGTAACTAGAGACTGAAATCCATCCTGCAATCTAGATTTGCATCTCACAAGATGGTGGAGTAGAAAGATGCAAATATACTAGCTCCTACCCCACAGCCCATAAGATATCTGTAAAGAAGAACTCTCAACAAATTCTAGAGCGGCAGAAGCCACAAAACAATGGAGTGAAGGAGATTTCTAGCCCAGAGTGACCTGAAAGACCAATGGAAAAGGTCCATTCCACTGGACCCAGAGCAGAGCCCAGCCCAGCCTTGGCCATGCAGCACCAATTGGAACAGATCTGAGCAGGCTTCAGGGACAGAATCTCCAGTGGCAATGCAGATCCCTCAACCCACAGGCAGCAAAGGTCAGTGAGAGGGTCTTTTCAGCTGGCTGAGAAGGGAGCAGGGTGTCCCCATAACTTGGACCTCCTCAGGTGGTAGCAGTAGAGGCAGCAGCAGACTGGACTCCCAAAGCAGGCAGTAGCCTGAATCCATTGTTGAAGGTCTCATCATAGAGCCCTTGAGGGAACTGAGCCCTGTGTGGTGGTCCTGCCCCAACCTGAGCAGCTGATCTTAATCTCACACTGAATAGCAGCCCTGTCCCTGCCCAAAGCCCCTAAGGGTTTGGAGCAGCTCATCTGAATCTTAGCCCCCACTGCTGACTTGGCAGAACTGGAGGCAAGGTGGTTATGGAGAGGAAACTCAGAAGTCAAGTAACTGGCTGGGAAAATGCCCAAAAAAGGGAAAAAAAGTAAGAGCATAGAAGGTTACTTTCTTGGAGAACAGGTGTCTCCTCCCATCCTTTCAGATGAGGAAGAACAAGGCATACTGTCAGAGGAAGTCAAGGCCTCAGCCTCCAGGGCCTCCAAAGGGAACTTAAACTGGGCTCAGGCAATAGAAGACCTTAAAAAACAAGTTAGCAGCTTACTAAAGGAGAACCAAAAAAATACTGAGGAAAATAACAGTTTTAAAAATAGGCTAACTCAATTGGAAAAAGAGGTACAAAAAGCCAATGAGGAGAAGGAGGCTTTAAAAAAGCAGAATTAGCCAAATGGAGGCGAAGGTTCAAAAGTTCACTGAAAAAAATAATTAATTGAAAGAGAGAATCGAGTTCAGGGTAATGAATGACTATGAGTTAAACCAAGCAGTTAGTAAACAAAACCAAAAGTTTGAAAAAATAGAAGATAATGTGAAACATCTCATTGGAAAAACACCTGACCTGGAAAATAGATCCAGGAGAAACAATTTAAAAGTTATGGGACTACCTGAAAGCCACGATCAAAAAAAGAGCGTAGTCATTATCTTCCATGAAATTATCAAGGAAAACTTCCCTGACATTTTAGAACCAGAGGGCAAAATAAATATTGAAAGAGACCCAAACAGAGAAACTCCTAGGAATATTGTGGCCAAATTTCAGAGTTCCCAGATCAAGGAGAAAATATTGCAAGTAGCTAGAAAGAAACAATTTGAATATTGTGGAAATACAATCAAGATAATACAGGATCTGGAAACTTCAACATTAAGGGATTGAAGGGCTTGGAATAGGATATTCCAGAGGTCAAAGGAACTGGGATTGAAACCAGGAATCACCTACCCAGCAAATCTGAGTATAGTACTTCAAGAGAATAAATAGTCATTCAAAGATATAGAGGCCTTTCAATCATTCATACTGAGGAAAAGACCAGAACTGTATAGAAAATCTGAGTTCCCAAGACAAGAATCAAGAGAAGCATGAAAAGGTAAACAGGAAAGAAAGATCATAAAAGACTCTCTAAAGCTGAACTGTTTACATTACATGTAGTAATGAAAATACTTAGGAAAATTTCTTGTAGGAAAGAAAATACTTAGATTTGCATCTCTTATGATTCTAGCTTTTCAGATTTTCACTCCATTAATAAAAAGTTCCAAAATGTTGAAAGAAAACCCTACCAGGCAAGCAAAAAGGAAATATACCAAGCAAACTATTTATGCTGTATAGTCAAAATATGCATCCATTTTGTTTAAATTTAATTAGTACTGATTACAAAGTTTGGGGGCTTTCACTAGTTTGCCTTTTATTTTGACTATATTTATTGAGAATACTACCATCTGATAAATAGGGAAATGCAAATTAAGGCAATTCTGAGTTTCCACACCACACCTATCAGACAGTCAATGATGGCAAAGGGGATAACTGGCTTATTGCTGAATTGTAACTTTGACTTACTAATTTTAAAAAAAGAAAATACATGATATGGAGCAAAATTCAAAGAAATACAATTTCCTAAGTACAATATAGCATATTTATATTTGTTTCCATCTGTGTCAATCAAATTTTAATTTAATCAAGTTTCATGTATTTTATTTTAAACTTTCACTTACCATGCTGGTTGTGGAAAAACAGGTACAACAGTGTACTGTTGATGGAACTATGCTTTAGCCCAGGCTTTCTAGAAAGCCATCTGGAACTTTGCCAAAAAAGTTGCCAAAATTTTGACTCAGCCATAGCACTTCTTGGCCTATACCCCCCAAAGATGTCAAAGCAAGAGAGAAAGGATTCATATGAACAAAAATATTTATAGCAGCCCTTTTCATGGTAGCCAAAAATTGGAAACTAAAAGGGTATATACTTCTACTGGGGAATATACTTCTACTGCTAAACAAATAGTATTTTATGAATGTGATGAAATATTATTGTGCCATAAGAAATGATGAAATGGACAATATCAGAGCAAACTGAGAAGACTAATTGACACAGAGTGAAGTGAGCAAAATTAGGAAAACAAAAATAATATTCCTTCTACAACCCCTTCCAACCAGGGCTCTCCCTCATCCAGGAGACTCCTTCCTTCTCTTAGGTGAATTATTATTACATTGTCTTAAGTGGGTCATTACCATAATCTCTTCAGGGTTTTGGGAGAGGAACTCCAACTCTTAGGTGCATCATTTAAGGGCCCCTTGCCCTTGTCCACTTGTTTCTCTAATTACTTCAATGAAGAAATCCTTCCTGGCTGATTAGAGAGACAGGCAACCACAGGATATTATTTTAGAACTTAGAGAAAGACTGATAAGTTTGTCTTAAAGTTAGTCCAAAGACTTCAGAGTAATCATGCTTAAATGTTTTAATAATATTCTAAAAGAGGGAAAGAAGAGCTTTCTCTGTTTGCATAATGCATTTTATAAATACTTATCTGTTTTCATATTGTTTTCACTCAGTAGAATGTAAATTCCCTAAGGGCAGTGATTCATTTTTGTTCTTATATTGTAAGTACTTAGCCCAATGCTGAAGTGCTCAATAAATTCTTTTTGAATGAAATTGAAAACCCTCTGATTGGAGACTGTAGGCTTTGTAGCATCATTAAGGATGCCCAACATAGATTTAAAATGAAAGAGATCTCCTGTGGATGGTAAAGTCCTCTAGATTTTCCTATTTGTGCGAAACTACGATATGCCGTTAGATGGATAGCCCATAGAGCACTCCATGTATCCTGAGGAAAAAAAATACAAATGGATAATCAACTGGGCCCAAAATTTAATTGGAGGAGAGTGAGTTGTGTTATTTTTGGAAAATCAGGCAGTGTTTTTTAATGGTCTCTAGCTTCTCCCAGAAACAAAAAGCAATCTTTTCTTTAACGTCCCAAGTATTCCTTCAGCAAAGCTGTATGGTTGCTAATCATGGAATATCATAATTTACAGAGGATCGAATTTGTAGGTTATATAAAAAAGCAATGGAGAGGTACATAGAGAATATAAAAAAATACACATACACATAAAGAAGTATAAAATATATCATTAGAGAGATATATGATTGAAAAGGGCATTGGCTGACCACATCCCAGGACAAAAGTCTGACAGCCCATATATTCCACTGGTATCCACGAAATGCCAAAATATACAGACAATGGTACCCAGTTTACCCAAAAACTATGTACATTCCCTGTAGAGAACTTACATGTATGACTTTTGCAAATCATTGTACCTCCCTCACCTTTATCATATCTGAAATAAGGGAATTTGACTAAATGACCTCTAAAGTCCTCCACAGCTCTAGCTATGTTCATAGGGGAGGACATGGGCAAGAGAAGAGTAGGATAAGAAAAGATCATTGGTTAAGTATTGACCTTCACTGACAGAGCAAATGCTTTATTAGTGAGACCACAGATACCTTAAAATACAATGTGATGATAGTATGATCTTTTTAAAGTACTTTTGTTTTTTTAAACAAATTCATTTATACATTTTAACATGAAAAAAATCACACATTTAACACAAAAATTTATGCATTTTAACAAAAAAAACTCTTTAAAAAATACATTTTCTTAAGCAATTTCTTGATCCCCAACAGATATAGACCAGAACCAAGTTAACCCCATTCCACATATTTCTGTTTGTCTCCAAAGTTAGCTTTTAAAAATGTAGTTCATCTATAAAACATTCTGAACCTGCAGATCAGAGTGATCTCATCTGTAATTCTATATATTCACCACTGGCTTCCCCACATTTACACTTCTTAGTCACAAAGATACACATTCAGAAAACAGTCAAGATCAGTTATAATTTTTATGTAAAGCAAAAGAAAAAAAACAATTTAAATAGCATGGAAGTGATTTAAATAGAACAGAAAACACTTAGAAGTAAACAGTGCTAGCCAGGTGATGATAAAACAAAGGAGAAAAAAGTTGAATGGATCCATTCACTATGTCCCAGCAGTGTCTCAGTGTAAGTACAGTTTGACCATTTCCCAGATGGCTTCTTTCCAATCAACCAGAGCAGTAAATGAAGAAAGGTTCCATACACTTAAAACTGATGGTCAGTTCTCATGCAGAGTCTTTGCTTCTGTTGGGGTGCTGGGGTCACTCCTTTCCATTTCCTTCTTAGAGTAGTTTAAAAGCTTCTAAAATTTGCAGGACCTTGATCTGTCCATTCCAAACTACATAGTAGGTCCAATCTCTTCCCAGGAAGGAAAGATTGCACTGCCTCTTTTAGACAGTGTGCTACATTTCCCAGGGATACTTGCACCTAGTCCTGGGAGTCTTACTTTGCCCTCAGGAATCAGTCTCCAAAAAAGGCATTATACTTATAAAATAGGGACATAAGGGTCAGCCCCTGAACAAAGGACAGAGTTCCATGAATTTTGCATTCAAATGCTGGGTATGGTGGCACATGACTGTAATCCCTGATGTAGGAGACAATGAAGTTGGCGGATCACTTGAGCCTAGAAGTTCTAAGTTGTCGCAAGCTAAAATAGAAAGGATGTCCCCACAAAGTTTTATAGCACTATGGTGAGCTCCCAAGAGTAGGGGCTTAGCAGGCTGCCTACAGAGCCCATATCTGTTCACCCTACCTTAGATGACCTAATGACCCCACCTCACTCCTAGGAGCTCACTTTGTTGGTGCCCGAGTGCAAATACCTGACTGGTTTTAGCCCTACTACAGCTCAGGACAACTGAGCCCTAGAGATCCATCAGTCTCAACCTTCCCAGTAGCTGGGGTTACAGATGTGTGCCACAATGCTCAGCCTAAGCATATTCTTAAAATATAACTGGGTATAGCCATGCTTTTTATGACCATCAAGCATATGCCCCTAGATTCTCTAAAACTGTGTTACTTTATAAATTAACTGAGAAGAAGAAAAAAGCTTTGGCAAATGAAATTGAATTGAAGAAAAGATTTGAGAGGAGTGAATTCCAAAGTGACTCATGTATTTCAAAAAGAGCTGTAGAAATATTCTGACAGTGCTGCACACAACACACACACACACACACATACATACACTGACACACATACACATACTTCTTCAGCAAAACATTCACTCAGAAAATCAATCCAGGCTTAGATTACTAAAAAGTTGGACAAAAAGCCTCCCCAGTGATGACAACAGTCGTTCCCAAAGGGCACAATCCTTTTTGCCTTGAATAAATATACTGTCTATAATCTCATGTTTTCTAGATAATCACGTCACAGTTTCTGGGACGCATTTTTTTTTTCCCTCTGTGAATTCAATTTTCTATCTAACAACTGGTCTTTTGAAATGTAACTTCTTTGTACAATTTCATTCTGTTATAAAGTTAGAAATAACTGGGCCTCCATTGCCCAAGATTAAATGCTTCAGAAGCACCATAATATATGTCTTCCACCTCTGAAATCTGTTAGATGGATAACCTTGTTGCAGTGACATTGTAGCCTTTTAGTGACACCCCCTTCCTTTAACAGATATTTATTTAAGTTGGCTCTGTTGTATGAAATAGGGTTTCAAAGGGTTCTGGAACAAAGGAAAATCTAAGTATTTGACAGCTCTGTTCTTTTATCAAGTCAATTTTTCCTGCCTTTGGCTCACTGCAAATTTGTTCTTTTTATCAAGTTCTTTTTCCCCCTTTATCCTATGTCCATTCAAGGGAGAGTTTTTAGTGCACAAGACTGACTCTTGATAAATGCTATTACATCACACACCTGGGAAGAGGTGTAGAAATTGTTCAGAGAGATTTGCAGAAAATAGCCCTGATGAAAGAGAGGACATAACATTGAGCGGAAAAGAGGGGAAGGAGTTCCCAGGGGTGATAGGAGAGGAAACCAAAGGATTGTAGGTTCTGTCTCTTTGTCACCATTCAAACCAAAGATAAATGAATAAAAAAGGATAGAAAGGCAGAATCATGTCTAGTTGGGTCTGCGGAGATTCCAGGGAGAAAGGGATGGTGTTTAATGTATAACCCTGAGCTCATTTTCTTCAGATTTCCTAAAGAGTTCAGTCATTCTAGTTAAGCCAGTTCCATAAAGGGCACAGGCAGCAGCAGGTGAATTTCCTTTGCTCTAGTCTCCCAGGACTTCATGAAAATGAGAAACCAGAATTGCTTGAGTCATTTCATTCAGTCAAAAGTAGACACTATCCTATCTCCTCAAACCTTTAAAACATTACATTTCAGGAGAAAATAATGAAGAGACAAGAAAGAGTGGAAGAAAGGGAAGGAAGGAACGAAGGAACAAAGGAAAGGAAAGAGGGAGAAAATCAAGAGGTCAAGCTTCCTGTCCTAACCTTGCAATTGGCATTTGGCCTTGGGCAAGTCACTCTTACTCTCTATATCTCAACTTCCTCACCAGTAAAACAAAAGAATTGGGTAAAATAATCTAAGGTCTTTTCCATTTCTGAGCTTATGTATCTGACTTACAACATTCTTTTATAAGAATTCTTTTTTCTGTACATTCTGATGCCTATGAATCGGAGAAAGGAGGACACACACACACACACACACACACACACACACACTGCTTTACTCCCTTCAAGCCTGTGCTGGCTAAAAAGTGTCTAGACTTTTTATTTCACTTTCCACATACCCCTCCCAACAAAAGCTTATTCTCATTATGTTCCACTGACTCAGAGACCTTGCTCTTTGAGAATTTTAATGACAGACCTGGCTCCCTGCCTCTGAAGCTTTCTAGCTCAGGCCCCTTATTTCCTACTTATAGTCTCAGTCCTCCTGCAGCTCTGAGACCAACTGATCTTTGTGCAGGGTCCATCACTCAGAGAAATTAGGCTTAGATCACTTTTTTGCTGATCCCTCTCGCCTACCTTGCACCCTGGTTCTAACAAATGGGCTTTAGTTTTCCATTATGACAGACCCTACAATGTGCGACTCGATGCCTGACTTATTCCCTGTGTCAAAGTCCCTATCTCACTAACCACCCCACTGCATATCTCAGTTCCTATGGGACTGGGGCCACACTTAGCTGTCAAGGACTGAAACCCTAATTGATATTCAAATGACCCCATCTTGTGGGACCTCTATTACGCCCACCACCTTCCATCCAGTTACCCAAATGCCTTTCCCCCTTGCTTGTCATAATATCCCTTACTGCTTATCTTGTATCATGCCAATTACCCAACACCATAGCTCCCTCAGTACCAAAGCTACATGCCTAGATTTTCTCTTACTGCCCTCTTCTGAGTCTTCCCCTAACTATTGACCCTGCCTCAGGAGATCTACTTATCCTCAAGATCCCAGGCACAATCCAACCACTCCCCATAGAATCCCAGAGCTACAGCACCATGCAGGGAATACAAACTTCAGTGGGATGCTGTAGTTGATGTCCTGGGCGGTCAATGGGCAATAAGATGTTGCCATATACTTATGGGGCAGGAGGTAGGGGTCAATAGTAACACAAAAAGAGGGAAAAAACTATGAAGAGGAAGTAAGAGATGGGAGGGCGCTAAAACAAAGTTTGCAGCATCCCACATTTTCGCTTCTCAGATTCCTTTCCTCCTTGACAGAAGAGAATTTAAGGTGGTCTAAGAGCTTTGGGTACCTAGCAGAGGAAAGAGAGTGATAGAGTCAGGCATATAAACCTCCCAAACACAATATTTTTGCCCAGGGTCAGACTCTTCACAATAAGTATACCCTCCTTGGACCTCATTGTTTTCATTCTCTCCTAGAAATACCAGCCAGATACCTAAAGTTGCAATGCACACAAAAGTCCTGAGTCCTTTAGGCTTTTCCTCCTCCCCATAAAGGATTTCAATCAGCAAGGCACAGAGCACCGAGGAACCTAGGGTGGGGGTGACTTCATATAGTTGGAGCTTAATATAGTTTCAGCAAGTGCTTTCAAGGTTGGTAAACGACAGTGCTGCTCCTTAGCGAACACTTCATTTTAATGGTACATTTAACTAATGCCAAATTATAGGGGTTTCTGTCGAGCATGCGTATGACATGCATATCAGTACCAAACAAATTCATTTTCATTGGTATCATTAGTGAGAACATTAGAGGCAGGAGGAGGTTTTAAATGCTTGCTGCTTTTTATTTGGATTCTGCCTCTGTCTAAATATGCCTAAGACATTGTCCTGTAATGTTCTTACCAAGATTCCATTACAGCATTTTCTCACACTGAGAATTACATTGAAGTCCCCAGAGTAAGTATGAAATTCATAACAATGGATTGTTAGACTGATTTTCCGCATTGCTGCTTGTTGAAGGTGAGAACATATTCCCCATCAAGGTGCCCCCAAGCAGGGGCAGCCTTTGGCAAAACTGTTAAGTAGATGAAGCTTATCTTTGGTCTCCTTCTATCCCAGCAGCAGCATCTTTTCCCCCCATACTCCCAATACCCTTCTGCTGACCCCTGGATGCTCAGTTACCACGATAGCATGTTCTTTTTGTGGGGAGTGTTCTATGTTCCGAACCTAGCCTTAACTCTTTGTTTTTCTCAAAATCTATTATCATCAACTTAAGCCAATTCAGACAAAGGGATTAATGACTAATAATTGTATAATGTGCTAGTCCTCCCAGGGGCATCTGCATCTTACAAGGATATAATTTTTTTTAGACTAGGTTATCCTATCTCACGGAAAACGAAAGCTCAGTGGTTACTTGCAGGCCCAAACCCACTGCTGATCAAGCTTTGTCCTGCTCTGTTTCCAAAATAAGCCACTCTGTCCCTCCTTAGGCAATCTGGTGGTGCCCTCAGTCCTGGGCCCTCACTAGCCCTGTGCCAGCTTTAGAGAGGATACTCTATCAGCTTTGGCCCTACAGGAGTTCAGAGTTCCTGACCTTAAGAGATCCATCAGCCTCAGCTTCTCCAGTAAAAGGAATCATAGCTGTGCACCACCATGCCTAGGATCCAAAAGAAAAAAAATCTTAACCCTAAAAGAATGACTTTCTAATAGGAGAAATTCAGGTACTGAAATTTCAGAAAGAGGACTCTATCTAGTACTCCTTAACTCACATACAACTATGTATTTATCTATACATTATACCACCAAGGTTTGTTTTTATAAAGGAAGGTAAAGAGGGTGGGAGTTCCATCAGAACATAATCTAAGTTTGGTGAAATTTCAAAGGTTCACTCAATCAACAGATGGTTATTAAGCAACTATTATGTGCAGGATGTTATGCAGGTATTCTAAGGGATAGAAGGTGGAAAGTTTGGTCCTTACCCTTTAGGAGCTTACAGCCTCAATGGGGAAAGAAGATAAATGTATGAAAACCTAAATACTATTTGATAAATAATTGTTCTACATAAGACAAAAGGCAATGCATAATTAGCTACCAAATGAATGGAATGGACAATGTGTACCAGCCATTTTCATTATCAACATTAATAAACATTCTTTGAACATTTATGATTTTTCAGTGTCTTGAAAGGCAAACTGGTTAAAAACACACACACATATAAACACAGCCCCTGTCCAGCAGACTATGTTTAATTATGCCTCAGAGATTACCCACAGTAGTTCCATGATCCCATCTATAAATGATTTCAGCACCCTGGGATGTAATTCACCTGGACCTGCAGATGTGGACTCATTTAAAGTGACTACGTACTTACTATCTGACTGTCTCATCACCTAGCAGAGACTTCAATTCCTGCTTATCTTCATTTGTTCTACCCTTTACAATTTGAAGATCATTCTCCTTAATAGACAGGGGTGGACAAAGTCATTTTTCTGACATCTTTTAATTTTACATCTTCTTCTCTGAGCAGAGAGAAGTTTTTCTTCTTATTCTCAACAGTCCTTTTGTTATTGTACTCACATTTCATAGGCCTCCTTTATCCCATTCTGAGGTTTAACTGTCCAGATGCAGTTCTTAAACAGACAAGCATACTGTCTCCATGTATAGAACCCCCTTATTTCAGGCTTCCAAATGTTTCTATAGAATTCAGACCTATCTGTTGGCAAGGCCACTCAGGAGTCACATCCCCATATCCTGAAACGGTCCCCAAAACATGAAATTACTTATGTGTTTTCCACAAACTGACAAAGAAAAACATGATAATGAGCTAACAGTATCACACCCATCTTTTTAACATGTGCCAGGCAGGATGAAATGAAAATAGGTTCAGCCTGTGTATATTACCTAGATATTATAGTTCCTTTAAAGAGTTCACAATATGGATGCTATATTATTGAGAGAAGGCTACAGGAAAATTGCCAGGATAACCTCCTATTTGGATGTGGAAGGAGGGTGGGGAAGGTATTTGTGCATTATAAACTCATGCCTCTGTAACTGCTTTCTTTTTTTCTATATAAAAGAAAGAAAGAGTACAAAAGGAGGTGCTGGGAAAGTTGAATAAAAAGGAAATGCCCTGAGAGCTAATTGGGGTGTTCAGGAAGTACTTATTACTTTCTCTCACATGAGTGAAAAATAGATAAAGGTAGGAATGAAATTCCGTTAGTGAGTAGAGCAGGATGAGTTGTAGATAAGCCGTGATGTATTTTGGCACTTAAAGCAGGTAATGAAAGGTCTGTCTTGTTACTGAACAGGTCAAAGGATGAGTGAAAGCATGTGTTCTTTTTGATACTAAAGCAACTAGCACAGTAAGTGAAGGTTTAAAATAAAATACATGAAACTTGATTAAATTAAAATTTTATTGACACAGATGGAAACAATTATAAATATGCTACATTGTACCTAGGAAATTGTATTTCTTTGAATTTTGCTCCGTATCATGTATTTTCTTCTTTAAAAATTAGTAAGTCAAAGTTACAATTCAGCAATATACCAGTTATCCCTTCCACATCCCAACTTTCCCCATCTGGCCACTGGACTCAGATGGTTCTGGAGCAGAAAGTGAGGCTGGTAACTTTGTGCAGCCCTCTCTCACTTAAATCCAATTCATTTGCATGTCATGGCATCACCTGCCTGAGGTCATGGTCCTCTTCAAGAATGATGAACAAACAATTTCAATATATCGCAGGTTGGCATAGGGGGAGTTTTACAGAAGCTGCAGATGACATTCAAAGTCCAGAAGATGACACAGAGCCTATGACCAAATGTTTAATCCACATTTTACAATAATATTCTGTAAATACCCCACAAAAGAAAAAGAAAAATTTCCCATTTGTTCTCTGGTAAAAAGGGAGGACCAAAAATTTTTATGCAGATTTTCCAGATCACAGGTGTGCCATGTCCCTAAGCCCTATGATGTGGAAGGGATAACTATAGATTAATCTACCCTTTACACTGTATATGGAAATCACTGTATATGGAATCACATAATATTTGCCTTGATGGAATCTTGTTGTTCAGGCATTTCAGTTACATCCAACTCTTCCTGACCCTATTTGTGGCTTTCTTGGCAGAGACACTGGAGTGGTCTGCAATTTCCTTCTCCAGCTCGTTTTGCAGATTAGGAAAACTGAGGCAATGCTAAGTAACTTGCCCAAGGTCACATAGCTAGTAAGTGTCTGAGGCCAGATTTGAATTGAGGTCTTCCTGACTCCAGGTCTGTCCTTCTATCCACTCTACCACCTAGCTGCCCTATTGATGGGATCTTAGAGAGCATCTATTCCAATCCCTTAATTTTATAAATGAAACTAGAACCAAAAGAAGAAAGTAACTTATTCAAAATCACATAGATAGCGAGTAGCAGAACCAACATTTTGATGTAATTTGTAGAAACTCTGACTCCCAAGTCTAGCATCCTTTCTCCTTCACAACTCTTAAACCCTAGTTTCAGTCCCATCTCTACCCTTCTCCCCTTTCTGTTGGGTGACCTTTGGGCAAGATATTCAATTTAATTGAACTTCAGTCTCCAGATATAAAAGGTGTAAGATAACATTTTCTTTAGCTCCCTCAGGGTTGGGCTATTATGAAGATCAAAAAAAAAATAATAATATAAATAGAAATTTTTTGAAATATGTAGTGTTCTATATAAATCCTAACTCCAAAGGTAACGATCAGAACTCATATAGACCTGCCCATCTTATGTGACTCTTGTTCATATCATCCCTTAAACTCTCCAAAGAGCATTTCTCTACTATAGCATTTTGGGAGCCTTACTCCAATTCTTTGAATATTATGTTACATACCAGTGGAAAATGTAGCTACATCTTGGTTATCTATCACTCTTGATATGTGATCAGCCCATCTTTTATTGCTGTTTTTCAGTCATTTCAGTCATGTCCAACTCTTTGTGACCTCATTTTGGGCAAGGATCCTGAAGTGGCTTACTATTTCTACCTCCAACTCATTTTACACATGAGGAAACCGAGGCAAACAGGGTTAAGTGACTTGCCTATGGTCACGCAATGCAACTAGTAAGCATCTAAGGTCAGACTGAACTGAAAAAGATGAGTCTTTCTGAGTCCAGGCCCAGCACCTTAGCCATTGTGCTCATCTTTTATACCCTGCCATTTATGATGGCAACTTTTACCTGACTTTTCTTTTTTCTTTTTAATTTATGAAATAAGCATTTCTATAACTGTAAAATTTTTTGGAAAAAAGAAGATGATTTTTATATGAAACTGCAAATCTATTATATACAACTTATTTTTTAAAAATATTTAATAAAGTTATCATGTAACATTTTTTTCTTTTTTTCTTCCCTCCCCTCCCTCATCCTAGAGATGATTACCATTAAACATTAAATTGTGTGTGTATATATACATACATATATGTGTGTATATGTAGGTATGTACAATCATTCTATACTTCTATTTCTCAGTTCTTTCTCTGCATGCAGATAGTGTCTTCCTTCATAGGTCCTTTGAAGTTAATTTGAGTGTTTACAATAGTCACAATTACTTAGTTGCTCAAAGTTGGTCTTAAAACAATCTTGCTGTTACTGCACACAGTGGTCTCTTGGTTCTGTCCATTTTGCTGTATATTATTTCATGGAATTCTATCCGTGAAATTTTTCTAAATTAATTAATTTTTCTAAAATTAATGAGTTCATCATCTCCTATAGCACAGTAGTATTCCATCATGATCATATATCACAACTTGCTCACCCATTCCCCAACTGATGGGCATTTCCAGTTCTTTGCCACCACAAAGAGAGTTCCTAAGAATATTTTAAAAATGTATTCTTTTCCTTTTTCCCTAATCATCTGTATCAAAGGGCATAGGAAGGTTAATAACTCTTTGAGCATAATTCTAGATTGCTCTCCAAAATGTTTGAATTAGTTTACAATTCTACCAACAGTGAATTACATCCCACTTTTTCCATATCCCCTTCAATATTTGTTGCTTTCCCCTTCAATCATTTTGGCCAATCTAATAGGTGCAAAATGATATCTGAAGTTTGTTTCAATTTGCATTTCTCTAATCAATAATGATTTATAGCATTTTTTCATATGACTATAAATTATTTTCATTTCTTCATCAGAAACCTACCTGTTCATATCCTTTGACTGTTTATCAACTGGAGAATGACACATATTCTTATAGATTTGACACAGTTCTTTATATATTTGAGATATAAGACTTTTATCTGAGAAATTGTCCATAAATTTTTCCCCAGTTTTCTGTTTTCCTTTTGATCTTGGCTTCAGTTGTTTTATTTGTACAAAACCTTTTTTTAATTTGCCACAATTGAAATTATTCATTGTATACCTCACTCTGCTTTCTATCTCTTGTCTATTCATAAATTATTCATCTATCTGTAATTCTGATAGGTAATATATTCCATATTCTTCAAATTTTCTTATATATCTCTCTATATTTAGGTCATGTATCCATTTTGACTTATCTTGGTAAATGTTGTAAGATATTGGTCTATGCCAAATTTCTGCCAGACAACTTTGAAATTTTCCCAACAAATTTTTTTTACATAATACATAATTTTTAAATAATGAATTCTTATCTGAAAAATTTAAGTCTTTACACTTATGAAATATAAGGTTACCATACTCATTTGCTGCTCTAAATTGCATGTCTACTCTGTTCTACTGATCTACTTTTTTATTTCTTAGCCAGTAGAAGATAGTTTTAATAATTTCTACCTTATAATATAGTTTAAGATCTGGTACTGCTAACCTTCCTTCCTTTACAATTTTTTTCATTAGTTTCTTTGATATTTTTAACTTTTTGTTCTTACAAATGAATTTTGTTACTATTTTTTTCTAATTCAATAAAATAATTTTTGGTATATGGCATTGATTAGGTAATTAGGAAAATTTTCATTTTTATTATATTGGCACTGCCTACTCATGAACAATTAATATTTCTCCAATTATTTAAATCTGATTTTATTTTTAAAAAAGTAAATCTGATTCAATTTGTAAAAAAGTTTTTATATAAATTTGTTCATATAGTTCCTGCATTTGTTTTGGCAGGTATACTACCACACATTTTACACTCTCTAGAGTTATTTTAAATGGGGTATCTTGTACTATCTTCTTGCATGGATTTGTTTGTGATACATAATAATGCTAATGATTTATATGGATTTACTTTATATCCTGCTACTTCACTAAAATGAATCATTCCAACTAACAAATGTTTTAGATGCGTCTTTGGGATTTTCTAAACATATCATCATATATCTGCAAAAAGAGATAGTTTTGCTATAGTTTTGCTACCTCATTCCCTATTCTGATTCTTTCTATTTCTTTTGCTTTACTTATTGTTAATGCTAAGACCTCCAATATGATATTGAATAATATTGGTCACATTGGGCATAACTTTCCTTTTTCTGGAGGAATTGCTTGTTTCTGATATGTTGCAGCCTGCTCACATCTGCCATGCCCTCTCCTCACCATGATTCTTGGTTGATCCTAAAGTTCAGTTCTTTATAGGCTGTATCATTCCATGACTTGTCATCAGGGGTGGTGTAAGGCTTAAATGAGATAATAGATTTAAAGCACTTAGCAAATTGTAAAGTGCTATATAAATGCCAGTTATTATGATTAGTTAATAGTTACCAGGTTTCAGTCTGGTAATGACCTCACTTTCTGAGCTTTCTGCTTCCACATATCAATTCCAACAGAGCTCAAGCAATGTTGATAGATGTAACAGGACTTTGACATCCCCACATCATCTAACATGGAAACACCCACTCCAGAGATTCCAGGAACCTGCTTCTGTAAGAAGACATACTCTTTTTCCCTACCATATAAGTGGAAACAGTCTCTTTAAAACAAATGATTTAGTCCCTCTTTCCAATGAGATCCATTCACTCATAGTAGTAATTCTATGAACTGAACTAGGTGAGAGGGAAGTTCTACTATCTCTCTTTTTTTTCAACCCTGTACTTCCCAGAAATTGGATTTATTCTGTTTCCTTTATCCTTTGCAGTTCTGAACTCAGACAATTAATTCCCCATATTCAGATTTAAACAGTAGAGTCAGGATTTCAAGGAAGAGGTTGATTATCAATCCAGTAGGAAAGCCCTGAGAAGCCAAGGGTGCCTGGGACTTGAGCCCAAGCAGAATTGTAAATGGAACTTGGCAGGACTATGCTACATAGAAATGGAGCTAAATTGTGAACCAAAATCCCTTCCCTTCTCTTTAGATAGAGATATCCATGTGTAATGAATGAAAAACCCAGAGACACAGAGTTTCTGAGTCATTGATAATCAATTCATTAATTGGGCTGGCTGGCAGTCAATAAACTGATAGTCAGTGGTTTCAGAAAAACAAAGACAAAACTATGGAGAGGCTGAAAGCTTTAAGTATTTTGTAAAATGCCCCCGACAAATGAAAATTAACCTTATTGGTGGACATTTAGTGAGGAGATGGGCTAGGAGTTTTCAGCTCCTCCTGCTGAGAATGTGGCTTGATCATGAGAATCAGCTACCTCCACTAATTTGTTCAGAGAAATCCATCTCCATCCAGATCACTCCACTTGGTTTTCTCCTTCATGAACTGGGTCACCCTAAATTCTAATGGATGGGTACAAAGACAGAAGCTGTTCTCCTTGGGTTAAGAACTCATCCCAGGTCTGGATTCTGTTTACACCCTAAACTGAAGTAAGGTCTCCTATTTGGGTGGGGTCAGGCTTAAATGCGGGACCATGTTTCCTGAAAGTCAGGGAAATCTTATCAGTCAGTCATCTCTTTCAGGGATTGTCTGACATTCTATAGGGACTGGGGCCTAAATGAGGAAATAAAGGAGAAAAGCCTGAAATCTTAATTTAATAAGTGGCTGTTAATGTAATAGAAAAATAATTTCTCTCATGGAAAGATTTATACACATTGGGAAGATGTTTGTATGCCTCTGAAGTAAGTATTCTTTTGTAAAAGCTAATTTGACTGTAGAGTTACTAAATGGGACTGAGGTACAAGGGACCCCTAATATTTGAGGAACACCAATGGTCTTGGATTGAGTCAGTGGCAGAAAGACTAGATAGACCACTGAATCTCCCTAAAGGTTCTGGAGAGCCCTGGGGAAGAGGGGTTGAAATGTAACATACCTGTCCTTCAGGTAGTAAGGGATAGGACAGTCACATTTACATAAAGCTGTACGGAGTGTGCTGGTAAATGCGTGGTGGGTGAGTAGGGAGGAGGAAAATAATGTATGCTTTACATATACTTTTAAATGTGATTCACATTATTAAAAATTTCTTCAGTTTGGACAATCTACAAAACAGTAAATCAAACCTTTATTTGCAGTAATTACAAGCTTCTGAGGTGCAAATGTTCCCACTGGATATTTAACAATCTTGCGACACCAATCAAACTAACAAAGAATTATTTTATAGAGCTACAAAAAATAACAACAAAATTCATCTGGTAGAAGAAAAGGTCAAGAATATCAAGGAAGTCATTGGGAAAAGACATGAAGGAAGGTATCCTAGCAGTACCAGATATCAAATTCTATTACAAAGTGAAAATAACCTGGTACCAGATTAGAAATGAGTGATGGATCAGTGAAACAGATTAGATACACAATACACCATACTAAATGACAATAGTAATCTAGTGTTTGATAAATGCAAAGATCAAAACTTTTGGGACAAGGACTCACTATCTGACAAAAATTGCTGAGAAAACTAGAAGCCAATTTGGCAGAAACTACATCATTTCATACCATACACCAAGATAATGTCAAAATGGGTTTACACATAAAGGGTGATATCATAAGCAAATTTGAGGATTATGTAATATTTTACCTGTGAGATCCATGGATAGAGGAAGAATTTATGACAAAAAAAAACTAGAGAGCATTAGTGGATATAAAATTTGATTACCTTAAGTTAAAAAGATTTTGCACAAACAAAACTAATGCAGTCAAGACCATAAAAAAAAGTAGAAAACTGAGGAAAGTTTCTTTTTTTATAGCAGGTTTCTCTGATAAAGGTCTCATTTCTCAAATATATAGAGAACTGAGTCAAATTTATAAGAATACAAGTCATTCTCCAATTGATAAATGGTCAAAGGATATGAACAGGCAGTTTTCAGAAGAAAAAAATCAAAGCTGTCTAAAGCCACATAAAAAATATTCTAAATCACTATTGATCAGAGAAATGAAAATTAAAACAACTCTGAGACCACCTCACACCTATCAGATTGGTTAATATGACAGAAAAGGAAAATGACAAAATTTTGGAGGAGACATGGGAAAATTGAGACATTAATGCACTGTTGGTAGAGTTGTGAAGTGATTCAACCATTCTAGAGAGCAATTTGAAATTCTTTCCGAAAGGCTACAAAATTATGCATACCCTTTGACCCAGCAATACCACTACTAGTTCTTTACCCCAAAGAGATCAACTGTGCAGGAGAAGTGAGTCTGATGACTTTGCACAGCCCTGCCTCCCTGAAATCTAATTCACTTGCAAGTCAAGACATCACCCAACTGATGTCCTTGGTCTTCTTTGAGAAAGAAGGACAAGCAACAATTTGTGAGTAGTAGTAACTGCCCCACTGGGAACCCAACTGGCCAATTGGGAAATGCTGGGCAATGATACTACTTCCTTACTTCCTTACTTCCTTCCTTCTTTCTTTCTTTCCTTCCTTCCTTCCTTCCCTGTTTCCTTCCTTCCACTTCTTTCCTCATGGGGAGTCATGCCCTTACATGTGGGTGCTCTATCCAAATTTTGAACCTAGACTAGATTTTTTTTTCTATACTTATTTATTCTATCATTTTTTTAAATTTGAACAAATAACTCTTTTGTGTCATATAGTTTTCATTTATGAATTTATGATAGCTCTAGAAAATCAGGCTTTCATAAAACTAATTGCAGTTCAAATGAATCTACTTGACTATGCCTTTAAACCCAAAGCACTCTGGCTCTCACTGACTGGTCAATATTAGGTCCCAGTTCAAGCCTCTGTTGATCTTTGTTTGGATTTTGATAGCTGAGAGTGAGTGTAAATAGCAACACTTCTGTTCTGGCCAGAAACCCGGTTTTCCCTTTCCAGACTCTTCCTTTTGAGAAGGCAAACTAGGTCATCTTTCGTCTAGATTCTGGCCTAGCCTTTAATCACTGAATGTATGTTGCCTCACACAAACCTGGCAAAGACCTTAGCTTTAAAAGGCCAAAATGTCTCACTTCATCCATCCTGTCTGACCTATATCTTGGCATTTTGAGTAACTCTGGAGAAGAGAGTGAGGTTGATAACTTTGCACAGCCCTGCTGATGGGGATGGAATCTAAACTCCTAAAAATAAAAAAACATGTCTTTAGGATCTGGGCCCCAAAAAGGAAAAACCCTGGACTTTCCCACATGGCCCAGGTCCCTGACATTTGCCTGGGACAATCAGCCCTTCCCAGTTAATTAACCACCCTTTCATTGTCTGCATCTGGTCCCACCCTAGACTGCTACTCCTTAATTCCATCTAGATCCTTTCTCTGTTCCCACAGTCTTCTGTATAAAAAATCCATCTTGCCTCCATTAAAGTGTTCAGATTTCCTAAGAGTCTGGCCAATGTTCAGATTCAATCTGACCCACCTGGACTTTTAGAGTCATACACAACTTGACTAGTGTTCTAATAAAACTTGTCTTTGCCTAAAAGAAGGCTTGGGTCAAATTCCTTTGAGGCAGAACCTGGCCATCACTTGCCCTTGAATTTCAGGATCTGAGCACCTCTAAACCTCAACACTACCTAGCTTAAATTCAATTCACTTGAAAGTCAAAACAACACACTCCTGATGTCATTGATCTCTTTGAGAATAAAGGAAAAACCACAACAAACAACGGTGCATTTTATAGTGGCAAAGAATTGGAAATTGAGTGGGTGCCCTCAATGGAGGAATAGCTAAACAAGTTATGGTATGTGGTTGTGATGGAATACTATTGTGCTATAAGAAATACAAGCAGGATGCTTTCAGAAACAACTTGGGAAGACTTGTATGAACTGATGCAAAGTAAAGAGCATGCTGTAAACAGAAACAACAATATTGTACAATGAGTAACTGTGAATAACTTACCTGATCTCAGCAATACAATGATCCAAGACAGTTCCAAAGAATCCATGATGAAAAATGTTATCCACCTCTAGAGAAAGAACTGAGGGAATCTGAATGCAAATTCAAATATTATTTTTCCTTAATTTTTCTTGTTTTTTTTTTTCTATGTTTTCTTTCTCAGCATAGTTAATTAACATGGAAATGTTTTACATGAGTATACATGTATAATCTATATCAAATTGCTTGCCTTCTTAAGGAGGAGGGAAGGGAAGAAGGAAGAGAATTTGGAACTCAGCATTTTAAAAAAGAATGTTAACATTGTTTTTAGTTGCAATTGGAAAAAATAAAACCAAAAGGTAAATAAAAATTCATCTTAAAAATAAATAATGATTTTTTTTTTTGAAAGTTAGTAATCTCCCAGGTTAGGGCTAGCTCCAGCAACATCCCTTCTTATAGTCATTCAGCTTTATGGGGAGAACATTGATTCCTAAAAGATGAACCTCTGTTTAAGGGAGAAGCTTAGGATCATTAAAAGAATTGTATAATTTTCCTGAGGCAATCCAGCCTGCTTTCCTCCTCTTGTTACATTCTGAGGCCAGTTCATTGCTCATTATGGTATTTGTCCAAGATGTATGGAAAAGTGATTTGAGTTAGCCACCCAGTGCCATATTGTCACCTAGACGATAGATTTTGTTTATCCAATTGGTTATTCCTTCACTGACAGACCAAATTCTTTTGAAGAATTATGGGTCTCCTTTAGGAAAGTTTTCAACATTCTGGGGCTTGATAGAGTTAGAACAATGTTATCCACAAACAGGGACATTTAAAAAACCTTATCCCTTTCCTATTTCTAGGAAATCTCTTTCCTATTTATACTGTACGTTGTATATTATCCATAATAGTGGCAAATACCTTGGGTAAGCATCCATCACTGTCTTGTGCATTATTATTAATAATCATTGTGTTGTTACATATTTCAAGGAATCATATATGATTTTGACACAGAAAAGAGAGACAGCTTGTTTGAGAAAGATCTCAAAGGTCATTTCTACAGAATTAAATGCTTTTTAAAAAATTACAAGTAATAAACTCAATGAACTCTTCCTTTCCCTATAACTTTCATTCATTTTGTGACTATAAAGGTGTGATCTGCTAAAGACTTGTTTATAGAAATTCAACTGTGCTCTTTTCACATCTTCATGAAGTAAATCCTCAATGTATATGTAAATTATTTTCACAAAAATTATGTCTAGATAGGAAAGTAAGAATAGGGGTGGCCAGTTATTACCATTCTCTTGGTTACCTTTTTTGGCAATAATAAAGTCTAAAAATGTTTTCTCCCCTTTTGCTTTATTCCTCTCTCTTAGGTACGTTCAGATCCAGTCTCTTAATTCTCTCAAAAGTATGTGATAGATCACCACTTTGGTATACTGCTCTACCTGATTTTCCCATCTTTATTCTCTTCAATACCATTCCTACCTCCTTTATAAACACTTTTGGGACAATGAGATTACAATTCAAATTCAGTGCTTTCACTGTCCCTGAGGGTGAAAAAAGATTAATTATAAAAATATAGATATTTTCTAGTCTTCATCTGTTTCCAGCTTCATTCTTAAATGCCATCAGGATGACCTTGGCTTGGCTGTTTTGTCAATTTGGATATGAATTAGATCTCTCATTAAATTTTCTGTGAACTTTTTCTTCCCTCCATTACTTCATGCTATATCATGAAATTATTCTGCTGATAATTTTATGCCATGCTTTTTTCCATTCAATTATACAAACAAGGGTATGTTCTAAACCACAGTTACCCTTCACTGTCACTTCTCTCTTCTTGGTAAAGAGATCAACCTAACTTCAGGAACTGGTTAAAATCTGAATCAGTTTCTGTTCCTCCATCCATTTCCTATTTGTGGCAATAATATTGTATTTAACTATGTCAGGTAGAGTCATTTTTATTGTACCACATATATTTTTCTCATTTTTATTGTCACAGTTTTGTTTTAATTTTGATCTTCCAAAGTTGGTAGACAGTTGATTTGAGAGTGACTTCTGCATCAATCTCCTGTCCATTAAAACAGAGTAAGTTTCATGTTTTGTTGTTTTATTTAGTGTCTGAAATTTTTAAGTATGTATCTCAAGAAGCTTTGTTGTCTACATCAGGCCAGAAAAAGGAAGTAGACTGCACAATATTGAGTAACCTAATTCCCTGAAAAGAATTATGTAAAGATCATTTATTATCCTCCTAACCTTCCTGCAGGATCTGGACCTTGTAAATAAGCCTTTTTCCAACCTTTTCCCAACACCCAAAATTACCAACTCATAACAGATTTTTAACTTTTGTCCCTTTTTCCTGCCTATATGCACCATGCTAAAATTTCTTCCGAAAGGAGATGGCTTAGAGGTAAGTAGAGTAACTCTACACATTCGCTTTTTTGCTCTCCATCTCTTCTACAAGAATAGATATATCCCATTTTCCTAAACATTTCTACACTTTTTCTCCACTAAATATCTATTAGTTTAACATGTACAGCATCAACATTGGCATAACACATCATAAATATTAGTTTGGTACATAAAAGAGTCTCCTTAAAAAAGACTTCTAAGTGAATGTAGTCTCTGTTAGATGAGACCATGGAGGTAGGTAGGGTATGTACCGAGTACGTCTCCCAGAAGGCTATGTTTCTATTTTATTGCTCAACATCACCCAAGGCATAATCTGGTCAAAGAGCTATACTTCTAATGCACCGAAATTAAGAGAATAGACAGATTCTGATGCAGCAGATATAAGCAGCAAAACTTCTACAATTAACTAAAAGCAAATTCATCCTTTAAGTTTAATCCACCTTATACCTTTCCAAACTACCAAGCATAAGAATTAACAACACAATCTCCCTTAATCTTTGCAACAAATCCCCACCCCTCCCCACCAAAGAAAATTCCATTATGCCAAATAAATGGGTCCAATTTCATTATGCTTTAGTGAAAGGATCATCATCCCAAACTGACCCAGCCAACAATCTCTGCCTTCAAGTTGTAGTCTAGTCCAGAAATGTCAAACTCAAAGAAAAATGAAGGTTCACTAAATTATATATAGGAATCCCTATGGATGTATATTGACTTGGAAAACCACATCATAACATTATCTATGTTTTATTATTTTGTTAAATATTTCCCAGTTACATTTTATCTGCTTCAGCTCTCACTCTGGCCATAAAGAGGCCAGCAAGTTTTGTATTTGCCACTTCTGGTCTAGTCCTGGGGTATGCTGGAATTTTCTTGAACTGGTTGAAAAACCAGACAGTTAATTTTGAATGTTAGGATTTACATCCTGGAAATCTACAAAAGCAAAGCAGGGATTAATTTTGGGCTTTTTTTTTTAATTTTCTAAACTTAAGTGATGGAAAACATGTTAATAACAGTAGATTGAACTTAAAAATGCGTCTGGGAAATTTTTTTTCCAGAGAGTCTATTCTAAACATTTACCAGCATGCCACTGAGTCAGAAGTTTGAGACATATGTACAAATGATTATAATACAAGTTGAAAAATAATGAATTTCCCAAGCAAAGTCAAATAAAGTGAGATAAAAGATCTAAGTTGGAAATTACTTCTTATGGGGAGAGTCTATTGGAAAAGGTTATCCTAGAGGGAAGTCTTTAAGAAAGGAAAATATTTCAGTGGGCAGAGAAAGGAGGACTTAAGGAGCTTCTATTCCAGACAGGAACTGTATATTCATATTTAGAGAGGCAGAATGAGGTCAGAACATGACTCATGAATTTACCCAGAAATCAGTTTATTAAAGAGGATATTGTGAAAGAAGGCTAGAAAGGTAATTTAAAGCCTTATTGTAGAGAGTCTTCAATGCCCAGAGAAGGAATTTCTATTTTATTTGGAATGCAAGAGGAGTCACTGTAGGCTTTAAAGCAGAGGTCTAATATGATCAGACTCGGGCACTAGTAAGATTTCTTTGGCAGCAGTGTAAAAGATGGATTAGGAAAAGAACAAGCCTGGGGACAGGAAGATCAGGGAGGAAAATAATTACAGTCATCTAGAGGAGAGGCAATGGAGTCCTGGACTAGAGTGGTGGTAGTAGAAGTGGAAAGGAGAAGACAGACTTGAGAAATATTACAAAATGAGAATCCACAGGACTTAGCAATTGATTGGCTGTCAAAGATAAGAGAGAAGATCCAAAAGACAGTAAAATGTCAAGCCTGGGTGACCAGGAGATGTCACTACCATCAACAGAAATAAGTAAGTCAGGAAGAGGGGCATGTTTGGAGGGAAGGTAAGGAAGTGTTTTGGGATAGGTTGTTTGAAGCCCCAGCAGGCCATCCAAGCACAGATATCCAGCAGGTATTTGGATATGTGAAACTGAAGCTCAGAAGACTGGAAGCCATATGATTAGAGGTGCTAGCTGAAGTCATGGAACTGAATAAGATCACAAAGGATGGGAATAAAAGAAGGCTGAAATGAGAGCCTTGGGAGATGCCCTTACGTAGGGACAACAGAAAGCTAAGGAGTTAATGAAGAATATTTAGTAGTATCAAATGCTACAGGAAGGTCAAAAAGGATAAGGACTGAGAAAAAAAAGATTATTAGATTTGTCAATTAGGAGGTCATTGGTGACCTAGTTTCAGTAAAGTGGTTGGGACCAAAGCCAGATTTTCATAAGTTGCCAAGTGAAAAAAATAGTAAGGACCTGGAGACAACAAACAGAGATTATCTTTGCTAAGTGGTTAGCAATGAAGGGAAGGGAAAACATAGGGTGATGTCTGAGACATTTTGTTTGGCTTTTGAATGGGAAAGTCTGAGCATGTTTTTGTACAGAGGGAAAGAAGTAGAAAAGAATAAATGAAGCAAAGTACCAAAATAGATAATAATAGATAATAATCATAATATGATATATATTCTAATAATAATGATGATGACAGCAACAACGAAAACAGCTAACATTTAGATTGTACTTTAATACTTGCAAAGTCCTTTCCTCACAACAATCCTATTAGGTAAGTAGTGAAAGTATTAGTGGCCTTGATAAAGTCAGGTTTTCAAAAGGCTGTGACTCACCCACAACTGCATAGACAGTAGGTATCAGAGAGAAGGTTTGAACCCCTATTACTAACTCAAAGATCAGCACTCTTCAGGATCAAAGGCACAGGTTATTTTTTTTTGACAAGGAAGAAAACCACCTCAGTCCAGCAATTGTCCTCATGGAAATTATGGTCTAATTTGGGAGGGGTGGATATCTACATAAAGAGATAAATAACAATGCACTCAAAACATGCTAAGTTCTGAATGCTATCCTTTCTGCTGTAACCCTGGCCTCACAAGTTCCCTACCCAGGGAGCAATGCTATGGTTGTCAGACTCTAGAACTGGACAGTAGGCTCTTCCCTAGACTTAAAAATTTAGTGATATCTTTTTTAACTTAAAACTTCTGGGGGGAAAGCCCAAAGAAAAGAATTATTCTTCTAGTTATTCCTCCCACACCAAATGGGAGAAAGGAAATCAAGCAGTGGCAAGGATTGAGTCTAATGGCTGGATACTGGCTCCCCTGTTCCTTCCTACAGAGCCCTCAAGTACTGTTTCTCTAACTGAGGGGGTTCTCGCTACCTGTACTATCCAACTTCCTGTTGATCAGCCAAGAGCAACCAGTACTTTTTCATGTTGCTCACCTTCAGGTTTTTCTCCCCACCTCAAACTATATGTATGCCTGTTTCTGATTAGAAAACAGAAGATCAGGTGGCTGTCCAATGCTTATCTGGTAAGATTAATGATAGAAATGGATCGATATTTGGGAAGAAATTTTAATCCCTTTCCAAAAATGGGAAAAATATTCCCACTGTACTGGTAGATTGGATCCACAAAATGTGGCTAGCAGTTGTCCTTAAGATCTAAAAGGTAACTTTGGCAGATTAAGATGTTTCTCTGGTAATATTGTTCATGATCCCATATCCAATGTGTTCTCTCTAATCTCAATCATCAATGATTATTGCTCCAATATCATTTTGACAAGCTGATCTCTCATCATCAATTAACATCAATTAGTTTTTTACAAAGGAATAGTTACTTAATAGGTACAGTAAGACCCAAGTACAAAAACCTTCCAGAGTGAGAGAATACTCTCTCCTCTATGCACCCATGCCTTCCCTTGGTAGATTGGATTCAAACTTAAAATGATAACTACTAAACTTTTACCCTATAGAGTTCACTTCTGAGAAGAAAAAGCTGGATGAGTTGCTCACTTGTCTTCAGGACTCTTGGTTACCATGGTAATTTACTCCTCCATTAGGTCAAATAAAGAGTTCCTCAGAGATGGCTACTCACTAAGCTTAATCTCAGCAGCTACTAGTAGGCTCTGTTATTGACTCTAGATATTAGACTTTAGAGTCTCTTCTGAACTTTCAAAACTTATAATCTGACCAATTCTATGTCCTATACTTATTCACTTAAGATCAGGAAAGAGTAAACACAGAGTCAAAAAAAAATCAGCATGCCTAATTCAATACATTCATGGCCATATGGTGGCCAGGTGAAGAGATAAGGAAACTCCATTAGCACCTGCTGTTGTCACTGCTACTACCTTTCTCCATGACCAGGTATTCAGGCAATTTTTACTCCTCATTTGAAAGCTACTAGGGAGAAAGAGTTCTTTCTTTCATTCAAGTCCATTGTATATAAACTTATTTCTGGCTTAGCAGACAATTAAGAGACTTTTTATTATGTCTCCCCCACTAAGTAAGCCAATAGAAAACAAATAACGTCTATCGATGCTCTGAATGAAAGGACTCTTTCATTATGCATAAACAGAAATGAGCACAAGTGCTGGATTAAATCAGGCAAAAAAAAAAAATCACATGTTTTAAGGACTAGATCCTCATTGGTTAATTAGTCCTCTCATTTTATAATAACATATTAATCTTACCCCCCTATAAGAGCAAGTTTCCACAAATAGGAAGACATAATTAGATAATATAATTTTATGAATATAACACTAAACCTAACTGAAATAAGCCTTTGAAGTTAATTTGATCCAAGCTCAAGAAGGACTAGACTTTCACCAGGTGCTAATGTCCCAACAGACCATTCTGGTGCAAGTGAGGTACCTGTCCATCCCTCAGACATGGGTTCTCAGTCTCTTCTATACCTACATTCCTCCATCCCATAGGGACATTATCTATTATAGGTTAAGCTCTACCCACATCTTACATAAGGAGTAACCTGTTCACATGCTCCATCCATCAACAACCACTGATCAATAGCCACCAACAGACAGACAAACGCAAGAGCCCTGGGAGCAGCAGTACTCCCTTTACAACACCAGTCTTGCTTCCAGTCCAACTGTAATCCAGGGAAATAATTCCTATAGAGAAAGCACCAGCCATCTCCACCAACTGTCAACCAACTACCAGTCAAATGACACCCTCCCTAAGAGATAGACAGGAAGCAGCATATTCCCTAGGCAAGTCAAGTTACCACTTTAACCACTATCTCCTTTCAAACCCCAATGGAGATAGTCCTGAACTCTGAACCCAAGAGACTTGGTAAGAGCAATGCTTCTGACCCAGTGCCAGTAACCATCATCCTGTAAAGCAACTCCTGTCAAGATGCTATAACCTCTATGAAGCTGCTTCTATAGGTGCTACATCCATAGCTACATCCAGAAAGGAAAGTTATCACTGCCAAAGTCCAGGTTACTGTCAAATGGGTCAACTCAGAAACTGCTATGATTTTATCTGTGGAAATGGTAAAGAAGCAGTACTACATGCTTTGTCTCCATGCCCTAAGTTGCATGGGACCCTTCCATCTGACTTGCAACTGAAACCTTCTATAAGTGTTGTCACCCCCTCTTTAATATGTGAGCTCCTTGGGAGTGGGGACTGAATTACTTTACCATTGTACCCCTAGAATTTAACACTGTGTGTTGCACATGTGTGTTTAGCCATTTCAGTCATGTTCAACTCTTTGTGATGCCTTTTTGGTTTTTTTTTTTGTCAAAGATAGTGGAATGGTTTCTTTCCCCAGTTCATTTTATAGATAAGGAAACTGAGACAAAAAGGCTTAAGTGACTTGCCCAGGGTCACACAGTTAATAAGCGTCTGAGACCAGATTTGAATTCAAGAAGATCACTCTTCCTGACTTCAGGCCTGGAACTCTACTCATTGCACCAATTCATTTTTTATCCTATTGCCACACATGAGGTTTACCATCAGTTCCAAGAACACCACCCTGTAGCTGTAGCCTGCTAGTATCCAGGGGGAAGAATCAAGAGAAAAGGCATCCAGAGATCATACTCACAGCTACACCCAGTCCACTTTCCCCTCTTCTATATGGCTCACATGAAAGAGGATAAACTTTTCCAGATTTCTCTTTCCCACAATCGTTCAAAGTCAAAGTCGAAAAGATGTCACCAAACTAGTATAATCTGGGATACAATCTATTCTCACCTTACAAAACCTGACATCTCTCTCTGTAGTATTACTCTCCTAGTGGGGAGGCTTCAAGGTCAGGTTTACACTGCCATGTATCCATACCTGAGGAAAGCCTAGATGGTTGGCCTATTCTACATTCTTCCAAGGTAGCAGCCACCACTGGCACTTGTGAGGATCAAATGAGAAAATGTATGTAAATTTTCTTTACAAACTGTGAAACATTATACAAATACAAGGTATTTTTGTTGTTGTTTTTACAAAGCTGAGCTTGGAACATGGTGATTTTTGACACAAAGGCACAGTAGGAAAGACTTGGTGAAGTTGCCCTGAAAAACTATCTAGGCATTTCGAAGGAGATTTTAATTTGTGTACTAGGACCTGCATGTGCCCAAAGGCAAGAAGACTGTAAATCATCCTTCCCTAGGCTCATTCATCACCTTGCTTTACATGTCTCTGGATGTAGAAAGAAGGAGTTCACTTTCCAGCTGTTTTATTCTGGACTTGGCAAGCACACTCATATCTGTAGAAAAGTGAAACAGCCATCATCAACAAAGCTCCCCTTATTTGAAAACAATGCATGGTAATGTTGGATGCTGGATGAGGAACAAAGCTTTGAAAAACTTAAAAAAAAAAAGTTTCACCTGCATGAAACAAATGGGTTTTCATTAAGTCCCAAAGAGCAGTCTGTTTTACTATTAAGAAGAAAAGTTCAATGCCAAGTTTAATATTAATCGTCCACTGGGGAGATGAGCTTCAACTGTGGCAGGGGAGAGGTAAGTTAACTCAAAGGCCAAGCTTCCTGACTATCAGGACTATTTATCTGTGGGAAGAGCAGGCTGTCAAGGGAGTCCACAGATTTTCCTTTTTGGATTTGTTGGAAATGAAAAGGAGGACTCCCTTCATCATTGAGAGATGATTTCTGTGCAGGCCTGCTTGGCGGTGGGGGGAGAGACCCTAGGAATGTTGGACGTCTTCCCAATGTTGTGGGCAATTCCAGCTCTAAATCCTATGAACTTGACAGTTTTCATTATCAGCCTTGAGTAAAATTGAACAGTTGCCCAGATTTACCTTGCTTTTCTTACTACCCTTTTCTGTGTCCTTTCCTTCAATCTTCATTCCTTTCCCATCCCTCTCCCAAAGGCCTGATCCCAAGGGTCCTCCTACTACCCTAAGGTCAGGTTTTAGAGATTTAATGTAATCCTCTTTCCAACAGTATTGACATTTTAAAAGGGGATCCAAGAGTATGAAATTTTTAGCCCTAATTTTAAGAGAATTTAAGATGTAGGTACTAAAGCATCTTCCCAAAATCTAACTTAGAGGCCTCTTCATGGACTAGAGGTGATCCAGGGTTCACAAAGGTCTGTGTGTGTTTCTGTCCTTCATTGAAGACCATGCCATCAGAGAAATGATGACATGACTTGCACTTGACTTTGTTTTGAGTGAGGGAGGGCTGTGCAGGTCACCAGCCTCACTTCTCCTCCAGAGCCACCTGAATCCAATGACCATATTTTCATCAGGATGACTGGAGATGACTCAGGATGAGGCAATTGGGGTTAAGTGACTTGCCCAAGGTCACGCAGCTAGTGAGTGTCAAGTGTCTGAGGGGAGATTTGAACTCAGGTCCTCCTGACTCCTGCACTGGTGCTCTATCCACTGTACCACCTATCATGAAGGTCTATGCAAATGCTGACAGATGCTGCCAAACTGAAAAGTCTTCAGGACAAATATAACTAAGAAAAGTAAGCAGAGACAAAACTGTGTATACCATGTGAAGGGGGTAGGGACGGAGGAGAGGCAAGAAAGGGGAAGGAAATAAATATTTATATAATGTCTACTATATGCCAAGCACTGTGCTAAGTATTTTTACAAATATTATCTCATTTGATCCTCACACCAACCCTGGGAGATAGGTGCTGTTACTATGCCCATTTTATGGTTGAGGCAACCTAGGCAAACAGAGATTAAGTGACTAGCCCCAGGGTCATACAGCCATTAAGTATCTGAGGCTGGATTTTAACTCAGCACTTTCTGACATCAGAACCAACACTCAACCCAATGTGCCAGCTAGTTTCCCATTACATATACCTCAAAGTAATGAAAGACAGAAAGTACCCATATGTATAGAAATATTTATGGCAACTTTTTTGTTGTCGTTATAGCAACAAAGGACTGAAAACTAAAGAAGTGACCATCAAATGGGGCACAGTTGAACAAATTATGATATGTTGTAATGCTGATGAGATTAAAGATCTTCCCCCATCTATTAATGGGTCTGCCTATTAAGGGAAGCTTGATTAGAGGAGGCCCACACCTTTTGTAAATTTCTAATGCGCTGGTTCTCAAGGGTTGTGATGCCCTCTGGCTCTGAAAAGTGTATGTACACTCTGAGGCAAAGTTTTACTTTGAGGCTTACTCATTGGAAGTGTTTGCTTGGCCAGACAAGACCTTGGGCAACTGCTAAGGAGCCCCTCCAGCTTTGAAAACCCAGATGTTGGTGCTTCTCTCTCTGATAACTACGTATGTATGGTCAGACAATTGTCTGTCTGTTGATCCGTCAGACAATTGGAAGTCCCATCTATTGGGTGATCTTTGTTTCTCTGTTTGTATTTTCTCTGAAGTTCAGGGTGCTGACCTTTTTTCCCCTGAACTAAGAGAATGATATATATGTTTGATTAAAGTGATTGTTAACCCCTCAAAACTTAGTTTGCTTTTAGAAAAGCAGATCTAAGAACCAGTGATAGCAGGCCTTCCTCTGTATGTCGGGGTGCTTGCTTTTATATATGTGAATGTTAGAACAACATAAGAAATGATGAGGAAGACTCATATGAGCTAGAGAGAAAAGAGTAAAACAATAACAATTTACAATAACAAAAAGAAAAACAACTTTGAAAGAATTTAGAGCTCTCATCAGTGCAATGATCACTGGGATTCCAAAAGACTTAAGATGAAGCTCCCCTCCCTCTTCTTGATAGAGAGGCAAAGTCTTTTAAAGATACAGAATGAGACATATTTTCAGACATGGGTAATGAGTGGATTTGTTTTGCTTTCCTATACTTATTATTATAAGGGAAGATGTCTACTAGGTAACTGAAGATGTGGATGGTGACTTTTTAAAAACTATCAATAAAACATTTTTTATTATAACAAAGAATGCAGAAGGAAGTTCATAAGGAGACAACCAAGGCAGTTTCAATAATAGAAGCTGACAGTTTCATATATAATCCTCTTTTCTGTTCTTCAGAAAATGTTAATATTTGTTAAGTTTATATTTTTTAAAAATTAAGCACATCTGAAAGAACAATTTTGCAATGACAATAAAAATGTAAAGGACAACTATGTTGAAAAACTTGAAAATGGAGATCAATGTGGTAACTAAATGTGCATCATGCTAGGTGATTCATGCCTCATAGTAGAGAGGTGGTAACTTCTAGCTGCAGAATGAACTGTACACTATGGGACATGACCAATCTGCGAATTCCTTTATGTCTGATGTGCTTGTTTTTTTTTATGACATCAGGGAAATTATGATAAGACTTGCAGTTGACTTTGATTTGAGTGAGAGAGGGCTGTGCAAGGTCACAGGATTCAATGGGAGACCCTGGCCCTTTTAGGCTAAGGCTATTTCAGGTTCTCACTTTGAGTGAGGTAACATCTATTCAGTGAATAGGAGTCTTTAAGAAATGAGTCAAGGTATAATTAGAAAGAAAAAAAATATAGCTGGGAGGGGAAGGCTCTCATGGTTACTGTTCCAAGGAGAAACAGCTGGCATTGACATTCACTCTAAGCCAGGAGGGCCTAAAATACAACCATTTAGTGGAGCTTGATCAGGGACCTATTGTGGTCCACTCTATGAGCTTCAGGGTGAACTGGGTTGAAGATTTCATGAAAGACAAAGGAAGGAAGGAAGGAAGGAAGGAAGGAAGGAAGGAAGGAAGGAAGGAAGGAAGGAAGGAAGGAAGGAAGGAAGGAAGGAAGGAAGGAAGGAAGGAAGGAAGGAAGGAAGGAAGGAAGGAAGGAAGGAAGGAAGGAAAGAAGAAAGAAAGAAAGAAAGAAAGAAAGAGGGAAGAAAGAAAGAAAGAAAGAAAGAAAGAAAGAAAGAAAGAAAGAAAGAAAGAAAGAAAGAAAGAAAGAAAGAAAGAAAGAAAGAAAGAAAGGAAGGAAGGAAGGAAAGAAAACATGGAGGAAGGAAGGAAGGAAAGAAAACATGGAGGAAGGAAGGAAGAAGGAAGGAAGAAAAGGAAGGAAGAAGGAAGGAAGAAAAGATAGAAAGAAAGAAAGAAAGAAAGAAAGAAAGAAAGAAAGAAAGAAAGAAAGAAAGAAAGAAAGAAAGAAAGAAAGAAAGAAAGAAAGAAAGAAAGAAAGAAAGAAAGAAAGAAAGAAAGAAAGAAAAAGAACATGGGACAAACACAACTTGTGAAAAGACTGAGCTGCCTGAATAGAGACCCAGTCAGTTGGGTAACTCAGCTTGTCCTCTCCCTCTCCCTCTACTTTTCCTCTCCAAAGAAAGGTAAATCTTAATGTCCAGAAGCTTCCCAGTTAACCTGGATTTACTGGCTAGACTTCTTTCTTTCTTTCTTTCCTTTGTCTTTCATGAAACCTTAAACCCAGTTCACTCTGAAGCTCAAAGATTGGACCACAGTAGGTCCCTATCCAAGCTCCACTTAATGATTGTATTTTGGGCCTTCCTGGCTTAGAGTCCATGCTATTTCTCCTTGGAACAGCAATCCTGAGGGTCTTTCCCTCCCACTTTGATTTTTTTTCATCCTTTTTTTCTAATTAAAAGTATCATCCCTTGACTCACTTCTTAAAGAGGCCTATTCATTGAATGGACATTACCTCACTCAAAGTGAGAACCTGAAATGGCCTTAGCCTAAAAGGACCAGGGTGTCCCATTGCATCCTGGGGCATCTCCAGTCATCCTGATGAATATCTGGTCACTGGATCCAGATGGCTCAGGAGGAGAAAGTGAGGCTGGTGACCTTGAACAGCACTCCCTCACTCAAATCAAAATCAACTGCAAGTTATGTCATCATTCCCCTGATATCATGGTCCTCTTAAAAAACAAACAATTTATTTTTTGTTATAATGGAAAGACACTTGAGCTAGGCTTTAAAGGATAGATCATATCTGAATATGACAGAAGATATTTCTTGTGATGGTAGGATTGGGCAGGAGGGAATGTCTTGAGCAAAGACTTGGAGGTATATATATATACATGCTACAATAAAAGGGGGGCACTTTTTCTTTCCCCATTCTATCATCCTACCACTTCATTCTAAATCTATACTCTGTTCCTTGGGAGAGGTTTAGGCTCATAACCTTCATCCTGCTGGGCTTCTATTTACAGAAGTAGGTGAATATCTAAGTGTGAGGGGCTTAGTAAGAAAGAAGAATACCCTATTGATCACCTGAACCGAGTAGCTATTCTGGAGTCACTCAGCTCTAAATCCCCCAACACTCCCCACCCCACCCCCATATGAAAGGGAACAGAGAGCAACTCAACCAAATTTCAACTTTATAGTCAGTGACCAGAGACACACAAGTTTCACATGGGAACTGTATCAAGATTGGAAAGGAATGAAATTCATTAACTTGGTAGAGCTTTTGGTTACTACTCTGACCCCAAGTGAACTTTCCTCAGAATTCCTAAAGCACCTATAATCTTAATTGCTTCACAGGTGTTCATCTTGCTTCCTCTACTAGATGGGAGCTCCTTATGTTCAGAAATTTTATCTTCCCCCACTCTTATGTTTTAAGCACAGGTTAGGAATGTATTCTCAGCTCAGCAAGTAGTCAGTGATGGATTGACTGAACTGAATTAGACTTCTGGAGAGTTCCATTCCCTTTAACTTGAGCATTATACTCAAATGTCCCCATCTTGCTTTCAGGGAATCTCTGAAGTGTGGCTGTTACTGAAGGAAATTTAGGGCTTCATCATTCTTTTGGTAAATTTCCTAATTACTCACCCTGTTATTATTTCTTTTAAAATGCCTCCGAGTTTTGGCTATTATCGAATCTCTGTTGTTTATCTCTAGCATATGTCTCGACCGACCCATTCATTGCTCTTAAGCTGATATTTCCATAGCATTTAGAGAAAATGAGATGCTAACAGTGGCTGTTCACCAGTTATGACTCTGGTTGCTTTGTTGGCACTTCTCCTGATTGTGGACCCAGTAATTGGGCTAACCTTTAAAGATCTAAATTTGCTTTTGTCTTTTGAGTCTTATTATACTGAATTCAAATGCCTTCAGACAGCAAAGTCAAGGAAATTTCCCAGAATGGCCCAACTTTTATTATATTTTTATTATGAACTTAATCATTAATAATATGCTCTGCATAACTTCAAATGTATAGTGGGTATCCTATTTCTTGCCTTCTCAATGGGTAGAGAAGGGATAGTAGGAAGGGAAAGAATTCAGAACTGACAATTTTTTAATAAAAAAAGAAAAATATCACCTTCAAAAACATGGATTTAATCATTAACAAAGCAATCAAATTGACAAAATAATGTAGAAAAACTTAAAAAAAAAAACCCTTTATCATTCACCAAGGTAGAACCAAATGAATCAAAAAATAACAAACAAATAAAAAATACATTGCTTTTGGTCTATATTCCCATGTTTATATGAAACTTTGTTATCTTTAGCTTTGGTTTCTTTCTTTTAAAAAATACAGCTATAGTAAAATTATGTGTGATTCTAGTTCTTCTACTCTCATTTTGAATCACTTCATTTCTCTCTTTCTATATTTTCTTATATGCTTCATATGTATTAATTTTATGGCTTAATGATATTCCATTACCTTACTATTCCATAGTATTCTATTATTTTTCCAACTACTGAACATATAGGGGCAGTTAAGTGGTACATTGAACAGAGCCCCAGGCCTACAGTCAGGAAAAGCTGAGTTCAAATATAGTCTCACACACTTCCTAGCTATGTGGACCTGGTCAAATTACCTAACCTCTGGTTGCCTCAGTTTCTTTGTCTGTAAAATGGGGATAATGATAGTACCTACGTTGGAGGGTTGTCATGAAGATCAAATGCAATAGTAGTTGTAAAGCACTTATCATAGTGCCAAGCACAAAGTAAATGCTATATAAATGTTAGCTGTTATCAGTACTTTTTTTTCTTTTTTACAATATTTTAGGGTAAAGTCATTTCCCATGAAACTGAACTCCTTTGGACTGTATTGCCAAGGTGATATTCACAGCACTGATATTGACTATGAATACGCCAATGTAGTTCTTAATCACAAAGTATAATAGACTGTCCATATAGAAGGCAGAAGACAAGGATTTATTCAGACACCAGAAAGCTGAATCCTTACACCAGAAAGTCAAATCTCTCATACTAGCCAAGAAGTCAATACACATAATCATGGGCAGGGGACAAGGTCACTCCCAACCCTTCCCCCCTTGCTGGGGTCTTTCCACAAACAAATGCTCTTGAGCCTAGTTGTGCCTGCCTGCCTGTATCCTTCCCAGCTCTGACCAGCCTGACCAACTTCCTCCAAGCTCTCTTCCACCCTTCCTGTTCCACTGTTCAGTAAGCTCCTCCCACCACATGTGACTTAGGCTTCCATGTGATTTAAGCAGGTCACATGGCCATATTAATGAATGGGAAAGATCTTATCATTTAAATTACCATTACATGGACTTAATTCCCCAGGACCTCATCATCAGAAAACTCATCATCCTTCCATATTACATCAGCCTTGGTACTCAGACTTTATCAGTAACCTCAAAATTCTCTGCCTTTCTGATTAGCATGTTAATGGGTAGAACAAAGAACTCTCCCCAAAGCCTCCATTCAAAGTGGGTTCCTAGGCCAACCATCTCTTCATTTCTCAGCCAGCTTCACTCCTTTTTGACTGGATACCATCATATACCATCCTGTCCTCCTCTCCACTGTCTATTTTTCCATTTTTTTGCATATGTCTTCCCCCCATTTGATTCCAAACTCCTTGAAAACAAGGATAGTCTTTCTTTTTTTGTATTTGTATCCCTAATATTTAGCAAGGTGCCTGAAACATAGTATTTGTTTAATAAATGTTTAAATAAATACCAGGGACTATCCAGGTAGTAGAATCATTTGGGCAAAAGATATGATCAGTTTTGAGACCAGACATGGATATATTGTTCTTCAAAATGCTTATACCAATCTACAATCCCACCAGCAATACATGAGAGTGTCTATTTCCCTACAGTACCAATCCTGATTTTCTTTCTTTTGCTATTTTTGCCATCTAGTGGATCCTGACCAACTTTAAAGAAAATACTTCAAAGAAAGAAATCAGAGCAAAGAACGAGCTATCGTCATTCCTGAGCAACCTCAAAGAATCCCAAAAAGAACTCAAAGAGAAATTTATTTTATCTAATATATAAAAAACACAAGTCATTTGCTATTCAATCTGAACTAGATTTAGGAGAATGGAAAAGTTTTCTATATCAGGCAACAATTCACCAGCAACTTACATCATCAAGGAAAATTTTGAAGGCACATTCCCATGTATACAATGTCATTTCCCAAACCTGGGCAAAAGGGGAGCCTATTGGATTAAGGGAGCATGATAAAGCCAATTAGAACTATAACAAGCTGGAGACACTTGGGGCCATTGCTCATTTGGAGATTTCCAGTAGCTGGGGGAAGTTATTCCCCCTCCATCACTCTAGGACTTCTGAGGAGGAATCCACAGTGTGAGGCATTGCTCTAATGTTTACTGAGAAGCAGCAAATATTTTGCATCCTCATCCCACCATCTGAGGTCACCCTCTTGTTTTGAAACAGTGAAAGGGGAAGAAAGATGTATTTAGATTCCTCCAGTAGTAATATACAATTGTCACTAGAGGACTAACTGGATTTTCTCTCAGTATCAGGCCAACCAGAGATATTACAAGAATCAATTTATCAGGAACCATGTTTTTAATTAAAGACATTTCATATTTGGGCACATAATAGAGGCATGTCTGTTTAATTTCCCGTAACTATTTCTGAATCCCAATTAGTACAGAAATTCTCCAGAGGCTTTTGCACGTTATTGTCTTACTTATTAATGATCATTGTTCCAATGTATGGACATCACCTTTGTGATGACATTGGTCTTGTTTATCTCTTTGTCTATTTGTCTAAGTGATATAATTTGAGGAGGGGCACCTGTCTCTGCGTACGTCTTTCAGGACTTTGCCTCAGTAACTGATGCCTCAGTTACCATCACAATCTGACACTAGGTCCTCCTCACCCTGAAACCATCATCAGTCTCTTCAGCCTCCACCCTAGAATATCCTTTAGTTCCCAGAAAGCTTGCTCCCTTCTCCCATTGGCGAATTCTTCCTGAAGTCTCCATTTGGAGGAGGGGCTTGGGCAAGCCGACTTTACTTTCCCTCCTGGCTCTGCTTCTTTCTTCGTTGTCATGGTTCATCCTGAGTTCTCAAAGAACAATGACATCACAAGGGTGATGTCTTCACTTGCTCGTGAATTGGATTTAAATAGGCAGAGCTGAGAAAAATTGTCAACCTCATTCTTTCCTCCAGAGTCATCAGAGTTCAGTGGTAAGACCAAGTCAAGATGATCAGTGATGGCCCAGGATACAGAGGGTGACCTTGGCCTTTCTAAATTAAGCAAGCCACTTTAGACATACTTTCCTTCTTCCTTTCCTCTCTCAGGTCTTTTCATCTCCCTTTTTATCCTTCTGCCTTCCTCCCTCTACCCTCTAAAGTGTAAAGTCTTTGAGATCAGGGACAACTTTATTTGGGCTTATGTTTGTATCACCAGCACTTCACACAGTGCCTCACACAAAGTAAGTGCTTAACAAATACTTATTGCTTGCTTACTTGCTTGTCTTCAAAAGTATCTCTCTACAATACATGAAATTCCACAGATCAGTTTATAATCCCTTATGAGTTAGTTTAAAAGAAGGACTACATTAGCAAAGATAACTTTATTTGAGCAATGAACATATCCCCAAAGCCCTAAGGGAGTGGAACAGAAAACTAGTGAATTTTAAATGGGTAAGTCTAGAACACAGTAGGCCAGTCAGATTGAAGTTATATTCAGGGAAACACAGAAGCCAGGAATGTTAGATCTGAAAGGAGTCTTGTAGGTCACCACATGAGCACAATAGGAATCAAGGGGGGAGGAGGTGAAGTGTGATGAATTTTCCTGCTTCCCAATTTCTTTCTAGGATCAGCTTGATTATGGGTGACAGAAATATATTAGAAAATGAAACACTGAAAAAGAAACCCACAGCTTCATTTCACTCACTACCCTCACTATCAAAACTTGTGCAATGTGGACCAAATTGACTGATTTGAGTTTCTTCTCCTTTCCCTTGCCTGGTCACCCTCTGGTGAAAGTGCTAATGAACTATGAAATAGCCCAAGAAGAGCGAGAAGGTCAAGGAGATGAGAAGGGCACAGGCCATCCTCCAGGCAGACAATCCTAATGAAACTGATCGTGGGACTTAAGTTGCATACCTATCCCTTTACTTTATGAGAGAGAGTATTGGAATTCATAAAGGTGAATTAGGGCTGTTGAAAAGGCCCCTGGATTTGTACCCTGCCAGCAGGGAGTGCCAGGCTTTCCATTGCAATTCCCTGGGCAATTTCTTTTGATAGAATAAGATTTCAGTGTGAGCCAAAGGAGAATCGGTGGAATTGTGCCCTCCTTCAAAGCATAGCAAAAGGGGAAGATAGGAGAGTGACACAATCTGAATTGTACACATAGTTTCCTCTTTCCTAATGCAGCGTTGGAAGGCTTTGAATGAATTCCTAAAAATAACCAATTCTTTAAAAGATCTGTGAAGCCCCAAGGGAGGCAGTAAAGGCCAAAGAAGAGATCCCACAATAAGCTGCACTCCGGAAGGAGTGGTGAGTAACACTAAATTATAACAACTGCAGTCATTTTAGTTGTGTCCAATTCTTCATGATACCACAGGGTATTTTTGTCAAGATACTGGAGTGGATTTCCATTTCCTTCTCCAGCTCATTTTGAAGATGGTAAACAGGGTTAAGTGACTTGCCCAAGGTCATAGAGCTACTAACTGTCTGAGGCTAAATTTGAACTCAGAGAAGTAAGTGTTCCTAATTTTTAGGTCCATTTCTCCACCAACAATATGGGATAAATGAGCCATTGGATTCCAATGCTCTTTTATGCATGGACTTCCAAGGTATCGCTTAATAGGGTAATTTGAGTTATTGATCCATAGTCACTATTACATATTTCAAAATTCAGACAAGGAACATACTAAGTTAAATGAACTGAATATAATCAAATGTCACCAAAGTATTGGTAGGAATCTCAGGGACTATTTAGTCTGACCTATAATTGAACATGCCTCCCCACTAAAACATTTAGTTTTTGCTTAAAGACTTTCTGTGAGAAAGAACCAGGATATGGTGAAGCCAACCCTAACAGGCTCCTAAGAGCCAACTGTTAAATTTTCAGTGCAAGCATTTATACCTGAAAAATCTGCAGTTTGCTATAAATCAGGACTTGGTTTATTGCTTTGTTAATTTCTAATCTTAAGAAAGTAGTGGGGAAAGTATGCAGATTAAATTTAAAAGTGTGTCCTGCTACAATGTTTTTTGAGAGCCAGTTGTTAAATATTTACTAGCACACTTCTGAGGATAGGGGGAAAGAACGTACAACTTCCAAAGGCAGCTGATTCTACTTCTAGTTCTACCTGGTGCACTTTTTTTTTCTTAAATCAGCCCTAAATCAAAATGAAAACAAATGTTAGAGACAGTGGGTAAGGAGCCTGTGGCCTGGGGGGGCCATATGTGGCCCTCTAGGTCTGCTACAAAGTTTGGATTCAAAGGGCCACACTTGAGGACCTAGGGGAACATAGGTTCCCCACCCCTGTCAGTTAGAGACAGTCTGGAAGGAGAGAATTCAGTATTGGATGAAGTTATCAGGGAGGGTTTCCTGGAGATTGTGAGACTGGAGCTAAGCCTGAAAATACTTGAGTAGACAGAGAGATGAGGGAAGATGTTGGGCGTGCTCTCCATAATGTTTTATAAGGAAGATACAGATTTTCATTCATGGACATTAAATTAACTTCTTTTTTGATGTCACAGGCAAAGAAATGCTAGATATTGTCAAGGAGAGGCCATCAATATCAAAGCATAGGCCTTGGAAATTTCCAGATATAACTTTTATAGATCCAGCTAGTTTCCCCCTCCTAAAGGCTTACAACATATCTTTCTCTCTCAAACCAGCTATATAAGAAAGAGGGGCTGAATTATCTAGTTAATATTTTTTTGTAGGCATCTCAGTTACAAATGAACAGCAAATCAAAAGGCTCATCTTCACAAGTAAAGAAGACCCAAAAATGAATTGGGCAATCTCTGAACACCACATGAGGAATGCATTATCAGAACAGAGCACTCATGCTAATAGGGTTGGACTTGTCCAGTCACCCAGTATGCAAAACAAGTCAAGAAGAAGACTTATGTCTAGAACAAAGACAGCCTGCTACAAGTGAGTCCTATGGGTCTCAGAGACATCAAGAAAAAAAGAAGTTTTTTTTAGATTGTTGCAAGTATGTAATAACCTCAAAAAGTATTTTCTAATCCTAGTCTGGAGGGACTTCGAAGAGTTATCTAATTCTTGTTCCCCTTATTTTCAAACTACCATACAGTATGTCATAGAAGAAGACTCCAAAATCTCCTTGTAAAGCATTCCAATGCCTTTTTGATCTCTAATCCTCATACTACAGTGGCAGAGATGTTGAAGAGCCAGTAGCCCTATTTATGTTTCTCTCTGAGAATCTTATGAATTATTCTAAGCCTTGAAGAAATTATAAACATTCAACAGCAAAAGCCCATGTATTCTCACTAAAGAAGTTTTTCTATTTAGCTATTTTGGCAATGCATTTTTCAGATGCTAGGACTGGTTCCTTATACTGATATACCCTGTCTTCTTCTCTTAACTGGTTTAGTGTAATTCTTACCTTTATGTCATAGCCATAATCTCCTAATGAAATCTAAGGTCAGGATTACAATTTAAGATAGCTAATTTAAGTCACCAACCAAATCCTGGGCCCTCCAATTCCATCATGCTTCCTGGAAAGAAGTTATTATTCCTTTTCCTTAGTGAACTATGTAAGGCAGCTAAGTGGTACAGTGGCTGGAAGGCCTGGCCCAGAGCCAAAGAAGACCTGAGTTTAAATCTGGCTTCAGACACTTACTTACTAGGTTTGTAACACTGGATAAATCACTTAACCCTGTTTGCCTCATTTTCTTCATCTATAAAATTTGCTAGAGAAGGAAATAGCAAGCTATTCCAATATCTTTACCAAGAAAATCCCAAATAAGGTCAAGAAGAGTCAGATAAGGCTGAAGCAATGCAACAACAAGAATGAAGTGTATAATGAAAGACTCCCAATCTCCCACTCTCCAGAATGTTAAATAGACTCTCACAAAGGTGAAGCGGAGAAGGCTTTCCCAATCATGATGCTCTCTATGCTGTTCTCATGGCAGTTTCTATCTGAAGTTATTTTCAATAGTTCTTGCTTTTGGTAGTTCTCATTGAATTCCCAGTGTCTCTCACCTGCCTCATCCAGCATCTCCAAAGTCTCAGTGTTCTACATCTGATAGCCAAGGTCCCATAATCAAAAATACTCAAGAGAGAAGCAATGTTCTTACAGCAAGCCTAAATCTGTCACTCTTTAACTTACAACCATTGCTCTTATTTCCAGGTGATCTTTCCAATACTTAAAGACAGCTACCATATCTTTACGGTAAACATCCCCAGTTCCTTCAGCAACTCAGATGACATGATCTCAAGACCCTTTGCCAAATCCTCCAGTGGCTTGCCATCTTATCACTATCCTTCCTAAAATGTATTGTTCAGGGGCAGAGCCAAGATGGCAGCATAGAAGGACAGATCTGCTCTACCTCTACCCCCACTGTCCATATAAAAAATGCCTCTCAACAAATTCTAGAGCAGCCTAAGCCATGAAACGACAACCTGGAAGATGAACAGGAAAGGTCTGTCACACCAGCCTCGAAGAAGAGCACAGCCCCTGGAGTGCAGCCCAGCCTTGGCACAACACAACATGGACAGGACTGGAGCAGGCTTCAGGGCATGGAATCCTGGATAGCAGCTGTGGTTCCCAGATTTCTCAACCCACAAATGCCCAAAAACAGCTTCAAAGGTCAGTGAGAAAGCTCTTTCACCTGGGTGAGAAGGGAGCAGGGTCCAGCCCTAAACCTGGCCCCAGGGCAGCAATAGCCATTGCAACAGCAAGCCCATTTTTGGAGCCATCAGCCCAAAGACCCTGGGGAATTAAACAGTCAATCTGAATCTCAGCCCTGAGTGATAGTCCTGGGGTGAGAAGGAGTGCTGGCATGGTGAAGCTAGTGGAGGCTCTGGAGAGGGAATTCTACTCACAGATCCTGGGCAGAAAAGCTTGTGATTGCTCCCAGACCAGAGCACAGGCCAGGAGAGGAGCAAACTCTTCTCCCTTGATTGTGCCACCTTGGAGAAACTGAGAACTTGCTGGTCCCAAAAGTATACCCGCCATTTGACAAAGGACCCAGAAATCAAGTACCTGGCTGGGAAAGTGCCCAAAAATGGGAAAAAATAAGATTACAGAAGGCTACTTTCTTAGTAAACAGTAAACAGATGAGGAAGAACAAAGCATGCCATCAGAGAAAGAAGTAAAAGTCAAGACTTCTGCTTCCAAAACCTCCAAAAACTGTGCAATGGTCTCAACTGAAGACCTCAAAAAACATTTTGAAAATCAAGTAAGATAAGTGGAGGAAAAAATAGAAAGAGAAAGTTTTAGGAATGAATGTTGAAATTTGTTTTTGCATACAACTGGGAAATAATACAGGTAATGGGATATAGAAATCTATCTTGCCCTAGAAGAAAAGAGAGATGATGGGGATAAGGGAAGGGAGGAGTGTGTTAGAAAGGAGGGCAGATTGGGGAAAAGGTAGCATAGTGTCTTGGGTTGGGGGAGGAAAGAGATGGGGAGAAAATTTGGAACTCAAAATCTTGTGGACATGAGTGTTCAAAATTAAAAATAAATATTTTTTTTAAAAGGAGAAAAAAAAAAAAGTGTTGCCCAGAACTGAATACAATGTAGCCTCACTGTGGAATAATACAGTATGACTACTTCCCTCATTCCAGACAGCATACGTCTACTAATCTAGCCTAAAATCTCACTATTTCTTTTGAATGCTATGCTACATATCTGACTTAATTTGAGTTTGCAATTCACTAAAACTTCAAATCTTTTTTACATAAATTATTTTCTCCCCATGTTATCTATTCACCTCTATTTATGCAGTTGGTTTTTTAATCAAAGTGCATTTTATTAAAGTGATTGGATCCTGACTCTGTCATCAGTGGCAACATCACACACCACATCTAGGACAAATTTTGAAACTCATATAAAGTTACTAGGAAAAAATATGAATTTGGTTGGGTACTTGAGTAGAGTAAAGCTTTTGAAGATGCAAAGGCCACTGTGCAATTGGCCCTAGATTTATGGCCTATACAAAGTGCCCCAGAGGAATTACAAGTGACTATCCAGGATGAATATGCAAACTGGCATTTATGGCAAAAACAACAAAGTGGAAATGTACCCTTAGGACTTTGGTCTAGGAAACTCCTTTCATCTGGAGTTCAATATACACCTTTTGAAAAGTAGTTATTAGCTGCATATTGGGGTTTGGTAGAGATTGAACAACTGACTCTGGACTATGAGGTGATATTAAGGCCTGGAATCCCAATTATAACCTGGGTAATGAGTACCCCAGCTTTTCACAGAATTGGACATGCTTAGGAAGCATGGAAATGGTATATTCAAAATAGATCTAAAATAAGCAAAAGTGGAGTTTCTGCTTTACATGAATCTATAGCAAACATAGATACTGAGGGAAATGATACACCCCCTGAACCAACACAACAGTTGGTACAGTCCTTGGTAGAATGGAATGAGGGATATGATAGATTAATTGAAGAACAAAAGAGACATGCCTGATTTACTGATGAGACAGCAAAATGTTTGGATCACAAAAGACAATGGAAAGCAGTAACCTATAACCCATGTACTAGGTGGACTTTGGAAAGTATTGGGATTGGCGGAAATAGTAAATATGCTAAATTTATGGCAACATATCAAGCTATCAAAACAGAAGAAGGATGACAGTGTCATATATCCATTGATTCATGGGTGGTAGCTGATGTGAAACAATCAAAATTGGGAAATCCATGGCAAACAAGCCTCAGGCAAAGAATTATGGGAACATATAAAGGACATGTCTTTGGTTACTAATTTGTCAGTTTTTCACCTAGATGCTCATATGGCCCTAACCATGCCAGAATGTGAACAGAGTATACATGCTGATCAACTAGCAAATATTGCTACTCAACATATTATCCTTACTCTGATACCAACTGATCATCCAGTACTAGCAAAATGAGTCCATCAAACAGCTGGCCATTTAGGGGTCCAGGTCACACACCAGTGGTATTAGTATCAAGGCATTAGTATCTTTCATTCTTGGTTAAAACAAGTAGTAGAGGAATGTTATATATGTGAACTGGAAAAGGAAAAGTAACTGGAGAGATAGCAAGGGAAAATGTACCAGACAAAATTTGGCAAATAGATTATATTGGACCCAAGATAAAGGATGCAAATTTATATGTACTTGTATATTTGTGTACTATTGGTGTAATAGTGACTTGTCCCTATAAGAATGTGACCCAGAAAAACACCTATAAAACTCTAGATATCATGTCTATATTATGAAACCCGAATGCAGATCCAAAGCGATAATGGGTCACATTTCAAAAGTAATGAAATGAAGAGATAGTGTATATTAAACAACATAGAATGGATATATCATGTCCCATATTATCCCTAAGCATCTGGGTTAATTGAAAGAATGAATGGATTATTGAAAGAGCAGTTAAGGAAGTCAAGCTCTAATAATTCTTATCAACATTGGAAAAGATAATTTGTTCTCTACTTTACATAATTTGAATAATAGACCATTAGGTGGAAGTATACCTCTGGCCAGAATGATGACTCCAAGTTTGCAAATTAGAAAACAACAAACACATAAGATCCCAAATATTGAGTATTGGACTGTGAAGCCAGATGTCCCAGCACCTTATCCAGGGACACATGGTTCAGCAGGATATAATTTACATTGTTTAGAGGATTTTAGGCTAGGAAGAAAAGAAATAAGAAAAATGTCTACTGGAATATGTATAAGAATACATATGAGCAGCTCAAGGAATATATGTGTTGGGTGGAGTGATAGATTCTAATTATCAAGGAGAAATTATTGTGACATTCCAAACTTTAGGTGAAGAATTCCATACAGTTTTGTAAAAATTATAAAATAGTTCAAGCGATTATTATTCCTTGTGAAACAATACCCCTTGTGAAAACTGACCTTCCTTCCAAAATAACTAAAAGAACTGAAGGGTTAGGTTCTACTGATAGAATAAAATTGGGAGCTAAAATGGAAGGTAAAATGGAAGCCAGACAATGTTCCAAAGGCTGTGAAAATTATAGCACATGGGAAAGATAATACTGTAACTGTTGCTTATTCAGGAGAAGATGATTACTAAATTGTAGCCTTAACTCATATATTCTACAGTAAATGAAGCTATCTATGATAGTGGGTTCATGGACCCCAAAAGCACAGTTGACCCTACATCTACCCTGCTTCTGGTTATTGTCTCCTTGTTTCTTTTTAGCTTTTTGTTTGTTAAACTTGTTTGCTAGATTTGTGTCCTGCAAGCTTAATACCCTCCAGCTGCAGATGCCTGATTACTTAAGCTGGATATCACCCCTGTACCTGGCATCGACCAAGCTCAGGATGCCAGCTAAAGAACTGACCTCTCAAATAGGACCTCTTGGGGCAAATACAACTCTATGTCCACTTTCAGCAGGAAGTAGCTATAGAAGAAGAGACCTTCACCCCTTACCCCAAGATTTTAGGCTCCATTCATTCAGGGGGGAATGATGGGGTGCTTGTGCTCAAGGCTCACCCTAAGATATTATGTTATGCACTTATTTTGTGTGATCCCTGTTATAATGTTGTAAAGTTCTGTTGATACAAGTTATACCATTGACCTATGTAATGAATAAGAAAGATCTTGAGATCAAAAGTATTGTAATGTATTTTTGCTTAATTTAAAGATCTTTCCCACCTATTAATAGGTCCAGGCGACCTGCTTAAAACACATGGAAGCCTAAGTTACATGTGGTGGGAGGAGCTTGCTAAATGGGTGGAACAGGAAGTGTGGAGCAGAGCTAGGAGGAAATTGATGAGAGCAGTTAGAGTAGAGGAGAGAGGACACAGACAGGCACAGCTAGTCTTGTGAGTGTTTGCTTGCCGGAAGGCCTTGACAGTAGGAAGTGGGGGTGAGAAGTGGGGAAGGCTTGGGAATGGCATTGTCTCCTGCAGTGCTAGTGTGAATTGACTTCTTGGTTACTATGATGGAATTGGCTTTCTGGTGTTGGGATTTGGCTTTCTGGTGTTTGAATAAATGTTTTTCTTCTGCCTTCTACATGGAAAGTCTGTTATACTTTGTGATTCAGAACTATGCTGGCATATTCATAGTCATTGCTGGTGCTGTGAATATTGCCTTGGCAATACACTTGGTCAAGTCCAATTTCCTCCATGAAGAATTCATAGGCAACTTCCACCCACAGTGATGGTTTCCTCCTCTGAACTCATACTAGAAACATATATTTAGAGCTAAAAGTGACCTTAGAAGTAAACTTGTTCACTCTCCCCTCCCCTGCCCCAGCTCCTTTTATCGATTATCCCAGAGAGATTAAGTGAATTGGCCATGGTCTCATAGACAGAGCTGGGACTCAAGCACTCTGGATCCAAACCTGATGGATTTTCCTAGAATCATATCATATGATGTCTTGTGTAATTAGATGCTAACTAAATCACTGATTATGGTAGAAATGATGTTTTCAAAGTCATCAGTATCTAATAATATTTGTGAATCTGTGATAGGATCTGGTTTTGAAAATTAAATACTTTATGTACTACATCCCAATGTCCCCAGGGATGTCTCTCAACAGTTGTGCATTGGTTTTCTGTATTCTTAAAAAGAGAAGACAGGGCTAGACTAATTTCTCATGACCCTATGATTCTATTGTTCTACTAAAAAAAAAAAAACAGAAAGGGAAAGGAGGGCCTATCCTATAGAAATTTTCATTTGTAAAGAACATAGCTATACAACACTTTTGGTTACATAGAAAAAATAATGCTACACACTATTTATTCTTGAAATAGTAAAAAATATATGTATGGTTTGTACCTGTTTAGTTGATACTTTGAAAACAGAAAAGCATTTTCTTATTGTAGTTAAATAAGGTTCAGAAGACCCAAATGAAAAAATAAGTACTTATGCTCATATAACTCTATATAACCTTGAAGGAACTTTCAATGAACTATTTTATTTGATCCTGACCACATCTTACAAAAGATAATGCAAAGATTAGTATGGCCATTTCATAGATGAGGAAGCTAAGGCCCAGAGAAGATCAGCATGGTATATGAAAAGAGTTCTGGGGGGGAGGAGCCAAGATGGCAGAGTAGAAAGACTCACGTATGCTAGCTCCAAACCCACAGCCCATAAATTTCCTGTAAAAAGAACTCCCCACAAATTCTGGAGCAGAGCAAGCCATGCACCAACGCAGTGGAAGAGATTTCCATTCCAGAGAGCTCTGAAAAACTGACCCAAAGGTCCCTCATGCACCAGACAGTGGAGCCCACCTGCCGCACGGCCGAGAGGGGCAGATCCGACCAGACTTCAGGGATGGAACCTCCAGTGGCCACGAAGGTGACTCCGCCCACAGGCGCTACAAGTCAGTGAGAGAGACTTCTGGGCTGGCCAAGAGGGGAGCGGGGTGTCTCCGTGATTCAGGCCCCCTTGCGAGGCAGTGGCACAGGCAGCTGTGGCCCGGGACTTCCCAAGCAGGTAGGAGCTCAGGGCCATTACCAAAGGTCTCTGCATAAACCCCCTGAGGGAACAGAGCCTAGGAGGTGGCCCTGCCCACATCTGAGCACCAGAACTTAAGCTCACATTGAATAGCAGCCAGGCCCACTGCTGAAAGCCCTGAGGCTGGGAAGCAGCAATTGAATCTCAAGCACTAGCTGGGTGGATCTAGGTGGGGGTGGACAGGAATCTCAGAAATCAAGTAACTGGCTGGGAAAATGCCCAGAAAAGGGAAGAAGAAAAATAAGACCATAGAAAGCTACTTTCTTGGGGAACAGATGTTCCCGCCTTTCATTTCTGATGACAAGGAACAATTCTTACCATCAGGAAAAGATGTGGAGGTCAGGGCCGCTACATCCCAGACATCCAAGGTGGATGTCCGGTGGGCTCAGGCCATGGAAGAGCTCAAAAAAGATTTTGAAAATCAAGTTAGAGAGGTGGAGGAAAAACTGGGAAGAGAAATGAGAGAGATGCAAGAAAAGCATGAAAAACAGGTCAATACCTTGCTAAAGGAGACCCAAAAAATTGCTGAAGAAAATAACACCTTGAAAAATAGGCTAACTCAATTGGCAAAAGAGGTTCAAAAAGCCAATGAGGAGAAGAATGTTTTCAAAAGCAGAATTAGCCAAATGAAAAAAGAGGTTTAAAAGCTCACTGAAGAAAATAGTTCTCTCAAAATGAGAATGGAACAGATGGAGGCTAATGACTTTCTGAGAAACCAAGAAATCATAAAACAACACCAAAAGAATGAAAAAATGGAGGATAATGTGAAATATCTCATTGGAAAAACAACTGACCTGGAAAATAGATCCAGGAGAAACAATTTAAAAATTATGGGACTACCTGAAAGCCATAATCAAAAAAAGAGCCTAGACATCATCTTTCATGAAATTATCAAGGAAAACTGCCCTGACATTCTACAACCAGAGGGCAAAATAAGTATTGAAAGAATCCATCGATCACCACCTGAAAGAGATCCAAAAAGAGAAACTCCTAGGAACATTGTGGCCAAATTCCAGAACTCCCAGCTCAAGGAAAAAATCTTGCAAGCAGCTAGAAAGAAACAATTCCAGTACTGTGGAAATACAATCAGGATAACTCAAGATCTAGCAGCTTCTACATTAAGGGATCGAAGGGTGTGGAATAGGATATTCCAGAAGTCAAAGGAACTAGGACTCAAACCAAGAATCACCTACCCAGCAAAACTGAGTATAATACTTCAGGGGCAAATATGGTCTTTCAATGAAACAGAGGACTTTCAAGCATTCTTGATGAAAAGACCAGAGCTGAAAAGAAAATTTGACTTTCAAACACAAGAATGAGAAAAGCATGAAAAAGTAAACAGCAAAGAGATGTCATAAGGGACTTACCAAAGGTGAACTGTTTACATTACTACATGGAAAGATAATATTTGTAACTCTTGAAACTTTTCAGTATCTGGGTAGTTGGTGGGACAACACACACATATGCACACACATACAGAGACAGAGAGCACAGAGTGAGTTGAATAGGATGGCACCATATCTTAAAAGAAATTAAGGTAAACTTAATTAAGGTAAAAATTAAGGTGAGAGGGAAATGTAGTGGGAGGAGAGAGGGTGAAATGGAATGGGGTAAATTATATCTCATTCAAGAGGCAAGCAGGAGACTTTTTAGTGGAGGGAAAAAGAGGAGAGCTGAGAAAAAAACATGAAGTTTACCCTCATCACATTTGACTAAAGGAAGGAGTAAAATGCACACTCATTTTGGTATGAAAACCTATCTTACAATACAGGAAAGTGGGGGAGAAGGAGATAAGCAAGGGGGGGGGGGTGATGGTAGGGAGGGTAATGGGAGGAGGGAGCAATTTGAAGTCAATACTCGGGGAGGGACAGGATCAAAAGACAGAATAGAAACAATGGGGGGCAGGATAGGATGCAGGGAAATACAGTTAGTCTTACATAACATGACCATTATTGAAGTCATTTGCAAAACTACACAGATATGGCCCATACTGAATTGCCTGCCTTCCCAAAGGGAATGGGTGGGGAAGGAGGGATGGGGAGAATTTGGAACTCAAAATTTTAGGAACAACTGTTTAATATTGTTCTTGCTACTAGGAAATAAGAAATACAATTAATGGGGAATAGATAGTCATCTGGCCCTACAGGACAAAAGAGAAGATGGGGACAAGAGAAGGGAGGGATGACAGAAGAGAGGGCAGATTGGTGATAGGAAAAATTAGAATGCTCGGTGTATTGGGGTGGGGGGAGGGGATAAATGGGGAGAAAATTTGGAACCCAAAATTTTGTGAAAATAAATGTAAAAAGTTAAATAAATAAATTTATATTAAAAAAAGAAAAGAGTTCTGGTAACAAAGAAAAAAATATTACATTTTTTTAAATAATTGTAAGAAAAACGGTTATTAGTTCTAGAGTCAAAGAACCTGCATTCACATCTGATGATTTCTACTTGTATGACCTTAAGCAAGTCAGTTAACCTCCCTGGGCCTCTGTTTCTTTGTCTGAAAAAGGAAGTTGAATTGGATGACCTTTGAGTTTCCTTCCCAGTCTAGATATATCATCCTATAACTTGCCTGAGTCACACAGTTAGTTAGTGGTAGGCCCAAGAAGGGAAAAACCCAGGTCTCCTGACTCCTAGTTTCCTGTAATTTTAGCTGGCACAAGGAAGATGCTTAATAAAGGCTTCTTGGCTGATTGATTGGTTGGTTGGTTATACCACACAATTGGGATTTCAGAATTTAAACTATGACCACTGGGTGAAAGGGTTTATCACAAGACACCCACCAAGCTGGAAACACAGATGCTGGCCAAAAATAAACGACCACTGGGTCCTTGGGACTTTGGGTTCTCTCTGCTTGGCCACATGATCTAATGACTGTGTGCTGGCAGGCTCCCTGAGGTTGAAGCAGTTTTTACAGGTGACTAGACAGCTGTTAGAAGAATGAGCTCAGAGTGCCTGCTAGCACTTAGCACCTCACAACTGCCCGTCTCTTATAACCCTATGATTTGATAAAATACAACCTCTCTCCAGAGTCTTGGGTTTAGACCAAAGGAAAGAATAGCTCTGCTGTGCATTGGGCTGTGCCCACAATAAGTCTGTATTTCAGCATTGGAAGAGATGGTCTAGAGGTCCAGCCCTTGGCACAACTGTAAAGTCCTCTCCTGACCTGCTTTCTTCCTCCCTCCAGGGAAGTGGTGTCCCATTCCCCTCCCTTCCCACATCCTCTCTCTGACACCGGTGCCCTTGTGCAGCTATCACAACTTGTCCTTAAGAAAGAATCTGACCCCATTCCTTTGTACTTCTGTGTGAACAGAAGTCCCTGAATTCTTTCTCTCAGAGAGATAGCTGAACATTCTAGTTTAGAATGAAAGGCTTCATCTGTTAGAAGAATTTCAGACATCATTAACAAGGTGGATAGAGGGGATACAATGGGTCCCCAGAAGACTTTTTTATTGCCCCTGGAAATCGAATGTCTCAAAATAAAACCAAAAGTCACTTGTGAATTGCCCATTATATGTATGTGTTCATCCTTCGCTGCCTAAAGAAGACCATGCCATTAGACATGACTTGCACTTGACTTTGTTTTGGGTGAGGGAGGACTGTGCAGGTCACCAGCCTCACTTCTCCTCCAGAGCCTTCTGAATCCAGTGACCAGATGTTCATCAGGATGACTGGAGATGACCCAGGATGAGGTAATTGGGGTTGTGACTAGCCCAAAGTCACACAGCTAGTGAGTGGCAAGTGTCTGAGGTGAGATTTGAACTCAGGTCCTCCTGACTTCTGCTCTGGTGCTCTATTCACTGCACCACCTAGCTGCCCACCCATTATATGTAAAACACAGCACAAGACTGAGGAAATTGTAAAGTTTAAATAAAGTACAATGCCAGTTCTCCCTTCCATGGAAATTATAGTCTAGAATGGGCACTTAGGTAGCACAGAAGATAGAGCACCTAGCCTGGAGTCAGGAAGGCTTATCTTCCTAAGGTCAATCTTACTTAAGCTTACTAGCTGTGTGACCCTGGTCAAGTCATTTAAACTTGCTTATCTCAGTTTCCTCATCTGTAAAAGGAGCCAAAGAAGGAAATGGCAAACCACTCCAGTGTCTTCGCCAAGAAAATCCTAAATACAATCAACGCAATCATGCTTATATTGAGTACAGGACAACCTTTATTTCACACTACAAAAAATGCAGACAACCCATGAAAGACTCAGTGCAACTTATAAACAATTGATACAACTCTCCTCACTCTCTAAGGAGACCTACCTTTCCTAGGGTCTTAAAGTTATCTAGACTTATAGCACCACTTAACAGGAAAAAAAAATGATCTTGAATTTAGCAGGGAGTCAACCCCTCCTCTCTTTCACTCCAGAGACCCAAACAGGCATCTATCCTTATGGTACTACTCTAAGCATCTTAGAGTTCTCCTGGAAGGAAATAAACTTTGGGTTTGCTAGTAAGGTAACATCATCCTCCTGTGATCTGCATTGTCCAAATAATTTATTGTAATAGTGGGATGCAAAGTGTGGATCCTTCATTGCTCATTTTATTACTCCCTGACTGCTCCTTCAATATGGCGGAGACATGTTTTTGCTCTAAAAAGTATGCCCAACTCAGGAGCTCTTCTCTCTTCACAAGTCTGGGTTCAGGAGCTCTTAATATTTCTACAAGAAGCTGATACTTAGGGATTCTCCTCACTGTGGGAATTAAAATATATGAAGAAAGTAAGATTTATAACAGCTCTTTTGATTTTCCCACCAGCCTGCTGTACTCTCAAACTGTCATCCTATCTTTCTCTTCCCTTTCACTTCCAAATTTCTTGAAAAAGTCACCTAAAACCACTTCTCCTGCTTCCTCAGCCCTCCATCACTCCTCTACCATCATCACAAGTCTAAGCCATGGTTCTCACTTTCCTCCCACTTCATTCTCAGCTGCCTCTCCCCAGACTGAAGATGATTCCACTCAGAGCCTAATTGGATAATGAATGAGTACTTGCCCAGGACCACCATGGTTTTAGAAATACTAGCCATTCTACCCACTTTCCTCCAAATTCACTCTACTTCGATTGCCTTGCCTACAACTCCCACTCCTCTCTACCCGGCACTTTCCACCACTGCCTTATATATCGTCTTCCTCATTAGAAAATAAACTTCTTCAAAGTAGGGTCCATCTTGTTCTTTTTACTTTGTGTTACCCAAACTTATAGCAGTGCCTGAGACATAGCAAGCACGTAAGAAATGCTATATCTGTTTTCATAAAATGGTTTCTGTCCCTATCACTCTACTAAAAATATTCACTAGAAATTCACCAATAATTTCTTAATCAAATTCTTCCTAATCTTAATTCTTAAATCCAATTCTCAGTTCTTATTCTTATGCCTGAGAAAGCAAGTTTTAAAGAGCCTTTATCCACCCCTGACAAACCCTCAGGTACCCACAACCATGCCCACTAAAACCTTCAATTCCTAAACACCTAAGGAAGAAAATTCTTTAAGACCTTCATCTTTATAATGTTCAAACTGGAACCTAGTAGCTTGTAAATCCTGTAAACTCCTTCAGCAACTAAAATCTTACCTAATACATCCCTCTAAACTACTTCCCTCATGTCTGTCATCTCCAATTACCACCCATTGCTGGGGGTCATTTGACTAGCAAGCTTATGTCTGATTCTCCCATTCCAAAGAGCATGTAATAGCCCTGCTGTTGACATTGTGCAGGAGAAAATACCATCATTAATGTAAAATGAAAATTACTTACTATTGATTGCTCCCCGGGATAGAATCTCACCTTAACAGGTGGCCTTCTGCTGTGTGTTTGTTACTTTGGAGAATCTGTTTAAAAAAACCACTGGCCCAAATGACAATGCCTATTGTTCTTACTCTATCCAACCTTATAGTTTCTTTAATAGAATCAAGCGCTGAAGGCAGCCTCTGTATGGGGTGGATCAATTATAATCACCAAAAGATCTTTGTATTTGTCCTTGTTGATCTGCTTAAAAGCAGCATAATTACCTTCCTTTACACATACATGTGCATGCACAAGTGTGCACATATACACAAACACACACATACACATGCACGTGTGCATACACACACACACACACACACACACACACACACAAACCCCATCTTTATTCTCTGTATGCCCAGAGAAAAATGTCTAACTATTTGTCCACTAAATCTACCTTTCCAAAGAATATAGTCCTGGATTAAAGAGAAGGATTAGGGAAATCCTGCAGAGCTATAATTAAAGTTTGTTAAAGTCTCCTGTACTGATTCCCATATTATAATCATCATTTCTTGCAACCCCCAGAAGGTTTTTTTGTAGAAAGAGAGTCTCAAGTAAAGGTAGTATATTCATCAGGCAGCACAATTTGGTAAGGTTTGGAAGCCAAGGTGAAAAATAAAGGAAAAGGAAGAAATATCCACTTTCTCTTTTCTCTCCCACTAGGAGAATTTCAACTAGTTCTGCATGGGAGAATGGCCACTTTTCCCAAACAGACACCTGCCTATTGGTGGTGGCAGCCAAGGAGTGTAACCTTCCTCTGGTCCCTGCTTCTTCTGTGCCCTCTCATTTTAGAAGCTCTTTCCTCTTTCTCTTCAACTTTTCATCTCCAAACTTTGACCAAACTTCAAGCTCCCATTTCAACTCTGCTTCCCCGCAACTCAGAGAAGACAAAGGAAGCAATTTCAGAGAAATCTAGGAAGACTTGTCAGAACTGATGCAGAGTGAAGTGAACAGGTCCAGAAGAACAGTTTATACTATAACAACAACTTTGTAAAAATTAACAATTATAAAAGACTTTAATAATTCTGTTCAATGCAATGATCAACCATGAATCCAGAGCACCTATGATGAAGAATGTTACCCACCTTCTAACAGAAAAGTGACAGAATAAATATGCAGAGCGGGACACGCATTTTTAGACATGGCCAAGATGGAAATTTAGTTTGTTTGACTATCACATATGTTACATGTCCGCCCACCCCTGAGGAAAAGCAAAAAGTTAGAGAAAGGAGAGAAAATAAGTAAAATAAATTCTTGTTAATTGAAAACAAAATGCAATTAAAAGTAAGAAAATAAGTTAAAACAAAAAGTTTCCACTTATTATTATTCCAAAAAGCTTATTCACTCAGGCATCTATAGCCTGAGTGATCTCCTCCCTGTCCCATGGGCCGGTCTTTTCCCTTCCCCTTCCCAGTAGTGATTGTTTCCCTAGAAGATTCTTAATAGTATTCCAGAGTCAATTTTTTGTTTTCCTACCACAGGGTAGTGTCCTAAAGTCTCTTCCCACAAATATCTCAACCTAATTTATACTTCTTTTATTTATGATATAAATTTATCAATATATTTTGTTTTTACATCACCTATACTCCAGCTAGGTGACACAGTGGCTAAAGCAGTGAGCCCAGAGTTAGGAAGATCTGAGTTCTAATCTGACCTCAGACACTTAGTAGCTGTATGACCCTGGACAAGTCAACTATCCCGTTTCCTTCTGTTTCCTCATTTGTGAAATAAGCTGTAGAAAGAAATGGCAAGTTACTCTAGTATTTTTGCTAAGAAAATCCCAAATGGGGTCACAAAGAGTAGGACATAAATAAAATGACTGAAGAGCAATAAACATTACTAAATATCCCTTCTTTCAAAGAGCCATCCCTTATACAAATAAAAAGAAGAAAAGCAACTACAAAAGCTGTAAATCATAGATTTAGAACTAGAAGTGTCCTTAAAGGTTATCCAGTTCAACTTTCTCATTTTATAGATGAAGAAATGCCCAGAGAGTTATGTGACTTGCTTTGAGTCACATAGCTCACAAGTGTCCAAGACAGGATTTAAACCCAGTGCCTTCCTGACTCTCGGTTCAGTACTCTGTACACGATACCAAAATGTCAATAACCAACCCATTAAAAAAGTCTGACATTGTGTGCCGTGTTCTATACCACAGGCACACTACATCAGAGAAAGGGGCTGGGGGTGCCTTGGCCTTACAGCCAAGTTTAGTCTTTAAAATTACACTGCATTCATTTTCAGGGTTTTTTTGTCGCTGTTAATGTTTTTTTCTATTTATGCTTTTGTGGTCATTGAGTATATTTTTTCTTGGTTCTGTTTACTTCACTCTGTATCCAGTTTTTATATGTTTTCCCATACTTCTTTGTATTCATAATATTTTGAACTTTTATGGAAAAACAAACTAGTTTCATGCTACTTGCCCCAGGCTCATTATAGAGAGTTACATTATAGACCTTTATCACTCCATAGTCAGGTGTCAAAATTCTTAGTTATAAATCTGATCCTGTCCACAGTCAGGATTCTCAGTCATTGGCTCAGGCACTGGTCTTATCCACATTCCCTTATCAGATGAATTTTATTCCACGGTCATCCTAGTCTGTTTTCTTGGAAAGGTTGTTATGTAGATCAAATGAGATAATATCTGAAGCACTTAGCACATTTCTTGGGCACATAGTAGGTGCTCAATAAATGCTTGTACACCCTTTCTCCATCCTTAAAGGCCCAACTTTTACTTTACATTCTGCATGGAGTCTTTCCTGATCCCTACTACCACCAACTGATGATAATCTCTCCTCCCTATAAACTCTCCAGTATTGTGTGCACTGTATACTTTTCATGAGTAATAGCTTTGGGTTTTTTCACACTATCATTCTCCCTCCTTTTTGGTTCTCAATCCTTTGTACTTTATATTTATTTTTATCATAGTGCTTACTGACTTGATTAATTCTATTGCTATTTGCTGAAATCTTAGAATTTCTTATGTATGTCAGTGGTTTATGGGCACAACAGGACAAAATATCTAAAATCAGGACTATCCTAGAAACTTTAGGGTGTATATTCTCCATAAGTGTAGACTATGCATGTGGCATATCAAGACAAAGTAGGTTATTAAAATGTCCAGATAGGCCCAAGAACAATATTTTACATGACACACTCTTCACTATTTAGCACTGTTGCTATAGAAGTCAGCACCACAGCTGGATATCACAACTCCTATCATCATTACTGAAACTGGGAGAAAGAAAGGGAGCAGTCACAGCTGAGTTATGTTGCTCCTCTGATGATGCAGAAAAAAAGTATTAATCAGGGATTTGGGAAGGAATTAACAATGCTAATTTACAGTAAATTAAACTAGGCTGGCCTAGTAAATGGTGTCTTTGCACTATTACAGAGTTTGGATTGTTCACAGAGTACTAGTAGGACCCAAGTGAACTTCCAAGCCTTGAGAAGGGTACTGCAGCATTATCTGAATTTCTCAAGGATAAATTTATCTTATCTGGGTCTTCTATGTATCTGTTCTTCAATAAGTCAAATAATAAGGAAAGAGCTCAAGACTATGTGTGTCCCTCACTCAAGTTTCTGATGTCATGTGGCAGGCAGCCCTTGGTACTTTCCTCCTATGTCAATGGGTTGATGTTTCAGGGAGGGTTCTATTTGAGATTAGAAGGCTTTTCAGAGATATCTGCTTCATCTGTCCAGTCACCCTAAAGGGTACATCTTGAGGTCTCAGACTTCATAGAACGCTTTCAACATCTGTCATTCCCAGGGTTAGAAAGCTTATTTCCCAGCTTGATTTTCTCTCTTTCTGGCTTTCTACTTTTCCTTGAAGTTTCTATGGGCTAATACATCCCTACAATTTGTCCTTCTTTTCTGTTGGCCTTAGGAAGCTTCAGTTGGATTCAACATTAATCTTGCTACTTTCCTCTTTAGGTATCAGGTATCAAGAAAGTCAAAGGAATAGCTTCGGTATGAAAACTTTACTCTTGCAAAACCATTCTAGTAACAAAGGCAATTGTGCAACTAGAGCAGAGGTGTCAAAACAGATTAAAACATAACTGAAAAATGTTTGACAAAATAAATAAAGCTATAATATAACAAAGATAATGTAAATTTGAGTTTTCTAAGTCAATATGCAGTTGTAGGGATTCCTTTCTATTTGAGTTTGACACCACAAAACTGGAAGGAACTCAAAGGGTTAAAACACTAAAGAGTGCAAAGGGCATAAAAACCACTACTTTATATCACAACCTGGTCCCCTTTTTCTTCTTACCCTGCCCCAAGTACTCAACCTCAAAGAAGTCCTGCCCTTATGTACTGCTCCTGTCTCCCCCAAACCAAATACATGGATGGTATTGAATATCTCTTAATTAAACAACAGATTCCTAGGCCTAGAGGACAACTAGCCCAACCCTCTAACTCCAAGTGGGTCCACCCTCCTTTGCAACCAAATTTGAACTAGGTGTAATGTAAAGAATAAAGTTAACCAGGGAGTTCCTTGGAAGCCTGCTCTCCACCACTCCTTTATGTCACAAAGTTTAATCAAAAGCATGGGTCACCCAGGCTAAGGCAAATTCCATTAAAAGTGAGTAATATTTCATTACACCCCTGAAGCCAAAGTAATTATGTTCCTAAGATATAAAACCCAGGGAGAAGGAAGATCAAACTCTGCATATTATTTTTGTTTATACAGCTACCTCTATAGCAGGGATGCTACTACATATACAGACTAAGTAGTTATTAAAATGCAAGCCATCTTATTATCTATTTTCTGAAAATATTTTTGAGCACTACAAAACTAGAAAAGCAACAGGCATAAGGAAGAGAGAGAATGACAAAAATAAAAGGCTAACTTTATTTTGCTACATTGTGCATTGATTAAATTCAATTAATGGAACATCTACTATATGTAAGATACTGTGCTAAGGGACTGGGGATGACAAGGAAATAAAACAGAAGGCCCACTGTCAAGGAGCTTGCTACCATATTATAGGGGCAAATGACAATTATATAGATAAAATCAAACAAAAAAAAGATAGTTAAAAGCATAAAAGAGCTCAGGTAGCATATTATAAGAATTTGGAAAGATTCTAAGACCACTTTCAGTTGACAGTGAGGGTGCAGGAAGGTAAGAAGTGCTTCATGAAGACTTACATGAACTAATTGCTGTATGAAGTGAACAGAACCAGAACACTGTACAAGTTACAGCAACATTGTGCAATGATCAACTGATACACTTAGCTCTTCTCAGCAATACAACGATCCAAGACAATTCCAAAGGACTCATGAAGGAAAATGCTATCCACATCCAGAGAAAAAACTATAGAGTATGAATGCAGATTGATGTATACTGTTTTCACTTATTTTGGTTTTATTTTCTTTCTCATAGTTTTTCCTTTTTGTTATGATTCTTCTTTCTTAGCATGACTAATGTGGAAATATGCTTAACAAGATTGTACATGTATAACCTGTATCAGATTGTTTGCTGTCTTGGGGAGAAAAGAGGAAAGGGAGGGAGGGAGAAAAATTTGGAATTCAGAATCTTATAAAAATGAATGTTGGGGGAAAAAAAAGAAAAACTTAATGGAGAATGTAACACCCAAGTTGGAACTTGAAAGAAGAGTAGGACTTCAGCCATTAGACATGAAAAAGAACTCGAATCCTAGGAAAATGGAGGGGCATGAGCAGACAGAGACAAAAAGAGACAGAAGGAAAACAGAAAATGGTAAATGTGTGGGGAGAGAACACAGGATGTGAAGGTAAGAAATATGAGCTATGAATATAGAGGGTAACTGGAGTCATATTATATGGATCATACATCATAATATTAAGGACTAGAAAGGACCTGAGAGGTCAACTAATCCAATACCCTAATTTTACAAATGGAAAAAATCAAGACCCAGAGAAATTGTGACTTTCTAAAAATATAGTTTTCATAGGTAGTAAATAAATCAGAATTTGAATTTGAACCCTTAACTCCAAATTCATTCTTTAGATCAAGAGTTTATACTTGAGTCCAAAGACAATAAAGAACCAGTAAAGGTTTTTGAGTTTAATATTGATAGAGGAGGACAAAAGAGAGTGAGAAGAGGCAAAATCCAATCATGGGGTCAATTGGTATCAAAGTCAGATAACCCCTTTGGAGTGCACTGCATTCAGCATTCTTGTTTTAGTTTGTTTAAACTGGTTTGTCTCTTTTCTCCCTTAAGTGGTTTCAATTGCCTTCAGGCAATTCATGGCTCTAGGATCAGGCAAGGTCAGTAGCTGCATTTAACATCACCCATGGAAAGAATGGAAAATAGAAAGAGGTCAAGTTTAGATCTATATGGCACATTAACATTTAAGAAAACAAAGGGGGATTGGCCAACAAAGAAGCTAGAGAAAAAGCAATCAGAGGTAGGAGGAGACTCATAATACTGCAATACAAACATGAAGACCAGGGGAGAATAAGAAAAGGTGGTTAATAGTATCATTTGAGAAGGAAGGAAGGAAGGAGGGAGGGAGGAAGGAAGGGACTGAGGGACAGAAGGAGAGAGGGAGGGAGAAAATAATCCTTGCTTTTAAGGATTTATATTTCCTTATATTTCCTTGCTGTATGACTTTGAGCAAATCCCTTCCCCATTCTGAGTCACAGGTTCATTGTCATAGGGTACTTCTCCATGAAGAAACACCTTCTACTACTACACATAATCATTTTTCAGAAACTTTTTGTCTTGCCAAGAGCACAGGTATCAAACACCTGTGTATTTTACACAGATTGTAAAACTCTGGCAAGAACCAGATTAAAATGTAAAAAGGAAATTTTTGATGAAATAAATAAAAATTCAATAGAATATAGATAATGCTAATTTGTGGTTTTCTCAGTCAAATATGGTCCACAGGGATCATTGTGTATTATTAATCCACCCTCTTCCTATCTCAGTTGGTCATCTCTGTCCTAGAGCACTGAAAGTTTCAATTGACTGGCAGAAGATCCCATCACCAGAATGTGTCAAGAGGATGAACTTGAACCCAGGTCACTTTGGCTTCAAGATTAGGTCTCTATCCACTATATTATTCTGGCTCTGCTCATCAAACAGAAAATTATTAAATGCTAAATTGTGTGATACTAGTTTAAAGTGTTTTAGTTCAGAGAAGGGTGGGCAGGAACAGAATCACAGAATCATGGAATGATATGTCAAGAAGGACCCTTAGCTATCCAAGTCTAATTCTCTCATTTTACCAATGAGAAAACTTAGACCCAGGGAGGGAGGAAATAATGTCCCAAAGGTCACATGACTCCTTAATGGCAGAGATGAGATTCACTCCAAATTCAGTGTATCTTATTTTGTCAAAGACCAAACCTCAGCATGGCTTCCCAGTCATCTCCATACCATATCTTCTACTCTCAACCCATAGTCCTTATTTGTACTAGGCTCCTAATCTAGACACCCTAACAAACAATTCAAGTACAAAACAAAGGCATTGAGCATCACCTAAGACCTGGAAGCTTCTACAAAAAAAAATCAGAGGAGATCTTGGAATATAATATTTCAAAGGCAAAAGATACCAACTTATAATCAAGAATAAATTATCCTTTAATGGACTAGAGGCTTTCAAGCATTTCTAATGAAAATACTACAGCTGAATAGGAACTTAATATACATACAAGGTTCCAGAGAAATCAAGAAAGTTAAATTTATCAAGGCAATTAGAAGGAACTATATAATGATTTAATGTAATATTATAATAGGGTGGAAAGAAACAAGTGTTCTTTCAGAACTTTGATATCTTCAAAAGATATACAGAAAGTTAAATAAGGAAAACAGAGGTCCTGGGGGTTAGATTTATTTTGGACTGTGATAGAAATACATCAAATTAACAAGTAGGGAGAAAAAAAAGGTGGTTAAAAAAGAAGATAATATCTGGGAAGGAAGAGTCCCAAAGAAAACTAACTTTCTGATCCTGAAGAGTGAATTAAAAGGGAGAGAGAATAACAGAACTAAAATTTAAGCTATTGTATTGCCTCTTAGATAATTGCGAAATGTTTGAACAATTTGTGGTACATAAATGTAATAAGAATATTGCTTTGTAAGAAATTAAGAAAGAGATTAATTTCAGAGAATCCTAGATGATATGAATTGGTGCAGAGGGAAGTGAGAACCAGAATAACTTATACAAATAAAACAATATTGTAAAGAAAAATGACCTCATGAGACTTTAGAACTCTAATCAATGCAAACATTTCTCCAGAGGCTCAGTGTTGAAGCATTCTACCCACCTCCTGACAAAGAGATGATCAATATAAAGGTGGGTACAGACCTTTTCAGATATGGCCATTGTGTGGATTCATTTTGTTTGACTACATTTATTTGTTGCAAGATTTTTTTTCTCAGTAAATTGACAGAGAGATATGAGCAATAGTGAAACAAGAAAGGGGGAGAGATTATATTTTTTTAAGCTGCATGGGAGGGCAGAGCCAAGATGGCTGAGTAGAAGGATGAAACTTTTCCAGCTCTACTCCCACAGCCCAAAAAATACCTGTAAAAAATCACTCTAAACAAATTCTAGAGCAGCAGAAACCACAAAATGACAAAGTAAAGGAGATGTCCAGGCCAAGACAGCCTGGAAGGCCAACAGGAAAGGCCTATCATACCGGGTTCAAAGCACAGCACAGCTCAGCCTTGGCCACACTGGGCTCAGAATCACAGGTAGCAGCTGCAGTTCCCAGGTTTCTCAACACATAAATGCCAAACACAGCTTCAAAGGTCAGTGAGAAAGCTCTTTCACCTGGGTGAGAAGGGAGCAGGGTCAGGTCCTAGCTCTCGACCCAGGGCAGCAATAGCTGCTAAGGTAGCAGAGCATTCAGCCTAAAGACCCTGGGGGAATTGAGCAGCCAATATGAATCTCAGCCCTGAGTGGCAGTCCTAGGGTGAGGAAGGGTGCTGGTGTGGTGGAGCTGTTAGAGGGTCTGGAGAGGGAATTCTACTCACAGATCCTGGACAGAAAAGCTTGTGGTTGCCTCCAGAGCAAACTCCTCTCCCTTGATTGTGCCATCTTGGAGGAACTGAGAACTTACAGGTCCCTAAAGTATGCCCTCCGCTTGACAAAGGACTCAAAATCAAGTAACTAGCTGGGAAAATGCCCAAAAAAAGAGGGAAAAAACAAGACTAGAGAAGGTTATTTTTCTGGTGAACAGGTATTTTTTTCCATCCTTTCAGATGAGGAAAAACAAAGAGGAAGACATAAAAGTCAAAACTTCTACATTCAAACCTTCAAAATAAATATGCAATGATCTCCGGTCATGGAAGAACTCAAAAAGGATTTTGAAAATCAAGTAGGAGATGTGGAAGAAAAATTGGGAAGATAAATGAGAGTGATACAAGAAAATCAAGAAAAGCAAGTCAACAGCTTGCTAAAGGAGACCCAAAAAAATGCTGACTAAAATAACACCTTTAAAAATAGACTAACTCAAATAGCAAAAGAGGTCCAAAAAAGACAATGAGAAGAAGAATGTTCTAAAAACAGAATCAGCCAAATGGAAAAGGAGGTTCAAAAACTCACTGAAGAAATAGTTCTTTAAAAATTAGAATGGAGCCGATGAAAGCTAATGACTTTATGAGAAAGGAAGAAATTATAAAACAAAACCAAAGAAGACAACGTGAAATATCTCATTGGAAAAACAACTGACCTGGAAAATAGATCCAAGACAGACAGTTTTAAAATTATGAGTCTACCTGAAAGCCATGATCAGTAAAATAGCCTAGAAATCATCTATCATGAAATTATCAAGGAAAACTGCCCTGATAGTCTAGAACCAGAGGGTAAAATAAAAATTGAAAGAATCCACAGATCACATCCTAAAAGAGATCCAAAAGAAAACACTCCTAGGAATATGGTAGCCAAATTCGAGAATTCCCAGGTTAAGGAGAAAATCAACCAGAAAGAAACAATTCTAGTATTGTGGAAATACAATCAGGATAGCACAAGATCTAGCAGCTTCTACATTAAGGGATCTCAGGGCTTGAAATATGATATTCCAGAAGTCAAAGGAACTAGGATTAAAACCAAGAATCACCCACCCAGAAAAACTGAGTATAATACTTCAGGAGATAAAATGGTCATTCAATGAAATAGAGGACTTTCATGCATTCTTGGTGAAAAGACCAGAGCTGAAAAGAAAATTTGACTTTCAAACAAAAGAGTCAAGAGAAGCATACAAAGGTAAACAGGAGAGAGAAATCATAAGGGACTTACTAAAGTTGAACTGTTTACATTCCTACACAGAAAGCTCATGTTTGTAATTCTTGAAACTTTTCTCAGTATTTGGGTAGTTGGAGGGATTATATGCATATATATAGACAGAGGGCACAGGGTGAGTTGAATAGGAAGAGATGATGTAAAAAAAGTAAAATTAAGGGGTGAGAGAGGAATATATTGCAAGGAGAAAGGGAGAAATGGAATGAAGCAAATTCTCTCTCATAAAAGAGGCAAGAAAAAGCTCTTTCAATAGAGGAGGAAAGCGGGGGGAGGTGAGGGGGGAAAATGAAGCTTACTCTCATCATGTTTGGCTCAAGGAGGGAATAACATGGACACTCAATTTGGTATGAAAATATATCTTACACTACAGGAAAGTAGGGGAGAAGGGGATAAGTGGGGGGGCATGATAGAAGGGAGGGGAAATGGGAGGAGGTAATTAGAAGTAAACACTTTCAGGGAGGGAAAAGGTCAAAAGAGAGAATAGAATAAATGGGGGGCAGGATAGGATGGAGGGAAATAGTCTTTCACAACATGATTATTATGGAAGTCTTTTACATAACTCCACATTTATACCCTATATTGAATTGCTAGCCTTTTCAATGGGGATGGGTGGGGAGAGAGGAAGGAAGAGTAGTTGGAACTCAAAATTTTAGGAATGAATGCTGAGAATTGCTTTTGCATGCAACTGGGAAATAAAAAATACAGGTAATGGGGTATAGAAACCTATCTTGCCCTACAAGAAAAGAGAGACAATGGGGATAAGGGAAGGGAGGGGTGTGATAGAAAGAATGGCAGATTGGGGGAAGGGGTAACCAGAATGCATGGTGTCTTGGGGTGAGGAAAGGAAGAGATGGGGAAAAAAATTGGAAATGAATGCTGAAAACTAAAAATAAATAAATATAAATAAAATAAAATGAATGAGAGACAGAAAGAAGCACAGAAAAGCAGGACAGTTTTGAAAGTAATGTAAAGGATGTATTACACGCTGTTGTAAAAGAACACTATTCTAGCTAATAATCTAGACAAGAAATGATGAGGGCCTTAAAGTTGCAACAGTATAACTAAAGAGAGGAATTTGGATTCAAAAGATTTTGTGGAAGTAGAAAATGTAAAGTATATTAGAATGAAGAATAAGGAGTCAAGTATATTGTCCAGATTATTGAACCTAGGAGACTGGAGAATGGTCAAGTCAACAAGCAGTGATGCCTTTGACAGATATAGGAAAGTTTGAAAAAGAGGAGGGTTTTTTGGAAACACAATTAAGGTTACTTTGGATATTTTGCTGCAGTAGCTGCATTATATTTTTTTATATTGTTACCATAAATGAAACCAGAAGAAAGTTACAGTTAAATGGAAGGAGTTCACAAGTTGTCCTTGATTTCACAGAGAGAGTGAGAGCTATAAAAGTTTATTTTTTTCATGCTGCCAAAAGGAACAAGACATCATATCATGGAACACTTTATTATCTCTTAATAAAGGACTGAGCATAAGCATTTATTCACAAAAGACACAACATGAAGATATCAAACTCTGTGCCATCATCAATTAACTAAATCAATGGACAAGAGTTTATTAAGCATCTAATATATGCCAGGCATCATGTTAGGGATGCAAAGATAAAAATGAAACAATTTCTGTCCTTAAGGAGTTTAGATATCAAGGGATACAACATGGATCAAATATATAGCAATGCGCAAAATGCCCCCAGGTAATTTGAGGTAGGAGACACTAACAATTATTACATAGAATGAGGATGTGGAGAAATTCATGAAGAACTTGATAAGACCCTTCAAATTGTCAATACAAATTTTAATATTCTATGACCTCAGTGCAAAAGTGAGCATAGGGAAGGAAATGAAAAATGGAAAATATACAAGAGATGTCAAAGGCTCATCATTTTAGCATTGGTATTCTTCCAAAGGCTTTCTATGGCTATAAATCATAAAATATCACTGTCTCCAAAGAGTCAAAATAGTGCGTCACCCAAAGGACAATGGAAAGATGCATGGTAGGTATGAACCAAGAGTAATATATTACTCGTGAAAAACTAGATGGGAGAAATACCATAAATAGCATCATCAGAGAGATGTATGACAAGAAAAAAAAGTATGCTGATCATGTATAGAGCATGTGGAATAAAGTCTATGGGGAATTCATGTGACCCATAGCCACACAATGTCAATAGATCTAAAGAAGAGCTGTCAATATGTTGGGTATGCCCCTACAAAGTATTTATGGGAGAACACAGACAAGAATTATACAGGATGAAAAGGTCTAGATTCATGGCAACTTGCACTATCAGAGGCAGTACCTATATTGATTAGATAATAGATTTATTGAAGTATCAAAATATATAGCTTTTAATTGTTTCATATATGTATAGCTGTTCTCTACAAGCTTCTTGAGGGTAAAAAAATTGTATGTTATAGTTATTCTTTATCCCCTAGAGGGATATGTACAAGAGACATACTCAGTAAAGATCTAGTTGAGACAAGAGAGAATCAACATAATGTAAAGATTTTAGTGCTGAGCAGATATAGGGTGAGACTGAGAAATTCTAAGAAGCAGGGACTCTGGTTTGTTCCAACCCTCATATAGTTAGGAGATTTACAAATCCTGCTGTGACTTTTAATGTCAAGCAATCACTGAGAAGTCTTAGATTGCTATCTAGAGGTTTCATTATATTTTAATATCCTGTCAGGGGTAAGCAAATTGATCAATAAATACTTTCTAATTACTTAGTTCATTGATTAGCATCACAGAAACAAGGGATTTATAGTATATATTACTATACATTACATATTATTATATATTGAGCCCATTTGGAGCAACTTCTCCATCTCCCTCTATTATCTTGAGCAATAACAACTGACATTCATAAAGTTACCTCAGAGATCATAAAAGATACCAGAGTGTTCACATATGTAGAATATTACAATTATGTATATTTTATTAAATCATTGGGACAAGGGATCTAGACCTGTGATATTATATATCTTAAGTCATTGAAAATTAGCCATATATATATGTACAGACATATATATATATATCTATACAACTATATATCTTACATACTTATATATCTTACAACTCTCTATCTTACAACTATATCTTACAACTCTCTATCATCAGAATATTTAAGAACTAGAGCATCCTACCCCAAAACAGGAAAGATAATAGAGGATTTGCTATATTAAAAATAATCCACCTTATTTTCTATTCACTTCACCAGTAACAAGTGGTTTTAGTACTGCTGATGTAAAAGAATACAGTAACAAGAGACCACTGAATCCAGCTAGGTACCAAACTGCTGTTAAGAATTTCAGCTTGAAATTTCTCCCCAAATCTTCCCTAATATATTAAAAAAAAAATTATGACCTCTGTTTCAAACTGCAAAAATCCAGGATGAAGAGGTATTTCTGGGAGTGGATCTGTACATAATCAAGACTTTCCAGAATACCTTTCCAAAAATGGAGGGTGGGGGAGGGAAAAGAAGGACATTTGGGTAGAGAAGAAAGAAAATGAAAGGAAGAAGGAAAGACAGAGAGTCAATCTGATTATTTTCTTTGACACAAATCACTTGATTTAACATTCAGATAAATATGGAAGAATGACTCCATTTTGTACAGATCCCTTAATTTGGTGACACATTGAAGTGTTCTGGTTTTCAAGTCATTTCCCCCCACTATTTGTAAATCAACATCCTAAACTGCGCTGTTTTAGTGAACTTGGTGACAAATATACTGGAAATGCATTCTCCCTCACACTCATAAAATTGATTTAATATTTCAATTAATCTTGACTCTCCCTTCTCCAGCAATTTATGTGACTGCTTTTTAAGCAAGGCGCCTTCGGAGCCTAAATGAGCACAAACGTAAACATCATTTAATTTATCTGTTTTCACTGTAGATAATTTCATACACCTGAAATGCCCCTAAATCATTTTTATGGGGCACCACAAGGGCTCTTCCTCCAGCAAAAGCAGAGGATGATGGTTTGTGATTGCATAGAAAATGAGGGCATTCATAACTTCAGTGTCTTCCACACTTTCAGAGATTGTAATTCCCATTGCCCGCCCAGGCAGAAGAAAAAGTGGCATTTCTCCCAGAGGTGAGCTGTAGCAAAGGACAACTGGGAAGATTTAAATTCTAAGAGACCCAGATAACTTTGGGAGAAATACTGAAGAGGAACAGTGGGAAAAGATGGATGCAATCCTTAACTAATAATGCAATTCTCAGCCTCCCTATGGTGAGATAATTATCTGCATTGCAGCATAGCATAAAGAAAAAGCACCAGACCTACAGTTGGGAAGTTCTGGGTTTTAATCCTGCCCCTGACATTTATTCACTGTGTAACCAATGGCAAGTGATTTCACTTTTCTCCACATCAGTTTCCTCCCCTTTAGTAAAGTTGGGATGATACTACCTACCCCAAAGGGTTGTTGTAAGCATCCAATGAGATGAGGTATATAAAAATACTTGGCACAAAATGTCACTTTGTATTACACTCAGGGTTAAGAAGTGAGGACCTTACGTCTGCTCCAATGATATAGTCAGGCTCTGCTTTGATCCTAGAATGTCAGAACTCAGTGAGGCTTTTCCAGCATATTCTAATCCTTGTAATGGTCATTTAAATAGGAAGAGCTTTCCAATTCATTAATAGGGCCATGTGACCTGCTTAAGTCACATGAAACCTGTGGTAGGAGGATCTTGCTCAATGGATGGAGCAGGAAAGGTGGAACAGGAAGAGGCAGAGCTGGAGCAGAGCTGAGAGGAAGTTGATCAGATTAGTCAGAGCTGAGAAGGACAGAAAAAGCAAGCAGCTAGGGCAGCAACGAAGGTGAGTGAGAGAGCTTGCTTGTGATTTTGCTTAAGGGAGCTGGTTTGCAGGAAACCTAACAAAGGGAAGGCTTGGGGATAGCAATGCCCCTTGCAGTGTTGTTGTCTACAGATTTCTTTGTTACTATGATGGATTTGGTTTTCTGGTGTTGGGGTTTGGCTTTCTGGTGTTTGAATAAATGTTTTACTTCTGTATTCCATGTGGAGATTGTTCTAGTTTGTGATTTAGAACTGTGCTGGCATATTCATAGCCACCGTAGATGCTGTGAATATCTATCTCTGCAGTCCTTTTGCCCCATTTTACAGATAAGGAAACTGAAGTTCGTGTTACACTGGTAGCAAATGATTGATCTTGTTCCCTGTCATCTCTGACTCCCTGATCAAGTGGACTTGCCATTGTACCATGTTATCTCCTCTGTGAAACCTTCACAAATCACTTCAATTCACATTGAATTCTCCTATGTCATTTGGCATCCATAGCAACTCTGACAAAATCATGGATTGAGACTACCTTCTCTTCTTCACAAACTAAAAAAGCCACCTTATGTACAAATAAGTATTACATTTGACTTTTTTTTCTTTTTTATGGAGTTAACATATTGTTAGTGACTTTTCATGTATTTATGCCTTATCTCCCTAGTAAATTATAAACTCCTTTAAGACAGAAACCATACCTTATATTTTCTTTGTGCTTCCTAAATTGCTTGACAGGGTGTCTTATACATCATTAAGTGTTTAACAAATATTTATTGGTCAATTCCTATATACATTGCCAAACTGGACAGTTAGGTAGTATAATGGATAGAGCGCTGGGACCAAAGGCAAGAAGATTCATCTTCCTGATCCAAATCTGGCCTCAAACACATACTAGCTGTGTGACCCTGTGCAAGTCACTTAACACCATTTACCTCAGTTTCCTCATCTATAAAATTAAGAAAACCCCAAATGAGGTTATGAAGAGTCGGACACAACTGAAAAATGACTGAACAGCATTGCCAGATTGCTCAGATATTTAGGAGATAAAAAGTAATGATAATAATAGTTAATATTTGTAAGAACTTTAAGGTTTGTAAAGTATTTTACATTTACAGGATATCCCAAAAGTCTTAGTGCATTATAATTTTCACCACAATCCTGCGAGGTAGATGCTAGCTTTATTTTTATTTGCTGATGAGGAAACCGAAACTGAAAGAGATTAAGTACTTGCCCAGGGTCACACAGCTAGTAAGGCAGGAATTGAAGTCAGATCTTCATGACTTCCAGTCAGGAATATACCATACTGCCTGCAAGAAATAGAAGGCAGTCCTCACAATTTCTTTGAAGTGCTTTACTGGAATGAATGTTGTAATTTTAAATTATGTAAGACAAATTTAGCTTTCCCAAAGAAATGATGTGATAATAGAAAATTATGCTTTTAACACTGGCCTAACCCTAACTTTTTAAAATAAAAGTGGAAACTATCACCAATGTAACAAGTTATAAATTCTATTCCTACATGGTATGTGATTTTTTTTTTATGTTTTGGAGGCAATTGGGGTTAAGTGACTTGCCCAGAGTCACATAGCCCGCAAACATCTGAAGCTGGATCTAAACTCAGGTCCTCCTGACAACAGCATTCTATCCACTGAGCCACCTTGCTGCCCCATGGCATGTAACTTTTGAATAAAATAATAAAATAAAATAATAACCTGTTATTTCACTGGGGTAAGGAACTCTCCTCACCATTGCATGTCAGTAAGCATTCTGCAGCTAATAATATTAGAAAGTGGTCTTGGAAGTTTAATAACTTGCCCAAGGATACAAAATTAGTATGTGTCAGAAGCAGAACTTGAACCCAGGCCCTCTTGTTTCTAAGAAGAGCTCACAACCCATTCTGCAACTCTTTTCTAAGCATAAAGCTTTCTAAAATGAATGTCTGTCAGAGGTACACTGTTATCAATCATATAAAAATAATAAATGGCATATATGTTTATATGTGTATGTCTATATGTGTGTATATACATATATAGACACATCTTAAGAATTTAACAAAGCGCTTTTTTCATATTATCTCATTGGACCCTCACAACTACCTTAGGAAGTAAATAGGTGCTTCATAAAATTATATCTATTAAGGTGAAGCATCAGAGTGTATTCTCCAGAATCTGCATCTTCCATTGCAAATCCTGCTTTGTTTCTTCTACAGCAAATGTGAATATAAAGAAATGCTTCATACAAGTCAAAATTCAACAGTAAAATGGGGGATATTTTAACAGTAATATTTTAAGATGGGGGAGTAGGGACACAGAATTACTTGATTGTTTTTTGAGAAACTGATCAAGTCTGTCTGATTTGCTGCCCTCTTTTCTATAGGAAGCATATGTGTTAAAAATCAGCTCATTGGTCTTTCTGCTATGTTCTGAAAGAAGAAAATCTTTTGCTTTCTTAAACTGCTATCTCATCACCCTAATATTATGCAAGGTATATTTGACTTTTAAAATGCATGACCTAACTTATTTTCACTGGATTCTTCATCCTTTGGTCCTTTACCACTTTACTTGGTAAAAGAAGGATGAAGTTACCCTCAGGATGGCATCTCCTAAATTGATATTATGTATAAAATTAGAGTTCCTGATTTAACAGGCTTCTTGATTTTCCTTCTCCTGGCAACCTTCATTTCTTCCTCAGAAATTATAATTGGAGAGGTATTGCTCCAAGCTGATCTGCTGAGAAATGGTAGCAAGGAATGAGACAGAAGACACAACAATTCAGAAAAGAAATTGCTCCACAGTTATTCAACACAGGGACAAACAGCTTTTCATACCTCAATTGTTCCTGAGAGCCTTGCTGTGCACAATACAGTAAATGGAAGTTCAAAGTGATGACCCCAAGTCATCAAGAAAAGGTTAAACCGTGTTCACTACTCTCCAATAATGCAGAGAAGTGTGAAAGATTCCCATTTAAAATATTCAAAATAAAAACCATGTCAATGCTTTAAAGGTGTAAACTCAATTATGTAGAAAATTCAGTGATATACAATTCCTTACACCCCAATGATGATGGATAAATGAACCATCACTGTATTTATTATGATGATAATAATCCCTTACATTTCTACTGCCCTTAATACTTTTCAAAGTGCTTTTGCATCTCATTTGCGCCTCACAACACGGTAGACCTGGAGTCTATTATAACTTGCCCTTTACAGATGAGGAAACTGAAACATAGAGGTTATAACATGTTCAAGGTCATGCGGCGATGTTGCTGATCATGATGCCCCTCTCTCCCAATGACTCCATTCTCCCATCCCCACTGGCTTTTCCTTAATTCCTTAATGCTCCTCTGTGTCTATTTCTTTCCCTCCTTGGAGGCTATTTCCTTACATTCAGCCAGCATGCTTTTTAATTCATCTTTAACTTGGAAGTGAGGTTTTTGACAAATCTCTAGACCTTTCTTCATGCCGTTGAATCACTGAACTAAGCACAAGGAACCAGTTGGAAAATAAGACTCTGTGGACAATAAGATAAGCTTTTATGTATTGGGAGAGGAAAATAAGAAGGAAAATGTGCATTCAAGCTACAGTGTCTTCAGGGCTGTTCTAACTGTAACTGAGAATCTGTCCTTATTTATAATTCCACAGATACACAGATATCCCTTAATGATCTGAAATCCTAACAGTTGTCTGTATTTAGTGTAAAGATCCCTCCAAAATACCAAGATTAATTATGACCCAGATAGCCCATTTTTTCAGGGGTTCTCCATGGAGTTGATGCCAAAACTAGCAGTGAACCCGTAATTGCCCATTGATTACTAAGGTTACTTATCGGCTCACCTGATCACTGAATCCTTCGTCATGATTCATCTAATCTTTTGGTTTAAAGAAAGCAGATTAGTCTATTTTTTTAATTTAATTCAATTCAGTTCAATTAAACAAATGTCTATTAAGAACCTACTACATGCAGGGCACTGTGCTAGGTACTGACGAAGGCACAAAGTTAAAACACAGTCCCTATAGTCAAATGACATTGCAATCCACAATTTAATTTTCCTGGCTAACCACAATCAACACCATCTAAAATGTGAGCTGTCAAAACACTGCTCTACCTCTGCAAACCTTGTTCAGTTTTCTGTTTACGTTTGCAAATGGTTCACTCAATTATGCAAAATTAGCGCACTATTGTAGACCAAGTTTTTAAAGATAACGAGATGAAGGAAAAAGGTGGGGGAGAAGGAAAGGTTAGGGAAAAGGAGAGAGGAGATAGAGGTAAATATAAATAAAATATTTTTATTTTATTGAGAGAAAGAGAGAGAGAAAGGGGCAAGTTACACTAAGGCAATCTTCTAAAATTTATTGGCATATTTAAACAGTATAGGATCTACTCTGATCTAAGAAAACAGAAATCACAGATGCTAGATCTCCTCTCAACATGAGCTGGCCGGGTTAATCGAGACACCACCACCACCTAGTGGCAGCATAAACCTAATTACAGCCAAAGTACTTAGGAAATTTAGCTACCAAGCTCTGACCTTGAAAACCTAAATATATAAAAAGTAAAGAGAACCTCACCCCATGTTTGTTTAATTGAATTACACACACACACACAGAGACCACTCGTCTTACATATAGGAAAAGCAGGAAGTCATCCATAAAGCGTGACTTGAATACTTTCTGCAAACTCCCATACCAGTCCACAGTGAATTCAATTCCACCCTTGTTAAGCACCTACTATGGTCCCAGCACTATTTTAAGTGCTGGTGCTGCCAAAATAAAAACAAAATCATCTCTACCAACAAGGGACCTACCTTCTACAAGAAAATATAGTATCCATAGAGTGGGGGGAAAGGGGAGAAGCACAATATTATGCCCCATCTCCTCCATTAGAATGTAAGAAGGTAACAGTTCTGGGTCTGGAGTCAGGAAGACCTGAATTCAGATCTGTCCTCAGACACTTATTAACTGTGTGACCCTGGGCAAATTGCTTAACCTCAGTTTTCTCATCTTTAAAATAGAGCGAATAATAACACCTACCTCTCAAGATTGTTATGAGTCTCAAATGAAATAATTATAAAATGCTTAGCATAGTGCCTGGAGCAGAATAAGCTCTATATAAATGTTAGCTGTTATTGTTATGACTATATCCATGACAATTAATCATGTATACCTTACAATGGCAGTATACAGTCATGCCTAAGTCTATTGATATATCATGTAGCATTACCAGGCCTGTCTCAGAATAGACACACAATAAGCACTTATTAAATGATTGAACTGAAGTAAATACGTTTAACACGTATCCCCAGCTGTAAAAATAAGAATAATACCTACTTCAGAAATGTCATAAGGATCAAACCACATAATATTTGTGTTTAGAGTAGTGCCTGCCTCACAGCAGGTACTATATAAATGCTTATTCCTTTCCCCTCCCCCTTGAAAACAGCAACAGTTTTACCTTTCTTTTTGTATCCCTAGCACCTATCACAGTGCTTTGCACATAATAAATACTTCATTTGTTCATTAAAGAAATCTGAGGAAGGAGAGAGAACTAACAACTGAGGAGATCAGGGAAGGCTTCCCGGAGGAGATGGTATCTGAAGTGAGCCTTGAAGAAAGATGGAGATGAGGAGAGAGTACATCCAGCCATTGAGGACCACTTATTTATGACAATGAATAAGTATTTATTAAAAATAGTAGGAACTATAATAGGCACTGGGGCTCACAGAATAAAACCTGGTATTTTTAGTTTACATTCTAGCAGGGAAAGGAAAAGTACATATAGGTCTACACAGAATAAATATAAAGAAAATAAATCAAAATGAGTTCAATGCAAAATAATGTGGGAAAAGCTATTAGCAATTGGAGCATTATATAAATGGTAGTACTTGAGCTGTATCTTGAAAAAGGAAAGGAGTTCTATGAGGCAGAGATGAGGAAGGAATGCATCCAAGTGTTTGGGAACAGTCAAGGCAAAGAGAAAATGGATTCAGTGTCTCAGGATCAGAGAAAGAACCAATCTGACTAGATTGCAGAGGGCAGGGAAGAGAGTATTAAGCTGGAAAATAGGGGTTGCACCTAGGTTGGGACAGCTTTTAAAGCTAAACAAAGAAGTTTATATTTGATCCTAAAGAAAATAGGAAATCACTGTGTGTGTTTTGTGTGTGTGTGTGTGTGTTTGTCCTTCGTTGCCGATTTAGAAGAAAAGTAGTCAGATCTACACTAAGGAATAATGATGAACTCTATTTTGGACATGTTGAACTTGAAATGTCCAGTAATTGGTAAGGTGAGATTGAAATTCAGAAGAAAGATGGGAGCTAGATACATAGATCTGTGAGTTATCTGCATAGAAATGATAAGTCCAACGGAATCTCAACAAGTGAGATAGTATACCAAGAGGAAAGACCAGTAAAAAGCCTTAGATTCTACCTACAATTAAAGGATTTGTTACAGATGGTGAGTCAACAAAGGAAACTAAAAAGCAATGGCCAGACAGGTAGAAAGAGAACCAAGAGAGAGCAGTCTCACGGCAATCCTGAGAAGAGAGTAAGCTTTCCCCTCCACAAGGAAAGAATGGTCAAAAGTGTCAAATGCTGCCTAGACATCAAGAAGGATGAAAAATAAGGAAAACGCTATCAGATACAACAATTAAAGATCATTGGTAACTTCTGAGAGAGATGTTTTAGTGAGTACATGAGGTCGAAAGCTAGGTTCCAAAGGACTAAAGAGTGAATAAGAGAAAACGTAATGCCTGTAGACAGGTTTTCTGGGAGTTTGAGGAAGAAGATATATATGATGATGGCTTGAGGGCATGATAGGATTTAGTGAAGGTTTTTTTTTAAAGTCACAAAAATCAATAGCATTTCTATATAGCAGTAACAAAATCCATGAGCCAGTAACAGAAAGGGAAGTTCTATTTAAAACAACAATTTTCATTACATGACACGTGTCCCAAATAATCATTTCCATTTCTTGTTTGGTTAAGGATTCACTCCCTACTTATAACTATAAAAAATATATGATTTGCTTCTCTAATTGTTTTCTGGTATGCTCATTAATATTTAGGTCACATACCCTTTTCAAATTTGTGTGTTATGTGGTGCAAGTTATTTGTCTAATAATTTCTGCCAGACTACTTTCCATTTGTGTAGTAAGTCTTATCAAACTTTCATAGGTAATTTATATTTGGGGAATTATCAAGAACTAGGTTATTGAGTTATATGATTTCTCATTTTTTTCTTCTCTAATCTATTCCACTGATCTACTTTTCTGTTTTTTAAGCAGTATTAAATAGTTTTGATGACTACTGTTCTACAGTACAGTTTGAAGTCTGGAAATGCTATTCATCCTTCATTGCCCCCTTTTTATATCATTTCCCTTGATATTCTGGATCTTTTGTTCCTCTAAATGAATTTTGTCATATTTCCAATTCTACAAAGTATCCCTTTTATAGTTTGGTAAATATAGCACTATATCTGTAAATTCATTTCAGTAGCGTTGTCATTTACATTCTATCATCATGACCCAGTTATAAGTATTAAATATCCTTACAGGTATCTAAGCTGTTATTTACTTCTTTAAGGAGCATATTTTTAGTTATATACATATATGCGCATAAGCATATATATACACATATATGTATATGTATGAATATATATTGAGTGTGCTCGGAGAACCTTTTAAGGTTCAATATTCTATTAAGTTTAAATGATTAAGTTAAAAATATATGTACACTAGGAACTTATTTTCTCCATATCTTTCATGAGATTGTGTCAAGATACAGTGTACTATACAAAACTATCTGCAAAATCTTTCTTGTATAACTCTGTATATGAAGAATAGGTAACAGAGTCAGCTTGACTTAATGGCTAAAGAAACAGTCTTAGAGTCAGGAAACCCTGAGTTCAAGTTCCACTTCTGACACATACTATCTCCGACACATGTTGTATGACTCTAGACAAGTCATTGATTGCTTGGTGTCCTGGGCAACTCTTTAAGACTTTTAAATTGTAGAGTAGATGCCAATCTTTCTTTCTGATAGTTGTCTATACCAATTAAATCAGAGAACCAGTCCACACACACACACACACACAAACACACACACACACACACACACACACACACACCCTAATCCCATCTCCACCCACAGCTGACTTTTAGTGATTAGACCAGGCAATTGTCCACAAGGGCAGTTATAACCTAATTCAACCCAGAGACCTACAATATGCCTATTATGTGATACAGGGAAATTTAAACACACACGTAAACACATGCCCTTTCCCCTAGTTTAACATATAAGTGGGTTCCATGCTCCAGAGCAATAGTCCTAACACCTCTTAATTCTTAATGCTCTCCCTTTTATCCTGTATATATCTTGCATATATTTGTTTGTATTCTGTCTGCCTGCCCTCCCTCCCCCCCCCATCAGATTCTAAGTTCTTTGAGGGCAGTAACTGTCTTCTGCCTCTTTTTTGTGTCTCCAGTGCTCAACTCAGTGGTTGGCATATAATAGGTCCTTAATAAATATTTCTTGGTTAACTGTTGAGTAAATTCTTCCCAACATATACACAAACTTCTCATTTTTCAGTATAATAGAGGGAGTAGCACAGTATAAGCAATCCTAGATAGGTTGCAATTACATTCTTACCCTCCCCCCACCTCTCCATCCTTCCTCTGAACTCTATTTCTGTGACAGGCACCACCATCTTTCCAGTACCCCATGTTCTTCACCTCTTTTCTATGCTTGAATCCTCACTCAACCTAAATTATTATTATCAAAGTTATCAACGATAGCAGTTAGTACATCCGGTGATCTTTTCTGACTTTTCATCCTTCTCAGTATTGAGATAGCATCTGAAGTTTGTGATCACCTTTCCTACTGGATCTCTCTTCTCTGGGTTGTCGTGGTGCTACTTTCTCCTGGTTTTCTTCCTGCCTGTCTGACCACTCCTTTTCAGTCATTCTCCTTTGTTGGATCATCATCCATATCCTAACTTTGGGATGACCTCCAAAGCTCTGTTCTACTCCCTCTTTTCTCTGCATACCCTCTCACTTGGTGATTTCATCAACTCTAATGGATTTAATTATCACCTCTATGCAGATAAATTCCAAAATCTATGTACCCAGCCCCAGTCTCTCCTGAGCTTCACACATCCCCGACTGCTTATTGTATAATTCAAACTGAATATGCAAAAGACTCCTCAAACTCAACACATCCAAAATAAAATTTATTATCTTTCCCACTCCTCAAACCCACCTTTGATTTGCCTATTTCTCTCAAGGATGCCATCAAACTTTCAATCACCCAGGTTCACAAATTTGATGTTATCTTCAATCAATAACCTTAATCTTTCTTATCCCGCAAGTACAGTTAATTATCAAATCTTATCATTTATCCATTTTCAACACCTCATGTATCTGTCCCCTTATTTAATTCACACACCTAATTCAGGGACTCATTACCTCTCACCTAGACTGTTACAACAGTCCCCTATATGTTCTTCCTGTCTCAATTCTTTCTCCTGTACAATGCATCCTCCATACAGATGACAAAGTAATTTTCCCAAAATTTAGATATGACCATTTTAATTCCTTACTCAATAAACTACTATGCCTATTACTGATTGTAGGGCAAATGTGATTTTATCTTTATCTCATCCTTTAAAAAATTTTTCTTTCCAGGGGATGTTTTGTGGTTTATACAATTATTAGTATAATAGTATCTGTGTATCATTTATAAATAAGCAAATATACGTATGTTGATACATACACACATTTAAAAAATTTACTGATACATAGGTGCATGAGAAAAAAATTTGGAGATCTTGGTAAGGGAATTCTCTCTACCAATGCAGACCACAAGGTTCTACCATCTACAGTTTTAGTAAGTTTCTCTGGGGCACTTAACTAGGTTAAGTAATTTGCCCAGCACCAAACAGAAACTATGTCAGAGGTCAGGTTCTCACCTGAATCTTCCCAACAGGAAAAACATGGATATATTTGTAAGTAGCAGGGAAGCAGTAGAAAGTGAGAGATTGAAGATTAATGAGAGTGGGAACAACAAAGGGGACAATCTGCAATAAATGATGAAGCATACACTATTGTTTATATGTTCTATAGCATGGATTTCAGACTCTTGAATTTTCTGTTTTTCTAATCTCCATTTGATGAATTAAAGTTGGCCCACTTTGTACCAGTGTTGTCTCCTTTCTCATTATATACTTAATGACTTCCACTAAATAACTCTGGCTTAGAGTTTGTTTGGTTTTTTTCTTGTGTCCTCTTTCCTCCCATTTTCGATGGACTTCTGGGCCAGAGTTTGACTGTGTCTCCAGCACCCTGCCCTCCCTTATCCAATGAAGATATACCATACTTTCTTTAGCATCCTCTACCCTCAGAAGCAGCAAGGACCATAAGGATATAATAAAAATATTTCTACATGTCAATTAAATCAATTACTAAACATTTATTCAAAATAGAACGCTGTGCTAAGCACACAAAAAATATCAGAGATAGTCCCTTCCCTCCAAAAGTTTATACTCTAACAGGGAGACAAAATGTACACAAATATATATGTATATAGCAAAATATAAACAGGAAATTATTCAAAGAAGGAAAGCACTGGAATTTAGAGGGTTTAGGGAACACTTCCTGTAGACCATGGGATCCTAGTTAAGACTTAAAGGAAGTCAAGGAGACCAGTAGTGGGAGTGGAAGAGGTAAAACTTTGTAGGGGCTAAAAGATGAAGTATCTTATTCATGAAACAGCTATTTGAAGTCATCAAAACCAAACATTCTGATTTCTGTCTGAGTTCCAGTCCATATCCAGATGTTTTGGATCATATGCAGATAGACTAAATTACCAAGTTTGCCTTACACACATGTAAGCACTTACCCGCACACTCATGAAGTTACAGGAATTACCAGAGTATTATTTCAATAGAACATTTTGATTAAGTCCCACCATTGACATTAAGTTTTTCTGAATTAGCCTAGCTCACTCTGATCTTTCCCTCCCCTGAACTCCTATGACACTTGACAGTCTCTGCCACATAATCTCACACTGAATTCTCTAGTATCTTGTGTTTTCTTGTTTCTTATGTCCTTCCAACCAGATAGGAAGCTCCTCCAGGGACACCTTTCTTCTTTTCACTCCTCCCACAACTAGCAAAAATTTGGGAATAGAGTAGTTATTCCATAAATCCTTGGTGTAAAGGAACTTTAAATTTAGGGTCCAAGGGCCTTGATTAAAATTTGAACTCTGCTGCCTGTGGGACCTCAAGCCTATTCATTTTCAATGACCTCTAAGATTCCGTTTGGATCTAAATCTGTGAGCCAATAATCCTACCTGCTGATGGCAATTAATTGAACCAGCACCCCCAGATGGAGACATATAAAAATACACATGAGCAAACTGACTATCTATACAACCACAGCCTGTCCAACCCCAGTTATCAAGTAGAGCTGATAGGGAAAGCTTTACAGGCAAGGCACTTCAGAAGGTGTGTGTTCATCCTTCATTGTCGAAGAAGACCATGCCATCAGAGAGATAATGACATGACTTGCACTTGACTTTGTTTTGAGTGAGAGAGGGCTGTGCAGGTCACCAGCCTCACTTCTCCTCCAGAGCCATCTGAATCCACTGACCAGATATTCATCAGGATAACTGGAGATGACTCAGGATGAGGTAATGGGGGTTAAGTGACTTGCCCAAGGTCACACAGCTAGTGAGTGTCAAGTGTCTGAGGTGGGATTTGAACTCAGGTCCTCCTGACTCCTGCACTGATGCTTTATCCACTGTACCACCTAGCTTCCCAGTTCAGAAAGTAGAAAAACTCTAATCAACCTGCCAGCACCATTGATTTCTCCAACCATTCATATTGTAAGGGAGACAAAAAAGAGACTAAAGTAGGGATCTTCTGAGATAGTAGGTAGTGGGTAAGTAGCAGAAAGGCTACCTGGCTTAAGTCCTGTCTCTGACACTAGCTAAATTTTGATCTTCAGTGAGACTCTTAGATGAGATGACCTCTGAAAGTCACTTCTAACTCCAGATCTATGACTTTTTGATCTCACGTACTTACCAGAGACCAAGTTATGAAAAGCCTAAGTGGTTGTTCACAGGTATTAGAAAGGGAATTATTTCTCATTTAATATTTTATTTTTCCCCAATGACATATAAAAATAATTTTGACATTTGGTTTTTTTTAATTTTGAGTTCCAAATTCTCCCCCTCCCTCTCTTTCCTCCCCCCTTATTGAAAGTCAAGTAATTTAAGTTATATTTGATAAAGGATACATACAATCCTGTAAAACATATTTCCACATTAGTCATGTTGTAAAAGAAAACACAGACCAAAAATTTTTTAAAAGAAAGATTGAAAATAAATTATGCTTCTCTCTGCATTCAGACTCCAACAATTCTTTCTCTGGAGATGGATAGCATTTTTTCATCATTAGTCTTTTGGAATTGTCTTAGATCTATGTATTGCTGAGAATAGCTAAATCATTCACGGTTGCTCACTGTACAATTTTGTTGTTACTGTATACAATGTTCTCTTGGTTCTGCTTATTTCCCTTTGCATTAGTTCATGTAAGTTTTTCCAGGTTCTTTTATTTTTTTTTTGAGAGCATCCTGCATTCTTATAGTATAGTAGTATTCCATCATAATTATATTCCACAACTTGTTCAGTCATTCCCCAACTGATGGGTGTCCCCTCGATTCCAGTTCTTTCTACCACAAAAAAGAACTGCTATAAAAATTTTTTGTGCATATAAATGCTTTTTATTTTTGTTTTTTTATCTCTTTGGGATACAGTCATAGTAGTGGTATTGCTGGGCATACATGGTTTTGTAACCAAAAGTGAATTATTTTGCATGTGACTGTTACATGTTGAATAGATGCCTACAAAAGTCTGAGTGTACCTTTCTTTGTTCCTACTATCGGAGTCCTTTGTATTTTCCCAAGACCTATGTACTCACTAGTCCTGACTACAGGGTAGATAAGAACCTGCTTAAACCCAGCCCCATTTTCCTCAGCCAAATGTAACAACAGACAGACACAAATTCCTAATAATGAGAAGTTGGCTAACTGTTTTCTGAGGCTTGTTGCAGAAGGAATCTTCCTCTGTTTTTCCCTTTAAAGATACACTGAGGGAAGAAAGGACTCACTCATAGCTGTTGGAGCCATAGGGCAGAACTAGAAGCATTGGGAAGAAGGTACAAAAAGGTTGGTTTTGTGCTTGATGTGAAGGGAAAGTTCTTCACAACCCACATTCCCATCTCCTGGCCCCAAGCCTTCTCACTGTCTGTCCTCCTTGCCTGTATCTCTCCTCCTCCTCTCTTTCTCTTAGCTTCCCTGACATTCTTCAAGTCTTCCTTCCACAAGAAGCTTTCCCAATCCTCTTTCATCTTAGTGCCCTCCAGAATTATGCTGGTAAACGTTGAAAAACCACCTCTGGGGCCAGCTAGGCAATGAGGTGGATGGAGCACTGGTCCGGGAATCAGGAGAACCTGAGTTCAAATGCGGCCTCAGACACTTACTAGCTGTGACCCAATGCAAGTGTGAAGGACTGTTAAGGAATCTCGAATTTTTTTTTTAATTGTTATGTTTTCCAGAAACACTAGACACAGAGCATGCAGGAGGCACTTAACCCTAATAGCAAAAAAAAAAACAAAAAAAAAACAACCTGTCACAATTTAAATTCAATGTACATTATTAACATTCCCTTTATCATTTTCTTTTTTTTTTAATTTTTCATAATTTATTTGTTTTCTGTTTTCAACAATCACTTCCATAACTTTTAAGTTTTCTCCGCCTCCCACCTTCCCCCCTTCCCATTGGCATGCAACCCTGTATGGATTCTACATGTACACATCCTGTGTGGATTCTACACATACACATTCCTATTAAACATATTCTTTGTCACTTTCTTAAGTCTAGACTATCTACAAAACAAATCAAACACAGATTTGTGGTATTTGGCTCCTTCTAAAGTGTAGATGCTCACATCTCACTGAACATTTAACAATGGCTAGCTCCAAGCACATCCTTCCCTCTGGGACTACCCTCCAATTTATACTGTATAAATCTTATTTGTATTTGCATATTATTTGCATATTATCTCCTTCATTAGACTGTGAGCTACCTGAGGACAGTGCTACATTAAGGGTTTGGAGAGGGTTGCCTTTCTTTGTATGGCCAGGACTTAGCACTGTCTGGCACATAGTGGTTACTTAATAAATACTAACCAACTGAGGTCAAAGGTTCTCTCTTTTTGCTCAAATTTGTATACCTAGAGCTCTACACAGGGCCTGGCACATAGTAGTTGTTTAATAAATGATAGTTGACTTGCTAAAAATTAGAGCTGTTCTCTTCAAAAGTTATCATTTTCCCCCTTATCTCTACTTTAAGCCAAGGTAGGATGGCCATTTATCTTTTACACTGTAAAAGACAGACTTGTTCTGATTCATTTGAACGGAATGGACTTTGAGGTTCCTTCCAGCTCTGAGCTTCTGTGGTTATTGCTTCTGGAAATAGGCTTGATCTAATCATCTTTTGGGGATTTCATTTAAAGTCTTATTTTCTTTAAGGGCCACTTTCTACAATAAAGGAGAGATTATAGGGAAGCCTTTGGACAAAGCTCAATTAGTTCTTTGGCTAGGCATTTAGAGGAGAGATAGATGAGCAGGGCCATGAGACTTGTCTCCCCTCCACCTCCTCCCTCACCCTGCAGTTAATCAAATTATAGGTAAGCATTTGTAAATCAAGCATAGCATTATTAAAATCATTTGTTTTTCAAGTTCTCTGTCTCTCATGTGGTCAAGAGTCACTCTTAGTTGCTGATGTTGAAATGATTAAGATGCCTTCCCTAAACCCTGAGAGATGGGGGGTAAGGAGGAACCACAAAGGTATTTGAACTACTGACCTAGACAGAAAAATCACCGTAACTTTATTCAAAATAGATTTTATTTTTATTTTAATTTTTATTATTATTATTAATAAACTATGTTGTAGCCAAAGAAATCATTAGTGTTTTAAATACTTTGCAATTAATCTTGGGAACAGTAAATGAATCATTGATTTAACATTAAGAAATCTTTTTTTCACTCCTGCAGCATATTCTCCTGTCAAACTATGTTAGCAATAACCATTCAATAATGAATAAAGCACTTAATAGACTGAGTCCATCTGTCTCTTTTAAAATGTCTAAATTACACCTTAAGAATAAAAAGAAACATTTCCAAGTGAAATAGTCTGCTTATTTAAAATATCAGATGATGATGAACTATGAAAAAGAAGGAAATCATTACTGGACCCCCACTTTCCAATTTGACTAAGAAAATCATTTGCTGCCCCGTTCCAAACCAGGCTTTTTTGTGTGTATGTCACCAATGGTCAGCCCAAATTCACCACTGAGGTTTGCCTGTTGAAGTCTGCCATAGGAAATGGGCTTTCTCCATCCTTTACTGGCCCCATAAATAGAAGAGTTCAACTAATTTAAGACAGCAATTAAAATGACAGGAAACCCACTTCAGAAATATAAAACCTTCAACAAAATGACTTTCTTTTTGCCAGAGAAAATTTTTAATACATGTTGTAAAATAATGCTTGGAAAAATGTAGACACTTTTTTGTGTGAACATGCCGTAAAAAGTTTCAAAGAAATGTCTTTAATCCTTCAAAAGTAGATGTGGTATTGTTACTTTTATTTTACTTTATTTTATTTTTAAGCTACTAGTCAGACCTGGAAAAATAATCGTATGTTATACTTGAAATTTCTGCCAGGGGCATAAGTCAGGATTAATAATCGGGCATTTCTATGTGTTGTATAAACCCCAAGAGGAAAGGAACGGAAAACTACAGGACCCACTAGCCTTGAATTCTATACTTAAAACAAACAAAAAGCTAAAAGGAGAGGGCGTGAACTCCAGGAAAAGGCATTCAGTCAGAACAAAGACAAATAACCAAATGCCAGGCTGAGGTTACAGTAGCTGGAGATCATCTGTAGAAGAGAAAATACTCTTTAAATGATGGAGAAGACAATAACTCCCAAGAGGCAAGGCCCTCTCCTCAACTCTCCTCCCTCCTCCCATTCCCACTCTAAATTACCACAAATTCGAATGATGCTATGAGCCCACAGCCAAGCTAAAATGTCAGATCTATAAAAATATCCCCCGTCTCCCCCTCCAGAAAGAATTTGAAAACATATATGGAGAGAGATAGATAGAGATATATCTATAAACCCTTGTAAATAGAATCCATGATGGATGAGGCTTTCTAAATTTTGGTACAATATTTCTACTGACTCATTGGAAGCAACAGCCCATAATTCACTTGAGAATCTGCCTCTTGTGAGTTATTGTCTCCTCCGTCACTTAAAGAATATTTTATCCTCCACAGATGATCTCCAGCTACTGTAACCTCAGCCTGGCATTTGGTTATTTTTCTTTGATCTGCTTTGGAATATTTTGCCCTCCATATGATTGAGTATCTTCCACTGGAGTTCAGGCCCTGCCTTTCAGCAACTTGTTTTTTCTAAGGGTGGTTGGAATTTAAGTCTCAGTGCTAGGTGTTTTCCTTTCCTGCCCTCCCTCATTCCCTTTCCCCCATTCATTGACACCCTGGGGAATACTCACACATCCCCAGCCAAGTAACCAAGCACAAAAATGAAGTCCACCCTACTGTCCTTCTGTTATGCAATCTGTACCACAATCAATTTTACTTCATTTAATATTCAGCAAGTATTCGTCGGGGGCTTGCTATTTCCAAAACACTGTGCTAGGAACTATAAAGGGATAAATACACAGAACAAACTTACAATCTAACAAGGAAGATATTACATGTACACAGAAAATTGTGATGGAAGATATCACGCACTGTCTGAATTGTAGTACTTATGAGAGTGCAGAGGAGAGAGATATTACTTCCAGTAAGGATGATCTCTGAAAGCTTCATGGAAAAGGCTGTCCTTAAAGGACAATGAACGGTCGGGGCGGGGGGAGGGGTGGAGAGGAGGTGTTGGGAGGGTTGGGGGGGTTAGAGGAGAAGGGAAATCTGAACAAACATGCAATACTAGCAGAAACTATAGAGTTACTAAAACAGGACACAGTGAAATAAGCTATTCAAGGCATCTAATTGTCATCAGCAGCACCATTTGTTGCACCATTCCTGAAGCTCTTATTGTATTTACATGTATTTGTTACATGTATTGTTTTATTTACATGGACTTCCTAGAGCTACTGTATTGACTAGATTGGCCAATGACCTCAGAATTCTGATCAAAGCAGTGACAAGTTAATCATGTCTTCAAAAGACTGATAATGTCTCTCACCTTTAAGCAGAGAGCTGATGAGTTAAAGTATATCCTTAGGCATGGCCAATGTGTTGATATATATGTATGTATGTACATATGTATCTATATACACATGTGTGTACACCTATATGTATATATATATATACACACAGCAGACACATTTATGTATATGCATATATATGTATATATGTGGTGGTATTTACATAGTTATTTTTAAAGAGTTTCAACAATTCATCCTTTTAAATACATAGAAAAACTAAAAAAGAAGTGCAGGAGACTCAAATCAAGGAATTTTGTAGCTACCTGATTAAACTGTTGAGATATAGGTCATATATATACATACTTCTTAACTACATAATAGAAACATTCAATTTCTTTTCCTTGTTCTTTGTGTCTCAAAATGTTTGCACTTGTTGATCAAAACATTTTATTTGTGTGTGAGTATTTTGGTAGGAGTAGAAATTCTTTTATAAATCAAATCTGAGAAATTCTAACAATAAAACAGTTGACGTTGTCCTTTTTAAAAAATTCTTGGTCAATTTTTCTTGAACACGACAGATACTTATCAATCAATACCCAAACAAAAAACTCCCTTCAGATTACATTCACCCAAATACCACCCGATGGAGTGATTTCAATTGATGACATGTCACTTTCCATTTCTATAGTTTAAACTGTTAAAATAAAGAATGTGTACTTTAACTTGTATAGTAAGATTGTGTTTAACCTGAGTCTTCCTGATTCTTATCATTTACTTTATTTACAGCTGTGCAATTATAGATAATATTATTTTTGTCTCTTCTCTCTTCTACTCTCTCTCATTTCATGAAAGTTCTCATGTTCCCCAAATTCTTAACATAGTCATCTGAATAAATAGTCTGTTACATTCATATGTCATGGATGTTCAACTATTCCCCAGGCATTAGTCATGTATTCTGTTTTCAGCTTTTTATCACAATTACCTGATGAAGTCATAATGACTTGACATTTACAACTTTCACTGTTTGTTGAATGAACTAATGAATTAAATTAAATAGGTTCCTATACTTTTCCCTATACTCAACCCTGACCTCTCCCACTCTGAGCAGGTAATATAAATGACTATCAATATATACATTGTGAATATATGTGTATGTGTGGACAGTGCATTTTCTTAAACGTTGGAGTTTGACAGTACTCAAATGAAAACATAATCATATAGTTTCTGACATTTTAAATTGCCTTAGAAGTCAGAGAAGATAAAAGGGAAAGGTACTTGGTAATTTATATTGATTATCCACATTACTAAATATAACACAAAACCTAGGGCACAATTCACGGTCACATTATTGAGGGGAAGCTAATGACTTGGATCTGAGGAAGTGAGCAAGACATTTTGTAAGGAACAAGGAAAGTAGACTATGCCTGCGTGAATTCCTCTTTTCACTTGAGATTTAACTTCAAGGCTGAAATATACAGTGTAGTGCAGAGGTGTGATTAGTTTGAGGGTGGGCTTTAACCATTTGGCCAGTTCTGCTTCTGTCTAGATATGTGTGAAGCGTAAGGAAAGCACTTTATATCCATAATATTTATAAGCTTTCTTATATTCTGTTTAGGTGTTGAAATTTTTAAATTATAATGAAAGGAACATGGTCCTTTAAAAACAGAGTTGCATACACCTAAGACCAAGACTGTAAAAGTTCCAAGGAGCCCGTTCACAATGTTGTCTAACTTCTTTCTCTTTCCATTTTTCTTTAAAGTGAGGGAAGAGGAAAGGAAGTCAGTGGGAGCAGAAAAAAAGTTTATCCTGCCTCAGATGTTATTAGAAGTGTTAACTTAATAAACAGATGGGTAGGGGAAGAGAGGAGAGGGCAGAAAGAGAACTCCTTCCAGCACATAGAGCTAACTTGCGGTCCTCATCCTGCAACTTACCACTAAAATCGGAGCGAAGCAGAGACAGGGGCAAGCAGTTGCTTTTCATATGTGAAACCATCTTTTAGGGCAGAAATCATAGCAAAGTCTTACATTTATTTACAAAATACTTTCCTCTCAACAGTTCTGTAAGGTAGATAGAAAAGGTTTTATTATTATCCTCCTATCATACGTCCTCATATGCTCTGTTTGGCTTACCTTTCCGATCTTCTTACACTTACTCCCTGACACATACTCTTGGATTCAGTGACACCAACCTCCTCGCTGTTCCAGGAACAAGACGCTCCATATCTCTGCCCTAGGCATTCTCCCTAGCTGTCCACCATGCCTAACTACAAACCTTCCTAGCTTCTTTTAACCCCCATCTAAAATCCCATCTTCTGCAAGAAGCCTTTCCCAATCCTTCTTAATTCCAGGGTTTTTCCTCTGTCAATTATTTTGTATTTATCCTGCACATAGTTTGCTTTGTATACATTTGTTTACATGTTGGCTTCCCTGTTAGACTGCGAGCTCCTTGAAGATAGACTGTTTTTTGCCTCTTTTTGTATCCCCAAAGCTTAGCACAGTGCATAGCACATAATAGGCACTTAACAAATGTTTTTTGATTGATTGAGGAACATATAATGAAATGAGAAAACAAGATTCCAAGAGACAAACAAGACTTATCCAAAGTCACACAACTAATAAAAGAGGAATACAGGTCACTTGCCCATCCTTTCTGGATTCAGTAAATATTCAATTCCAAATGTAGGTGAATCAGATGTAAGGATTTCAGATCTTAATAATTTCTTCTAAAGGTGTCACAATGGGCGCAAAGAGGAGTCCTAACTGCAGCAGGTTAAAGAGGAATGAATCATGGGAGGCCTGAGAGAAAATTGCCTAAGTGCTCGCTTATTTTCAGCAGGGGATGCTCTCTGAAACTGGATGAGTTCTACTTTCCCTTGGACTCTTCCTGTGCGGTCTCTTGGGTTTTCGCAGGAAATTATTTTGGCAAAAACAGGGGGCATTGCTAAATCTGCATCTACAAAACAACCTTCTCTTTATATATTCTTCAGGTACAATCAGATGGTACAGATTGATGTGTGGGTACCAGTATCTTCTGTCAGATTTTCCCCTTTGTATAGAGTTATCCAGGAATAATCTTTCCTAATGGTTGTCAGTAAATTACATTCACTGCCAATTGCCAACCTTCTCTTTAGTATGTTATCCACCTCTACCTGCACAGAAAATTTTTGGTGAAGCCATCAGCATTAAGTGACTTGCCCAGAGTCACACAGCTAGTCTGAGGTCATATTTGGACTCGGGTACTTCTGACAACAGAGATGGTGTTCCATCCACTGTACCACCTAGCTGCTCCCTAGTTGCACAGAAATTAAAAGGCAGAAAAAACTGGTACATCCCTTGACAAGTATCCATCTTACCTCATCAATATGTACAAATATGTTCATGGCCTAGATAGCAAAAAGCTAGCTTGTTCTATTTAGCTTGATTTAGATTTATAATCAGCCTGATTTAGAATTTCTCACCTAACACTTTCACCTATATGAATCCAGGTCCAAAGAAATGGTCCAAGGGCTAGAGTGCTGGAGTCAGGAAGACCTGGTTTGAATCCTACTTCAGACCCTTAAGTAGGTACATTACCCTGAGTACATTATTTAACCTCTTTGGGCCTTTGTTTCCTCATCTATAAATTGAAGATCTTGGACTTGATTACCTCTATGATCTTTTCCAGTTCTAAAGTTGAGATCAAATGATCTACCTTTCAAGGCCCAGGTAAAGCTTCATCTCCAAAGGAAGTCTTCCCTCATCAATTAGACACATATTGATCTATATACCCTCTCAACTCTTACTTTACTTTCTATCTGTACCACTCAGTTTGACATATAGTCATATTTAAATGTTTTATGTTATTATTAAAATTTCTTGGACACCTAGAAGAGGATAGATTAGGCCTATTCTGCTTGGGCCCAAAGGGCAGAAATGGGAGAAATGGATGGTTTTAATGAGGAAAGGAATTTCACATTTACATGAGGACAAACTTCTTAACAATTGGAGCTATTTACAAGTGGAATGAGCTGTTTTATTGGGTTTATTGAAGATCTTTAAGCAAAGAATGGATGGCCACATATCAGGAATAGAATAGTGAAAATTCCTACTTTGATGTGAATTGGCCTTCATGACCTCTGAGACCCTTCTAACTCGAGATGACACTTTCACTGAGGGTCTACCTACCCCAATAAGATAGTTGTGTGGATCAAATAAAATTGGGTTTGTCAAAGGATTTTTAAATGATAACACCAATCAGTTTGGCTAACATGACAGAAAAAAGAATATGATAAATGTTAGAAGCAAAGTGGAAAAACAGCTATACTAACACACTCTTGGTAGAGTTGTGGACTGGTCCAACCATTCTGGAGAACAATTTGGCAAAGGGCTAACTCTTTGACCCAGCAATACTACTACTAGCCAGTATCCCAAAGAGAGCAAAGATAAGGGAAAAGAACCTATAGATACAAAAAATACTTATAGCAGCTCTTCTTGTGATAGCAAAGAATTGGAATTGAAAGGGTACCCAACAATTGGGAAATCACTGAAGAAACTGTAATACAAGATTGTGAATATTACTGTTCTACAAGAAATAATATGCAAGATGGTTTGAGAAAAGCCTGAGAAGACTCATATGAATTGATTCAAAGTGAGGTAAACAGAACCAGGAGAACGTTATGGACAGTAATAGCAATGTTATACTGATGACCAACTGTGAAAGACTTAGCTACTCTGATTAAAACAATAATTTAGGGCAGTTTCAAAGGACCCATGATGCTATCCACCTTCAGAGAGAATTGATGAACTCTGAGTATAAATTGAAGCATATTTCTTTTTATTTTCTTTACGTTTCTCTCTTTTTATTGCTTGGAGGTTTTTGTTGTGGTTTTTTGGTTTAGGGTTTTTGTTTTAGGCTGGATTTTTTTGGTTTTTTGTATTATGGCTAATATGGAAATGTTTTACATGATTTCATATGTATAATTTCTATTGTATTACTTGCCTTGTCAATGGGAAAGCAAGGGACAGGAAAGAAGGGAATTTTAAGCTCATTTTTTAATGTGTTAAAAATAAATTAAAATTAGAAAAAATAAAATGGCATAGGACTAGATAAATGGCTATTACTTTTTCAGACAAAATATTTGATATCAGAAAGCTGGAAACATAAACTACGGGGCTTTGGATCTTTTTTTTTTTTTTGCTTGGAGACAGCCTTTAAGTTTTATGGAAGTGCTATATAATTATGCTTCATTTTGTCCTCAAATTAACAACAAAAGAAATAAGTATATGAGGTCTACAGAAAGAGAAGGGAGAGGAAAGAGAACAAAAGAGTGGGGGAGAAAGGAAAGGAAAAAAGTATCTATCTGACTTGTTACCCAGTTGGGTGCCCATTCACATTGAAAAGTGACTTGAGCTTTTCAGATAAAGTGCACTGGGTCATTGCAAGCACTGCCGCTCTGACAGCAAGATGCCACTTTTGATGGACATGTGACCTCCAGTTTGTCATTTCCTTGAGCAAAGCAGGCTTCATTAACGATAAAGCCAAACTCCCCAGGGAAGTGACATGGGGTGTTCTTGGGTCTGTGTACTTGTTTCGGTGCTGACAATGCTGTCCATTCTTATTAGAGCTACCTCTGGAATTAAACAACAAAGAAAAAGGACTGAACTTTTGGAGTTCATTCCAAGGATATAGGGAAAAAGAAAAGTAGAAGAAAAATACAAAGTCTTCAGGTCAGGAAAAGGGAGACCTGCTCTGTGCCTAATTACTATTTTCTTTTCTCCAGACTTCGTTTATTTTGGCAGCTGTCAGGGTGAGGAATACTTTCTCTACAATTGCTTCCTCATCTGACATGGAATTCTTGAAATGCACCAAAAGAACATGTGCATTTGTATGTATATTTGTCTGTGTATTTGTGTGTCTGTTATATGTCTTTGTGTGTATGCTTGTGTGTTTCTGTGTATATGAGAATATGTCCCTGTGTGTACATTAGTGTGTATATTTATAACAATGTGTGTATGTCTATTTATGGGTACATGTGTGTTTCTGTGTGTATTTGTGTACATGTTTGTGTATCTGTACATTTATGTATATATTTATTGTGTCTCTGGGTCTAGGTGTGTGTATCTGTGCATGTTTCTATATGTTTGTGTGCACCTCTATGTGTTAGTGTGTGTGTATGTGTGTATATGTGTATATGCATAGAGATATGAGAGAACGAAGCTGTTTTTAAACATGGTTATTATAGCAATTGTTTTAGTCCCATCAATCTGTCAATAACCAATTTAATTGATTTATTCTTTGCAACAATTACTATTTATAATCTCCTTGAACATGTCTGATTTGCTAATGGTCTTTTTCTCTACTACAGCATCTCGGAGTTAGAACAGAGTACCCTCTATAACATACCTAACCAAGTGAGCCTTTGCTTGAAGACCTCTCTACCCCCCATCTCCCATGGCAATGTATCTGTCTTTGGACAGCTCTAATTCGTAGGAAGTTGTTCCTTCTATCAAATCTAAATTTCCCCCTTTGCATCTGCCACTTGCTACTTTAGCCCTGCCTTCTAGGACCAGGTAAAAATTGTACCACCCCTCTTTTATATCCTAGCCTTTCAAATGCTTGAATTCAGATAGGACAACCTTTGTCTTCACTTCTCCGGTTACCCATGTCAAAATCCTTCAAATGATCATTGTATAGCATGGTCTCAAAGCCCCTCACCATTCCAGTCACCTGCCTTTGGGTGCTTGCCGGTTTGTCAGTGACTGTTCAAACATGTGGTACCTGGAATTGAGCACAGTCCTCCAGATATGGACTGACTAGACAAAGTACAGTGGAACTATGACACACCCTAGTTCTGAATACCTCACTTCTATTAAAGACAGCCTAAGATTACATTCGCTTCTTTTCGGGTACCCACATACTGATGTTGAGTATGTTTGTGTATTTCTAACTCTTCACCTTCTTCCCTCTGCCTAGAATAATTTCCCTGAAACCATTAGCATGAAAATACAGACTCCTCTCTTTAACATCTAGAGCCTTTCTTTATCTGCCTCTGGATTTTCTTTTCAGTAATTTCACATGCCCCTCTCTCTCTCTCCAGGCATGTGTTCTACATCCCAGTCAAACATCTATTTGCAGTTCTCCATATATAATGCTCCATCTCTTGTCTCCCTGACTTTTGCTCAGGCTTCCTCCCTCCCACCCCACCCTGCCCCTGCCTGGACTGCTCTCCCTCCTCAATTCCACCCCTCAGAATCCCTTGCTCACGTTAAGGTCCTGTTAAATTGTCTCCTTCTACTCAAAATCTTTCCAGACCCTCCACATTGGTAGTGCTCATTTATGTTCCTGAATCACCTAAAATGGAAAGTACCTGTGTGCAAGATGCCAGGAACTTGCTTTCGGGAGAAGTAATCCTGCATTCTTTGCAACAATTACTATTTATAATCTCCTTGAACATGTCCAGGGGGGTGAAAGTAGCTTCTTTCTCTTGCTTCCCAGCCAGAGTTACTTGTACCTGAGTAAGCATGGTCAATTTCTCCCTTTCACAGGTATCCAGGGGTCTTGTTCAGCACAGCACAGCACAGATGCCATGAACTAACTTAGTGGGAGGAAAAGTTACTCTGTGGCCCCAAGAAACAGGGTTGGGGTTTTGATCTGTTTTATTTGTCCTTTTCAGTTCTAAGTGCAGGAAATTGAATCCCTAGACCCAGGAACTCAAGTCACGGTGACCTTGGAGCCAGGATTCCTGGCCAGATATTTCTGCTACATTAGGAGAAAATCCCTAATAATTCAAAGTGCCAGAATGCAAGCCCAGGGGTGCTTTGGACTTGGAACTTGGTGGGACTGATGTCATGTAGAAACTGAATTAAGCTGTGAATCTACTTCCTTTCCCCTCCCCAAAGACTGAGTTCATTTAAGAGTGTGGGGGGATTATACCTCCATCATGTTGAGAGTGGTAGTTATAAGTTTGTTCTTGCTGTAACTTTGAGGTAAATATTCCTTTGTAAAAGCTACTGTGACTGTTCAGTGGTTAAATGGGATCTGGGGTGCTGAGGATCCCTAAAGTTGAGCAAAAACAGTTTGAACCAGTGCCAGAAACTAGACACCCTTAAGGGTACCAAAGACCCCTAGGGGAAGGGTGAAGTATAACATACCTGGCTCTCAGAGAAAGAAAGGTCAGTCAGTTACCTTTATCTGTGAACATATTGTAACCATCCTATAGAAGGTAATCTTCTTGAGGTCAGGGACTGTTTTATTTTTGTCTAGATATCTCCATCACCCAACACACAGAAAGCTCTAATAAATACTTACTGATTTAGATTTAATCTTAAATTTTAAATTTAATTAAATCTTAAATCTTTAAATTTAATCTTAAATTTAAACCTCCTTTTAAGACCCAGATCAAATTTCACCTCTTTAGAGAAAGCTTCACTCTTTCTTCTAGCCTGCTCTGTTCTCTCTCTCTCCACCAAATGCCTATTGTCTCCTTTTCCTCCTTTGACACCTATAATAGAATGTCTCCTGACATCATTTGTGTTGTTGTCATTGTTTTGTAGCTCTTTAATTTTTGCCTTGTTCCTGAACTAGATTCTCAAGAGTCAGGGACCAGACCTTGCCTTTTTTTAAATCTTCTCACAATGCTATGGATTCGCTCAAACTTAATCAAATCAGTGAGTGAGTGAACGAAATAATTGACAAATGAACTCAGTACACATGATGGAAACATTTATATAATTCCTGTATGCTTTTCCTCTCTCCTTTTCTCTATACCTCTCTCTGTGTCTTTTATGTGTGTCTGTTTCAGTCTGTTTCACTCACACAGATACACACACATTCATATTCATACATATATAGCACTAGGCAATCTTGGATAAAAGCAGATAATATTTTAGTAGTATTGCTATCCAAAGTTTAGTGTTTGGATTAATCAGATATTCTGATTAATAGTTTCACATTCCAATTGTACAGCCAATTTTCTAAGGATTTGAATACAATAAAACACCTCACTCTAACACTGTGCTGAACATAATTGAATCTTTTTTCTTTTTCTCTGAGAATTCACATGGTATGTCAAGTGAATCTCAGTACCTATTGCCTAATACAAGGTAGCCAACTAATGTCACTGAAATCCATCTTAATCATTTGATAGTAATGATCATAAATATCAATTAGCACTATGATACAAATATTCAGATGTGCCAGTGCATAGAGATATCAAGTTATCAAAATTTCAGCTATAACTAGAAATTTACAATGATTTTATTAACTACCATCCTTTTTCTTTTTTTTAACTGCAGTCAACCCACAATTGAGACACACTGTAAAAGATATAGCTAGGCTCATTTCTTTTTTCTTTCTCTTCCCTCTATTATTTGTTGCACAATGACCATCCACAAGTTCTTGGCTTCATTTGCCCATAGTGAAGATCACCACCCTATCATAGTGATGGCCAGAAGAAATTCTTATTCTAACTAGTTTCTCAGAAAAAGGAAATTAGAAAGAATCAAGGTTCTTTGTCAAGTGTCTAGAAAAAAGGAATGAACTCATTCAGTTGTGAGGAACACTTCCCAGACACCAGAAAGGGAAGGATATTAGATTTTGGAGGTGCTATGTCTTAATCTGGAATTGGTGATGGAGAAAAGAGGGTGAGGCATGTTCCTGACTCCAGGCTAAATTTGTGTGAGGCCAGAGGTTGTTGGGAATCGTAGTTCAAGGGCAGTATTCGAGAGAGGTGTCACCATGTTTGAACTGTAACATAAGTATAACTATGCCTTTTGCCTATATACAGAAACTCTGGAATTTCCTTCAGAAAGAGTAGGGTGGTTCCATGACCAAAAATTTTTTTTTGTTTTTTCCTGGCAAAGGGGGGTCCATGGGGAGCCACACTGAGCAGGATACTCAAAGGAACTGGGACAAAAAAAAGAAGATGGAGGAGTCACAACATCACCACCTGCTGGGAATTGTGGAGGTTTGATACCCTACCCTCAAAGGTTCAGTATTGCCTTGCATAATCCCTTGGCAAGCATCTTCTCCTGTAGTTCTCAGCCTGAATGACAGTTAATACAATGCATACAATGCATAACTATAAATGACTTCCTGTATACAAGTCTCTGGGGAAGGGTTGCTCATTGATATTTTCCACGTTCTTGTTTTCTGAGATACATTTTTTTTTCTTATCCTATAAACAAACCTTTTTCTTCTTGGAGTTTTTTTGCACTGTATGTGCTTATAAGGGGAGTTGGAAACAGCACACCTTATTGTAGGTGTCAGAGATTTTCTGGGTGGAGATAATGATCAGAGGGACAGGAACTCTCTCAATGTATGCCTAGGTCCTTCTCACCTTCTCACCTAGGTCCTCCTCCATGTGAAAGCCTCCACTATAAGGGATATGGAATAATAAACAGCCAGACCAAACATGTGATCTGGAATGAATATTTTTTTAAAAGCATCCTTTGTCATAATTTTTCTTTGTCCCTTCAAATAAATAGCTACAAGAGGACATTGGCCATGCACAAGCACAGATTCTTTGAACTGGAAGGCATCTTAGAGATCATTTAGTCCTAACCTCTCATATCTTTTCCTTCTGAAACCTAAATGATGAAGGATTAATATCAAATAGGTTGCTCCCTTTCTTAATAAATAAAAACTTATTTTAAGAAGATAAATCCCCAAGGAAATTCTTGAGACATTTAAACTTTAGCTGAAAATGAATGAGCAGTGAATAATGAAACTGGCCCAGCTGATGGATTGCTTGTTGCCTTTCTATTTTCTTTCCCTCCGTCACTGTCAACCTAAGCATTTTCTTCTTGTTTGCTGATGTTTTTAGATGAAAACTTAAAAAAAATTTTTAATACATTTTAACTTTCATATTAAACAAGGACTTTTGTACTGGGAGAAACTTTTGTAAATTTCAGACAGTCACATGAATCCATTTGCTTTTCCCTTGATTCCCTGGATTTAATCTTCCTTTATTTGCTTATTATTGGAAAGAATTGCTTTGAACATCATATTTTATCATGTTTCTGTACAGGAACCCCCATAGTGAAGCCACAAATGAAACTTCCCACAAAACTCCAAGGGGCGCCCTCCATATGAGAAGCCAATTTCAATGTAAGCCAAGCTGACAAACTGATCCTCTGTGTACCAGCAACAAATATTATATAGTGTGTGGGTTTTATCTTTCCAACACTACACAGCTTCAAGAAAGATTTGAGTTGATTACACAGATTTCTCAAGATATCTAGAAATTTATGACCCTGCAAATAAGGCAACCTAAGTATTTCACTGAATTTTTTGCATTTTTAATCTTAACTTTGAACAGCTTATTGATGGTCAGAGTTAAAAATACAACAGTTAGCCAATATAACAGGCATTTACTAAGCACCTACTACGTTCAAGGCATGAGAGCATGCCCGGAACAGTGTGATTAGGATATTGAGGGGCTTAGAAACTAAGCCTTAAGAAGAATCATTGAAGAATAGATTAGTCAGCCTGGAGATGACATAAGGATGGCATGACAACTGTCACCAAGTACTGGAAGGATTCCCATAGGGAAGAAGATTTAGACTTACCCAATTTGATCCTGAAGGACAAACATAACTAAAACCCATGGATGGGAGATACAGAGAGGTAAATTTCACCTCAACATAAAGAAAAGTATTCCTTTAATTACCTTATTTTCCTTACTGTGCATATAGTTGGTGCTTAGTAAAGTTTTGTTGAACTGAAAGTCAGGGAATTCAGGTAAGGTCCAAAGAATAGATGATACGACCCGTTTATTTTCTTTCAATACAGAATTAGAGGGCTATGCATACAGAATATTATATGCATTGTCAGACCAGTTTTGCTTAACTATTTTTCTTTTTTAACAAAGGAAGATTCTATTTCAGTGAGATTTTATTGGGAAATGACTATAGTATTAAAATATTATTAGCCAAACTTTTTAAATTAATTTTTGGAAATCAGCAAAAATCCACCTCTCCTACCCACCCTTAATTGAAAACACACCAAAAAAAAATGCCTTTATAAACACCTATATAATCAAGACAGATTTCATTAGCCATGTCCAAAATTAATAAATTATATATACATGCATAATATATATACATACATGCACATATGTTTTTGCATGTATGTGTATGTAGGTGTGTGTGCACGTGTTTGTGTGTCTCATTCCAATCCTTAGTCTTTCACCTCTCTCTTAGAAGATGGACGGCATGTTTCATCGTGAGTCCTGTGGAATTGTGGTTAGTCATTAGGCTGATCAGAGTTTCTAAGTCTTTCAAAATTGTCTTGCCCATATTGTTGTCACTGTATGAATTGTTCTTCTAGTTCTCTTCTGAGGTTCGTTTCAACCTAACACTGTTTACTTCACTCCATATCTGTGCATACAAGTTTTCTCAGTTTTTTCTGAAACCATTCTTTTCATCATTTCTTATAGCACAATCATGTTCCATCGCATGTACCATAACCCAGTTTATGGTTACTCCTTTGGATTCCCATTGTTTACCACCCCAAAAAGAGCTATAAATATTTTTGTACATCCTTGTTAGAGTTTGTTTTGTTTAGGACTACTCTATCCTTTAATCTACCCTCTCTCTAATTCCCCGTTTTTCCCTTCTTCCCTTTCCCTCCTATTACTCTGTTGATTGAACTGTATTTCTGTACATAACACTGTGTATATATACTCTTCCCTCGTTTGATCAGTTCAAATGACAATAAGGTTCAAGTGTCAGCTTCTCCTGTCTCTTTATTTGTATAGATGTCTACTTGTGCACAGTGATTAAATGAGATAATTCTTCCTAACCTTCCTTTCCCTTCTTCAAAGTGTATTCTTCTTCCCCTCTTTTTCCATTCTAAAGATCACCAAGACATAGCAGGATCACTTCCAATCCTTTTGCACAATTAGACTCCCTCTGTGACTTTTGATGATATTAAAGTTCAGAGGGGACACGTGTCATCTCTTTGTATTAGAATGGAAGTAGTTTATCTTTTTTTAGTGCTTTGTGATTGTTCATGTTTATCTTTCTATGTTTATCTTAATCCCTGCATTTGAACTTTAAAGCAGCTACACACTGTCTTCTTCTAGAATGCTTCAATGTTCTGTATTTTATTGTGTGTCCATTTTTCATTGTAGAATTATCCTCAGTTTTTCTAACCAGTTATTCTTGGCTACATCCTTTGTTTTTTGGAATATTATATTTCAAATTCTTCATTATTTTATACTGATGACTGCTAAATCATGTGTAATCCTGAATCTGACTCCTTAGTACTTGAAGTCTTTCTTCTGGCTACTTGAAGCATTTTTTCTTTGACATGGAAGCTCTGGATTTTTTGCAATTACGTTTCTAAGAATTTTCATTTGGAGGTTTCTTTTAGGAGGTCACCAATAGATTCTTTCTATTTCTACTTTGCCCTTTTGTTGTAATAAATCTAAGCAGTTATCTTTTAAGATTTTTTAAAACAGAACATCTAGACTTTTTTTGTTCATAGCATTTAGATTGTCCAATGATACTTAAATTTTTTTCTCCTTGGTTTGTTTTTGCCATGAAATACTTTATATTTTCTTCCTTTTTTTCAGTCTTTTGACTTTGTTTTGATAGTTCTTGCTGCCTCATGGATTTGTTGGCTTCAGTTTGGTCCGTTTGAATTTTCAGGGAGTTTGTTACTTTAGCAAGGTTTTGAACATCTTATGCCAAGCTATTAATTCACTTTACTTTTCTTTTTCCTATGGGTCCCATTTCTTTGTGATTTTTTTTCCTCTAGTACTCTCATTTCATTTATAAAAACATTTTAAAACTCTTTTTAAAACTCTTGTTTCATTTCTTCTAGGAATTCTAGTTAATTTGTGTCAAAGTTTTTTTTTTAAGGGTTGGTGTGTAGACATTTTGAAGCCATTCTCTTCTTCTGGATTTGTGTCTTGAGCATACCTATAAGCATAATAGTTGTTTCTAGTGAGATTCTATTTTTGTTTGCCCATTCTTCCAGTCTGCTTCTTCACTTGTTTTCTGGGTTGGTCTGTTGCCACTTTCTTTTGGTATTGAATATTGTGTAATTCCAGATTTTCAGGGACAGCTCAGGCTGGTAACCTGAATCTTTCAGTGCTACTGTTGAGGTTTGGGCTGCTTGAGACACCAAAATATCAACACCTCAGGTCCTGCCTGAATGAATTGACTCAAGTCCTCTTTTAACCAAAGAAAAATAAAGTTTATTAAAGATCCGCCATATTGGGTTGACTCTTAAGAAGCCTCACCATTTGTGATGCTTGTATTGACAAGTGGGCCAGATAGAATCTGAGTTTGAATCTGAGCACCTTCATCAAGACAAGAAGAATCTTATATAGAGAAAGACTGTGGGAGGGATCTAGGGGTGGTCTAGTAGTGTGGGAGGAGGGATCTAAGGAGGGGCTTCAGGAGGAATCTAAAGAGGATCTTGATGAGACTGGGGCAACTAGAGGTCAGAACCAAGAGTGGGATTTTGATGAGATCAAGGGTGGGAAGAAGCCAAGGCAATCAGGAGGTAACCAACAATAGAGGGCTAGGCTTGGTTAAGAGTAATGAAAAGCTTATGGCCTCTGATGAAAGCCAGATCAAGTTGAAAGAAAAGGTTCCCTTCTATACCAAAGTTATCTGATCCAAGGGTAAAGTCTGATCACCACCCTACTCCTAATCTAGGCTCTTCAAGTACCTGACCTGGATTTGCTAGACTTAAAAACATTGTTAGTTCACTGGAGAGCATTAGTGGTTCAGAGTGACACAACTACAGACTTGGCTTTGGTCTGGAGTTTCCATCTAGTTACTCTTCTGCAATTTTAGTCTGGGCTAGAATTTGGAACTGAGACTCTACGCTGCTTTGAGGTCTTCCACACTGCTGCTATTTACTTCTGATGAGTCTACAATCCAGGACTCTACCTTGTAACACTGCCCTGGATGCATGAGCAGGAACTGGATAGTAGGTAATAAAACTGGAAGTTGGCAAGTTCCTGCACCCTGCATTCAGTTGTAATGCCCAAGTATGGAACCTCTTTTCACCCTAGTGCAGAGCCTTTCCTCCTGTTAAAAAGTCTCAATGCTACACATTCCTGACCAGGCCATTTCCTCAATGTCCACAGACCTCTCTTATCTTTCTCCCTATGCTGACCTGGGTTGGAAATGTGACTCACTGTGGTTTTTTTCCTCAGTCAGGATTTGGTCTAGTGTTTCATAGATCTATTTCAACAAGTTAGCTGTTAACTTAAGATTTTGTTGGATTTCTTTTTCTTTTCTTTTTTTATTAGCCAGGGGAGCTCACTGTACTTCTTCCTACCACTCTACCAACTTGGTTCTGAATCAATAACACTTTTGAAAGTAGATATTTTTAACTTCTACTGAAATTAATTAATGCTATCTAAAAGTGGAATTCAATTCAACAAACATTTATGAGATTACTACCATTTGTAATATAAGGCACCATACAAGGTATTGGAGGTACAAGGAAAACTGTGGGAGAGGGTTTTTTTTTATTTCAATGGGGTCTGTCCTAAAGAAGCTTATGTTCTACTGAGGGAGTTACAACAAATAAATAAATGCAAAGTCATTTGAAAAGAGAAAGAAAAATACCAATTAGAGTGATCCCTTAGGGAGGACGCAGGCAGTTAATAAGCATTTATTAACCATTTACTATGGAAAAGTTTCCACACCAAAAAAAAAGAAAAAAGTTGTCTTGGCAGTTAGTGGGTTCCCAGGCACTGGAGGTCTTGAAATGCAAACTTAGTGACCACTTACCAGGGGTCTAATGGAGGGGATTTCTTTTCAAGGATGAATAGAACTAGGTGATTTCTAATGTCTCTGAGAAATTTGAAATACATTTATTCTGTAGTATCCTCTCAATAAGCCAGGGAGCTCAGAGAATTTCTTCCTCTTCCTATTTGATCACATAAGTATCTTCCCTGCTAATGAAGCCCGAACTGAGAAAAGAACAGGTGACTGGGGTGCTCCTTTTCCTCTTCTTAATGAATCCACTATCAAAGTCATGCATCTGGAGTGTTCTCTAATAGAGGGCAATGACTTACATGCAAATTGAGAAGCTACACTGTACACTAACACTTCAAAAGCCCCAGATATATCAACCGGCATTTGGCAGGAATGTAAAATGAACATTGGTGTGAATCAAGAAAAGAAAGGAAGAAAATGAAAGCAATACATTAGCCAGAATGACTCCTACAATCTCCAGGTTACAGTCTATTTACAGAATCTTGAAATTTATCTCAAGTTGGAGACCCTGGAGTCAAAAAATCCTAGAAACCACTTTATCTGGAAATGGAGAGAATGAGCAATTGGCTACCCAGCTGTTCTGGATGAAAACAGTTCCTGGAATAAACTCCAATGTGCATGCTAATCAGTTTTTAAGGGAAAAAGAAAAGGTTAACAGTGGTTGAAGCCCCCCAGTTCTTACCTCACTGATGAGCACACCTGTCACTCATAGTCAGCCTGCAATATTTATTCCACTGATCACAAAAAAGGGTAATGCTTATCAAACAGAGTCAAGTTTCAACACTCCTGGACTTTTGTAATATACCCATCTGGTTGGTCATCCCACCTCAATTCTTTCCCTCCTTCAGTCCATCCTCCATTTAGCTATCAAAGTGATATCTTATCCTTCCCAATGAAATTTACTTTTATAAAGTGAATGTCTGAAATCAGAGGAATAAACCTCTTAAGGTAGAATTTATGGCATCAGCAAGACAATGAGGTAGTTATTTTGCAACTGAGGAGGCTTTCTGAAACCCCTGAAATCATGACACTCAACTGCATCCCCATGGAATACTCATGAAAGTCACAATGGAACCACAGTGGTCTACCATGTGTCCACATGGGAGGTCTCAGAAGACCTGAATTCATTGCCTAAAAAGGAATTGGCTCCCCTGACTTATAATTTGTAATGTAGAAAACTAGTAATGTTGCAAGGTCAACTTTGCTTCTTCTAGTAAAGTCATAGAATCTCAAAATTGGAAGGGATCTTTGAGATTATATAAGCCCCCCTACTATAAACCCCTTGATGCTATAGAAATCTCCTGCACAATATCTGTAATAAGTAAACACTCAACCATTTGCTAAAGCACTTCCAGGGTGACAAATTCACTGTATTTCAAGGCCAACATTTTTTGACAGCTCTAATTGCAAGGAATTTCTTATTGTGCCTTGATCTACCTTCACCCTAATTTTTGCCAATTGCTCCTAGCTCTATTCTCCAGGGTCAAGCATAACTACTCCTTCTACATGAGAGCCTTTCAAGTACTAAAAGCAACTATCACATTCCCTTTAAATCTCCTAGTTAAATATCCTCAGTTCCCAATAGGTCCTTGCATAGTATGTTGTATAGTATAGAATCCTAATCACCTCTCACTACATTGATGTCTGTCTTAAAATGTACTACTCAGAATTAAATGCAATATTACCAAGGTGGCCTGACCAGAGCAGAGTACAGTGGGTCTATCTCCCACCATGTTCTGGACCAGAGCTCCCAAATTTATTTGGCCTACTGCCCCCTTTTCAAAGGATCCCACCCCCCACCACCACCACGGAAATCCTCTTTCTTTAACCCTTTAATTTAAAAAAAAAATTGTGTCATTTCAAAAAAATATGTATTTTAAATGACATATCTTAAATTTAATAATTTATTGTAAACTTGTGGGGGGTTTTCCTGCATTGAAATTTTAATGACACAATATTGAGTATTGTAACCATATAGCATCATAGTGTAAACAAGTTATTACATGCACGTATTTCTGCCAATGCATACTGGACTTCCCGACAATGCTTGACACACTCACCTGTCAACACTTGTTTGTTAAGACCTGTCAGTGGACTAGACTACTGATTGGTTATAATTTGCATTTTGTGTATTTATTTGGAAAATAATGTAATCACTACAACTTTAACTCTGCTTTACAACAGATGAAACATGTGTGAACTGTTTTTCAAACTTTTCTTATCCACTGCCCCCTTATTTGTATTCAATACCCCCAATTGAACATAAAGTTACCAGCATCCCCTGTATCATTCTAGTGCCCACTTTGGGAACTGATGTTCTGGAAGATCTGATCATTTCAATGGTGCTTTAGTTGGTTATTGAGCCACACTCATATTTTGACTCATTGAACTTAGAATTAATAATACCAGGACTTGGATTTATGCTGTATTTATAGGCATACAAAATAGTATTGTTTTGCTTTATACTGTTTTTCAGTGAATCAAATTTTCTATTTTTCAAACCTCCTTCTCTCTGTCATGTAATATTGACTTGTTATGGTGGGGGGAGGGTTGGCATTACCATGGATCTACCCAATCAGAAATCAGTTCTCAAGCCCCAGCTCTGGAAAACCGCAATTCCTCCTTAAACTTGCTATGTTTCCTGAGTTTTAGTTATGCAACATTGGTATGTTGGAATCAACTTCCCACAGAAGCAGATGAACAGCTATAATATACCCAGTTGTATTTACTTTTAATATAGAATTAATAAGCAAATAGCACATTATAATAATAAAAGATCTATTGTTCAGCTGGACCCTACAGCCTCTCCCAGACACTAGCAATCCCAAATAATAAGATGCTTAGAAGCTAGAGTTCTAGGAAATGTTCATTTTAAGTTTATTTAGTTTCCCATGAACTCACTCTTTACAAAAAGGCAAAGGTATGTAAGTAATGTAAAATATATTTCCTACTTGCTATCTGACTCACCCATCCAGTAAGAGCAGTCATCAAATGACTCCTTGGGAATTCAACTCATTTTTTCCAAATTATGGATACACAGGGCAGGACTTTGAGATTCAATGGAATTAGGATCTCAGTTCTTCCGTTATTACAGGAACATGGACAAGATCAAGACCAAGTTAATCTAATCCTTTTCTTGGTCCTGGGTGTCCTGACACTCTGACCTCTTCTTGCTACTGCTAACTCATTTTTCTTGGAATAGGCAGAACGTGTGATCCCAAATGCCAACCCTAGCAAAGAGAAGCTTGACCCTACTGTGCTACACTGACAACCTTCTCAGATCTTGAGTACAGCACTCCTCTGTTGCTATCATATCATGACACATTGTTTGACAAAGTTTTTTCTCTCAGTACCCTTTTCTATAGCCAAAGTTCTACCATTCCTTGATGGGGAGAATAAGAAGGATAAAACAGAAAGAGGAGGATATTACATTAGTATGTATCTGTTCAATAGATACTGAGAGCACAGCATAATTCAATACTGAACACTAGTTTCACTGGAGTCTCTGGGATAGGCTGACAAAATTTAAGATAAGATCCCTTTCCTCAAGAGGTTCTCAATCTAGTTTTAAAGGCAAGACTAACACATATGAAATCTAAGAATAAGACAAGAGCATATATATATATATATATATATATATATATATATATATATATATATATATATATATATATATATATATATTTGAGCACCAGATCATGTGTTTTTTTTCACACATCACTTCATCTCTTGCCTCCATGAATTTGCATTGATCATCCCCAATGCCCAGAATGCACCTTCTCCTTATCTCTACCTCATGGAATCTTTCTCTTTCTTCAAGATGAAGCTTAAGCCCAGTAATATCACAGCTGAACCTATTCCCCAAAGAGAGCAATGAAAGATAACAAGGAAATACAAAAAACTGCCAAAAAAACTACAGGGACAGCTACGTAGCATGGTGGAAACTGTTCTGGACCTGGCATCAAGAAGATCCATCTAGTTGTATGACCTTGAGCAATTCACTTAGCCTTATTTACCTTTGTTCCTTATCTGTAAAATGAATTAGAGAAGACAATGACAAACTACTCAACTATCTCTGCCAAGAAAATCCCAAAGGGGGTCATGGAGAGTCAGACAAGATTGACACAACCAAGCAACAACACCAAAGGAATGCCCATCAACTGAGGAGTAGTTGAAAAAATGATGGTATAGGAAAGGGAGAGTTTCAGAGAAACTTGGGAAGATTTGGATGAACTGATGAGGAGTGAACAGAAGCAGGAAGGCAATTTATGTAACACTGTAAAGTAAAACCACCTTGAAAGACTTTAAAACCTCCAACCTCACTAATTCTTTGCTCCCATGCAGGTGCAGGTGTTTTCCCTCTTTATTCACCTCTCACCCACTCAAGATCCACTTTATGCATTGTCTTCCCCCTTAAAAGGTAAACTCCCTGAGGATAGGAAATATCTTGGTTGCCTGTATTTTTATCTTCAGTGCTTATCATACTGCCTGGCAAATGGTAAAAATTTAAATGCTTTATCTTTCTATCTATCTACCTATCCATCTTTCATCTATCTGCCTATTTATCTATCTATCCATCATATCTATCTATCTATCTACTGTATCTAGAAGTAAAGGAATTCCTAAGCAAAGCAAATGTAAAAATCACAGAAAGAACCTTAACCTACTTCAAAAAATAAATGGTTTTCTGAAGTTTCTAAGTCTTTCCTTACATATTTATAAACCAGCTCTCTATATGTAAGCTAGTGTTTTGATTTGCTAATGTACACTTTTTTTTTCAGCTCTGGTCATGAAATGAAGACCTCTACATGACAAGGATTCACAGACTAAGCAACAGGGTAGTATCTACTGACTAAGAAAGATCTGTATTCAAATTCTACCTCAGACCATTTCTATTAGTGTGCTATTACCTTAGGTAGCTCCTTTAACTTCTATGAACCTTCATTTACTCATCTGTAAAATGGACATGATAATTACCTAACTTATAAAGTTGGGGTGAGGCACTGAGGTGGTACAGCGATGGAGCTCTAGGCCTAGAGTCAGGAAAATCTGAGTTGAAATCAGATCAAACCAGACACTTATTAGCTAGGAGACCTGGGACAAGTTACTCAACTTCCTCAAATGTAAGATGAGGACAATAACAACATCATTGTGAGAGTCAAATGAGATAATTGTAAAGTGCTTAGCATAGTACCTGGTATATAGTAGGTGCTTAATAAATGCTTGTTCCTTTCCTTGTCGTGAAAGAACAAATGAAAGAGAGTATATATAAAGCACTTGAGAAACATAAGGTACTATATCCATACTAGCAATTATATGTAGTAGGTGCTTAATAAATGCTTATTGACAACTATTATATATATTTGAAGATGATAAAGTTACATTTATTCCAGATACATACACTACAATTCAGATGTTTTGCTAGCTCAAAATGGTCTACATCGCATTTACTCGAAATGTATATGATTTGACAGTAACTGTCTCTGGTCCTTAGATTTCCTTCTAAAGGTTTTCATCAAGCAATAGTGTACTTATCCCTTGGGCTCCTCTTATTGAAGTTGCTGCTTCTAATTTTGGGACCACTCCTGAAATTTCCTTTCTGATGTGATGCTTTTAAATAATAAACCTTAAGAAAAAGGTTCACCTGGAATCTATATAATGAGAACTTTAATGTACTATGTGTGAAGACAAGAGCAACTTGATCTCAGTTATGATGGATCTGATGCCAAAGTTTCCATTTCCATTACATCATCATATCAGTAGATATCCTTTCCTTCTGGAATAGGAAATTCTAATTGGACCAACACAAAATCAGAAGCCAGAGGTAAGATCATTCTGATCCCATTTTGTAACCAGGTAGGTACCAGGAAAAAAGTCCTTCCATCCTTAATTGTCTCCTGAACAAAGTAAAAAAAAAAAATTCCCCAGATAAGGTCAAAGTTATGACAGGGTATAAATTCCTCCCATCCTAGGTACTTGTTGCAGCATCAATAGGACCTTGATGATGATCATGGTACAGTAGAAAAATCCCAGTTTTGCCATTTACTACATGTATAACCTCAGGCAAATTCCTTAATCTTTCTGGGTTCAGGTTTATCAAACTAAAATAAGGATAGATCCAATAACCCCCTGGGAACTTTCTCTGCTATAAATCTAGGATCCTAAGTTCATACATCCTAGGATCCTAAATTCATACATCTAAAAGGGACTCCAGAAATCAGAGAGAACCAGAGAGGAGAGGGGCTTATATGCAAATATAGACTCAGGGGTATGCTGAAATTAGCTTGTTTGGTTCATAAGAACTAATTATTTTAATTTTTCAGTGTGAGCATTTACACTTCAGAAAAGGGCAAATGAAACAAATTGGGGCTTGATTTAATGTTTTGATAGACTTCAGAAAATGATGGAGAAAATGTTAATAATGCATGTCAAACTTAAAAGTATGTCAAGCATACTTTTTCCCCCACAGAGAACAAGCTGTTAAGCATTTGCCTGCACAGCCCTACATAGACATACACACCCCTGCATATCTGAGAGGCTGCCAGGAGATTGTGTTGTCCTAAGGATGGCAGTAGATATCTCCATATGGATATGACCCAAGCAGAGAAATTTCTGGACAAAACCAAGAACCATACTGAGAACTGAAGAAGGCAGCTGTAAGGCACAGAGCTACACAGAGGGGAGGTAGGGGGAGGAGTAAATATAATAACAAGCTTGTTCTTCACTGGTATTCTGAGTTGTGTGGACTGTGAAGGTCTGGAGGCAGTGAGCCAATTCTCTGATGGATCCTGAATCCCAGTATGGAGCTACAGGTCTACAGGACTATGTAAGAACCTAGGGAAGAAAGAGACCTGCCAGAGAGGAATGGGAAGTTGCCTGGATCGCTTGGGGACTCCAGAATGAGTCCTTTACATTTTTTTTTATCTGATCTACAAAACCCGTCCTATAGCTGATGGCTGAGTGCTTACATTAGCACTGAAGATCCTTTGCTATTTGTGATTCATGGAGGCCATGACTCCAGCTAAGTTCCCCAAGGGGAATATGGGACAGGAGGCAAAATGAACTAAATCCTGAAATTCCCAAGTAAAACCTGGGTTGGGGCATGAGCTATAGAAATTTTAGCAAGTTTCTCAAGATTATACCCAGTCTACATGAATCCAGGTCTGATAGGATAAAGACAAAAAGAAGTTGTTTCTCCCTTGGAGAACAATTATCGAATGTATCTCAGCCACACCATGGGGGATTGGTGCCATAATAATAAAACTCATAATAATAAGTTCACAGTGTCTTTTTAAAGATGTGATTTAAGCACTATAATCACAAAGAAATTAGCACCAAATTGGCAAGGGCAGGGGGAGGGGTAGAGTGGTGTAGAAAATGAGAGGCTTGAAATAAATCAGGAATTTGGATAACAGTTTGCTTTGAGGATTTCTTGGTTTTGTATGGAAATGTGTGGCCTGAATATATTTAGCTTTAGTCAAGTAAGTTATGATTATGTGATGAATGAGAAGTTTGAGAGATATAATTTCTGGGTAATTAATCATTTTATTAATTATAGCTGCTGAATAATTAATAAAGTAGTGATCATTTGGCATCCTCTCATAAACCAAAAGACAATCTTCAAAGCCTCTCAACATTTAGATGCCCTTGTAAGAGTGGGTGTTCCCAACAGGCTGCAATCAACTCTGACTGGTTAACAATTAATGAGAATTAATATTATAGTAAGAGGAGGACCTCTTCTAATGAGAGGCTAGAGGATATGACTCTTACTCTTAGACCACCCCCAGCCTCCAATAATCTAGACAAAAGGAATCTTACACACCACCCAAGCCTGAGTAGAACAGATTGGGCTAAAATTCACCTAGATTAGATTCTCTTCGTAAAGTTTTCTAATCAGGTAGCGTAACAATTCTACCTAGATAAGATAGTCTAGATGGAGAAAATTTGGGGACAAGGTCAGTAATATCCATCAAAGATAGGCTGTATAACCTACAGCGGTTTTTTCTGAATGAGGAAACAGAAAAAATTTTGTTCTCAATTAATAATTAGTTATTCATATAAAAGAGAAATAATAATTTCTCTCAATTATATCTTATGTATACATATCTTATAGGGTTTCATGTTTTTCAAAACACTTCTATATCTATTATATCACTTGATCCTAACAACCCCTCTATTAAGGAACTGGGTAAGGACTTGTAATAGAAATTTAAATGGAAAGATCTTTCCCATTCATTAATAGGCCCATGTGACCTGCCTGGGTCACATGGAAGTCTGAATCACAAGAAGCCTGTGGTGGGAGGAATTTGCTGAATGGGTGGAACAGGAAGAGGTGGAGCTAGAGCAGAGCTGAGAGCAAGTTAGTCATGAAAGCAGTTACAGCTAGGAAGGATTCAGGCAAGTGAGTGAAAGAGCTTGTTTTTGATTTTTTTTAAGGGAACCTGTTTGTGATTTGTTTAATGGAGGTGGTTTGTGGAAGCCTAGCAGGGGAAAGACTTGGGAATAGTGTTGTCCTCTACATTATTATTTTGTTTAGATTTCTTTGTTACTATGATGGATTTGGCTTTCCAGTGTCTGAATAAATGTTTTGGTTCTGTCTTCCATGTGGACAGTCCATTGTATTTGACTATTCAGAATCATGCCAACATATTCATGGCTGCCATAAGTGCTACAGGACTACTACAGTCCCCATTTGACCAACTAGGAAATTCAATTCTGAAAGTCTAAGTCATTTCACATTCCAATAAGCACCTTAAGATGTACCTAGCACTTTCCTCACAGAAGCCCACTGAGATAGGTAGTACAAGTCTTATTATACTCATGTTACAAATGATGAAAATGAATCTCAGGGAAATCATACTCCAAGTCCATACCTCTTTCTACTGAACCCTACTACTTCTGTGTATTTATATGCATTAGTGAGACAATGTGGTATAGAGGAGAAAGCACTAGGGGTCAAGAAGGTGAATGATTATTAATGTAGAACCTGCTATGTACCAGATATTTTGCTAAGTTCTCTAATAATAATAGCTAGCATTTATGTAGTGTTTTCTAAGTGCCAAGCACTTTACAAATACTACTTCATCTGATCATCAGTACAACTCTACAAGTAAGTGTTATTATCAACATTTCATAGTTAAGGAAATTGAGGCAGAGGTTAAGTAGCTTGCTCAGGTTCACACAACTAGTAAATATCTGAGTCTGGATTTGAACTCAGGTATTTTGAACTCCATTTGAGTTCAAAACCCATCTTGAACTCCAATTCCATTTGAACTCCGGACCCAGTTTTCTATTGACTATACCACCAGCTGCCCTAATGAGACATGGTTCTAACCCACCCTCTCCTTCTAATGAACTGTATCACCTTGAGCTTAACCTCTTACATATAGGCCCAGTTTGCTGCTCTGCCTATAGTAGGCATATAATAGATTGTCACATGAGATACACTTAGCAAGAAAATTATTCAGACTGATCATCTGTATACATTTACAGATGGGTTTTTATAAAAATAAATGACAAAAATACATTCCTTGAATTAATTTCTAAACAAAGTCCTATAAATATTCATTATGTTTTAAATACTCAACACAACAGAAAAATCCTGGTAAGTCTCCCTCTGACCTCCAATAGCTTAAACATTACAGATTGGTTTTCTTCATCTATCAGGTACTCCCATGAAGTAATCTGAAGAAAAGGCCCCTCTAGGTTACCTGCACTCTCTCTCTCTCTCTCTCTCTCTCTCTCTCTCTCTCTCTCTCTCTCTCTCTCTCTCTCTCTTTCTCTCTCTTTCTATGTGTGTTTGTTTCTTTGTGTCTGTCTGTCTGTCTGTCTCCCAAGAATGACAAGGATAAAGGTAATTTGATTGCACTTGGTATGGAGAGAAGAAAATATTGGAAGAGGATAAAACCTCCCAATCTTCCCACAGGGACAAATCAAAACACAAAATCAAAGGAAGATCAGATACACCAAAAATTACACGCTCAGAGCAACTGGAGATGGGAATTTGAATTCTGATTTCCTTGCTATATTGCATGTGAACTTAAATAAATTTCTGAATACCTATCTCTGAAATGGGGGCTATATAGCAACAACATATCATCAGACAAGTGTAAGCCATCTTCTTCTACTGTAGAAGAGAACTAGGCATTGTCTACTGAGAGCTTTGAATTCCTTAGAGAAAGGTTTCCTTTCGATATAAAATATTGTAATTCTGAGAGGCTAACAAAGAATGACTTTCTCAAAACACATTTCCAGTCATTCTGATGCATCTATGAACGAGCCTTGGACATACCCCTTGGGAAAAGAGAGAATAACTATGTTTATTTCTGGCATCTCTGAAATAACTCAAGATAATGACTTCTACCCATAATAGAATATGAAAATGGAACATCTAAGAACCTCTAGACATATATTTCTAGTGGCATCTCAAGCAGGCTATGACTTTTGACTGTAATTTAAATACTTACCACCTATGGATTTTGCCTGCATGAGCTAAGCAGCTCCATTTGTCACAGCCACAAATTGAGATTTTGAATGGCAGCATACAGGACCAGTGTCATCATTGTGGCTTATGTTGCTTTCACAAAGTTTGCATTACATTATTGACTTTGGTATTTCAGACATGCCACTCTGATGAACTCTGTATCAATCTTGTTTACAATCTGGTATGATTTGTTTGGAGCTTTTAAAATGTGAACAAGAAAACAAAATCTATCTCCCTTATAAAGCAGGTTGCAAAATGGAGGAATCATTCATCAAGAAAGAAGATTTAAGGGTACTATGGACACAAAGATGTTACAAGTCACCACCTTGAGAGCCTTTCTGAACTTGGCTTAATAGTAATTTCAGCCTTCAAAAGATAGAAGAACTAAGGGAAAGAATTGGAGGTATGTCTTACCAACAAGGAAGATACTGGAGAGAAAAAGATGGGACTTTGGAGAAAAGTGAGTATTCTCCTTAGAATTTGCAATAAAATAGAGAAAGACAGACCTACAACCTAAATTTGGGGAGAATGTATTTGACTTGATTCAGAGCAAAAATGCATAGAATTCCATAGATCAGAATTCTATAGAAGAAATCAGCCTAGGAAAAAAGGAAAGCTCTCAAGGAAGAAATTCTGAAGATGTCAGAAGAAATAAAGGGGAGAAAAAGGAATTTTAGAAAAAGACAATGTTGTGAATACATAGAAAACTCATTATAGGGGAGCAAGGAATAGTGTATTTGTCAGGTTTATGGAGAATGGAGAAATTTATGACCAACAAGAGATAGAGAACATTATGAAGTGCAAAATGGATAATTTTGATTACATTAAACTGAAAAGATTTTGCACAAACAAATCCAATGCAACCAAGATGAGGAGGGAAGCAGAAAACTGAGAAAGAATTTTTACAACTAGTGTCAGTGATAAAGGCCTCATTTCTAAAATATATAGGGAACTGAGTCAAATGTTCAAGAATACAAGTCAATCCCCAATTGATAAATGGTCAAAGGATATGAATAGGCAATTTTCAGAGGTAGAAATTAAAGCTATCATATGAAAAATTGTTCTAAATCACTATTGATTAGAGAGATGCAAAGCAAAACAACTCTGAGGTATCACATCACATCTATCAGATTGGCAAACATGACAAAACAGGAAGATGATAAATGTTGGAGAAGATGTGGTAGAGTTGGAACACTAATTCATTGTTGGTGGAGCTGTGAACTGATCCAACCATTTTGGAAAGCAATTTAGAACTATGCCCAAAGGGCTACAAAAATGTGCATACACATTGACCCAGAAATATTGCTTCTAGGACTGTATCCCAAAGAGATCATAAAAATGGGAAAGGATCCCACATGTACAAAATATTTATAGCAGCTCTCTTTGTGGTGGCCAAGAACTGGAAATCAAGGGGATGGCCATCAACTGGGAAACGACTAAACAAGTTGTGGTATATGAATGTAATGGAATATTATTATGCTGCAAGAAATGATGAACAGGAAGACTTCAGAGAGGCCTAGAAGGATTTTTATGAGCTGATGCTGTGTGAAAGGAGTAGAACCAGGAGAACTTTGTACACAGTAATAATAACAGTATGTGAGGACTTTTTCTGGTAGACTTAGTCCTTCACAGCAATGCAAGCTCCTAAAAGATTCCCAGTGACTCTTGAGGCACAATGCCTTCCACATCCAGAGAAAGAACTATGGTATTGGAATGCAGAATGAAGAATATTTTCTCTTGTGTTAGGTTTTGTTTTGGTTCAGTTTGTTTTTTCTCATGGTTTCTCCCATTCATTTTAATTCTTCTATGCAACATGATTATGGTGAAAATGTATTTAATAAGAATGTGTGTGTAGAACCTATATAAGTTTGCACACCATCTCGGGGAGGGAGGAGAAAAGGAAGGGGAGAAAATCTAAGATTTATAGAAGTGATTATAGAAAACTGAAAACAAATTAATTTATAAAAAAAGAGAGAAAATTCATTGACCAGTGTAGGTTTTCATAACACTTGTACAGAATGTAAAAAAAAATGTACATTAAATGAATACTGAATTGTGGCATAGCATTGTAAGAATAATGTCAATAATGCAATGAATGAAGAGACTAGCAAAAAAGAGACTAGAAAAAAATTTAATATTTTAAAATTTCAATTTAAATTTTTTTAATTTAAAGAAATCTAAGAACAACAAAGAAAAAAATTGAGCTATAGTGGGGAAAATAGGAGAACTTAAAAAAGGATAGAACCACGATATACGGGACAATTATAATGGGTTTTTTCAAGCATATTGGCCTTTCAATTATACCCCCCTCTAGTTACTCTTCAAACTCTCCTTACCCACTGTCCCCTGACCTTTCCAATATGCCCAGATTTTCCCATCCCTTAAAAATAAAACCACCTTTCACTAAACTCTACCATCCCTTCTCTTTTGCATATCCTAGCCAATCTTCTAGAAAAATCTGTCTACCTTTATTAGCTTATAGTTTCTTTCTCCCTGACTTAACCCTTTGCAATCTAGCATCTGACTTTATCATTCTACTGAAACTGCTCTCTCCAAAACTACCGATGATCTAATTGCCAAATGTTTTGGCTTTCCTGGGTCCTCATCCTTCTTGTCCTCTGTGCTGTATCTGGTGCTGTTGACCATCCTCTCCTCCAGGATAGTCTTCCATTCCCGCCTTTTCACTAAACTACTCTCCTGGTTTTTCTCCCATCTTTCTAACCATTCTGCAGCCCCCTTTTTTGCTTCCTCTTTATCATGTGTATGTAATGTAAGATTCTTTCCAAGACTTTCTTCTTGTCTCTCTCTATAGTCTCTCCCAGTGACCTCATTGGCTCCCAAAGGTTCAATTACCATTTCTATGAAATCGACTCAGCAGCATATATACCCAGCCAAATCTCTCTCCTGAACTTCCAGTCCCCCATCACCAGCAGCTATTGCACATATCAAACGGGGTTTCCAGAAGACATCTTTAGCTCAGAACATCCAAAAAAGAACTCATTATTTCCCATCCCCAACAATCCTTCCCTCAATTGAGCTTCCCTATAGCAACTAGGATAAAATCTCAATTGCACTGTTTGCCTCAAAAGAGATTACTTCACTTTCTGTAGTAAAGACCATGAAATAATGATTTCCAAGAGCAGTGATTTCAATGTATTACAAATTCACTGTTCAGAAGTCTGCAGCAAGGGGAAAAGTTTTCCTGGGAAGGTCAGAGAAGAGGAAGCAGACCATCTGGTAACTTCCTGTTTTAATTATCATTTGTATTATTTTTATCTAATTATTCTTTTTCAGTAGGTGCTAAGATCAGTTCACTAAAGGAATATAAGTACTGTCAGGACTCTCTAAGTTAATGTTCTCTGGGCAAAGCCCCAGTCATTCTACCTTATTACAGCTCTGCCTGGCTGCCTTAATTTTGTAACTGTTTGTATGACCTTGACTATGTGACTCCCAAACCCCTGGGCTTCAGTTTCCTCAACTGAAAAAAATGAAAGTCTTGGAAAATATGGTTCTCTACCATCAAAACTTATGCTTCACAGAAATGCCAAAGCGCTTCCCTTTAGTTTCTCCCCTCTCTTCCTCATTTCCAGAGAAACAGAATTTGCCTCCACCCATCCTGGTCAGTGTCAGAGAGAATTCCAGATAATGGTGCTAGTGGGCACTGGCTATACTGAGAGAGACATCTGGAAGTGGCTATGAGGTTTCATTTCCCCAGCCCATTCTCTGAGGTACAAATATGGGCTCTTCCCTTGGTGGTGGAAATTCTTGGTTTTCCCTATAGGAACCACAAAAGACTGTTCAGCCCCAATTGTCAGTACCATGTCATGACAACTTGAATAACAGGACCTGGGGATACTTTAACAAATGGGAACCAAAGCAAATAAACATACTGTTCATGATCATCCCAACCTGCCCCTCTTCTTTTCCTTCTCCTTCCCTCCTATATGTGTCCACATAAGCACAAGCAGGATGAGCCTTACAGCTAAGTAGAGGCAGCCTAGAATGGCATTGGAGGGAAGCCCAAAAGAGACCCCTCTGAAAATATCTACTCCACAATGCCTAAAATTCCATTATTAGAGATTCATTCCTTTGGGACAAGAATACCCTTGGTCAGGTTCCTTGTTTAAAATGTAAATCCCTCTGGGAGAAATAAATCCATAAAGCCTCTAACACCTCAACCAAATGATTTTCTCAGAGGTTCCTTCCATGACAGGAGGGACTTGGTAGGAGCATTAAAACAACTTGACAATACTGAATTTTTTACTGGAAAATAAAAAAAGGAAGATGGGGGGGAAAATGGTAAATTTGACAGAGTTTCTGAATTTGGCTGAGGACCAACTCCGGAAACAGTCTTAGATAGGAAAACCTAAAGTAACCTGCCAATGTAATGGCCCAGCTCTTGCCACAATTAGTTCTCAGGGACAGCTCATCTGAATACCTGCACTGCTTCCACAACATATCGATTCTGGCACAAAGCTATTCAGGATAGTGACATCTGGAACAACTGGACTTCAAGTGGCTGGGAAAGCAGCTATTGATTTATTGAAGATAGTTTTTGTTGGCTCAGCATCCTTTTCTACTTTCTTAACCTGTCAGGGCTCTCCCAACCCCATAGTCTTTGAGGTTAGCCAAAGCTACAGGCTACACAAAGAATAACACCATGCAGACATTTCAACCCCTCTCAAGAAGGAAGGAAAGTAGATTCAGGTCTTGGGGAAATGATGCCACACACTTAGAAGTATTTAAAGTTAGCAGAGCAATTTCTTACCTATGTTATCTCACTTGATTCTCACAATAACCCTGTGGGATGGGTGTTATCATATTTTACAGATAAGAAAACTGAGTCTCAGAGGCTTGCCCAGAGCACTCGAGTCACACAGCCAGTAAGCATCTGAGACAGAATTCAAACCCAGATTTTCCTAATTCCACATCCAATGTTCTGTCCATTTTGCCAAGGTGCCTCTCAGTAAGATGACCAGGAAGAATCTGACTGGACAGAGTAAAGGTATGGGAGGATGGGTAGGGATTCTCAGTCATTTCTCAGCCCCTTCTCCCAACCTATTGTCTCAGACAATAATATCTTATATTAATGATCTCTGAATATTCTGTGTTCCAGCTAAACCATCTTTGCCCCGATCTCGGCTTGCCCTTCCCTACCTCCCAATCCTTGCTCCTACAATGCTATACTTTACCAACGTTAGTAATAGAATCTTTATGCAACTTTTCAAGGCCAATTCAGAGAGTACCTTGGATGAAGCTTTGCCTATGACTTCCTGCAGTTACACAGCTGGTTTATAGCAGCTTTAGAACTAGAATCCAGATTTCCTTATTCTCAATTTGTTGTTTCTTCTACTGTGTTAAACCAAAGCCAATGGAGTACACATGAAACCAAAATCCAAGCATCAAGAATGTTGTGGTTGTTAGGTCATCCAGTCTTGTCCAACTCTTCATGACCTCATGGACCATCCTGAGGTTTTCCTGGCAAAGATACTGGAGTGGTTTGCCCTTTCCTTCTCCAGTGGATTAAGGCAAACAGAGTTTAAATGATTTTCCCAAGATCACACAGCTAGTAAGTAACTGAGACCAGATATGAACTAAGGTCTTCCTGACTCCAGGTCCAGTGCTTTATTCAATGTGCAGCCTAGCTCCCTCAAGAATTAAAACTAGTGAACCAAAATGGCGGCTTCCATAGTGTGATTGAGGGGATGCAAAAGGAGTTGAACTTCCCTATGTACACACATGTGCAAAAACATTTGAATTATGTCAGGCTACACACAGATGCTCCCTTCTCTGAGCTCCTATGGCTTTTGCTGTTTGCTAGCCTAGAATGCCCTGTTCTTCCCATTCCACCTATTGAGTGAAATGAGTAAAAAAGTACTAATCAACCATCTACTACATGCCAAGTTCTAGGTGCTGGACAAATTCAAACAAGGAAGAGAATATGGTCTCTGGAGATCCAGTCCTGAAAGTATTATTCCAGGTGTGGAGAAAGGGGCAGAGCAGGTGGCAAGATGTCCAGGGTGGGTGGCATACACTGAAATCATCCAAAACCCCATCTCCAGGGAGTCTTCCCTCCCCATTCCCATCCCATCTACCCCCTTCAAAGACCTTTCTTTTCTCTGAATGACTAAAGTTCTAATAGTCTGAACTAAACACCTTAAGCTTTAATTGTTCTCTAATTATTTCATGTATATTGCATTACACTGCTAGTTCCTTTAGGGCAAGGATGGAGTCTTCACCTTATCTTTTATTCTCTACCAGTCCAGCAAAAAGCTGGGCAGAAGTAAATGTTAAAATAGACTTGTTCATTGACTGATAGGAGGATCTTGACTCAACTCTACTGAATTCCAAGTCTAGCTCTCTATACACTGAATCATGCTGCCACACATATGAAAGACTTACATTAATGTTAAAAAATCTATTAAAGTCCTACTCCAAGATCTAAAGACAGTGAGGATGATAGAGTTCTGGACCTGAAGTCAGGAAATCCTGAGTTCAAATCTGACCTCAGACATCAGCTGTGTGACCCTAAGCAAGTCATTTAACTTCAGTTTCCTCATCTGTAAAATGAGGATAATAACAGCACCTACCTTCCAGGGTTGTTGTGAAGACCAATTGAGATAATATCCATAGAGCACTTAGCAGAGTGCCTGACATACCCTGTTGTTGTTCAGTCACTTCAATTGTGACCCCATTTGGTATTTTCTTGACAAAGACACTAGAGTGGTTTGCCATTTCCTTTTCCAGCTCATTTTACAAATAAGGAAATTGAGGCAAATAGGATTAAGTGACTTTTCTAGGGGTCACACAGCTAATAAATGTCTGAAGCTAGATTTGAACTCAAGAAAAGTCTTCCCAACTTTATTGCTCCCTGCCAAATCTACACCTCCCCCATCCCGCAAAATAGATGCTTAATAAATGCTTGTTTCCCTCCCCTTTGCCAAAGACACTTAGTGGATGTATGATCCAAAACAAGTTTCTTGGGTTTTTTGTCCTCCATTTTCTCCTCTCTACAGTGGTAATGAGGATAGTATCTCCTATTATACAGATTTATAGGGAGGTTCAAGTGAGATGATATATGTGCAAATTCAGCTATTCTGACCCAATCTGCCTTTCTTTACTAGGTGTCTGTTACGTTATTTAAACTATTGATACTCAATTTGGAGCAGAGGTTTTCAGGCTCAGAGGCCAATCAGGAACAAAGAGCATGATAACAATGTACATGTTAGTTAAAGGTTTTAGATGACTTGGCTGATCCACCCTTCCCTGTTCTCTTAGTCACCAATGCCTCTGGCTTTACAAGTCCACATGTATTTCTTGTGACCAGTTTAGTTGACATCATCAAAGGTTTATGGAACAGTAATCTCTAAATTTTGCCACCTGCACCATCACACCCACTGAGTGAGATGCCACCATTTTTCTAATAAACATATAACTATCCAATTCAATAAACATTTATTGAGCATTTAAAAAAACAAACTTTAGCAAACCCTAAAGTGCTATGTAAATGCCAACAGTTATCACACATGCTTAACATCCAATGCTTCTGAATGTCTACTTCAGGAGAAAAGCTTTCAGAGGAAGTGATCCTCTGGAATTCTTACTAGTCCAAGGGGTATTAGGAATATTCTTTCCAGCAAAGTTTTCCTTCTTCCATCGTATTAGACATTAAAGGGTCAAAACCGGGCAGCAGTCCTAGGAGAGCTGAGCGGGACATGGTAAGGATTTCTTATGCTGGCCTGCCCCCTAGTGTCTAATATGTGGGATCGCTCCAACTCCTCCTGAGAAGACTTGAGTTTGTGTGCCCAGGCAAAGCAAGTCAATCCGCCTGGGAGAATTGAGGGCGAGCTTGTGCTACCCCTCCCCTTACCCCCAACCATGTAAAAGTAAGAGCAGAGCCAGATCATAGACCTTGCGGACAGGACCTTAACTGTGTCCACTCTGTAGCTGGATGATTCCCAGAGTGCACTGTTTCTGATACCTCAGAGAAAGGAAGGTTTCCTCATGTCAAATAAGGGAGTTATAGTTAAGATCCTTTGTGCATGAGTCAAAAATTGAGCAAAATTAGGGAGTAAGCAAAGGCTGAACCTCCTTGTCTGTTTCTTGCTTCTTTCCTTGTTACGTTTCCTCGATAGACCTGGAGTCTTCAATGTTTTTTCTAAATTTGCTGCTATCAAGAGCTGCTTTCTATATTCACATTTATAAAATATCAATACATTTTGGTTTGCTAACAATCTATGTGACCTCGGACAAGTCCCTTCCTGTTTCCTGGACTTCAATTTTTAATTCTGTCGAATGAGATGGTTAAACTTCCCTAGAGGATCCATAAGGCATTATTCTGAGTCACTTATGAGACAAACAGCTTAGTGAGTAACCCTGTTCCAGTGGCATTTGCATTCTAACAGGGAGTAATATATTAACCGTGGAGAATGAAATTTTAAGCATTATTGAAAAACAGGGCAGGAGGATCTTCTTGGTTTAGAAGAGGCTTCCTGTATTCTATCAAATCTTACCACACCAATAGTCGTTTGGTAGTAGTCCATTCTGCTTAGGCTAGTGCTGTTCAATTGTGTTGCAGAGAAATATCCAGTCTTAGAAAATTTCCTGCAGCTTGTTCTCTTCCAGAACTGGAATGGATTCCCTTTGTCCTTTCCATGGTACCATCCTGGTTTTTTCCTCATCTTGAATCCCAAGAGGGCTTTATGGAGGTGGTCATCCCTGGTCTGACTTCTCTGTGATGTGAGAAGTATTAAAGACTTGCCCACCTCCCCCCAAATAAATCCTATGCCAAAACCTTGCTGACATTCCCACCATTAGAAGGGAAAGGACATTGTTTTGGAGGCAAAGGACCTAGGTTTTAAACCAGGCTTTATCATGTATCATCTGTGGGGTCTTCAGCAAGATATTTTCACCTCCCTGGGCCTCAGTTTCCTCATCTGTAAAATAAAGGATGACTTCTCAGTTCTCTTGCAGCTCTACATGACTGACCCTCTCAACCAACAGGCAGAGAGGATGCTACCTCCAGACATCCCTGTTAAAAACTATTCTTGTTATTTGTGAGTTTCCCCCAAACCTCTCTAGTTACGGTTTGTAACTGATGTTTATATAGATAGCACTTTTAGGGGTGACAAGCCACGTTACATACATAATCTTATTTGAGCCTAACAACAGTAGGACCTACCAGCATTATTATGCTCATTTCATAAGCCAAAAAACTAGACTCAGTGAGGTTAAATCACTTGAAGGCAGGAGTCGAATTCAGATATCTCCTGATTGAGGGACCAGGGTACTTTCTACAACACCAGGTTTCCCATCAGACTGATATCATTCATTCACCGAACTGCAAGTGCCTGCTATGTCTTCAATCCTTTTACTAGGTGGTATGAGAACTGTGAAGAATAAGGCCTGCTCTCTGTTCTCAAAGACCTTACTATCTAAAAGAACAAATTGTCACCTTGGAGGGTTTATCAAGAAAGCCAAGCAAAACAAGTTTCCTAGCAATTAGAACTGCTTTGGAAGATGGCAGGTCCCCCTCGTTAGAGGTGTTTGAGCAGAGACTGGCTGACCACTTGTCAAGGATACAGGGATTCTTTTGAAGTATAGGTTGGACCAGATGACTAATGAAGTCATTTCCAACTCTAAAAGTTTGTAGTTCTATGATTCCATGAAGGCCTTAAAAATGCGAAATACAAGAAAGTTTTCATGGGAAGGAAAGTTTCAGCGTTACCTTTGGAATTGTCATGTCAATGATAAGCTCACAAATGGTAACCACTGAGGATAGATTGAAATGATGGGCATCTAGGGCATGGGATAAAGGTGGGGAAGGGGAGAAGGGGCCATAAAGGGCCTCTTGCTGCTTCCTCAAGATTCCCCACTATGAAATCCAACCTTAAAGAACCCAGTATACACTTTCTTTTATTAGAAAGAGTACTGGGCCAGAAAACCCTGAATTCATGATCACCCTACCCATGCACCAAAATTACCCCCACATTTCTCAAGACTCTTTTATTGCCCTATCCCCAATTAAAATCCCCATCCCCAATTAAAATCCCCATCCCTACACAGCACAGCTCTCACCCACCTGTCAGGAAAAAAAAAAAGTAACTAATTCACAGTATTCTGTAAATAATTAATGATGCCTCACTGTATTACCCCTCCCATTCTTATGGCATTTGCATTTTCAAAGAGGAACTTGGGGAAACTGTTCATAACTCAAAGTAATGAATTTTTAATGGTGGAATCTCAGCCACTGTAGCACCTAGGAGGGATGGGTTAATTCTCTGTGACAAGAAAACCTTCTGAATGTTGTCAAATCATGCCACACAGGCTGCTGTTTTTAAAGTCTGATGGTCCTGATTGGATAGGGAATCAGAATCATGCTGGGTATTTGTTTAGAAGCATAAGAATAACTGAATTTCAGGGCTGGAAAAGACTTCAAAGGTCATTTATTCCAACCAGTTCCAAACAGAAATTCTCTCTATAATATTCTTGAAAAAAATGGTTACTGGGATTGCACTTGAAGACCTTCGATTATGGGGAACTCATTACTTAGCAAAATAGCTCATGCTACTTTTAGAAAGCTCTAATTGTCAGGATTTTTTTTTCTTTACATCAATATGAAAATTGACTTCATTGTTCATGGTTCTGCCCCCTGGTTCCAAGCACAATAAGCATATTCTGTCATCTTTAACATCTATTAACATCTTTAACAAATAAAGATGGCTATCATGTTCCCCTGAGTCTTCTCTTCAATAAGCTAAAATGAGCCCAGCTCCTTCACAGAATCCTAGCACAGCAGGATCTTAATTCCTCTCACTATCTTTGTCCCGATCCTGTAGATGCATGTCAATTTGTCAACATGCTTCCAAAAACACGGTATTTAGAACTGAAACCAATACCCCAGATTTGGCCTGATCAGGACAACACCCATTAGGATGATTGCTTTCCTTCCTCAGGATGCAAAGCCTCTTAATGTAGCCATATTGATTGCCACTGTTAACTCACTGGTCTAACATCTAAAACCCAAGCTCTTTTAAACAGAAATTTGCTGTGTAGTCACATTGCCCTCATCCTCTATTTGGGAAGCTAATTTTTTTAACCCTAACATGGCTTAGAAAACTCATTCTTACTGTCTTCAGAGTTCTCTATTGGCAGCAAAAGCAAAATCTTTTTGTGCATTTCCTACTACCATGTTTTGCATTGAGGGAAAACTTTGTAAATTTCCTATTTCCTCTTTTATGAGTGTTTCTCATAATTTTTTAAGTCCTTCAAAGGCTCCAATTTAATCTCATCCACTTCCCTCTTTCCTTCCAAGTGCCTTTTTAAATTATCCTTTTAGTATACAACTTTATCCTCTCTGATTGACTTTCACTGGGGAGTTATGGGTAGTAGACTTCATTTTTTTTTCAATGCCATCACTATCATTTTTCAATACATAAGTTTACCTTTGGTGTGGTAAAAGAGATAAAAGTATCTTTCAAACTCCAACTGGGAGCTAAATGAAGATTTTTTTTTCATTTTGAAGTTTGAAAATATTTATAGTTATCTATTTTTGTAGTTGGTCTGGTACATCCTGGAAGGGCCCATTCTACAACTATGTGTTGTGATTTGAGGAATGTCAGGAAACTCCATCTACCCAGACCCCAAATGTCTTCCCAATCCTTCCACTGTCATGCCTGAAATTCTGTCATAGGATATGTAGTCCTTTGGCTTTTTAAGACTTCTTTCTCCAAGAAAGAAATTAAAATATAACTATTAATCTTTAACAGCATTCAGTTGTGAGTGGGGAGGGAGAGAGTCAAAGTAATGACCACTTTGAAGTTGTAGCTTCAAGGTGATATGATGCGGAGGGTAGAGGTACCCTCGTTGTAGGTGCCCAATAGCAATTAGGTTAATAACTACCTTTAGGGTCTGCTGTCAGTACAGAGGGAAGAGGTTGGGAATTGCATAATGGAGGCAAGGAGTAGAATATGGAAATGTCAGTCTGTAACGTGTGGAGATTGGGTTTACTTACATGAGAGAAAAGACCCACAATTGTCTATCAAAGGGAGTGTAGGATACAACCTATCTTCTCACCTTCTAATAGGTTGATCATGTATCTCCTGGAATAATATCATAGCCACCTTGACCCCATTTTGATGTTCTGAGTTCCCTTCAGCTCTAAATCCTACGTACCTATGATTTCAGAAGTGTAGGTGTTACCTCCACTGATATCACAATCCCTTCTTGCCTTCTCATTTTCACACCCATTATTTGCTATAAAGATTCCACTCAATGTACTCTTACTCTTTTCTTTTACACTTTTAATATTTGGAGACATGGCAGCTATCAAGCTATCACCTCCCATTATAACTAGATGAGCCACCCATTTTTCAGGTTGGAGATGGCTGTGATATTTTCCTTTAATGCTACTTCTCAGCAACCATTGTTGGCAACCTGGACTCACCTTCTTATGTCCACCATCCATCTTTCTGTTGGTCTTTGGGCCATTTGTCATTTTACTTCATTTAATTTACAACAACACAGAATCATTAAGAAAATATCAGTGTTAGATGTGTGTTTAAAGGCATCTTAGACAACAGAATATTCACAGCAGCACTTTTTGTGGATCAAAAAAAAATGGAAACCAAATAGTCATCCCCCCCATCAGTAAGGGAACAACAAATAAAATAGAGGCACATGAATGCAATAAAATAGAATTGTGCTATAAGAAAAGACAAATGTAAAGACTTCAGGAAAGTACAGAAATTATATGAATTGATGCAAACTAAATCAGGAACAGAATATGTACATGACTACAATAACAACCTAAAATAACAGTAAGACAAAATTGAACACTCTCTAAGTGTAAATACTAATAGCAACTAAAATCCTACCTTCTACAAGAAGTCTTTCCTGATCTCTCTTGATTTTAGTGCCTTATTTCCTATTTATCCTGTACATAGCTTATTGAATGTTGTCACTCTTATTAAACAGCAAGTTCCTTGAGGGCAATGACTATCTTTATCCTTTTTTGTATCCTCAGTGCTTAATACAGTGCCTGATAAATAATGACTGACTGATTTATTGATTGACCAAACTGGGTGCTGGGAGGACAACTGAGAAAAAGCATCTTCCTCTCTATTTCAGTGACAAGGAACTATGGAAATTATTAGATTAGATGTGTCCCATGGCTTAGCAAAACATTTTTTCCCTTCTATTTTTTAAAAATCTTTGCTAAAAGGGCATAATAGAGGAAGAAGAGAAGGGTAGGGAGATGTATTTGGAAATGAAAGACATGTAAAAACAAGATGAATTGACAAAAATTAAATGTTAAAAAATAAAATGGCTTTTGTGCCTGGGAGGAAACAGGGATCATTGAAAGTGCTGGGAAGTTTTCCAAATGAGATCTGGTCTACTCTTCCACTGATCCCTTCTGAGCCAACTTCATTGTACATTTGCAGCATCTGTTCAATACCTATTGCTTCATGCTTTCCAAGGTGACTTTCATGGATATTATTTCATTCTCACATTCATCATCATTATCAGATCACCTCTAGCCCCTAAAACTTTAAAAAAGATTTCTCCTCTGTAAATGGCTGAAATTTGGGTATTGAGAAAGGTTCGATGTGAGAAAAGAAAAGGTGGAATAACCTTGGAGCATGGGCACTCTCCAAAAATCACAGAATAACAGAATTTCAGTTGGAAGAGATCTCAGAGTGAAGGTTGTCCTCTCTTCTGGCACTGTTGAACAGTGGCATTTCTCTCTCTCTCCCTACAAAGACTGACTGCTACTGTTCAAAGCAATGTTGCAGCTACCCCTGAAGCTGAGCCATAACCTTTCTAGTCAACTATAGCACACTAAATAATGACTGGTGAGAACCTCTTTACCTCACCTCCACTTCCCACTTCTCCTGCCTTTGAGTTGGGAAGGTTGAGACTCCAGTAACTGGGAAATCTTGCTGAGATGCTTAAGCATAGTAACTACTCTTTCTGCCCTCCCCTTTCTCCTTCCCTCCCTCACCCCAAGAGGAAAGGAACCGAACAGGGAATACCTCCCCATTTCTGTTTCGTAGCCACTTTGCAGAAACAGCCTTTCAACATTTTGCCCCATTTGGCATTTTGCATTTTGTATCAGCTGCTTCTAATGAAATTGTACCAGTCAGTCCTTCCTGTTCTCTTCCTCCCTCCTGAGATTTCCATCCATTTCCTTGCTACTGTTCTTTCCATTGTTATCCAAAAAATGAACAGATACTAACTCTTGATTTGTATTTGTTAGTATATGCAGTGATAGAGATTTGAGGAAAGATTCTAGATAAAAGTGGTTCACATGTCTGCTTTCCGTAACTGGTGGAGGAAGGAGGCAGCCAAGTAACGATTTCTCCTCTGGGTTATCACAAACCTGGGATCACCCTACAAAAGTTTTCTTTAGCCAGACTGAGAAAATAGCATGAGAAATAATAAACAAGAAAAGCAATTAGTTACCTGAAGTGAATCATAATTCCTTAAACCAGTGATCCAAAAACTTTCAAAAAAATGTTTTGCTAATTTTCTAAATTCAATACGATTTCCTGTGTAGTCCTGTATATTTTATCATAGATATTTAAAACATTATGCCAAGAAGTGGTCTGTAGACTTCAAGAGATTGCCAAAGTGGCTCATTACACTAAAGAAGGTTAAAATTCCTGCTCTCAACTAGAAATATTATTGAGACAAAGTCCCGGACAAAGAGGGGGACCAGGGTGCTTTCATGACACCATATGTTCATGATTGTATTCTTGAGCAGTACACTACTGGATCTTCCTCCTATAGCTGTTTCTCTCCTCAGCAATTTACTGGTGGGTGAAAATAGTTATAGGGTGAGGGATCAGTCACCACTAACATCCACCATGTGCAAATATATACAAAGTAAGCTATATATAGGATAAATGGGAAATAATTAACAATGGGAAGGCACTGAAACCAAAAGGGGCTTTTTAGTTGGTTTTAGTTGGTACTGGTGTTTACATTTACAAAATGTTCGATTTTGTCAAATTGTTATTTTAGGTTATATTATACTGGTGTATAGTCTGCTCCTGATTTTGCTTATGTTAGCCTCTATGGGTTCATATGTAATCTTTCTGTACTTCTCTGAAGTCTTCCTATTTGTTTTTTCTTAGAGCATAATTCTATTCTACTGCATTCATGTGCTTCTGCTTTATTAGTCATCCCCGCCCCCCCCCCCCCACTGATTTATATGATGATTATGAGTATAAGCTTCTTAAGGGGAGGGACTATTTCATTTTTGCTTTTCTGTATCTAGCTCTGTAGCACCAATGGGATAGCCACAACAGCCACTATGGATATGCAGGCATACTTCCAGGGTAAATTTTCAAAATATAAACTTTCTTCCTCACAGACAAAACCAAAATATTTATTCAGATACCAGAAAATCAATTCCACAATAACAAGGAAGTTTGACAGAGGGAGAACCACCATCCCCAAGACTTTCCTCCTTCAGTCCCCTACAAACAAGCTCCCTTAGGCAAAAGCACTCCCTCTCAGCTAGGCTAACTGCTCTGCTCTGCTCTGTCTGTTGCCTCTCCCTCAGCTCCACCTCACTCTCTCTTCCTGCTCCACCCATTCAGCAAGTTCCTCCCACTATGGGCTTCGTGTGACTCAGGCTGTGGGCTGGATCAAAGTTCAAAGCAGGTCACATGGGCCAATTAAGGGGCAGGAAAGATCTTCAAATTCCCTTAACATTACAAGCTCTTGTACTGACAGAAAAGTAGGTAATAAATGATTGATTCTTCCATGTAATGGTTTTTTTCTTCTTCAGGCCTAACATCCACAGCTTCTTCATTTATCCTTTCATGATATGCTCTCAAGTTTTTTAACCATTCTGTACATCTTTCCAGTTGAGGTTTTCTAAATGATCAATCTCCTTTAAATATGGCAACCAGAATTGAACATAAAGCCCAGATATGATTTCACTAAAGTAGAGTACAGAGCTCATCTCCCAAGTTCTGTCCATTAGTCATTGAAACTTACGTAAGTCTAAGACTGAATTGGTTCTTTTTGTTATCATGTAGAATGATTCCAGTCCACTAAAATCTCCAAATCTTTTGCACACAATTTTCTAGCTGTATCTCTTCCATCTTATCATTGTGATATTATCTGAACTCACTTTTAGGTAGGACTTTGCCTTTATCTTGGATCTTACTGGAATTGACCCACCAATTCTAGCCTATCGAGGTCTTTAAGAATCCTGTCTCATCATTCATCCCAGCTTCCTCTGAAAATCTGACAACTGTAATGTTTATGTCTTTGTTCAGGTCACTGATAAAAAATGTTAAAACATCACAAGAGCAAGATCAAATCTATTAACAATTATTCTTTGGGTTGTTATTAAACCGACTCCAAATCCCTCTAACAGTGCTATTTAGTTCACGTAGCTCCCCATCTCATATTCAAATATATAAGATTTTGTCAAAAGATTTGCTGAAACAGGTAAATTATGTATACAACATTCTCATGGTCTAACAGGGTTCCAGTTTGATTGGAACGTATGTATAAACTAGTTAAATATAATGATGGGAAGTTAGTGGGTTATCAGATTGTGGAAGGTCTTGAATGCCAGATTAAAGAAATTTATACTTCCCCAATATGACTACCATTTGAGAAGAAAAGATACAAAGTTTGGCTAAGACACAATCCTATCTCTGAGTTAAGAAGGAAAGAAAAAAGGAAGGATAGAACTAAATGAGGGTAAAGACCCTTTTTTAAAAATTTCTTGTCCAGTACCCCTCCAGTGATGAATAATTTTTAAAACTTGTGACACAGTATTTACATCATGCATATGAACTAGCAATTTACATGTAATTTGCAGCCCCCTTATTTTATTAATGATTAAGTGCTATGCAAATGTAAGTAAACTAAGAGGTTTAACAGCTCATATAATGTATGGAGCCAATTAAAATTCCAATTCATTTTTTAATGTAAATGTCAACATAAATCAGGCCTTAGCAATTTTTGCACAACCTGTTGGGTCAGCTGACTCAGAATGAATGTGTAGGTAAGTTTTGCCCATTGTTTATCATTCATTAATTATATTTATGGAAGAGTTATATTAACACTTTCTAAAATTTGTCTTTCTAAACAGTTATTCTATATGGAACATCCAATGCAACTGATACCAAAGTCCAGTGAGTACTGTAAGTCAAAAAAAACTGAAAAGGAGTTGTCATCCACATCCATTCACAAACTTCAAACATGAACATTTCAGATCATTTTGACAAATCCATTCCAGAACCCTACATGGAATAAAACAAGAACTGAACAAGCATTTATTGTGTGCTGGGCTCCAAGAAGGTCCCTGGCCTTAAGTTCACATTCTAATGGGGGTGACAACATATACACATACAGGTCTTTACAAAACACGTACAACCTTAGGTAACCTTAGGAGGAGACGCTAGTTACTAGGACAGCAGGAAAAACATGTAGAAGGTAGTGGCACACGAATCTTAAAAAGAAAACCAAGGAGTCTAAGAGGTGGAGGTGAAGGGAAAGAATTCCAGGCATTGAGGGCAGTAGAACAAGAAAAAGAGCTCCATGTGTAAATAAACATCAAGCATGCCAGTTTGACTCAATAACATGGTTTGTGGAGAACTTATTAAGGCTGGAAAGGCAAGATGGGACCAGGTTGTAAACGGCTTTAAGTGCTAAGAGCTTGTGTTTGACAACAAACAGAAACTCAAATGATGTCTTAAAAAGAAAGACCTGGTAATTTTTTTTCTCAGAGAATTAAAACTCCTGGACCTAAGTATAAATTCTTATTTTCTGGGTCCCAAATCATGCCATGTTGTTGATTTTACTTCTCTTTCTTAAAGCCCTCTTAAATATGTCTCATCATGGTATAAAGGAGACTGTAGAATGTAGGGAATATATTAATAGTGTTTTGGCCAATGAGAAGTCAATTCCAAATAACATCACCGTTAAGTGATTAGCTGAAAACTGACAAAGCCCCTTATAAGATTAGCATGTACAAAAATAGGTGTAATACATAGTAACGTATGATGTAGCCAAGAAGAAATACAAATAATTTCAACAGGCAAAGATGTGGAGGGAAAGAATTCCAATCAAAAGGGATTACTGATACCAAAAGACAGTTAGGTCAAATCAGAGAACAGGTAAATATGAGAGCTCGAGGTCTAAGCTTTATTCTCCTCCAGGCTAGGGACTCATTCTTTATATAACCTGTTTTTATATTAATTTTAATCAGAGGAATAAACACACAGGTACAGACATACAGATATTCATTCCTTTAAGAGTCAAATCAAGTTGTTGATCAAGCCTACTTTAGCACCACATCAGAAAAAGCAGAGATCATATTCCATTAATATAAAGAACTCAAGGTAAGTGAACAAATCACAATACACAAGTTTGCAGTTCAACACTTTATTAACAATATATTCACTATATGCTACATAAATGTATATTCTGCATAGAACAACAACAGGTTTCATGGGCACAACACAAACAACATGGTGGAGGCAAAATGGCAATCACAGCAAAGAATCTCAGGCAGAGATTTCACTGCTTTCCACAAGTTACAAAGAGAAGAGCCTATCCAGGAAAACAAAGATAGGAAATTTGCATCACTTGTACCATATCCCAAAAACTAGTATTTTGCCCTTTATTAATTCAGCTGCCTTAAACCTACACTGTGCCTTCTCTAAGACAGACATCTGGGTTTGGGGAAGCTGTATTTTTACTACCTAGTCCATTTCCCTGAGTTCTGAGGGAAAATCTGCATGAAACTCAAGAACACACTTTCCCTTTAATTTATGGGGTTCAACTTTACCCTACCTGACTCATAATTCTGACACCAATCAAGGAAACAAAACATTAGATAAGCCAACAGAAAAAAAATAACAAGTGTAACACATGAGTGGTCAGCTTTTTTCCAGTCAGGACTAGTTCCTTAAAAATGAAAATGCAAATGGAAGGTAAGGAAGGTAAAAGACAATAAACCTTCCCAGATGTATAAACAAAAAAGTCTCTTAATTTGGTAATTTTTTAAGTTAGGGATCATTTATGCAAAGCACCATATAGAAATGTAATCAGTCAAAAATCACAAATTAAGAAGATGGTATCAATAATATTAGAGGTATTTTAGAGAATGCTATTTTAGAAATTGTCCAATGTACCGTATTTGTTTTGTATTAAGATAAAATCACTAGCAACTCAAACATTAACAACCCAACTGTACTTGGCAGACAGAAAAATGCAATGACTTGGGAATTAGGAAATTTGAGTTCTTATTCCTGTTTAGTCACCTGCTAATTATTACCTTGGACATGTCACTTTCTTTACCTTTCTGGGCCTGGGTATTCCTGTATATGAAATGATGGAGGTAGGCTGCTTTCTTATACAATCCCTCTAAAATTTGGTGACCACAAATGCAAGTAGTTACACGAAAATAAGGGAAAATATGCTTATGACATTTCTGAGGAACTCCATGAAAGGCAGAGTTTTAGAGAAGCTCACCAAAGGCCTGGCTTTTCTAAAGGCTACAGTCTCTCAGATTAAAACATAATTAATGCCTTCGTGCATCATGGAGTTCCCAAACCAAGCCCGAAAGGAGTCAGGGAAATATGCTGGGATTACATTTCCTTTGAATTATAAAATATCCCTGGGTAATGGGATAAGAGTACAGTGTGTATTTACAGATATTTTAGCCCTATGATGGAGACAATGAATCAGTGACATGGTACTTTCATTGAGTTTCACATTAACAACCCACTGCAACTTTCAAAGCTGTTTTATTGAAAATACATCCTTCAATTCATTGCTTTAGAGGAGTCACATAAACTACATTGTCTAAATCATTTAATTTTAATATTCTTATTACATACAACTCAAAGTCTTAACAGCAATGATTTTAAAGGATCAATCAATTATACAATCAGACCTCATGTGACTTTTCCTTCAACTGTCAGATACCAAGTAAGATGGCACTCATGTACATTTCCTGTCTGCTGAAGCAGACAGCTCTAGTTAAAAAAGAAAGAAAGAAAGAAAAGGCCTATGGGAACTGTCAAGAATCCAAGGGTTCATTATAAAGCTGGTTTGGCCTTCAATTTGACATGGAGTGTTAAGTTTCATCAGATGTAGAACTAGTTAATCAGGAGGAATAAATGATATGTAATCATTCATCCAAAACATAAAATAGAATGCATGTAACAAAGAATGGACTTTATGGGAATTACCACCACTACACCATGACAGGGGAAAATCTCAAACTCTAAAACTAGTTTTTAAAAAAATCCTACATCACAGAAAATAGGGAAAGATATACATATAAATTAGGAAACAACACAGACTACAGATTTGTCTTACGCATGGCTGGCATTCAATAAATATTTCTTTAACGAATTAAGTAATGATCACATCACTGCATGGTGTTAGTTGCCTGGTGTGTTTTGGGTCTATAGGTTTTGATTGTCTTGTTCTTTGACATAATTTCACTGCGTTCCAAAGAAGCATGCCCACAAACTCTAAGCTTTGGATGGGAATTAATGAGGACAAATGTGCTAGTCTACTCTATCTTTCCACCGATAACTATACGTTATGTCCAATTACCTTACATTCCTTTAACATGACTCTAGTTAATCATGACAATGCAATCATCAGCGTTTTACATCTTTCAGAGAGATAATATCATCATTTGCAAAGTGCAACCTAAGATAATCTTGAGTTACTTTAATATTACAAACAAGACTCTCACCCTATTTCCCTGAAACCTTAAGTATGGTTTTATTAACTAGGAGGTTTTACGTAAATTTCAATTAAAAGTTTAGGAAGTAGCAAAAATGCCTAAACTATGGATAATACCAGAAACAAAAAATATGTGCAATCTACATATGAGGCAATCCTACCATTAAAAATTCTGGAATGACTGTTCACTAACAATGTACATCTCATTCTTTCCCTGAGCCTCTGTTTCCCTCCTATTGCTTTCTCATCTTAAAATAAGTGTAGATTTGGAGATTAAAACATTTTGAGTTTTCAAGTACAGAAAAGCAGATTTTATCAAATGGTCCATGAGAAAAGATTATATCATCCACGAGAATAACAACTCTCCTAAGAATTTTATCACAAAAATTAAAATGGGATTGAAGAGTACACACATTTCAACAATGTTAAAGGTTGTTGGCAAAAATAAACATTTTAGCTGAAAGTCACATGAAATGAGAGTAAATCAGCTATCTGTTTACTGATCTATAGAACTATAACAAGATACAGATTTACTTGCATGTGCTCAAGCAAACCTCTTTCCTAATTTCTATAATCATTTTCTCCTGTCATTAATTCTTCCCATTGGCCTCCCTCATCCTCCCCTCCTTATCTCAACTCTACAAAATGATCAAGAACTCAACACTCACACTAATAACCCTGAGTTTAATTTTAATTCTTTTTCCTTACTTTTAATGGCTACAAATGCCTTCAGTCCATTCTACCCTTAGAACAATATTCTGTAGCAGCCCAACCAGATCAAACAAAAAAGCACTACCTGTAAAATGGTTAACTTAAACAAGGGGAGGGAAGAGGGGATGGCTCAGATACACAATATAAAAATACACTCAATGGCAGTCTGAAGTTTGAATGTTTTCAACATGTTAAACAAAAGTTAAGAAGGTAAAAGTCATGTCTGTCATCTTCTAAACTCATGGGTAGTACAGACTTTCAAAAAAACAAAACAAAACAACCCAATCACTTCAGCCTCTAAACTGTTTTTACAACTCTCCATGGTTAAGAACTATGTCAAAGAACTGTAGGTTTCCAGTCCTATTTACAAGGGTTTGTCCTGAATGGCAGCTCTTGACAAGAAACCTACCAGTTGCAATCTCCAGGATTCAATAAATCCATTCACAACAGAGAAAACAGGCCTACCAGTAGAGCACCACTGGATAATGACAGAGCCAACCACAGAGGTACATGGAGTGTTACCACTGCCTTGGGTACTGTTCTTTGGAGTATGTAGTGCAAAAGGTCTGTATTGCTTTATCATGCATAGTTCACCACCCTGCCATGTCAATAGCAACACCCAAACTGTTCCACAGTTAATTCTTAAGTTGAGCTACCAGGTGGATTAATTTTTTCCCTGCCAGAAATAATCATCTATTCAGGGGTCATTATATGAGCAGCATACTTCTAATATGGTTGACAAAGCTATCTCTTATGCTCTAAGTTTAACACGGCAGGGATAATGTTCTTCAAAATGAATGAGCTCATATTAAGTCCTTGTACAACTAAGTTCCATAAAAGAGTTTGAAATGATCAGGTATGCTTTTAATTCGCATTTCAAATGAACAGCATACTTACAATCCTACCTTGTGAAATTTATACTGACTAATTATAATTAAGATGTCACTACTTTAAAAGTACTATTGGAACTGTCATTAAAAATCTTTATAGTAAAACAGGATATTATTATCGCACACAGAAAATAAATAAAGGTTTTGGAAGCTGCAAATACAAAGATACATTAGAAGACCCAGAACAAAGATCCCAAGGCCATGCCAGTGGCTGCCCCAGCCAGCATTCCCAGAGCCAGGTCTCCATCGTTGTCCCGATAACGCTCACGGATGATGACATGGTTGGCAGGCTGCTGTCCATAAGGTCCTAGAAAAGATGCACAACAGAATGTTACATATGTTGTGCTGCTTAGTTTGGCTTAACTATTTTCCTTTGTTGAAGGGTAGTAAGTTCGATGTGTGCACATTTTGGAGGAAGGGGCGCAGAAATGACTAATGTAAAACAACAAAAAGCATCAGCAAAATCTAATTGTTAAAGAAAGCAAGCACAAAACAAGGGAGAACAGAGATATTTCCTATCTAATCCTTACCAAAATATTTTTTCCTTACTGAGACACCAGGATATCAGACTTCCTTTTAAACCAACAAAACAAAGCTGACTTACCTTCAAACAGATACAAGTTATTTTCTATTAGAATTTTTTACCTATTGCCCATATTCCTATAATCTAACCCATACAAGGAAAGCTGTAATTTTCCAGTGTAGAGTGAAAGTGCTGACAGCTCTTTTTTGGTGTTTTACTACCTCTACTACTATTTGCAACAGGCTTGATTCACTGGTTTCAAAATCCTAGGAAAATCGAACTGATGCAAAGTTAAGTGAGAAGATCCAGGAAAAAAAAATTTATACAGTAACAGCAATACTGTAAAGATAATCAACTGTGAAAAATTTAGGAACTCTGATCAACACAATGGCCAATCACAATTCACAGGACTCATGAAAAATATCCTATCCACCTCCAGACAGAGAGATGATGGACTGACTCATCAGAGTGCAGACCAGAGCACACTTTTTCTTTTCTTTTGGAGAGGAGGGGGAACCTGGCAAATGCAGGAATTTGTTTTCTTTGATTATATCTATTTGTAATGGCTTTTGTTTTTCTTGCCTTCTCAATTGTTAGGGGAGAGGGAGGAGGGTGCAGCAGAGTTCAGAACCGAAAATAAAACTGCATTTAGAAAAGGCTTGATAATACCTTTTAGTTCCAATACTTGACCTGCTCCACTTTGGAACTCATGCTAACTGAAACCCAAACTCATCAACTCAAGACAAATAAAATTTCTACTGTTATCCATCACCCCACCAAAAAAATAAATTGCAAAGGTTCAGAGATTTGGAACTGGAAGCAAACTCAAGAGAATATCTAGTCTAATCTCATTTTTACTACAAACTGAGGCCCAAAGAGGTTAATTGAGTTGGCCAAGATCACATTAGCAGTAAATAAATGTCAGAGCTAAGATAAACTTGACTACCAAATCCAGCATACTCCTCTGCAGTTTCATTGTGCCTTAATGTATCTGCCACACTAGAGCCTCTATTTCCTACTACAGCTGAAGTACAGATCCATCAGGATAACAAATGGATAGAGCAATAAATGAGAAATGAGTAGAATTGTGGAGAATTCAGTGATTCCATAGAAATTCCAAAGATGAAAGAGTAGTTAGAAAGTTAAATTAGCTCAATGACCGTATAACAGAAGGACAGAGGAGGGCAAACTCATTAAACTTTCAACCATTATTACCTAAGAATCATTCTTTAATAGCGCAGTTACGAACTTTAAAACAGAAACTTTCAAGCATGCAAATTACATTTTAAATTAAAACTAAATGTCTTCCTATAACTTGCTTTTGTTTTTAACAACTACACAGAAGTAATTTACTATATATCTAAGAGCAGAAAGTACATATTTTTCCTAAAAATCTTTTAAACAACCAAATATTATACTATCACTGTTCACACTATTAAATTATTATTAAAGCAAAAAGTGAAAGGATGGTAGTGGGAATGAAAAATCATTATCACAAATGACCTCTTTGGCTACAGCCTCTCTACGATCCAATTCATTCTACATACCACTGATTAATCTTCCTTTTTAAAAAACTTTCAATGACTTCCCATAACTAAAAAGTAAAACCATGGTTATCCATGATCTGGCCTTGAATTCTCTTTCTAAACTCAGACACATTCTAACTCACCATTCCTACAAAATGTTTATTAACATTCCCACCTCTATACTTTTGTTCATGCCTGAAGTAATTGCTCTTCCCACTCCTACCTACCCAAATCTTACTGATTGCTACAGGCCCAGCTCATGAGCCACCATCTTGACCATTTCAGCCAGTAGCAATCTCTTCTCCTGGAATCTTACTGTACTTGTTAGTGTCATACATTAGCATTTACTCATATACTGCCTTCCAAGATCTTTCATATAACTACTCTATACTGCTACTAAATGCTTGTATTTGTATATAATGTTGACTACAATGGAGGCAGGGTATTATAAATTAAGTGACATGGGTTCTGGTGCCAGCTCTAATACTGTCTATGTGACCCTGGATGACTTGAAAGTGATTTGAAAACAATGGATTATGTTCATAAACTTCAGCTGTACTTGACTCTTCCCACTCACTTATCCCCTACATTCAATCAGTTGCCAAGTCTCATTAATTATATTTTCACAATACCTTTTACATCTAAAACCTAAGACCAACGGTTGGCAAACTACAGTCGAAGGGCCAAATCTGGACCATGACCCATCTCTGTATGGCCTGTAGGTGGAGTGATTTTTATTATTGTTAAATGATTGAAAAAAATTAAAATTTTGTGTCATGTGAAGATTAATTATGTAATTAAAATTTCAACATCCACAAATAAAGTTTTATTAGAATACAGCCATGCTCAGATTCATATATTGTCTATATATGCTTTCCCACAGCCGCAGAGCTGACTAGCTACGACAGAGATCATATACAGCACTATCACAGCTCAATACTGCTGCTCGGTGCACTACTTGACAGCATTTTGTGTGCCATGTATATTGCCATGTGAAACATTTTTTTTAGATCCGTGTACATCCATTGTGTTAAATGAGAAAATAAAAGGTTTTTTTTATTTTGGGGGCTCAGAGTTAATTTTTTTCTGAATGAGAACAGCCACCCTCAAACACTACTCTCAGACTGTGAATGGCTTTGAAAATTAGCTTTTACTGAATATTTTTTCATGTTTCTTAATGAATTCAACATAAAATTTACAAGGCAAAAATGGTACTTATGTGCAAAATTTATGCTATGGTAAAGTCAATTCCATGACAACCAACATTGTTTGAATCACAAGTAATATCAACATGCTTTAAATATTTCTTGGGCTGTCAAAAGTTAAAATAAGTGAGACTTCCATTCCCACACAAATTTGTAAAAGATAAGACATATTTTTCTGAACTCAAACTACAGTTACAGTGACATTTTTTGGACCTTGATGCAAGTGCAAAAGAAATTTTCATATTTCAAAAGCCATCTCACTGTGCAAATGCATTTCTGTAAGTGCCTTCCAAGTGATGAAGATACTCAATTATAATCATATGCTCATGGATTGATACCAGTATTTGGCAGTGTTACCTGTGTGAAATTTCAAATTTCAAAAATGAAATACATAAAATCACATTATTGATCAGCATTAACATGAACATTTGCAATCAATTTCAATAAGGTACTCTCATTTTGAACCCAATTCAACAAAATATTACTCCTATTCCCAACCCCAAAGAACTCCATTTTTCTAATGGGTCGACTCATATTACAAAAAATTATACTTAATTTTTATTTCTATCACATTTTTAATTTCATCAGTAAAATATGAGGGAATGTTTTCTCTCTTGCTGCATCAGTGCCTATACAACAGCTTCAATTTTGCCTCTCAGCCCACAAAACCTACAACATTACTCTCTAGTCCTTTGGTTTGCCAACCCCTGCTCTAGACTATTGTAGTAACTTCTTCAATGGTCTTTCTGCTTCCAGGCTTTCTCCTCTTCAATCCATCCTTTACATGGCTGCCAAAATAATCTTCCTGAAGCATAAACCTGATCATATCACATCTTTGCTCAAAAACCTTCAGCAGTTCCCTATAAATTCCTCAACCTGGCATTTAAGGCCTTCTAAAATTGGGCTTCAACCTACTTTTATTCACTTATTTTACATTATTCTCCTACAGGCATTCAACATTCCAGCAAAACTGACCTACTAGGTATTCCCTGAATTCAATATTCCATCTCCCATCACCACCATGCCTTCCCACAGGCTGCCTTCAAGCATGCTATGCAGTAGTTCCTCAGTTCTACCTTTTAGAATTCTTAGTTTCCTATAAAAGCATTATGCAGGGTGGGAGGGGAAGGGAGATAATATAAATACTGTCGAACTCAATTGAGCTATTGGTGAGTTTTGCTCAACTGTTTTTTCTTTGTCTCTTTTTAATTTTGCATCACAAGAGCTGGTAGTTTTTTGAGGAGGGAGGAAAAAAGGGAAATCTGGGAATGAAAATAATGCAAAGCAAAAGACAACAATTTTTTTCTTTAAAAATAATTCTTAGTTTCCTTCAAGGGTCAGTTCTGATGCTAATTCGTAGGCAAAGTCTTTCCTGATCCTTCAATTTGTTGCTGCTCTCTTTCTCTTCAAATAACCTTATATTTATCTCAGTACTCTGTATTCCAATAGAAGGTAAGCCCCTTGAGGGCAGACATAATTGCATTTTTGTTTTGGTCTTGTGCCAAGTACAATGTCTTGCACGTAATGGGAATTTATACATCACTGTTGAATTAAAGCAGCCCTCAGTTTCTCTAATATACAAAAGAAGCCTGGACTAGATGATATTCAAATTGTCTCCCCAATTAGTTTATAAGTTACTTACAGACACTATGTATTAAATTTTTATATTCCCCATAGTCCCTAATTATATGCACACAGTAGGCATTAATAAAGAGCTGCGTAATGGAAATGAATTAATCAGAGGAAATGCTCCTATTGACACAGGGAAGATAAAAATAGTGAATCTGTAGGCAGCAGGCATACCACCCAACCCAGTTTGCAAGACAAATGGTATACTCTGTACAAAAGGATCATTTCTAATCATGTAACAATACTCTCAGGTGGCTTGGAGATAGCCCTTTTTATCATGAGCTACCTTTGCATTAGGAGCTGACGAACCAATGGCTAATTCCCTCCCTGTTGCCTCACTTCAAGCTGGCCAAGTAATTCCACCTACACCTACCCCTTACATTAGGAACATTTTGGAACTGGAGAGTAGTCTAATAAGAATCATGGGGGGAAAAAAGGCTCCTCAATAAAAAGAATGCATGCTTCCCTGTTCATCCAAATTTTCAGCTCTTATAGTTATCTTGTGCCCTACCTATGACCTAGAACTTTTGATCACATCTTCCATGTCGTCCAAAATTTGTATCCTCAGTTTTTGTCTACCTTATGCCTTATCCACAGATTTACCTGAACCCTTGCTACTCATACATGATCTGATCAACTTTCCTACCTCATTCTGATATGTGGCACCTAGTAACAACTTCATTCTAGATGCCTCTCTTATTTCAAGACCTTTGACTCTACCTTCACCACTGACTTCCCTATCTTCACCAAATCCAACCCACCTCCCTGCCAATCTTTTATTCTGAATGCAACCTTACCAACTTCCTGGCACTTGTGACCTATTACAACTTACAAGTTTCCAGCTGGAAAGCTATCATTTCTTTTCACAGAGGTGGGGTGAAAGAGAATGCTACAGCAAAATCAAGGATTAACTTAAGTTCTTTGAAGATCTCTATTATAATAATGGCCAATAAAAATGTTCAGAAGCACAATAAAAAATGAATTTCAAAGGATAATTAGGGGAAAAATAAAAATAATCTAGTTTAAAGATTTCCTTTAACATAAATTTTTTCATTCATTCATCTTAATTACTGCACTTGGTTAATTATTGTTTCTCCCCTTGGGAGTCAAATTATATGAACTTAGGAGACTTTTTTGTTTCATATTCTTTACACCTATTCCACTATTTCAAAGCAATTAGAAAACATGAAGCTCTTATGCAGATGTTTGATTTGAAGATCACAGTTTGAATAAAAAGACCAAAAAGTTAAATGATACCTTAAAATTAGGAAAAATAAACAAAAAAGTAATATTCAACTAATTAAAGAGATAATAACATTGCCATTAGTTACCTGGATATGGATACTGGTATGGTATCGCATAAGCCTGTCCATTAGCAGCATAGATAACTTGAGTTCCTGGAGGGTATGCACCATTATAATGACCATAGCCAAATACCTGTTTCGAGGGAATATTAAGCATATGATAAGATTTATTGCATTTTTTTTAAAAGTCAAGAAAATGTATTGAAAAATATATTAATGCACTGTAAATATAAAAATATTTTAAAATGTATTAAAATTCCCTCTCCTGGGTAGTACTTACCAAAATTTTAATTTAATATTACCAAAATTTTACCAAATTTAACATTACCAAAAATGTACTTAACACAATTTAATAAAAATATAGACAATGAAATGCAGTGTAGGTATGTTCTTAGTAAAGGAAAGCCTTTATCAAAAAACTGAACAATTCCCCAATTGATAAATGGTCAAATGATATGAACAGGCAGTTTTCAGAGGAAGAAATTAAAGCTATCTATAGTCATATGAAAAACTGCTCTAAATCACTATTACTTAGAGAGATGCAAATCAAAACAACTCTGAAGTACCACATCACACCTATCAGACTGGCTAACATGACAAAACAGGAAGATGATGAATGTTAGAGAAGATGTGGGAGAGCTGGAACACTAATTCATTGTTGGTGGAGCTGTGAGTTGAACCAAACATTCTGGAGAGCAATTTGGAACTATGCCCAAAGGGCTTCAAAAATGCGCATACCCTCTGACCCAGCAGTATCTGGGTCAAATATCTAGGACTGTATCCCCAAGAGATCATAAAAATGGGAAAAGTGTCCCACATGTACAAAAGTATTTATAACAGCACTCTTTGTGGTGGCCGAAAACTGGAAATTGAGGGGATGCCCATCAGCTGGGAAATAGCTGAACAAGTTGTGGTATATGTAATGGAATACTACAGTGCTATAAGAAATGATAAACAGGCAGACTTCAGAAAAACCTGGAAAGACTTACATGAACTGAAGCTAAGTGAAGTGAGCAGAGCCAGGAGAACATCATACTACTGTCAACAGACAGTGTTCAAGGACTGTTTTTGATAGACTTAGCCCTTCACAGCAATGCAAGGACACATTTCCAAAGGACTCATGAGGCAAAATGCCATCCACAGCCAGAGAAAGAACTATGGAGTCAGAATGCAGAACGAAGCGGACTATTTTCTCCTTTGTTACATTTGGTTTTTCTCATGGTTTCTCCCATTCATTTTAATTCTTCTATGAAATATGACTAATGTGAAAATGTGTTTAACAGGAACCCATATAAGACTGCATACTATCTTGGGGAAGGAGGTGGAGAAAATTTGGAACTTATGGAAGTGATTGTTGAAAACTGAAAACAAATAAATAAATAAATCTGAAAAGGAATGAGCCACTATCATTTGCACCACTTACCTCACAGGGTTACCAGTGGGACATCAGCACTTTGCAAACTACGATGCACTATATTAGCAACCTAACGTGTCACTCGATCAGTTTCCCATGGACCAATAAGCAGTACCAAGAGGACAAGACTATGTCTAAACTGCTCAGTCAGAAGGCTGGGAGAACCTCCTGCCTAAAACGGCTAGAGGTGTTGAAAACAGCAGTATGAGAGTTTTTATCTACATAGGCACTATAGGATAAAAAGATTTTTTAAGCCTATCTGTTCTATCTGTACCATACTATATACATTTACACACAGACATACATGGTACTGAAGTTACTTGAATTTGAACTTAATTTTTAGGCAGTGACGTTCAGGAATAATGACACAATTTATTAAAATATGAATACAAATTCTGTCCTACAGACCTGTTATGTCCTTTCTCCTAATCTACACTTCTTGGAATCTCTGGCTATCTTCAAGGCTCAGCTCAAGTGCTACCTTCTCCCAGAATCCGTTCATGATTCCCCTAGTCATTAGTGCTCCCTCAAATTACTTTCTTTATTTTATATAATATTTTTGTGTTTATTTAGCACAGTGCCTGGCACTTAGTAGGCAAAAATAAATGCTTGTCGAATTAAACTACACTATCAGGTCTATGATGGCAGTCATAGAGCCCTCACAGAATACCAGGCCAAACTTTAGAAAATCCATGATTTTATGCACCAGAGTGATCCTCACTGACAAATATTGTAACAAACAACTCCATACCTCAATAAACAGTTTCAAGAGTAAATGTGGTCAAATGGAAGAAAAAAAACAGCTAGGCAGCCTTCCAGTAATCAAAACAGGCATTTATATGCTCACTGAATCTGAATGATTTAGTTATTCTAGTGAAAGTCTTGGGATGTACTCCAAAGTTCTCTGATGATGCTTTCAAGGTGAAATAAGGAGTGCAACAAGAGACTTCCACTATTAGGGTCCTATTTATTCCCTCATACTTCCTTCCTTCTTCCATACCTCAGGAGATGGAGTGGCATAAGCTGTGTAAGGAGGAGGAGACGAAGCCACAGCAGTCTCATCGTACATGACTTCTGAGCCAACGTAGGCCTACATAAGAGGAGAAAAAGGGAAGAAAAAGACCATTTTAGAGTATGAAAATATACTTTATAATCATGGACATATAAAATGAAAGTCACAAGCTCATTCATAAATGGGAAATGCAAATATGTGCACTGAAATAAGCAGAAGGGAAAAGCAAAAAGTCTCCAACCTGTGATATGAAAGACACTCACCAGTAATGTCTACAAATCTTTATGGTATCATTTACAATAGCACAATATTCATATGGATAAAAACTAAAGCCAAAGACCTTCAAAAAAGTCTACCAAAAAATGAAAAGTTCATAAAGCTATTTAAAGCCTTTTATGAAGGCAAACTCATATATTTTTTGCTGTCAAAAGAGACTTTAAGTCATTTTCCAGTGAAAAAAGCTGGAATCTGAAAAAGAAAAGCTTAACACTCCTTAGCACTCTACTCCAGAAACTTTAAAGAAATAGACACATTGTCATTTGTTGTAGCAATATATTTCTTTAAGTATGCTATGTTTAACTTCTTCCGAGTTTAAAAAAAATACATGGACTTCTTCCCCTCTTAATTATATGCATACATACATATACATACATAGATACATATATGCATGCATACATACACACACACACGAACCACACAGTAAACTCCTGGCACTCACTATAGAAATAAACAGTGCTAATCAGATCCAAAATGGGTTTAACACAAAAAAGGCATGAGCTGTATTGCTTGCAAGCTTACAGGAGTAAGTCAGAAATATTTTTTTTTTAATTTTCTTTACTTCAGTTTTCACAATGTTCATTCCCATATGTGTACTTAAACTGTCCTTTCCTTTCACAGACAGAATCTCTTATTTTGTTTTCTCTGACAAACCAAAGATTTAACACACTAAACAACTTAATTTTTAGGCAGTGACATTCAGGAGTGACACAATTTATTAAAATATTAAGACAAAAGAGGGATTTTGCTATACTAAACTGACCTCTATGAAACTGGATACATCATATCAGTTACATACTTCAAGGTCAATACCTTAATCCATTTCAGAATTTCAAGATGTACACATGAAAACCTGAAAATATGTTGCCTTGTCGGTACTTTTTGTATTTCAAACCAAATTAAAATGTAATCCAATGGATTACTTACCACACCTTGTAAAAATCTTAGAATGTCTTATAACCAATGCCTATCAGAGGGTGGCAAAGTAGATCAAACTGCCTGGTTAGCCACAGTCTACTTGAGCAGCACCAAGGGCCTCCCCGCAACCTGTAATTTACTATTTATATTACCATTCCCATTTCCCTTTGTCCCAACTCTCCCACCTTTGTCCAGTAAGGCCATGTAATCGGCCACGTACAAATAATGACAATTTGTCCTAAAAAGGTTGACATATACACCAAACCTAAAAACTTACTGTATTTGTCCTGGCATCCTGGAGTGCAAATTTCCATGCCCTGGGGGGAAAAAAGGTAGCTTTACAAAAGGGTAAGTCATCCTTCCTATTTTATTCAAAGGATTGTGTAACAATTAAAACCTGTTACAAATACCCACTTTATAGATTTAACTACAGAGTTGGTAGCCCTTTGTACTTGAGGGACATTCAACAGAGAAACAGAAGGGAGAATTATTGGGAGGGCTGAATAAGGGAGAGATTAGTTGTAGGAAAATTAACTCAAAGGATCTTTTCCAGGAAGCAAAGAATGGAAATCTGAGGCAACAACAAAAAATGATGAAGGGGATTGTTCAAAGAAACCTGGAAAGATTTCTAAGAACTGATGCAGACTAAACAATTGCACAAAGACACAGGAACTCTATCTGCATAATAACAGCCCATGAGTTTAGCAGAACAAAGATGAAACTTGATACCTACCTCCTCATAGAAAAGCAAGGCTTAGGAGTAAAGAATGACTGATAGATTGATACAGAGATAATTCGCACATGGCCAAAGTGGAAACTTGTTTTGACTATTCATGTTTGTAAAAGGAGTTTTGTTTTTTCTTTCTCAATTTGAGGGGGTAGAGGTAGAGGAGTAGAGGATGAGAAGGTAGAGTTTTGCCAAGTGAAAAAAGTAAAATTTAATTTAAAGGATATAGGATGAGTGGAGTGCAAATTTAAGCTTGACATAAGGAAAATCTTCGGAAATATTCAAAAATGGAACGGACTTCTTTGGGTGGTAGTTACCCAGATCCTTGAAGGCTTATAACCAAAAGCTGAATTGGATGGCCACTTGTCAGGTAAGAAATATAGAGAGAATTCCTCTTCAGGTATGAGTCAGACTGGATGATCTCAAAATTCCCTTATATCTCTGGGATACTGGGAGTCTTTGAATGTGAGCCCAAACTCTCTAATAGCCAGTTAGCTTTACGTTTCATAGATATTCTTTATTTTCACCAGATATATTACAAACAGGCAGTGCAAAGCGCAGGCTCTGCTGACCATGCACCAAGTGTCATTTTTAGAAGGAAGGTACATTTTTAAACAGACATAATCATTCCATTCAACCGTGCTGTTTCAGTATATATTCTAGCATCATGACACTGAACTGTATAAATCACCTTTAAAGCCTGATAACCAGAGAGTTTGTCCATCAGTTTCTCAAAGCAACACAGATCAGAATGTGTCCTTAGAAATTCCATGTTTACAACACAATAACTGAAATTCAAAATAAACTCAGAAAAGTCAGTAAGCATTGTAGAGTTTTCGTGTGTTGAGAGTGAAAAGATGTGCAATAAGGATATTCTGACATAAAATGATGTACAGGATCTTGTGAAATTGTGCTACCAAGGGCAAGAGTATAATTTCAGATACAATATAAATAATATAACAACCTCAGATGTTGAATACCATAAATACATTCAATTTTACTGTAGCCATAACCAAGCTATAACAATGAAATAGATGGAAGCCACCTATTATCTCCCAATTTCATTTTATTCAACGTCAGTATTCCTATAATTACAACATATTCCTATAATTACAACAACACGTACAACGTACGTGTGTATGTATGAACACACACACACACAAACACACACTTAAGTTTTCCTCTTTTTAGTCCCCCAGCCCATCTTCAGAGGGTGGTCAAAATGAACAGGGAAATGACCAGAATCAAGCAATAAATATTTATTAAGCATCTACTGTGTATGAGGAACTAGCTCTATACAGACAAAACTGAAATAGTTTCTGTCTTCAAAGAGCTTGCATTCAATTAGGGAAAAATAACATGGTCAAATAATTAAATATAAGATACAGTGAACCAGAAGAATTTCTATTTTATTTTGAAAAAAACAGGATTCCACTGGGGATTTTAAGACCCAGTCAGAGCTGTGCTTCAGTAACAGCACATCAATAGCTGTGTGGAAGAGGGTGGATTAGAGCTGGGAAAGACCTGAGGCAAACAGGTCACTTAAAAGGCCTCAGCATTTGGCCAGTTATGAAGGTATGAACTACAGCAGGGTCTATGTGTGAGAGAAGAACGGGACACGAGAGAGGTTATAAAAGTAGAACTGAAAAGACTGAAAAAGTGACTGACTATAATGATGAAATAAAGTGAAAAATCATGGATGACTCTCAAAGTTGCAAATCTCAGTAACTGGAAGAACAGTACTGCCCTCAACTGGAGTAAGGAAGATGAGAAAAGGACTACATAATATAAATACTAATGCTCTTTCTTTTCAAAAACATCATGAGGTTTCCACTGGTATTTTTTTTTCTTAAAAAAAAAATTATGGAAATAATCAAAAAAATAAGCAGAATTTAAGAACACATTTAACTCAGCCTGCTAACCAATTTGGATTCAAGATAAAATATTTTCACCAAACTGAAAAAGAAAGCATAAAGCAATTGTACAATTGCTAAGTGAAGTCATTCTCATTACAAAGCAGTACTACCAAGGAAGTCCAGGAGAATCAGAAAATAGTTATTAGAAATGGAAAAGACCTATTGAAGTTTCCTCATCCATCCTCCCAGAGTCATTTACTCTACAGCCTGAAGGGAAACTCTCCTCCCACTTTTCCAAACTCCATATCCTCAACAACATAAGAGTTTAATTGGAAATCTCGTCAGAAAAGAGTCTTTCAAATCATACATGCAAAAGAAAACAACACTTACAAGCAATCATCTTCACTTTCTGCACAAAGATTGATAGTTTTCCCATCTCGGCAAACAATTTGCAGTATGCGGTCTTTTGGCTTACCCTCAGGAGGCTGAAAATCTATGAGGAAAATTTAGAAGGGGTTTAAAAAAGTGGGAGACTTTAAGACAAAAAATATTATGTTACAGGACACCAGGTAACATATTAAAAACATCCTCTCAAATCAGAGAACAAGCCTGAATAAAATAAGTAGTGTGTTTTCTGAAAGATTTAAGGCAGAAATGAGATAAAAAAAAAAAGTTCCTTTTTCAGTGTACATGAGGCAAATAAGGTGACTTCTTCAACAGGACACCACCAAGAGAAGAGGTACCATCAAGAGGCACTTATGTGCACTTCATCCTGTACATAAATCAAGAGATAATGCCCCATGCAAAAAATAAAAAAAAAACTTCAATGCCAAAGTTGCCACCAAGTGTACGTTAAAGAGAAAAATGGCATTGTGCTTACACTGGAAGCAACCAGTGGTTAAAAATGTAGTTAAGTACTAAAATATAGGTAAAGCGAACAAGTCTTTCCTCTTTCCATAATTAAACACAAAAGTTACAGTTCTATTTTCATTCAACTTCCTCCAGGGAAATAAAATTGGCAATTTTTAAAATACTTTTTCTAAAGAATCCCATTTCCATACAAGGGGATGTGTAGAACACAGAATGGCTGCCTGTATCCAAATTCAATGTAATATACATACAAAATAAATTAAGTGAGTTTTATTTAGCAGCAGGTATGAAAAAGGATAAATTGCTTTCGTACGAATGAGAATCCAGACTTTATGAAAAACAGCAGAAATAAAACCTGTCTTCAAATTCCATCTCTGACAATACCTTCATGACCTTGTGCACTTAAGTTCCCTGGGCCTACTCAATTATCTGTTAAATAAGGGAGTTGAACAGGATTCAGAGGTGGGGAACCTGCAGCCTCACGTGGGCTGCTAGGCCCTTGGCCTTTTAACTGAGTCCAAGTTTTACAAAACAAATCCTTTTATTACAGGCAGCAGGTTCCCCATCCCTGAACAAGATAGTCTGAAGTCCCTTCCAAATCAAGATATCTGATCCTATAAACAGTCTTGTTTAACATAAAATATAAGCAATCAGATTTTAGTAAGAATTTTCTGTAGGTCCATACAGCTATAACCCAAATAGCAAACAGACATAAATAGCAATGTTGGAACTTCAACCTAGGGTACAGGGTAGAAGAACAGAACTCATCAAATATATTATCTCCAAAGTCCCTTCAAGGTCTGAGATTCTATGACTCTATATAAAATGTTACAGAGTGAAGTGTAAAGAACATTACACTTGGGTGTCAGGAAACCCAGGTTCAAGACCTCCCTCTAAAACACAGAGCTGTATGACCATGAACAGATCATTTCCCCTCTCTCAGCTTCAGTTTCTCATCTGTGAAATGAGGCTAACACTTCTTTTAACTAGTTACTTCATGAGGCCACACCTCAGACATTATATAATGTTTTATTGTGAACTAATAAGCACCTTGTTATGCACCAGGCCAGGGGAGGGGAACCTGTGGTCTTAAGGTCATGTGTGGCCTTTAAGTCCTCCAATGCAGTGCTTTGACTAAATCCAAACTTTACAGAACAAATTCCCTTAATAAAAGGATTTGTTGTGTAAAACTTAGACTCAGTCAAAGGACTGTACCCAAGGACCTAGAAGGCCACTTGCAGACTCCAGGCCAAGTGCAATCAAGAAATTAGGTTAAGCAGTCACAGAAGCTGCCTTCTGCCCTTTGGGGGTTTATAATTATTTTTCCATAAGAGTTCCAAATACTTAATTTTCCTGAGCTTGTATTGTGAGACAGGGCCAGATGTTACAGACCCTTTTACTATAAGACAGACTATACAAAGCACTTTGTAAAACTTAAAGTATTATATAAATGATAATCATTATCATTATTTATAGCTCATTTGGTATTAACAAAAAATATAAGGGTAAAATATAAAGCTTTAAAATTCTGAAACTACCTTAGGAAGAAGTTAAAATAAGAATATAGTATTTTTAGACCTCATGATGGTTAATTATGAAAAACTGGATAAAATACAAAAGTAAACTTCCCATTGATAAACTATTACATGGACTCCCAAGATTAAATATCAGGACTTCCACAAGGACTTATAAGAGTTTTATTTCAATCCATTAATGAAGTACAAAATGATGAAAGTAAATACAGAAAGTATCCTAGACTAATCAAGCAAAGAAAATAGAAGAAAAGGACTTTAAAATAGCATGAGGCAAAATTCTATTACCACGGCATTCATTTCCCATTCGAATGTTGATGCAGTCCACCAGCATATGAATCTTATCTTCTACATTCTGCCTAGTCTGGTCATCGTAATAGATTAGCTGGCCATCTGACCACAGATCAAACCAGTTTTTTTTCCACCTCTTCAAAATCGTGCCTGAAACAGGAAGATGTTGCTTTGAATCAAAATAGAACATCAGCTTGTTCTCGTAATATTGTAATATAAACAAAAGAAATTACCCCGTGTGGCTCTTTGGGTAAGGCTACTAAGAAACTTTCACGAGACAATCAAAAAATAAAATAAAATAGGGCACGGTAAAATAAAATTTTGTAGTCCACTGCACTATTTAGACATTAACATACACCAAAGTGTGGTCCATCCACCGCAGAAAAAAAAAATAAGCAAAGAATATTAAAAGTTGATTTGAGCTAAAGTAACCTCCCATTCACTTCCCTCTACTCAACAATATGGGGATTCTCAATATGCTGGCTCAGCCCCCTTAAAACACTAAATTTTAGGTCTTAGTCCTAAAGAAATCTCTTATGATATTTGTCCCAGAAACAGCACTCCCCCTACTTCAAAACATTTTCATTTACTTGCTGACAGCCTGACAGATACATCTTGAAGACGAACAGCAGCACTCTGCCTGGAACCAGAAGACCTGCATTCAAGTCGTGCCTGGTAAGGTCTATGTCCATGAGCGGGCAGTGTCCTCACTGGGGTGAGATCTGAAATGACTTATCTGTCCTCTGTCACAGGGGGCTCAGCAGACAGTCCCCAGAAAACCTAAATACCTTATATAAATTGTCTGTTATTCCTAATTATTATGATGCATACATAACAGGCCTGGGTCTCAGGCTTAATGGAAAGAAAGATGGGACAGTCTAATTATGTGACTTAGTGTTTAAAGGAAGCCTAGAATTCAACTAGTCTAACCCTCTAATTTTACAGAAAAGAGAATTGATATTAGAAAGTCAGATGTTAAAAAGGTTTAAAAAAAAAAAAAGGTAAGGTATTCTTTTCACTACAAAACGAAGTAGTGGAAAATTTCCTAAGGGAACTGTTTTTTCATAGAGTAATAAGAAAGCGAATATGAGGATTGGAAGGGTGGGAATTTAAAATTCAAAATTTTATAAAAGTGAATATTGAAAACTAAAAAAAGAATTAATTTAACTTTTTTAAAAAAGAATACAGATATCCTAAGAACCGCATCCTATACTTTGTTCAAAGTGCTGCAGAACAAACATTATGCGGTCTAGTCCCATTTTGCTAATCCAGTCTCTTCTGAGTTAATACTTTAGCTCAATTCAGAAGTAGACATATATTAAAGTGTAAATTTATGTCTCTGAATAATAGTACTTGTTACATGTAGTCTTGTGGGTGGATATAATAAATATTTCTTAAGTACCTTCTATGTGACAGGCATTGTGCTAAGCACTGGGTATACTAATTCTTAAAAAGACAATCTCTACCTTCAAGGAGCTTAGAAATCTAACGGAGGAAGACAATATATAAAAGAAAGCTGAAAGCTGTCCCTCCTTCACTGCCCCCCCAGCCCCACAATATCATAGTGTGATGATGATGATGGAGTCTAAACCAAGCAGAGCAGTTGATGGCAAATTAAGACACTGCAGTGATTTTAAGACCTCTATAAAGGGAGGCTCTGGGAGGAATTTTTGGGTTCAACCTACAATCACAGGGGCAAAAACACCTGAAGGTACAGATGAGCTGTAAGTACCAAAGCTGAAGCAATCTCCATGATGATGAGCATGAACCAAGGAGAAGAGCTCATGGCAAATGCATAGTCTCATAAAGGGTTTACTGGGAAGGGGGAGGGGCATTTTACTTGGGACTATAGGCTGAGAAATGAGTAGCCAAACCATGGAAGATAAAACTCAAACTGTCTTTCAATCTTCTTTAAGTGAGAAATCAGATTTGTTCAATAAGATTCTTTGGGGGCTAAGATTTAGAGTAGAATAAAGGTTCTGTGGAACCATTATTGGAACCCATTATTCAATTCAACAAACATCAAATGCCTACTATGTGCAAAGCACTGGGCTGAAGCTCCAGGGAGGATAACAAGGCTTTAAGTAAGATCTGGTCCCTGTCCTTTACGGAGCTTCCAGGTTAAGTCTACGTCACTACGTCTGATACTTGAGCATGTAGTTTAAAGCAACGCCCACATCCAAACTGGGCCAGTTCTTTACACAAGCTATGGACCAGCTTTCTGAGGAAAAGGAACAAATGAGACTCAAGAGACTTATATGGCCTGCCCATAAGCAACAGGTTCGTTGAACTAAAATTCAACCCAGATATATTTACTCCAAATACAATGCTGGGATGTTGTTGGGGATTTCCCCCCAATATACCATGAGCTATGACCTCAAGAAAAATTAAGAACCTGTTCATATAATTCTACATCTACTTTAAAAAGTCTGTTTCATAACACAGAACTATTCTAGAATTTATTAAGAAGGTATAAAAATAGATTAAACCCATCACTCACTTTGTCGAAGCAGCCAACCACTCTTCACAAATGCCATCCCTTCACCTGAGAGAGAAAAAAGGATCAGAAATCTTGCAATCTAGACATACAAGTTACTAGATATACCTTTAGTTTTATCGAAATTATAAACAAACTAAAAGGGTCAGGTTGAGAAAAAAAACATTTTCAATTTAATTTAACAAGTATTTATTTAATAAATAACTGCCATATGCTGTACACTGTGTTCCTTCCCTTCAAGTGCTACCTTGTCTTGCTTGGTTATAATGAAGCCCAGGAGAGAGACCAGGGCCAGATACATCAAACTGGGAGTCATCTACGTAACAATAATAATTAAACCCATGAGCCTTGATGAGGTAACCAAATAAATAGAACATGAGATTCTAGTTTACTTCTATCAGCACCGGTCACTAATTCTTAACTTGAGCAAAGGATTCCAGAACAAACAACTAACTAGATTCCCCCCTCCCCTTAATGTCTGTCTTTTTCTTTAAAAATGCAACTAATCTAGCCCCGCTCAGCTACTAATCTAATGTATCCTCACCACTACAACACAGAAGTAGCAGGCAACCAATTCTTCAACTGTACTGAAGCACACAGCTTAAAGGGTCTGCTTAGTACTCTAAGCATGAAGGTGAAAGTGCATCCAGAAAGGAAACCTGGGACCCTAATCCCCAATCCAGCTGTTCATACATTAGACTCACACCTGTTTTCTGAAAGCTTCCTGTTCTCAAGGATCCAGATACATAACTCCCGAATATGTATACAGCTAATGGCACCCAATTAAAGTCACATCTCATAACTGCTTGGGCTCTAGCTGACAAAAGCAATCACTTCAGAACAAAAACTGCCACTCTATTCCTGGTGGTAGTATTTTAACAAGTGACTGGGAAGATGCCAGCTTCATTCTCTATCAACACCATGCAAACAGTCAAATGTTTTAAAACTGATACAAATGCAAATTCAATGTGACGTTGGAAAAATTAAAGTTGTACTCTCTGTGCCTTGTGGCTTAGCCTCTAAAGGTTTTTAAATTAACTTTAATCAGCAATTTTTTGATGATATACACCCTAACAGGTGACTTTCTGTTTAACCAGATTGGTTTTCTACAACTGAAGTTTCATAGACATAGGGATCAGAAAACATTTATTAGGTACCACTAAAATTGCATAATATCAGTAGTATCTGTGCTAAACTTATACTATACCACACAATAAAATGACAGATAAGTTCAAATTTTCCTGGAGAATTACAAAAAAAATAATAATAATAATAATACCCTATTCATAAGTAAACTCCAAAGGTGGATGTATAAATGTAAAAGTTTCTTTACACATCTCAGATAATTGTTATAGTCCAACCTGAAAAACAGAGAACAGACTAATTTTCTCAAGTTCCCCTTTTAAACCTATTAAAATCTTACTTCCAGTTCATTCCTCTTTACCTTCCTATTGTTTGAAATAAAATCATAAGATAGAAGATAAAGAAAAGAGAGATTTGGATTGATTCCTTTTGCACCAACTTCTATAAGAAGCTACAATAAGCATTTTGCCAACTCCTTTTCCAAAGAGTCTTTCCTCCTGCTCTATTTGGGATTATGATTTTGTTAACCTGTACACTTCCTGTTTTCTGGGTAACACTAGTATACCTCTTCAGTAACATTTAGTTATTATCTGACCAGCAACTATTGTAATAGCTGGACTTCATAAAACTAAAAAGAAAGCAGAAAAATAAACTAGTGCGAATAAAGCAATGTTTCTTATTGCAATTCAGGCTCCAAAGTGCAGTATGATCAGATGTGGTATTACGAAAAATGACTTCTTTTGCTTGAGGCTAGAATGAACTTAATAGCATGGTGCAGAAGAAGCTCAAGAATAATGAGGGGCTGATTCAAGCCCAACGCTGTCATACTGAATACCAAATATCACTGGGAGATGTCCTTAAAATAGGCTCCCTCAGGACCAGAAGGTGTAACTTCTACATAAAATATCTCAAAAAGAAATGTTTTTCTTCCTCAGAGTCCAAGGAAAATTGTTTCTGCAGATTTTCAACACTGTATTTAATAATAACACTCTGCTATTCACTGTATTTTTCCAATTTCAAATTCCCCAAATCAGCTCTAAAATCCTAACCACTGCATTAAAAAATAAATGTAAAAATCTACATACCACAAATTGCATATGAAAAGATGTCCATCCTCCTCTGAGTTAAAAGGGCTTTTCCATGCTAAAAAACCTCATTTTTTGAAATGGCTTCTTTTCTCCTTTGGTTTACAACCAATTTCCCCTACAAAGTGGTAGTTACAGTACACAATTTTAAAAGCTATCTTGAATTTTGCATATTATCTTGAAAACTCTAGGTTTATTATGATAAAAGTAAAGCAATAATCTCAAGTGAAACTGATTACACAGAAACACAAATTAGTTAAAAACCCTGGATTGCATGTTTGCTTTGTAAATCAAATAAGCCTCACATAACGGTAACAGAAAAACATTAAATGGAACTCTCTAACTCATATTTTATAGCTATCTGCTTCAGTAAAGAGAATTCTACCTGAAAAGGGTAGAATACAAATACATAAAAGATAATTAAAACCTAAGAATAAAATTAATGAATTATAAATGTTAATGAGATCTTATTAGTTAATTCTGGTTCCATATACTAATCCTCCTCACAAAAAAAGCCTTTTCCTTCTTAGTTACCCCTTGTTTTCTTTCTTACTGACCCATGTATGAGTTTGCAACTTCATAATCGGCCAGCCTGCTCTTGTCTGGATTGGACATTTAATTCAAGGTTTCTTTTCAACAGATTCATTTTGGCGAGGCTGTTGCTAGGTATATTTCTCAACCTTATTAAATCTGCTTCCCAAACCCTAAGCTCCAGATGGACAGTGGCCCCTGGACAAGAAAAAAAATTGTGAAAAACAATATTTGGAAGGCTTTGTAATTGGGGAAATGGTTAGATTTAACTTCTGGAGGGGAATTTGGGGAAGAGAAAAACTTCAGCAGAGGAAAAAAATGACCGCAGGAGAAATAAAACAATCCAGTGAGGAAAGAATAAAAATGAAGTTGATAGGGCATGAGGATGGTACTAGTTAGGTGAAAAGTTCTCTTGAGAAATGGACAGAGAAACTATTAGCAAGAACAACAAAAGACTGAGGCCAGTATTTCCAGTAGCTGTGAACAAGGAAACATCCGCACTGACCTACATAGAATGCACAACCTTTGCCTTTCTGTCTCAGCCAAATCAACGTTATTTACAACAAAAGTATAGGCTAATCTCCCTCCTAGAAGAGAAGGTAAAGGGAGCTCAAAAATACCACTCTACAATCCAAGTTATCAAGAAGAATGAAATGTCCCTTTAAGAAACAAAAGAAAGATAAGTAACAGTTAATTAGTTCTTACCCAAAAAAAAAAGGGGGGAGGGGGTTGGCCTCTGAAGTGGAAGTAACTGCTTACTGTCCAGTAAAGCTGTGGATATCAAGGTAGTATCAGGTTAATTAGAAACAATCCAAAGAAAAACAAGTTCTAAGTGACGGTGTGGTTAATGCTAAGGGGTCACTGACACAGCTATCAGTAAACTAATATATAAAGGGTTCTGCCACTTTTTCAAGGTATGTATCCAGGATAGGATACATAGAACCTCACAAGATTTTCAAACCAGGTAACTACTACCAACTTCTGGTGACTCACATGCACACAAATTATAAGATCTCTAGAGACCACTGAAAGCTTATGAAGGCTTGGGCAAAAAAACTGAAGACTTAAGAAGCACAGATGGTACTTTCATCACTGTTGCCAAAAGAAAGCAAGGTAGAATTGAAAAGTGAACAGCTAGCTGAAGAAGCTGGTAAATGAAAATGAGATGTGGCACTTTGTATTAAAACTTAAAATAAAGCCAAGTTCCTGTCCAAAATCTAGAAAGGACTGGTAAGAAAAACATCTGTCCAGTCTTGCAAATCTAATCAGGATTTTAAATTGAAGAGAAGAAATAAAAACTGTCAACATATGTATCATACAGTAGCTATTAGAGAAGAAAGCTATCAGTACATACATAATCTCTCTCACTGTCTCTCTGTCTCTCCGCGTCTCTCTGTCTCTGTCTCTGTCTTTGTCTCTCTCCCTCCTGAAAGGTAAAATCTACACACAATACCCAAAGTACAGGAACGACAGTGATTTGATAGAATGAGATGAGAAACAAAACTAACATATGACCCTTGGAAGATAAACATTATTCAAGAGAAACAAAATAGATAAAAGGGATAATGAAGTATGGCAAATATTGGAAGAACCAATTAAATTAATGCTGTCACTGAAGTACACAACAAACCACTCAATAAATGAGCCTGGCATGGGACGTGATCTACGTTGTACCAAACTAATGATGAAGTTAATTGCCATTTCAACTTAGAATTTGGACATATTGTATGACATGCTAAGATTTCAGTAGTAGATTTCAAAGTTTTAAAATTTAAGATTTCTGTTTTTAAATGTGCTGTCCTATTAATAAATACACCCACACTCTGGTCAGAACCAAAGAACTATTTTTGAAAATATGGTAACAGAGGACATATGTTGCATCAAGATCACTAGAATGATAACATCACATAATGCTATCTGTATTTGAAATTTTTTTTCTCTTTGGGCTGTGACACTAATTAGATTTGCAGATGTTTCATCAAAGTCTTGATTATCAACACTTTTACTTTCTTGTCTCTTCAGACATCTTAATATTACTCAATTATCCACAATGAACGTTAGCATTAAAAATAAATAAACCCCTTGTATAGTCATGAATTAGTTCACAAAAAACTGCCAAGGCAGACTGACAGCAACTCATTTATTAGTTTGACGAGTTTCTGACAGTTCTTGGCACTGGCTGAAAACATAATGAAAGCAGATAGTTTTGCTGTGTTTGCTTATTCTATCATTACATCTTTTGGGGGAGACGAGGGGGTAAGAGGAGATGGTGGAACTCCAGGGTTTTAAAGAACTTAAAACTGACCACCACTGGCCTAGTTATTATAGCAGATGTAAGATGTAGTGTTTCTTCTGGTTGTCACTGCAGTTCATCTACTTCAGCCTAGTTAGGCTATGCCTACTGATTTATTAGATTTCACACTGGAATCTAAATCAATCTGATAGCTTCTTCAATGGGTATTAATATAAGAATGGTCTAATGCAGGAGTATTTAACCCGGATCCGCAAGCGATTTAAGGATAGATATCGAAGGTCTAAGGTTATCTGTAAACTTGAATGGCAAATACATTTGTTTGTTTTCATTAACCTCTAACTGAAATTGAGCATTTCCTCCAAATTTTTTTTAAAATATTACAAGAAAGGATCAATAGGCTTCACCAGACCGCCAAAAGAATACAGGACACAAAAAATGGTGAAGAACAAAAAAAGTCTATTGTATCAAGGTTGAATAAAGAAATGAGGTAAGACTTCAGAAAATGAATGCAAGGAGAATCACAAAGAATAAAACTAAGGAAGGTCTTCAGAAATCAAGTAGTTTAACTCTCCCTGATTTCACAAAGGGGAAACTGAAGCATGAATGGGTATGAATCCTTTTATTTGTACAAGACTTGTCCAAGATCATATGGCCAGTTAGTGCAACTGGAAGCCAGAGAGTCTGACTTTCAGGGTTCTGTCCATTATACCACGCTACCTCTTAGAAAATAAAAATTTATGTTATCTTACATTATTCTAGATTACCACATATCAGGATTCCTTAAAAGAAAATGTGCCTGTACTATTAAATACCTACTCTCCTTGAATGAGTATTTTACACACTTGCACAGGAGAAAAGGAACGTCCACCTCAAAAGCACGACAAGGGACTAAGGGATCATTTAGCCCACCCACCACGCCCAGGCAGGATTGTGAACAAACCAATCTGTAAACACTCTCCCCCTTTTCCTTACCTTACATATTTTTCAGAAAACACATTGCAATGGTGAACAAACCAATCTGTAAACACTCTCCCCCTTTTCCTTACCTTACATATTTTTCAGAAAACACATTGCAATAAATTTCTTCAAACTATATTCCAGTGTCTCAGAGATAACCCCTTTGTTGCAATTTAAATTTATTTTTCCTTGTCTTCTTGGTGCAAATAAAATTCCCTAATACATGATCCCTTTCACATAGTTGAACCTCTACTCAGCCCTTCCCTTCTTTAGTCTGTATTCTTAGAGGCCATATTCTAGGTGCTTCATCATTTTTTATCCTCTTCTCTTGGATCTTCTCCAAGTTCCTCATGAAATGCTTCAGTATCAAAGTCAAAAGTGAACACAGCATTCTAATAAAGTTCTGAATAAACCTGAGCACAGATTATCTTATGACTCAGACATTATAATGCTTATTTACCATTTTTTAAGCTACATCCCCTATTTCAGAAATGAATAGTTCTTTTGTCAATAATGCTGAGATTATTTACTTCCAGCTTGAGAAACACAGCACATAACAACAGTGTTGGATTTGGAATGTGGATTCACATCTCAAATAGGTCTAATTATGAGACTTGAAACAAGTCACAGAATATTTCTGACCCTTGGTTTCCAGATAAATGAAATGAGAATAACAGCATCTTCCTCACAGGAGTGCATGAGAATGAAGCATTATCATGCATGTAAAGTATAATATTCACTGAAGCCATTATTAATCTCTTAAATGAAGCATTAGGTAATCTTACTTGTCACCACTGAAGAACTAAGTGAAACAAGCTTCCTCCATAAATCTATCAGTTCTTATTTTCTCACACTAAACAACACATAAAATAGGAGCAGGGTTGCTACCTTTATGTTTTTGGCAAGAATCATAATCTCCAGTACTGCTTGTATGGACCTGGTTGACTGTGTAGAAGCACTGGATACTAGCACCCATCCTTCTGTCTGAAATTTATTTCCTATCAATCTCCATATGAGCCCAACCTGCTTACTTGTAATGTTTCCACTACTAGTTCCTCCTACTATTGGTGCACCCTAGGAAGCAGGCAAGGTAAGCATCACTGCTTTAATGGCCTCTCCTTCCTGCATGTTCCTTCCTAGCGGCACAGAACTCTTCAATACTGAACTCAGCCTTCTACTGAGATTCACAGCATTAACACATACCTCTCTACAGTGGCTAATCTGGCCTTAGTTCTTTGTTTATATAGGATCCTGCAATTTATCTTCCTTATAGACTCTAGGTCCAGGATCCTATTCTCAGCTTTGTAGGTCAGGGTTTAGGGCTAACAAAAGGATGATTTTAAGCTATTTTTATTTTTTCCTTGTCCTCTTCTTTATAAATATCTTAATAATAACTGTATACTTTTTGCCAGTGTATTGCTGTGGAACATGATGGGAAAACTTTTACTGGGAAATAAGGACATCCTCAACACACTGAGACCCTTTGGGTGTACATGAATTTTTTACGCTCAAAAGGTAAGAAAAGCATAAAGAAGACAAAGCAGTGAGGACTGCGTGCATGCATGCATGCGTATGCGTGTGTGTGTGTGTGTGTGTGTGTAAAATTACTTTGTATCAAACCAAAATGTTAATGGTGACCTAAGTGCTCATTCCTGGACAAGCTGAAGATCTGAATTGGAAGATAAGATTTCATTTTACCCATGAGAAAAACTGAGAGAAAAAGCATAAAGAAGACAAAGCAGTGAGGACTGCGTGCATGCATGCGTGCGTGTGTGTGTGTGTGTGTGTGTGTGTGTGTGTGTGTGTAAAATTACTTTGTATCAAACCAAAATGTTAATGGTGACCTAAGTGCTCATTCCTGGACAAGCTGAAGATCTGAATTGGAAGATAAGATTTCATTTTACCCATGAGAAAAACTGAGGCTCATGGATGTGACTTGCCCAAGGTCACACAGGAAAGAGTATAAGATAGTATGTAGCTTAAAAAACGGTAAATAAGCATTATAATGGCAAATAAGCATTATAATGTCTGAGTCATAAGATAATCTTCTGTGCTCAGGTTTATTCAGAACTTTATTAGAATACTGTGTTCACTTTTGGCTTTGATACTGAAGTATTTCATGAGGAACTTGGAGAAGATCCAAGAGAAGAGGATAAAAAATGATGAAGCACCTAGAATACGGCCTCTAAGAATACAGACTAAAGAAGGGAAGGGCTGAGTAGAGGTTCAACTATGTGAAAGGGATCATGTATTAGGGAATTTTATTTGCACCAAGATGATTTCCAATCTACCTATACCAATTTTCTTTTATTTGACAATGCTAAGAGAATAATTTGTCTGACAGAAAATTCAGTCAAAGTGTTAACTACAAGCAACCAAAGGAATCACAGTAGGTTTTTTACTATATTTCCTTCCCTGTATACAACTCTCTCACCTGCACCACTCACCACCATCTTCTAGTCTGTATAAAGCGCACTAAAAGAACCAGGGAGAGGCAAGGCAGTTCTGAGGTAAAAGGCCTACAGATTATGTTAGTATGAACTTAAGGAGTACAACAGAATCTAAAAATGAGAATGTCTCACACACTCCAAACCTACCAAAGGCCTAAAACATCCAAAACCGAGCAAATCAAAGTATCCAAAAAACATGGCAGTTTGCGTACCAAGTTAATGTATTTTATTCCACATAATCCTATAAATTCCTCTGTCTGTTCAGAATAGTAGCTCATGAAACAGTGAGACATCACATTAAGCCTGCAATATTATGAACAAATTACTGACTTCTGACAACTCCATCATTAATAGATTTAAAAATAGGTTTAAAAAAGTATGCATTTACTTCACACACCTTGTAAAGAAAAAGAAAAAGGACGAGCTGTAATGCAATGTAATAATGCTAAGTACAGGAGTAAAAAAATGTTCCATACAAATTTTTAAATTTAATTAGCACTATGGTTTGTACCCAACTAAAAGAACCTTTTAATGAACAAGATTTTTTCAAGGGCATACTGAAAAGTGCACTGAATGTAGAACAAAAGACTGGGATGAGAGTCACAGAATATTTTCAAGGTGCAAAGTATCATGGAAGCCCCATGGTTCTACATCTCCTCTAAGCAATCACCCATTCTTTCTCTGGGGTTTTGATCGACTCCAATGAAGGGGAAGCCATTCCATTTCTGAATTCTCTAATCATTTGGATTATCCAGCCTAAATTTGCTTCTTTAATACCCTTTCTATTATTTCCCATGTTTAGCATCAAAATTTTGTTAAAATAAGTAAGACTTTGGTTACATACAATTATTTACACAATTACCTATATTGTGTTTTTATGGCCTGTGGACAAAATAAAAGCAAGGCTTTCAGGTCCTTCATTTGCCTCTCCAAAGATGGGCAAAGAGTCATTTCTTCCATTCAGCTGGAATTTCTTTCTCTTCTGGGTTGTCATTGGGTTGGGTTTTTTTTAAAATAGAAAGACTATAAAGATTGATATGATTCAGTTCCTTCCATGTGAAGTACCAATCTTGTTAATAATTAGAGAGATTGTGTGTGATTCTCATTACCTTCTGTCCTTTCTTCTATTACTTTGCCACCCCCACAGTAAGAGCTGAAGAGGACTACAAAACGCTGAGAGTCATTTCATATTTTTCTCTGTTTCATGGGTTAACTTGCCCAAAAACTTCAGGACCAAATGGCCAGGCTACAGTGATGTCTTTCTATTCTTAGCTGAACTGGCCACTGGAGAACAGTCTGCCAGAACTTCCCTTGATGCCTTTCCAGTCATAGTAGAAATCTGCTAGAGCTTATACTATGATGAAATAGGCTTTAAAAACCCAGAATCATCTAACCATCTCAATGAGACATGGAATTACAGTTTGGATATAATAGTCTCTGTGAAATAAATAATAAAGCCTGCAACTGCAGAGAAGACCTCATAGTTCTGACATGCAGAGCCTGGAGGTTGACTTTCCTGAGTTCAAACTCAGCCTCAGTCACTTACTAGCTTTGCGACCCTGGGCAAGTCACTTAACCCTGTTTGCCTCAGCTTCCTCATCTGTAAAATGAACTGGAGAAGGAAATGGCAAACTACTCCCAGTATCTGCCAAGGAAACCCCATATGCCATCGAGAAGAATCAAACATGACTGAAAAACCACTGAACAGGAGTCTTCAAAAAAAAAAAGTTCAAAACATACACCCAGCTACTCAAAATATTTTAAATAGCAACCTACACTTAATAGCAAATAATTTTAAGAGTCAAGCCCAAATGGCCTAAATACACCGCCTAGTAAGCAGTGATCCAAAACTGACAATGCCATATTCAAAATATCTGGGGTTCCCCTAATTTCCCACTGCATTTCAGTTCTAAATACTATTCTTTTGTTAGCATAAAGTAGAAGCAAAAAACCAAGTCATTCAAGTGTCTTTGATTATAACCATTTATGAAACTTCAAAGTCAAAAACAAAACTTCTCCAGAAAGCCAAATATTGGCAGGGACAGAGGTTAGTTAATCAGCAAAAAGAGAATGAGACTATCAGGCAAGTTCATATGTAACTTCAGTTCTTTCTGAACTCCAACCACTTCAAACTTATCAAATCCCTCCACACCTTCTACAAAAGGCAGACTGAGCTAAAAGGGAAGGCAGGGGGACAGAGAAGGGAGAATGCAGCCATTTGGGGGGAGAGGGGTAGATAAAGTGGATGGGAATATATCCTGCTTTTTTCACCAACTAAAACAGGCAGCATCACGTTCAACTAGGTCACTATTTTTAACAGCTGACTCCCCTGCTACTCTCAGTAGTTATACCATATTATCGACTGACATTTTATAGAACAATATTCTTAAATTCCTTCAGACAAGCATCAGGGCACCAAAAAAACTACAGGAAAGGGAAAGGAATCAAATGTTACTACCTACAGGATGACAAGCTAATGAGAGGCAGGGTATAGCTTTCAGAGGAAGTAAAGAATAACTTTTATCGTCCTGAGATGCCAAAAGACCACCAAACCAAGAGAGCTCTCACTGTGGGGAAACACATGAAAATTCTTCTTTCTTTTCCTCGAGAACAGAACAATAATAATGACAGTAACAATCACCATGGTAACTGTTCATATAGCACTTTCTGATTTTTATTCATGTTATCTCATTTGATCCAAGTATGACTAGAAGAGCAAAATCGGTGGTCCTTGGAGTTAAGTGCTATAAAACACTGACTCACATGAGAAGATGCTGCAATCCACAACCCTCATTCACAACATTAATTTCCTAACTAATTCTTCCATGGCCAACCCACCAAGATTCTCAATAATCATCAAACAATGCAAAGCTTTGGCATCACTTGTACCGTTTTCTAAGAAACTGAATGGCCAGCTACAGAAGCATTAATATATGCACACTGGTGCACACTTGCAGATTTATTTTATATACATTATTATAGACCTTTGGCTTTTGGCAGGACACATCACCAAAGGGACACTCACCAAAGATATTCACTACACAGATGTCCTGCACAGTGGGTAGATGGAAGAGAAATTTCAGGAAGCAGTCCTCCAGATGCTCCTAATTCATAATACTATGGCAACAGTATCAAACCTCAGAAAGTTGCAGATTCTCTTCAAAGACCCATGATCAGTGAAAAAAAAATTCTAATAATCCACATAAAAAATAAAACAAAACAAATAGGATGACACCTAATAACTAGAATATAGTGTGCAACTGGATGACCAGTACATAAAATATATCATCTTTTTAGGACAACTACTGCAGGTGGCCAAGAAGCTAGGCCCAGGACTAAAGAAAGTAACAGCAGGCTGGGTCACATTTGGGAAATTGCACAGTATGTTTAACAATCTCCAACTGCTCCTTGACATAAAACCTATCTTTCAACAGCAGTATTTCTCTTGACAGTGTTCTATGGTTCCCAATGTTGCAAACCAGATGTGTCAAAAGCAAATAAAAACTGACTCCAGCAAGCACACGGCAAAAAAAATTAACATTATTTATGTTGTGTTGTATTTTTATTTGTTAAACATCTCTCTCATTACATTTTAATCTGATTCTGAGTTCAACACAATCCCTAACAATCAAAGTTGGGGGTGATTCAGAGTAATATAATAAGGGCAATGATGGGATACATGTAACAGAATGCTAAACTCTGGAGTCAGAAGGTCTAGGTTCATATACTACCTTTTTTGACATTAGCTCTGTGAGCACAGGCAAATTATTTAAAATCTCTTATTCTAGGGTTTCTCAACTATAAAATGTAAATAACACATTCATATGGTCCTTTGAGCATCAATGAGTTTTGTAAACCTTACAGAGCAATATAAATATCAACTATTATAATTATCATGACACTGCAGCTTATTTCTAATAACTGACCAAATGAATAAATGAATGAAAAAACTTTTCTCAATAGCTAACTATGTCCCCAACATTGTGCAACTGAGAAGTATGAAAGACTCTGCTCTCAAGAAGCTTACTAGATTCTAATAAGGTGAGGATTAATACATATATATGGATTTCAAGTACAAACCAGATGGAAAGGTCCAGTTATTCTTGTATAGCAGCACAGATAGTCAGAAAGACAGTTTAAGTACTTGAACTGGTACCTAGAAAATGTAAAAAGGCCTAGCTTAACCTTTTCCATCTTTTGGTCATCTGGTAAAAACTACAGACCCCTTCCTGTCCTGTCTTTTCCTTTCCCAAAACCTTAAACCTACTGCACTCTTATGAAGTTGGGACTCCAATGGGCCCCTGCCTAAGGGCTCCTCTGGCCACTCCTAGCTTTAGAGTGATTATCAATAGTAACTGTTGCTGTTTCCCTCCCAGCCTGAAGTCTTTCTTTTTCTTGGCCTCATTAAAGGGGCCCTGCCCTGACTACTTCTTAAACAGGCCTATTTAACGAATGGGTGTTACCTCACTCTAAGTGAGTACCTGCAAAGACCTTGGCCTCAAGGGCCCAAGGTCTCTCAGTGCATCCTGGGTCATCTCCAGTCAGCCTGATTCAGGTGACTCTGGAGGAAAAGTGAGACTGATGACCTGCACAGCCCTCCCTCAATCAAAACAAAGTCAAGTGCAAGTCATGTCATCATTTCTCTGATGGCATGGTCTTCTTCAGCAAAGAAGGACGAACACAACGGACCAAGAATAATACTTTTTAAATGCATAAAATTTACAAAGCCAATTATATTTGAAATACAGTTATCGAACTTTTTCTTTAAAAAAATAAGTTCATAAACTCTACATTAAAAATGCCTGACCTAGAAGGAGGCTCCTGAGAAACTTAGGAGATAACATGGACAAAATGGCACATTTTATTCTCTGGGAAATTCCTTTGTAGTTTGCTCAATTTCTTTTTTTGATAAGTTATTCTTGGGAGCTCCTTTACAGCTTGTGCATTTTTTTTTCTGATACCAGATTATTTACATTCTACTTTTTCTGTTCATCTAGGTATTTTATACTTTTGTAACCATCAATCTCATTTAAGTTATCAGTTTCACAAAAATAGTGAAAGCATCCTAATAAATTCTTTCTTTAAAACAAATATGGTATGGAAATCTAAATAAGAAAATAAAGAAAGCAAACTATAGGCCAATATCTCCAATGAATATTGATGCAAAAATAATGAAGCATTAGCAAAGGCATTATAGCAATTTACTAAACAGACTGATTGGCACTATGACAAGGTTTATTTATACCAGGAATATGCAGTTCAACATTAAGAAACCTATATACACAACTGACTGAATTAATAACAAGAACTATAAAAATCAAGTAATATCAACTGCTGCAGAAAAAAACTCTTAAGAAAGTACAATACCCATTTGTGTTAAAATATTAAAAAGCACAGAAATACATGGTTTCCTTAACCTGGTAAGTAGTATCTAGCAAAAAGCATTTATGATAGTGCATGTCTCACCTGTACTTATAGTTTGTAGCTGCAAAGTAATGGAAAGCGTGCTTCCATCATCAGCCTTGTGATGTCACGATTGTTCACTGCATTGAACAGAGTTCCTTAGTTTTTCAGTTGTTTTTCTTTCCACTTAATCTGGCCTTTCTCACTCAAATCTCATCTTCCCATTTGTTCTGGCAGTCTCGAGAAGCCCGTGGGCTTTCTGTTATCTCTGTGCCCAGGTCTCTGTTGCACTCCCCATCCTTGATCCCATCAAAACTAATACATGATTTTGTTTTGATACCCTATTTATCACAGAGCAGTTTTTATTTGGTGAGGGAAGGGGAAAAGAAGAGTGATACAAAAAAATGATAAAAAATATATGATACAAAAAAAGAAAGATGAGAACGTGGCCGAAACACTTTAAAAATACACAGAAGTGAGTAGAAATGTTCAGAAGAGACAGAGAAGCAGGGCAGTGTGGATCTTGCTAATTTTGTACTCAAACAATATTCCGTAACAAAGATTCAAAATTTCATATAAAATCTCATTTTCTGCTTTTCATATGTGAAAATGTTCACATGCTGATGTCTGTCAAGGTCATTAAAAATAAGTAGTTGGAGTTTCTTTTCAATTAAAGGGGAAAGAAGAGATACTGGTGGAAAAAATATGAGCAAAGGTTTAAGAATGGGCAGGAGAATGGACAGAAAGGTAAAATAAGAAAAAAAAGTAATACCTTTTATTCCAGACAACAGTAGGCACAGAGGTTAAATGACAAAGTCACAGTGACGGACAGGCAGGGACAAAACAAAGAGGACTTGGTCAATTAACAAGCACTTATTAAGTACTTACTGTTCACCAAGCATTCCGGTAAGCACAGAGTAAAAAGAAAAGCACAAGAGAGGCCAGGTCTCGAAGAATATGCAGTAGAATGGGAGGGACAACAAATAAATGACTTAAGTACAAAAAAGACAAAAAGGTAAATGTAGATAAGCTGAAAGAGGAAGCCCTGACAATCTGGGCAGACCTCCAGGAAGTGGCATGTGAGCTGAGCCTTCACAGAATACTACAGTGCCTTAAATAATGACACAAAAGGAAGGTTTCAGAGAAACCAGGGAAGATTTCTATAAACTAAAGCAAAACAAAAATGAGAACAATTAACATCATAACAAAAAGACTTCAAAGACAAAGAATTCCGAAAGCCTTTTATCAACCTTGATTTCAAAGATGTCTGATGAAATACACTACCTACCTCCCAAGAGGGAGGATGTATTGAAGACACAGAAGAAGAGGCGCACTTTTGGACACAGTCAATGGGGGGAAGGGAAAAATTGTTTTTGATTGCATATATTTTACATGGATTTGGGGAGCTTGGTTTTTTCCGTTTCAAATGGGGTAGTGAAAAAATGCTTAATTGAAAAATGAAAATTTAAAAAAATAGAACCACCTTGGGAGGGGAGTGGAAGATAGATGGGGATGAGGAAAAGACTTGAGGCAAAAAGACCAGTCAAAAGTCTAATACAGTATTGCTAACAAGAGACAATGAAGCAATAAACTAGAGTTGTGGCTGTTTGAGTAAAGAGAATGGGACATATGCAAGAAATGTGAAGGTAGAAATGGTAGAAACAATAAGATTTGTTTGACTAGAATGTGCAGGATGAGTGAAAGTAAGGCTGAGGACAACAGGTAACAATAGCAAGGTTGGAAGCCTAGAATGACCAGGTGGATAAAGGTGCAGTAGAGAGATCTAAGTTTTGTTTTGAATATGTTGAGTTTAATATATTTATAAGGCAAGGAGTTCAAGATGTCCACGAGGACAATGGAGATGTGACTAATTCCTCAGAGAGATTAGGGCTGTATATATTGATCTGGGAATTACCTACACACAAAGAGATGGAAACTGAACCCAAAGCAGATGATAAGTGAAACAGTGAAAAGGGAGTCCAAGGTCAGAGGTCTGGAGAACACACATGGTTAAAGGACATGAATTAGATGAAGACCAAGCAAAGCAGAATGAGAAAGAGAGGTCAAACAGCTGAACAAGGAGAGAGCAGTGTCAAGAAAAATTAGAAAGGAGAGAATAGTTAAAAGATGATGAGCCATTAATTGTCAAATGCTTCAAAAAAGTCAAGGAGGATCAGTACTGAGAAAGGATCATTTGATTCAGAAATTACAAGATCACTGATAACTTTAGAAAGGAAACTTTCAGTTGAATGTTGAGATTAGAAGCCCAACTGAAGAGGGCTTAGAATTGGACAGACCTATGAGATGGATTGGTCAAGTTAAAGAATCTTTTGAGGACTGAGGAGACGTTATCCTCTATCTCTCCTCCCTTTCCTATCTAAACTCCTTGAAAATGCCAACCACAGCAGGTGCCTCCACTTTCCTCTCACTTTCTTATTAACTCTGCAATCTAGATTCTGGGGCAGTTAGTGCAGTGAATAGAGCACTAGCCCTGGACTCAGGAAGAAGACTCACCATCCTGAGTTCAAAGGTGGCCTCTGATATTTACTAGCTGGTTGACCCTGGGCAAATCTTTTAATCATGTTTACTTCAGTTTCCTCACCTGTAAAATGAGCTAGAGAAGAAGGAAATGGCAACCCACTGCATCGTCTTCATGGAGAAAACCCCTAAGGTCACAAAAAGCTGGGCAAGACAGACCAGTTCTGCTGAACTTGCACTCTCTAAGGTCCCATCTGGAACCCTGCACCCTTTGGCAGCGTGCATCACTCTCTTCTTCTTGTTCTTCCTAAGGCACAGGTCTGCCCATGTTACCCTCCCCCCCCCATTCAATAAACTCCACGGGCCCCCTCATATCACCCAAACTTATAAAGTCCTTCATAACCCGGTCCCTTCCCACCTACCTAGTCTTTCTATACCTTACTCGCCTCTATGTAGCGTTATCAAGTGCTGTGGACCTCCTGACTGTTCCTTCCATCTCCTGACTTCATTTTCACTCATTATCCCTCCTTCATCTCCACTTCCTGGCGCAGATAAAGTCCCCTTTCTGTACAAAGCCTTTCCTAGTCCTCCTCAGTTTTAGTGCCTTTCCTCTGAGATTTATCTCCAACATATCGTATATAACATACACGCATGCCTCATGTATGTGCATATATAAAATATATAGACATAAATATAACTCATTTTGCGCATAATCATTTGCATGTTATCTCCCCCATAAAACTGTGAGCTCCTGGAGAGCAGAGGCTTTTGTCTTCCTTTGTACCCCAGCACTTATGTCAGCGTCTACCACATAACCGACACTTAATAAATGCTTGTTGATTTGACTTAACTATTACAGATGGCTTTCTGAAAGATTTTAACCATGAAGAGGAAGAGACAGATATAGAGTTATAGCTACTGAAGGCTTTGTAAAGACTGGGGGCAGGTAGGGGGAAGAGAGGTAATAGTTGAAGTAATTTGCTGCAGAAAGTGGGATATGGTCTGATCCAAGAAGGAATATAGATGACTTTGCCTCTGCAAGGGCTATTTCTTCATCAAGACAAGAATGAATGAGGAAGACAGTGGAAGTCGAAGACATCTGAGCGATTCGAGATGAGTTAGGTAGGGAGTTTTTATCAAATGGTTTCTATTTTTTTCAGTGACCAATGAGGTGAGGTCCTTTGCAGAGAAGGTGGAGAAGGGGTTAGGCTTGAGAAGCAGAAAAAATTGAAAACAGCTATAAAAAGTAGGACAGTAAATCAATTTGCCTACCTGCTATGAGGGCCAAGTTGAAATTAGATACCATAAATTTAGTCTGACCAAATCAGTAGTCTCCTGATTATTTCCAGCTTTATTAGCAGTAAAGAGAAGCAAACAAGCTCTAGGAATGAAGCAATAGGACAAGGAAACAAAGGAATCTAAGGAATGTAGTAGAAAGTTGAGATGAGTTCCCCCAAGTGGGTTAAAATAGGGAAGGGAAAAGAGATATAGCCAATGAGGGCCTGGGAAAGAACAGCTGGAGAGGTGGACTCCCTTATCCTCAACTAAAAGGCAGTATAAGAGAAAGTGTGACCATACAAGAAAAGGTGTTAAGGGAAGCACCACCCTTGGGAGAGAAATGTAAATATATTAACTAATGCTTTTTACTAATCATAATGCATTCTATTCTCTTATCCAGAAAACCATCTAAGAAAATATTTATAGTAAATAGTCCCTTGACCTTACTGGAACTTAGTCTTTTCATCCATAAAATGAAGGGGTTGGGTCAAAGAGCTTCTGAGATTCCTTCTACATCTATGATCCCCCCAAAAAACAAGAGTATACTTTATAAAAAGTGATCTTTTAAAAATTTTTCATTATCTTCCACAAGTTTTGGCAATAATAGGGAAGTTAAATAAGGGGAATGAACTATTTAATTTTTAAGAGTGCTTCTGCCTCTATAAAAATTCCGTATCTTCTAAATAAAACACAGCTTAAAGGGAGACTACAGTTTGCAAACTGACATTCTTCAGATTAATATTTTAACACAATATGTTTGACATAGGTAATCTAGCTGATCACATTTTATTATTTCATTTTTTAAAAAATCAACAAAGTTTGAGCTTCCTTTTTTTTCAAATAAGGAAATCATATTTCAAAATACAGAAAGCTTTGAAAAAGTAGCAACTTCCACTTTCCCATTCCTCTAAAAGGCTACTGTACTAATCATTTGACACCCCTTTACAATTTTACCAGTGCCCCCAGATAAGTATTTAAAATTTAGGTCACCCTCCCAAGACCCTTAGTAAAGTGAAATATTAAAGAAAGGAACCTAAAAAGTTTAAACATGTTGGGAAAATGGTAGCAAAGTCTTTTAACAGTCATTATTGCTTTTTTTTTTAATTTATTTTGGAGTGATCCTGTAGGAAAATGCATCCTTTTCATCACACAATTTCTAAAGGAGTCAGAAAATTAAAGTTATTTTCCAAAGGTAAAAGACGACAAGCACTAACTCTTCAAAAAAGAATAAGAAAGCCTGGAAAAAATATATCACCCTACTTATTCAATTCAATGATACAGTTAAACACCAACATAAAAAAGACAAGAAAATCAGTTCTGACTTTTCAGAATTGGGGTAGCCTTCAATTTCAGGTCTGAGGGAAAACTAGGGTAGCCTGGTGCTTCTGAACACTGACCCAGAAGGAACATTTTCTATTTTGTGAAAGTAGTTCTTGCTACATTTGCTACATGTAAAGCCCATCACTTAACGCATTTTTTTTTTTGCACTGTTGAAAAATCTGACTTTCTACATAATTCAAATGTCTCTTTCTCGTTTTAAAAATGTTCAAACCAAAACAATTCCAAGAACAAGGTTAATTTCTTCCCAGGGCGGCCAGCACCCCCCACCCCACCCCGCCCCCGCGCGGAGCCTCCACAAACAGCGGGCTGGTTTGTCTTTCTCCTTTCCCCGTTACGTAACTCCGCTCCCGGCCCCGGACGGGGAGATTACAGAACGCGAGGCCGGCCCCGCTCCCGGTGACCTGCTTCATCCCACTGACCCGATCAGGTGACTCCCACAGAAATCCCCAATCCCGGATCTCAGCCCTTCCCACTCTACACCGGACAGCAGGCGAGGGGGGCCGGCGGAAACCCGCTGTAGAGTAAAACGAACCCCCCCCGTCTGGGCAGTGGGACTGGGAAGGGGAGAAGTTAAAGTCGGGCTGGGGCTCGAGGGGAGGCTCGGCGTCAGGGCCCAAGGCATGGACGCCAGGGCTGGTCAGTGGGCGGTAAGAGCGGGCGACCTCAGAACCGTCCGGAGGGGAGCGGACCGGGCGGACGCTGAGGCGGCTTTTGGAATCGCTTCGGCCGGGCTACGCCAGTTTTGTCAGCGGGGAATTCTCTCGTTCTCGGTGGGGAAGGGAGGAGGAAGAGCAGGTATTGTGGTCGACCGCAAAAAACACTTTCGGAGATTAAGAAAAATAAAATTGAGTGAAAACGAGGTCAAAGTCGACGGTGCGTGGTCAGCGGGGCTAAGGAAAAGGCTTCGGGGCTGGGCAGGTGGGGCTGCTCTGGGACAAGGACTCTGGAAGACGGGTTCGGAGATGGGCGGGGGCGGAGTGGGGCACAAGACGGAGCAGCTCTGGGGGACACCCGAGGGACAGAGCGGGGGGGGGCCGCATCGGGGCAGGGTGGGGTCCCGGGCTGCGCCAGAGCCCGGGCGGGGGCAAGCGGAGGGGGACGGGGCGGGAGAGAAGGCCCGGAAAGTTTGAGGACGGGAGGGGTGACGGTTGGAGTGGGGAGGGAGGGTAGCGAGGAGGGGGTGTAGTTAGGAGGTGGGCGGAAAGGGAGAACCCTGGGGGGCGGGGGGCGAGAGAGTGGGTGGGTATGCGGCACCTGCTGGGCCAAGGAGAAGGGTGTGGACGGAAAAGCCAGGTGGGCTTAGAGCTGGGAGCGGGGGAAGGGGCGGGGCGGAGCGTCGAGTAAATGCGAGGGGTCCCGAAGGGGAAGGACCTCGCCGCCGGACCCCACACTCCCCGCACACACCACTCCACAGGCTCACCTTCAGGGGAATTCAGCAGGCCACGAAACTCTAGGTGGGGGGTCTGGTCAGATGGACGAAACGACGGACGCACTTACTCGGGCTCTCCCCTACCGGACACTGGGCAGACTCAGCAGGTCAGATTCGGACACTGAACTACGACGTCACTCCTGCCCCAGAGCCGGACAAGATGCGCGTGCGCCGCCGCGATGATTTCTGGGAGTTGTAGTTTTGTGGAAACTGCGCCCCCCCCCTCCCCCCCCCTCCCCCGGTGCTTCAAGAATTACTGATAATAATAGTTTTTAGAATTTATTAAGTACTTACCTTGGACCAGGCACTTTACCAAGCGCTTTAAAAATATCTCATGTGATTCTCACAACTTTGGAAGTAAAGACTTATTATTATCCCCATTTTGTAGTTAAGGAAAAAGATGATGACGATGATAATTCAAATTTTATTTGATTTTCCCAACAACCCTGGGAGGTAGAAACAGTCACTATCCCCAGTTTATAACTGAGGAAAATAATAACAACGATGATGTTAACTAACATGTATTAAGCACCTCCTGTGCACTAGGCTTTACAAATAGCTTACTTGACCTTGACAACAACCTTGGTAGGGTGACTGTCTATTATCTTCCCCATTTTACAGTTGAGGAAACATAATAATGCTAATAACTAGCATTTATTCAGGGTTTAAAGCTTGCAAAGGGATATATAAATATCTCATCTGATTCTTAGGACAACCTTCCAAAGTAAAGACTATTATTATCCCTGTTGTACAACTGAGGGAAACAATAAAAATGAGAACCAGCATTTATACAGCACTGTAAAGTTTGAAAAACCTTTACAATTATTGTCTCACTGGATCCTCACCACTTTGGTGCTCTTGTTATCCCCATTTTACTGATGAGGAAATTGAAGCAGACAGAGGTTATATGACTTGCCTAGGGTCACACAGCTAGTAGAGGCAGGGTTTGAACTCAAGTCTTCCTGACTCCAGCATTTTAGAATTAAAGAACAGGGAATGGGCTTATGGTTTCTTTGACAAAAGGAAATGCCTGATAAGGAAACTCCCTCTGCCAATTTCAGGGAGCACTTTCTTTAAAAACTGTCCTTTTAGGAAGGACTGAAAGATTAGGTGACTTGCCCCACAGCCAGAAAGTTTTGGAGTAGGACCTGACTTTGAAACCAAGTTTCTTTCCACTATACCTTGTTGCCCCTTCAACTTAATAGATATTTATTAAGCAACTACTGTATGCCTGATAAGTTATTTCAGACATTAGGGAAAATACAAAGCTTAGATATGGTCCCCGTCACTAATTTTTTATGTCTGTCTAGAAGGGTAGACATAAGTGTTTATTATGTATAATGCTTTGTGCTAAACTGTATGAGGCTTAGCAATAGTATAAGACTGATTTTAGCTGTCAAGGGATTACAATTTAGTTTACAGTGGAAAAAGCTTCTTTCTCCAAGAATATAGAGACCCATTTTATGGTGTGAACTTAACCACTAATTCATTAGGGGTGGGGGTGGGGAGAACAGCCAGAGAGAAAGTCTCATGACTTCCCTGAATTTCCATTTCCTTATTGTAAATGAGGTATGTAGCAATGCCAGGCCTTCTTATCTCACCGCAATGTTGGGAGGATCTAATGAGGTAATGGATATGGAAACACTTTACAAAGTTGAATTCCCACTACAAACATTATTACTTTAGAACCATATTCTATTCCATAGATTTGGTTTCTTAGAGTATTTCAATAAAGTGATACATTTTAGCTCTCCTAGTGTGTTTTTTATGGTTCTTGTTACTTTGCTGATTAGAGAAGGAAAGTCCCAACATGATGAGCATCTCCCCTGTAACTTAATCTTAGACCACAACTTCTTAACCTTTTTATATCTTTGGCAGCCTGTTGAAGCCTAGGGACCTTTCTTCAGAATTATGTCTTTAAAAGAATACAGTGAAATACATAAAATCACAAAGGAAACCAATTGGACTGAAATAGTTATTAAAACTTTTTTAAGTTAAAGACCCCAGGTTAAGAAAAACTCAGTGTTACAATTACTTAAAGCCCTAAAAGCCTTGACTCCTGTGGACTCATGATGAGGTGTGATTCTGTCTTCTGAGTGCTAAAATGATCATTATTCTTCCCCTGGTTTGCAAAGACAAAAGCATGGAATAGAGTGTTATTCTTTGTCATCTGCTAGAGTAGGCTTCGCCTTCAGCAATGACTTACCTGCCAATATGATTATTCCATATCCTCATGCTCAGTGCCCCGAGACAGTCTTTATCACCCCTTCTTATGCTCTGCAAAACATTTTTCTAAAATTTTCCAATCTATATTATTATTGCTCCTTTCTTCTCCTTTCTTTTCCTTTCTTCCCTCACCGTTCCTTTCTGTTGTGTTCCTGAACCTTTTATTTTCTTTTAAAGTGGTTTCTTTAAATATAGGTTGGTTGTAACATTGCTGCCTTGTAAACTTTGGCCTTAATTACCATGCACTAGGTTTAGTCAGGTATCTTTAACGTAAATCTTAGTTTCACCATTTAAGCAAACCTTTAAGTGATTAAAATGTACAAGGGGAAGGGGAGAAGGGAAGGACGGAAGGAAGGAAGGAAGGAAGGAAGGAAGGAAGGAAGGAAGGAAGGAAGGAAGGAAGGAAGGAAAGGAAGGAGGGAGGGAGGGAAGGAAGGAAGGAAGCCTTTCCTTCAAGGAGCTTATAATTCCTTACTATATGACTGCACAAATCACTTCCTCTTTCTGAGTTTTGATTTCTCCATGTGACTGTAGTATTGGTTCTTTCTCTCTCACCATGTGGTACAAGTGAAATCAAAGGACCCTGACAAATTAGAGATCCTCTAGAAGGCTATCATGATGTTAAGGTCTTTTCATCTATACAAGTCCTAGTTATAAATACTGGGAATGAGAAGGACTGGAGGGATAGGAGTACAGGAACTCCAAGACTGGAGTTCCTTGCGTGGGCCATCCGGGAAAGAATTCACAGACTCAAGCATTGTTGAGGTCAAGGTAAAGATTTATCATACTTTTCAGTAGGCACAAGTTCTTAGGGAACCTGCAATTTGAAAGGGGTACAGGTAAAGTTTACATAGGATATTCTATAGTATTACTTGGGCCAAATATGCTAACTAGTTGTTTTGGGGTGGGATTAAGGAGTGCTTAGTTCTTTAAGGAACATGCACTTTTGACATCTACTGTGCAGGTATTTTACCCAGAATTCACTGGGAAATACCCCAAAGTGGGGAGGGGCCAACCTGGGGGGGTGGTTTTAGGCCTAATCTGTCACTAAGGCAACCAATGGTCAGGACTGACCAGGGAAAATCAGGCTTCTCTCAACAATGTCTTGTTAGACATGATAGCTGTTTTTAAATATTCCAAGAGTTATCAAATAGAAAAGAGACTGGACTTGTACTCGACTCCTGAGAAAACTAGAAGCAATGGGTAATAAAAATATATTCCCCAAAATGTAAGTGAAATACAGATTGGATCATGTCACAGAGTTTAAATTGTCATACAGGGATATAATTTAAAAGATCTGGAATCTAGAAAGCCCCATACTAAGTCTCCAAGAGAGACTGATTTCTACCTTAAAGTACAGTAGGAAGATTCACATTCCTGGGAGATCACTCCTTCCCTCCCCAAATTTGCAGTTCAGAATAAAATCCTTTCTGTAGACTTGGGGATAGGGGTGGAGTGGGGATGTAATTCCACTTTAGGACCAAGGGTAACAGCTTACTCTCCACCAGGTTAGTTCCCTGGCACCAATCTCTTGTTATACAAAGGATAATTACAGATAGCTAGCAGACATTTATCTAAGCAAGCAATAAAACAGAGTTAAATGAAATCACACAGACTAGGGTAGATAAGATAATACATAAAAATAAATTACTCTTCAAATCAGGAATATGACAAAATGAGCTTCCAAGTGGCTAAAGAGTCAACCCCACTCCAGCCTTTATGTTACCATGAACACATTATGTTGCTATTTCTTTGTCAGTTTGCCCCTTTCTTGATTTTCAGTGAATAAATAGTAGAGAGGGAAGGAACACGGTAACAAAATTGTGAACATCGAAGGGTCAGAAGAGCCACCAGAGGTACAGAAACAAGTTTATAGCAGAATCTGCCAGTAGCTACAAGCTCCAGTGAGGAACCAGCCCTAGCTAACCCAGCAGTGAATCATTCCCGCAGCCAAGACACCCTATACTGCAAGCAGGATAGTGACCAGACATACATTGGCTATGCCACATCAAAAAGTGAACTTGATGATGGGAATATTGGTGGTTAGTCCTTTAAGTTTGAATCTAAATCTGACCTGTATGGACTCTGGGACCCCCATTGAACTCTTCTTGAACCTTCCCACTTAATTGGTGTTCACCTGAGGCTATAAACCTTTCATTATCATTATGCCCAATTCTCTGTTAGCTGAAACCTAGCCTTGCCCTCCAAGGTCTGTTATCTCCCAATCACCTTGGACTACTTCCCACCCTTAATCCTATCTTGGTTCTTGACATCAGACCTCTAGTCACCCCAGCCTACTAGCCACTCCCCTTAAGATCTCCCTAAACCCCTCCTCTAGTCACTTTAGACCTCTTGGCCAACCCTAGATTCCTCCCACAGTCTTTCCCAATGTAAGATCCATTTTGTTTCCAGGAAGGGACTCAGATTTAATCTGGCCTGCTTGGGAGCAGAAGCCTCACAAATGCTCAGGTTTCTTAAAAGTCTAGCCAATATGATGAATCTTTAATAAACTTTGTTTTTCTTTGGCTAAAAGAAGGTTTGATTTCATTTGAACAAGGTACACATTTTGGTATTTCAGGGTCCCAGTACCATTAAAATCTCAACAAATTCACTCTCCCCAGGGACTAAAGAAGTACAATAGTATAGATTCCTGAATTGACTTCAGGATAATAAACATTTACAACAGTAAAAAGAATGCTGCATTTCTATTTCACTTACATTTTGGGTTCAAATCTCAGCTGTGCTGGGTACCAATAGGTTACTGATACCATCATGCAGATTGGTCATGTGGTACAGGAGATCTCTAGTCTCAGGCAACATGTAATTACTTCAATATAACATTCTTCTTGGCCCCACAATCTCAGGGAGAGGCTGTGGCTGTGACGGATTGTGAGAAACAGGGTTTCTCTTGGTCTCACACCTCAGGTGTGTGGTGATGGAAGACTGAGTAATTACTGACTTTACAGGAGGGTAACAGCAGGCAGCCCTCAATGGTGATCAAGGTTGGAATAAATGTTGCTTCTGCAGAAGGGAAAAGCAGTTAAAAGGACCTTGTATTAAGGAAGTCTCAAGTCTCAATTACTGCGGGGGACCTGAACTGGGACCCTCACCCTAAAGAATTAGGCAAGGAATAGCAGAGAATGGAGGAGGTGCAGGGAGCTTGCTGCATATGACTTAGGAAACCACAAATTAAATACGTATTTTTTATTTTTATCGATTTTCTTAAGCATTTTCCAATTACATTTTAATCTGGTTCAGGCAGTGGGTGTGGGACCTTGAATTTGACACCTCTGATTTCTGCCATTATGTAATGGAGTATGATGAACAGAGGGCATAAGGGAAATCCAGAGGGAAAGCACAGAAAAGGAAAGCTGACTGAATATACAAAATTACTTCATTTTCCCAGTTTGTTGAGGACTGGCCTTACTTGCAAAAAGTGGTGGATTGTGGCCCAACAGAAAGAATCAGAGCAAGAAAAGATGATAAATCTATAAAAAGCAGAATGTCTCCTTGCCCCTAGACCCAGGCTAGACTAGGCAAAACAGCACTGAACTATGTCCAACTCTGTGGAGAAAAGATGGAAAAGCTAATTACAGGATTAACTAAACAAAGGGGGCCTTCCTTGGTGGTCGGCTAGTCTTCCAAAAGCCCAGAACGTAGATACTTGAATAAATTGAACTTGGATGATCAGCAAATGGTCTCTATAGGAATGTGTACCGTAACCACGTGATATTTATCCATTCAGACTGCCCAAGGCTATCACAGGTCCCGGAAGTGAAATGCTTTACTGGTTTTACAACTAAATGAATCATCAAAAAATATCTTTAAGATAAGCAGGGAAACAGGTAGTTGGGTCCCTGCCTTGAAGGGTCAAATAAAGAACACAACCTAGGCAAATGGAAAAACTAGCACCCCAAGGTTTAAGATACCAAAACACTTAGATAACACCTCAACTATATGTCATAAGAGAATGAAAAAAGAAAGGGAGGGAAAAAATAAACATTTATTCAGTACCAACTATATTCCAGGCACTGTACTAGATACTCTGAAAATATTATCTCATGTTGATGAAGTAGGGCACTGGGAACCCCCTTGAACTCTCCTTGAATCTTCTCACTTGATTTGGCTTTCACTATGGCTTTGCAGCCCTCCACTCTCCGTTATCTCCAGGTCACCTTCAGCTACTTCCCACCCTTAATCCTATCTTGGTTCCTGGCTTTCAACCCCTAATCACCCCAGCCTACTGGTCACTTCCATCAAGACCCTCCCTAAACTCCTCCTCTAGTCATTTCCAGACTACTTGGTCAAACTTAGATCCCTCCCATTGTCTTTCTGTATATAATATCCCTCTTGTTTCCATGAGGGTGCTCAGATGCAATCTGGCCTCCTGTCAGTACAAGAGTCAAGAATGATCAGATTTCTTAAGAGTCTGACCAGTATGGCGGATCTTTAATAAACCTTGTTTTTCTTTGGTTGAAAGAAGGCTTAAGTCAAATTCATCCAGGCAGGACCCACACATTGTTATTTCAGGGTCCCAGTGATACGGTGCTTGGGTACATGTGCTTGGACCCCAATTCTAAAATCACATTTTTCCCTAGTCTCAAAACACTATTCCAGGCAGTTTCTCCCCAGCCCAAGGACACAGCCTGCTCCAGCAACAACTGTTATCTCCTTTCCTGATACAGCAGCCAGATGCACCTATAGAACTTAGTAGTCTGAACTCATTAGTCTGAACTGGCTATGCACTGCATCATAACAACATTTACTACTCTCTGACTAATCATATGTAGATATCAAAAGTGCACTTTTCAGCAGGCATGAGTTCTTAGGGAACCTGAGATTTGAAAGGGGTACAGGTAAAGTTTACATAGGATATTCTATAGTATTACTTGGGCCAAATATGCTAACTAGTAGTTTTGGGGTAGGATTAGGGAAAGGTTAGTTCTTAAAGGAACATGCACTTTTGATATCTACTGTGCAGGTATTTTACCTAGAGTTCATTGGGAAATAGCCCAAGGTGGGGCAAGACCTACCTAGGGGTGTGGTTTTAGGCCTATACCATGACTAAGTCAACCAATGGTCAGGGCTGACCAGGGAAAATCAGGCTTCTCTCATCAATGTCTTGTTAGATAAGATAAATGTAAGGGAGTATTCCTATGTCTAAGTCTAGGATACATACGATAGAATATCCTATATAAATTTTACCTGTACTTATTCAAATCACAGGTTCCCAAAGAACTCTTGCCCTCTGAAAAAGGTAATAAATCTTTGCCTTGACATCAAGAAAGTTTGAGGTCATGAATTCATTCCAGGCGATCTGCCCTTGGTACTCTGGTCTTTGTGGGGGTCTCATCCCCCCTTCCAGCCCTCATTACCAGCACCCCTGAACCTCAACAATGATCCTCACAACAACTCCAGAAGGTGGTAGGTGCTATTATTATCCCTATTTTATAGTTGAGTAAACAGATAAACAGAGGTTAAGTGACTTGTCTAGAGTCACATATCTAGTTAAATGCCTGAGTTGAATTTGAATTTAAGTCTAGGACCAATGCTCAATCCATTATGCCACCCAGTTACTTAAAAGATCAACTCCTACATGAGATTAATAGAATATTTGAGCTGGAAGGGATATCCACCTCTAAAACCATACCACTCCATACCATCTAGTTCAATCCATGCCAGAACATGATCCCTATCACAAGTAACTGCTTAAAAATCTATGGAAGGAGAACCTGCTACCTCTTGGGGCCCATTCCTCTTTTGCACATATTTAATTATTGGGAAGATCTTTTTCTTCCTGATAGTAATCCTAAATTGTCCTCTTTTCTATTCTGTTGCTTCTCACATCAACCTCAAGGGTGTTACAGAACAAAGCACATCATATACTTGTAGGCTGCTATCATGTGTTCCCTAAGTCTTCTGATCCCCAGACTAAATATCCCCAGTTACATGGATTCAAGCCTTTTACCTTCATCTAGGTGCTTTCTAATTCAACGTTCTTAAGTTGTGGTACCCAAAATGCCACATAAGACTCCACTTTTGGTCTGAACCAGGCAGGAGATTATCTCCTTATTCCTGCAAGTTGTGCCTTTTTAAAAATGATGTATCTCAGGATCTTATTAGGTTTTGGGTTTTGTTTGTTTTGGGGGCGTGGTTGGCTGTCACATCACAAATCATATGAGTCTGCATTTGGCTAAGATCTCAAGAGCTCTTTCAGACAAACTACTATCTAACCATTCTTTCTATGTCATTTTTATTTTTTAAACTCAAGTTTAAAACTACATTTATCCCCATTGAATTTCATTTTATTAGATTAGGTTCAAAGCATTAATCTGCTAACATCTTTTTGCATCCTAATTCTGTCATCTAGGGTACTAGCTATTGCTCCAGACTTATGTCATCTTCAAATTTAATGAGTGTATCTTCCTAGACTACTATAGTACATATCTATCTTCCCATTCTAGACCTTTATGGTTTCTGAAACAGACCACTTAACATTTGCTTATACAATAATATGTTCTCTAATTGTTACACTTAGTTTTTCATCTCACTGGATTGTAGATTATTTGAAGGCAGGAACAATTTAATAATAATGTGACACAGGTTGAGCATTATTCTGGAAGGCAGATAAAATCATCTAGTATAAAGAACACTAGGCTTGGAATCAGAGCCAGGAGTTTCAGGTCTACTCAATTTGCTTCTTAGCCAGAAAGGGATGACAATGATGATGATAACTGGCCTTTATATAGCACTTAAAGGTTTACAAAACACTGTGTGCACTTTATCTCATTTGATCCTTATAAACACCCTGTGAGATACTGTTCTCATCCCCACCCTAAATTTGGGGGGAACTGAGGCTCAGAAGAATTAAGTGATATACCCAGGGTCACACAGCAAGTTAAGTGTTCGAAGCAGAAACCGAAGCAAGGTACTCCTGATGGAATACTTTCTTGGTGAGGCAGCTGGGTGGTGCAGTGGGTGGAGCATCTGTGCAGGAGTCAGGAGGACCTGAGTTCAAATCTCACCTCAGACACTTGACACTCACTAGCTGTGTGACCTTGGGCAAGTCACTTAACCCCAGTTGCCTCATCCTGGGTCATCTCCAGTCATCCTGATGAATATCTGGTCACTGGATTCAGATGGCTCTGAAGGAGAAGTGAGACTGGTGACCTGCACAGCCCTCCCTCACTCAAAACAAAGTCAAGTGCAAGTCATGTCATTATTTCTCTGATGGTATGGTCTTCTTTGGCAATGAAGGATGAACACACATCTTCTTGATAGAGTCCCCTGCTCTATCCACTATACCACACTGTAATACTTACGTTTTTGTAGCATCATAGGATATAGAGTTGGAACTTGGAAAGGACCTGAGAGACCACGTAGTCCAATTCCCACATTTTATATATAAGGAAACTTGGTTAGGGGAAAAGTGAATTGTAAACTATACTATAAATGTAAGCTGTTATCATTATTATGATTTGTAAACTGTAAAGTGTTATGATCTGTAAACTATTTATTTCCTCTTTTTATGAATTTATGGTTATTTATGATTTTATAGTATCTCCTAACTACATTGTAAAATTGGGAGCAGAATCTATGCTAGACCTCTTATAGTCCCTATGACAATGCTGGGCACCTAATACACAGTCAATGCTTACTTGATGATTCATTATTGTCAGTCTTGTCTCCCTCAAATATTCAGTGGCCTAACTTCAGTTCCCTCCCTTCTGAACCATTTCACCACTTTCTTCTCCATATTATTCATGTGATACTTCATATATCATTTATCTTAAGTAGACATGTATACATCAAGAAAAATTTATTTTAAATCTTAAATAAGAAGTGAATAATTTTTTTTAAATCTTAAGATATTTTATTGATACTCTTTAAAATATCTCTTTCATCTCCCAATATCCATCTTCCCATTTCCCACTGGCTCATTCTCTGGACTTTCCTATCGTCTTATCAACTTCCTGGACTTCTGAGAATAAAAACCTGCCTGAAAACTCAATTTTCAATGGGTAGCATACTCCTTCACCTGAGGAGGGTCCTCCCCATCTCAGTGATTCTGAACCCCTTTCTATCACTGTATAAACCCTGTTTCCTTTATCTACTCCCTTATTCTCAATCCTTACAATGCTCCACTCAAGATCCACCTACCTCTTCCATTGTGCTTTGTGGGAATGCTTGTTTTATAGGTAACAAACTTGATTTCACCTCAAACCTTTTTCCTTTCTCATCCATTTCATCTTCTTGCACTCACTGACACCTGAGTCCTGATTCTGGGTGTTGGAATTGGAATAGTCCTTGATCCTTGACCCCCATTACCATTTGAAACTCTACCTCTAATGCCATCATTAAAAACTTCTCCTCATTTGAGGTTTACTTAATTCAAGATAACACCCAAGAATGGTCGTTCACACACCTGAACTGATTATTAGGATTGGTTTTTAAATGAAATGAAGACCAGACATGGAAACATAAAAAGAAAAAATAAGCCTCAAAGTTGGACCGTATGGTCCAAGAGAGCAGAAATGGAATATAATGAGAATGAAAAGGTAAGGACTTCAGAATATGAATAAAAATCAAAGACACTCAGGAAACACAGATTCCCAGCCTCCTTTTACCTGGAGAAAGGCCATGCTCCTTCTGCATAACCTGAAAACACAGGATTGGTTGATTGAATGAATTAACTCATCTTCCTTTAAAACTTATCCCACTGTCTTGCTTGGACAGGAAGAATTACCACAGCATGGAACCACACACATCAAGGATCAAGCCACATGTGTTCTGAGTCATATGCATGGTATGGATTCTGAGAAAAGGTGAGACAAGAAGGGAGACTTTTAGAACTTCCATCAGTAATAGGGGAAAGAATTTTCCAAAGTTTTGAGGGGTTAAAGTGTGAGCCTCTTCTACATATTTTTGGTTTAAAATTTACAAGTCCTATATTTGATTACTTTTTAAAGTATTTATTGAGGAGCCAAGAGTTCTTTTTGTGGAAACAAAAACAATCATATATTGATGTTCCCAGGGCTCTTCCTGGTTTAGTAGATAAGCCAAGATAGATTTTATTAGATACTACCCCACCTCAAGAAAAATTGTATACCAGGTCCATCTTGTCAGGACCAATCCCAACTGAAATATGGGTTATACTTACATTGTTATTTAATTTTAGGTATATTGGTATTATCTCTTAAACTACATTGTATGTCTCTTCATCATGTGGCCCATGATTTACATTTCTTCTCTAGCCTCCACAGCACATAGCACAGGACTGTTCCAGATGTTCAATCTTGCCTTTTGCTATTTTTTCCTGTACCCTTTAAAGTCAGTCTTCTTAAACCTGACTACTTATTCCTTTCTTGGAACTCGTGGAGGGGAAGAGGGGGTTGCAGAATAAAGATTTATGTCTATACCCTCAACTGATTCCCATAGAATTACACCAGGGGTAGGGAACTTGGGCCATGTGTTGCTTTCTAGGACCTTAGGTGCAGCCTTTTGACTGAGTCCAAGTTTAACAGAATAAATCCTTTTACTAAGGGGAATTGTTTTGTGAAGTTTGGATTCAGTCAATGGGCCACACTTGAGGACCTACAGGGCCACATGTGGCTTTGAGATTGCAGGTTCTCTACCTCTGAATTATACTGTCCTTGAACACAGAAAGTGTTTATCATTTCTATTTTTGTCTCCCCAGGTCCTAGTACAGTGCCTTTCATATTATAGGAGCTTAATAAATGCTTGTTGAATTAATGAGAAAACTTCTTATACAAAGAAGTTTTATTTTCCTTGAACCTGGACCTCAGAATTGCTCTAAAACTTTTATAGCACCAATTTTATTTTCCCAAGTAAGAATGATATTTGAGATCTTGTCTGAAGAACTAACTTAATGGAACCTGACAAGCATGAACTTAACTGACTTCCCAGGAGAATAAATTTAGAACATTGCCACTCTTAGTTCACATGGTACAGCTACATGGACAGATCAACCCAAAAGAAACTAGAAGGTAATCAGAATGCAACTGGAGAGAATTGTTTAAAAAAAAAGAAAGAAAGAAAAAAATAGAAATTGTTACCCTTTCTACTGCTAGGTTGCCTAAGGCTTTGAAAGTTAGTCTGAATGTTTTGGAAACTCAAAAGAGAATTTGGCCATTGAAATCTGTCCAGGATTTCTCAATTTGCACCCACAGAGGGAAGGGACAAAAGCACTCTGGAGAGCAAAGATGAGATTCTTAGGAAGAATTGTCAGTAATCCAGGAGTCTCAAGGTTAAAAAAGCTCCTAAAGATAGAAAAAGGCAATCTTGTCTAATACTCCTCCCCTTTAGGTACCCAGTACTCTAGCCAAACTACCGTACTCACTATTCCCCAAACACTATCATTCCTCCCACCCCTTCCTGAGATCCTCATAAACTACCACTATGTGATAAAGAAAAAATTACAAAACACATGTATACATACATATATACACATACATATATACATACACACATATATGCATAACATGTATGCATGTATACATATATATCCTCAGATATTTTAAGATAAATTTTTTGCTTTAAAAATCACAGTAAGACAGATACAAAAACTCAGTAGAGTAAAATGTAGTAAAAGTTTCAAATGAGACATATTTTTCCACGTTTTCCTCCCATCTCTGTCTTTCACACACTAACCTAGAAAAGTTAACAGTTAATAATTGTTGGTTTTCTAGCTGATAACTTTAACATAGCCTACTAATCCATGGCTACTTTTTACATAAATATCTTTAGAAGCAAGACAGTGGAATAAGTTTTAAAGGAAGATGAGTTAATTCATTCAATCAACCAGCACCACCTGAAGAGAAGAAACCAATAAAAAAGTCAATTCCAGGCACCTTTATCAGGTAAGAGATATGAACAAAGGGTGAAGCCTGCACAGTTTCCTTTAAACTCACCAGTCAATCAAAGACATTCCAGCTATTTACAGAGATTCTTTTCAAATTCATTGGGTGAATTTGGTCACATCCTGTAAGTTTTGTATAAAACCAGAAAACTAATTTGCATTTTTGGCATCCTAGCATCTGGCAGCTTAATGGTAGAAGCTGTTCCAGCCAACATCCAAAGAAGGAATCTCTTGGAAAAAAGAAGAGCTTTGGATGTTAAACCTTAAGATTCAGTCTCTTCTCTCTGTCCCATTGAAAAAAGAACAACCTTGCATCTCAGTACTGTCTGGGGAGTAGCTCCTGGTAATGGTGCAAGGACAAACTAGACACACTGAGGAAAGTCAGCTTTAAGTCTTGCAAGGCACCCAGTAAAACAAATAAATAAAAAATGCAACCTTTCTCACGGTAAAGTGTGTAAAGCCTGGTCATTCTTTCATCAGGCAATCAGAAGTTTTCTGGTGCCGAGATCATGTACCTGCCACCTTTAAGGGAATAAACTGTATGTATTTAGCCTGTTTGGCTTTTCTTAACCAAACTTTCAGGTCAACACCTTTACCACACATTTTCTAAGTTTGAGCACACTTTCCCTTTATGTGGAAAAGTATGTATGCTCCCTCTTGGGACCCAGGCAGCCAGTGCAGATGAGGGTAGGGAGCCTAGCTCGAGAGCCTGTGCCAGGTTAGCTTGTTTTATTCCATAAATTAAAAATAAAATAAAATAAAAGCTTAGCTGTGAACAGAGTCCAAAAAAGAAGGCTGAAATTGGGGTGGAAGTTGTCATTGTATCTCTGCTTTGAAGTAGAATCTTTTACACTTCACTGTAACAGAGGAACTGACTTGCCAATAACTCCAGCAATCTACTATAACCAGGAGCTATGTTAGACCCTAGGAGTACTTCAGCCTTCAAGAAGCCCAGATTCTACTGGGATGGGGGTGGGGTAGAAAGAGAAATGTTAGGAAATCTCTAACTGGGGGTGGAGTGACTACTCACATTATTCACATGTAACCAGCAGGTGATGTAGAGAACTGCTGTTGGGGTACTCCTCAATCCTCTCCCCACTCTCTACCTCCACCTATTGAAGCCTGCTCATTGTGGGGTCTTCTCACCTAGCTGCTAGCCATTCTTTTCCCCTCCATCTCACTCTTCTCTGTTAGTCTCTGGAAACAGGGAAAGAAAAGTCCTGGACCCCATCACCCTAGCTTTCTCCTCTCCTCCTCAAGGGCTGGAAACTAGTTTAATTTCTTAGGAGTTTATTTATAGCAGTATAACTGTGTATATGTTTATATATATTATATATAATCTATGTGAGATGGGGTTCAGACTCTGGGAACCTCCCTGAACTCTCCATGAATCTTCCCACTTAATCTGGCTTTTCATACTCAAATCTGTTACCCTTGGCCTAGCCTGGCTTTCCATTGTCTGTTACCTCTTGATTGACTCACCTGCTTCCCACCCAAGTCCAGCATTGTCTGATATTCCCAATTACCTCCAGCTATTTATTACATTTCTACTTACCCCAGCCTCATTAAGATCCTCCTTAGAGTCTCCTCCCACACCACTAGACCACCTCTAAATCTTTCTCACAGCCTTTCTGTATATAAATTCCATTTAGCCCCCACGAAGGCATTCAGGTTCAATCCCCCATAGACTCTGTCTAGCTGAGATTCTGTCGGCCCGCTCAAGCATTATAAATGCTTAGGCTCCTTAAAAGTCAACCCAATATGGCAAATCTTCAATAAACTTTGTTTTTCTTTAATTTAATGAAGGCTTGAGTCAAATTCATTCAGGCAGCACCTGGTGTGTTAGTATTTCAGGGTCCCCACCACCCCAAACCTCAACGTGTGTGTGTGTGTGTGTGCGTGTGTGTGTGTAGAACGGTATAACAAAATACTGAAGAAATACCTTGTAAGATATGCCTCTGTGGGAAGTAAAGTTCTGCTGTCCACATTCCTAGGTGACAGGGGTTGTGACCTAGCATGGACAGGTTGAAGGTCAGAGACTAATGCATAAGCCTAAGGAGCTGTATGAGGAAGGGTCTATCAGAGAAGAGTACATGGAGTTACATGGTCAGGGGATGGTGTCACTGGAGATCCAAAGTTCAGAAAACAGTATAAGAAGACCCATCCTCCTTCAGGTATAGTAGTATTTCTGTAACCTTACTGGGGAGGCTACCCGTCCATTAGGGGGAAATGGATGTAAAGATTAATAAAGGCTTTCATGATTTCACAGCAGGTATTATTCTTTATTTAAGGTGAGCATGTTTCTCACTGTTGGGGGCTTGTTAACCGGGCTCACTTCTAATAGCCCCCAATTAGAGATATCCTAACATTCATCTAGAACCCAATTTGAGGTAATGTCCATGTTTGAAAAGAAGGATATAGAAAAAAAATGATTTTTAAGACAAAAAAAATAAAGTATTCTACTATTTAGTTTCGGGTCTGCCAGAAATATTTTTTATTTAATATTTCTTTCTCTCTCCCCACGCCCACCTCCATTCCCAAGCTATTTCTACTTTGGAGTTGTGGAGTTGTTATGTCACATCTGACTGTTCATAAATACATTGAAGGTTTTCTTGGCAAAGATACTGGAATGATTTGTCTTTTCCTTTTCCAGCTCATGAGGCATAGTGTTAAATGACTTTCCTAGGGTCACTGAGCTAGTAAGTGTCTGGGGCAGATGAGGTGTAAGGGTGATCAGGACCCCAAAATACGGACAGTCTGGGTCCTGCTCGAATGAATTCGACTCAAGCCTTCTTAAAACCAAAGAAAACAAAGTTTATTAAGAATTCCCCTAATTGGGTTGCCTCTTACAGAGCCTAAGCATTTGTGACGCTTGTATTCACAAGCAGGCCAGATAGAATCCCAGCTAGACAGAGTCTAAGCTGGATTGAATCTGAGCACCTTCATGGAGGCAAGGTGGGACTTAAATACAGAAGAGAGTATAGGAGGGATCTGGGGGGGTGGTCTGGTAGTCCAGGGTGATGGGAGGAGGGGTTTAGGAAGGGTCTTGAGGAGAAGTCCAAGGAGGGTCAAAGGCTGGAAATAGCTGGAGGCTATTAGGAGATAGCAGACTCCGGAGGGTTTCGGCACGAAGCAGGTGGGGCAATCCAGAGATCTTGATAGGGGAAGTATGAGAATGGATACATATCTTGATGGCAGCGGTGGGCAGCCTGGGACAGGGGTTTTGATGGGATCAAGGGTGGGGAATGCAAGAGACCTGAAATGATAATGAAAAGCCTGTGGGTTTCCTGAGACTGCTGGAACAAATGGGAAGATTAGATTTGAGTAAGAAAGGCCAGATTAAGGGGGAAGATTCAAGGGGAGCTCAAGGAGGCTCCCAGAGTCTGAACCCCATCAGGGCCAGATTTGAATTCATGAAGATGAGTCCTACAGATTCCAAGCACAGTACTCTATACTTTGTGTTCTCTAGCTGCCACCTAGTTCAGAGAAAGTCCAAATGTCCAAAAACTTCCAACATGATTCTCTTCTCCAAGAAGATTTCAAGTAAAATTTATTTAAAATTTATAATTTCAAGTAAAATTGAAGGAGGGAGAGATCATAATGTTCTTAAAAAAATTTTGTGTTTAACATTCCAGAAGAGTCACCACTCAACATTTTCCGAGATCACTTCTACTTAAAGAGTTATTTCTGGGGATCAATATCTTAACTTTGAATTTCAAAAGAGAAGACAATCATTCCAGGTGGGTGGTGTGGGCAGGAAGAAAGTTCTGTTGTCCGCATTCCTAGGTAAGGAATGTGACCTAGCATGGACAGCTTAGAGGTCAGAAAACTAATGTGCAAGCCCAAGGTGTGTGAGGAAGGGCCTATCAGAGAGGAGAACATGGAGTCACATGGCTGGAATACGGTGTCCCTGGAGATCCAAAGTTCATAAAACAGTATAAGAAGCCCCATCTTCCTGCACATGCTCATTCAAGGGATTGGATGTAAAGGTTAATAAGGGTATTCCTGATTTCACAACAGTTATTCTTTATTTAAGGTAAGCATGTTTCCCACTGTTGAAGGCTTGTCAAACAGGCTCACAGTGGCAAGAATATTCATCGCATTTGGTCAGAGTTAAGTTTGGTTATAACCTTTACTCCATTTCAGAGGAAGGCTCTACCTTTTGTTGTTTAAGAAAAGGTTTTAGGCTAAAGAAATGGTATTTCTTAATATTTCTAAAGAAATTAAAAATAAGCATTTTTTTTAATGCTTCCACATTATGTTGAGGTAAAAATGGCAAGATTTGGTACTTGATTTGTTATATGAGCCAAAGGAAAGTAAAGAGTTGAAGATGACAGTAGCATTGAGAAATTGATTGATAGTGATGTCCTTAATAGTAATGGGAAAATTCAGAAGACAGGAAGATTTTGGGGGAAAAAGTAATGAATTCTATCTCAGACATAATGCACATGAAATGTAGTAATAGTAATTGGGTCATTTCAGTTGTCTCTGACTCTTTGTGATCAATTTTGGGTTTTCTTGGCAAAGATACTGGAGTGTTTTGTCATTTCCTTTTCCAGCTCATTTTACAGAAGAGGAACTGAGGCAAATAGGATTAAGTGACCTGCCCAGGGTCACGCAGCTACTAAGTGTCTGAGGCCAAATGTGAACTCAGGTCCTCTAAATCCAAGGCAGGCACTCCATCTACTGCACCACCTAGCTGCCCAGTAGTAGAATCCACTTCAAAATGGTGACGAGAGGCTAGAACCTAGGAGAGAAACTAAGATTGGATATGTAGATCCAAAGTCAGCAGTATGGTGATGCAAATTAAAACCATAAGAACTAAAGAAGCCACTCAGTGGAAGGTTAAAAAGAAAAATGAGGAGAGTATATGATTAAGCCTTGGTGTTTAACCAAATTGATGTGACATGTAAGTTGATACAGCAAAGTATATCACTAAATAAAGAGTGGTTAGACAAGGGGAGAATCAATAGATTGGTGACATGAAAATCTAGAGTATCCAGGAAGAGAAGGGGTTCAACAGCATTAAATGCTGCAGAAGGGTGAAGAAGTTTCCTCATTCTTAAGAAAAGAACATCAGATTTTGTAATTAAATGATCATTAGTAATTCTGGAGAGAACAAGTTTCAGTTGAGCAATGAATGCAGAGTTATGAGATTGTAGGGGGTTCAGAACAGAGTGATGGCAATATTGTTTTAAGAAAAACTTTGAGTGAATAAGTCATTTCTACTATTATAAATACCCCAATTAACTACAAAGGACACATGAAGGAAGAAGTTATCTACATCCAGAGAAAGAACTGACAAATAGAAATATGTATAGAATGATTTTACATATATATAGGTATATAGTTTATGTATACATATTTGTATCTAATGTAACCATCTCTAGTTGGAGGGGGGAGGGAAGAAAAAAGGGGGGAAAAGAAATTTACATGATAACTTTATTATATATTTAAAAGGGATAGCAAGTTGTATATAATAGATTTGCAATTTAGTGTTCAACTATCATTTTTCAAAATTATACTGTTATAGAAATGCTTGTTTTATTCCATGAATTAAAAATAAAATAAATAAAATTTTAAAAATAAGTTCTACATAGAAGCCTAAAGTCCAGATTAAAATAAAGTAGTGTAACAAGAAAAAAAAAAGACTAGAATGAGAGGTAAGGAAGGTAAGGTAGTAATAATAGCACCTACCTCCCAGGATTGTGGTGAGAATTAAATGAGGTAATAATTAAAAGGCACTTGGCACATAGTAAGCCCTATGTAAATGTTAGTTGGTGTTGTTACTACTATTATTGTCAAAGAGTTCAGCTGGAAAAGGGAGAAAAGTTTTAGATAATAGCTTGCAGGGATGGTAGGACCAAGTGAAGTTTTTTAAGCATAGGGAGACTTGGGGATGTTTGCTGGTAGTAGGATATCACAAAATATTTCACCAGCCAAACAGAGGCAAATATTCCCCACCAACGAAGAACCTGATCCATAGTAGCCCAGAGTCAGATTCCTCAGTCAGAAGAACTCCTGAGCTATGGGTCACAATGATTTATAATGCCTTACTTATTTTTCTCCCCTCCAGCATTTCTATAGGGCTTTAAGATTTGCAAAACACTTCACAAAGATTCTCATTTGGTTCTCACAACAATCCTGGGAGACAAGTGGTATTATTATCCCTCTTACAGATGAGGAAAATGAGGCAGACAGTACTTAAATAACTTGCCCAAAGGGACACAGCTAGTGTCTGCAATAACATTTGCACTCAGGTCCAGTGCTCTATCCACTAGCTATTTAACTGCTTCTGTTTTAGAATCAATTCTAACACGTTTGGATACATTGTTTCCAATTGTAAATTTCAAATTCGAAGTGGGAAAGAGGCATTGCCAAATGTAGGAATAGGGATAAAAATAAGGTTTGTTAAGGTCATTGATAGGAAGAAAAGTCCCATTTATACCAAGCTATTCCTAGGAGTATCCAAAAAGATGGAAACAAAGGAAGAAAAAATAAAAATCCATCTTCATTATGAGAAAAAAACATTTCATATTCATTTTATCCAGTTTCTATTCAGCACCTAGTATGAGATCAACCCAGTATTAGAGTACATGGAAGAGGATGCAGAAGAACATGAGAAGTTTTTGCCAAGGAAGATGTCATCAACTAGCTTGCGTGGGAAGCAGGTGGGACAAGCAAGAGGTAACAGGCAATGGAAGGCCAGGCTAGGCCAAGGGTAGTAGATTTGAGTACGAAAGGCCAGATTAAGTGGGAAGATTCATGGGGAGTTCAGGGAGGCTCCCAGGGTCTGAACCCCATCTCACATAGATTATATATAATATATATAAACATATACACAATTATACTGCTATAAATAAACTCCTAAGAAATTAAACTAGTTTCCAGCCCTTGAGGAGGAGAGGAGAAAGCTAGGGTGATGGGGTCCAGGACTTTTCTTTCCCTGTTTCCAGAGACTAACAGAGAAGAGTGAGATGGAGGGGAAAAGAATGGCTAGCAGCTAGGTGAGAAGACCCCACAATGAGCAGGCTTCAATAGGTGGAGGTAGAGAGTGGGGAGAGGATTGAGGAGTACCCCAACAGCAGTTCTCTACATCACCTGCTGGTTACATGTGAATAATGTGAGTAGTCACCCCACCCCCAGTTAGAGATTTCCTAACATTTCTCTTTCTACCCCACCCCCATCCCAGTAGAATCTGGGCTTCTTGAAGGCTGAAGTACTCCTAGGTTCTAACATAGCTCCTGGTTATAGTAGATGGCTGGAGTTATTGGCAAATCAGTTCCTCTGTTACAGTGAAGTGTAAAAGATTCTACTTCAAACAAAACATAAAACAAAACAGTGTGCTATCCAAAAATAAATGAAATATAATATAAATAACATATATGGTATAGATAAGTCCTACAGACAGAAAGGGGAGACAACAGTGCATGGTGGAGTTTTCAAGGAAAACTTTGTGCAGGAAAAAGGGCCCTGAACTGAAAGTGTGAGTAGGAACTGGATAGGTAGAGTGAATTCTCATTCCCACGTCTCAGTTTATCACTACCTCCAGGTATGTAGTTGCCTTATGGTCTTTTCAAGATAGCCCTCTCCAGGAGAAAGATGATCTAATAAATTTCTTCACACCTCAGGGAACTGGTAACAGCATGTTATTCCTCCTAAAGCAATTCACACGTAAAAGGACTCCCAAGAAGACAATGCTTAATCCCAAAGCGTTGGTTGATAATGATGGAATCCTAAGATTTGTTGAAGGAGTTTTGTTTTTGCTGTTATTGTTGTTTTTGTGCAGGAAGGACTTTCTGGATGTCCTCTAGTTTACCTTAGTATAAGGGCAATCCCAAGAGGAAGATCAAGGTATTATGAAGAGAATACTTGATTTGGAATCAGGTTCTACACACTGCTATTCTGGGGCAAATCACTTAAATTTTTCTGAACTTCTATCTTCTCATCTGTAAAAAAAATTTTTTTGAGACTGTTTCTCTTATCTTAGGCTAGATGTGCAGTAGCCATTCATGGGCTACTGATCTGCATGGAAACTTTGCCTTCCTTTCTTTTCAACCAGACTACTTCACTCCTTCCTTATGGAGCCTGATACCCCACTTGGTCCTGGGATCTTACTATATTGGTGCCAGACAATGTGGATACACAATCAGTTTTGGTCCACTGTACCTTAGAAATCCTAAGCTCAATAGACCCACCAGCCTCAGCCTCCCTAGTAGTAGTTACCAGTAATTAGATTAAATTAGGTTACCTAATCTGTAAAATTAGGGATTCTCGTTCAGAGTCATTACTTTTTCCAGTGATTCAAGTTGGAGGGTGAAAGATAAGGCAAACTGGCAACTCCTTTCAAAGCCCCTTTATCCTCTATCAGACAACAAGGTATTTCTTGCAATCTACCACCCTTTGAGTAATGGTATGTGAGAAGTATAGGAATAAAACACTGTTTCTTGTTCACCAGATAACAAGACACAGCTTTATCATTTGTTGTCTCAGCAAGTCCCAAGCCTAGCAACTAGATTTATCAGCTAGTACTGTTTTCTATGCCTGGCATTTCTGTACAGATAACTCTCAAACAATATCTCTAGTCTATATCTGGCTTCTGAGCTCTATATCATTTCTAGTGGTTTATTAGATAACGCTATTTAGATGACCTATGAGCTCAAATTCAACATGTCCAAAAGTCATCATTATCTTATTTCCTAAACATGGGCTTCCTCTTGATTTTCTATTTCTGGGAATTTGCAAAAAAGTACCATCTGATACAACATTATATCATCAAAATTATAAGGAAAAAACATAACAGAATGTAGTAGAAGTTCTGAAGTTGCCAGCTAACTTGTGTGAAGAAAGAACAAATAGGCAAGATATAATAAAAGAAACCAGAGTTCAGGCTGAACCAACATGAGATTGCATCATAGATTTCATCTATATGGACCTCTGGGTAGCTTCCGGCTCTACCCAAGGTTTTATAAACCATCTTTTCCCCACGTAAACCATATTGATTTCTTCACCTGTTTGAAGAGACTTGTGTGAAATGTACCTCATATATTTATGGTAGTTATTTATGCATACATCATTTCTCCTACTATGTCAGGGGTTCTTATCCTGGAGACTATGAATTTGTTTTTAGCTTATTGATAACTACTATAATTGATTTCCCTTGTAACACTATATTTTATTTTGCTCTTTTAAAAATGTTATTCTGAGAAGGAATCCATTCATTTCACCAGACTGCCAAAGGCATCCATGACACACAAAAAAGGTTAAGAATCCTTGTACTAAACTGAAAACTTTTTGAATTCACACATATGATTTATGAACCATGAGTGGTGATATGTAAAGAACTATGGAGAATTGAAAAGAAATCTAGAGAGAACCAAATCTTGTCCAGATATTTTTAAAACGGAGGAAAAATCAATATGGCAGAATGCAAGTTACTAGGATTGAACACACGAGTTTTACACAGCTTTAAGGCAGGGGGCAAAAGGAGCCTATCAGGTGTGGCTATTCAGCTACTTTCCTTATTTGGGAAGTTGAGTAATAGAGGTAAGACATCATGTTACTAGAGGGAGAGAGTGTCTTAACTTCAAGGTAACGTTGGTATTGCCCAAGATGAAGTCTGTTCTGGGTAAGAATATTATCCTGTAGTTCGTCTTATCAGACCATCAAACTGTCTAGGTAGAATGTAAGTCTAAGCTAGGGGAGGCCTTCCTTTGACTACGATCATAACTGAATGCAGACTGAATTAATTTTCTTATAACTCTGAAAACTATGTATATATATGTTATAATAATACAATAACATATATGTATATTATCTCTAAAGGCTGCTCTTTCTTGGGAGATGTTTTCCCTAAACTCACACATTCAGAATTTGACCACTTCCTTCATACTTCCTCTAAAAAATGTACGAAGTTATCATACTAGTAAATCAGAGGGAACATTGTAGAAGTCAAATACCCCTATGTAACAAACGTTTGCTGATTAATGAATTGATGTCAATATGGAAGAACTCAGTGGGACTTAGTTTTCCACCCAGATCTGTTTAACATTTAAATAAGTAACTTTGAAGAAGATACGTTTACCATATTATTAGACCTGACCTGACTCAGAGGAACAGATAATATACTACAAGACAAAATCAAGATAGAAAAAGTTATTTTTCAGCTAAAGCTATGAGACTTGAAATTATATGCCTCTTGACATTAGTTGTGTGAAACTAAGCAGGTCACTCAATGTCTCTGTGCCTCAGTGTCCTCTATAAAATTAGAGGACTTGACTAGGTGATTGTCTAAGGCCAAGCTCTAAATCTGTTATCCTTTGAGAATGGCAGAACCCCTAGAGGGGTTTTGTAAAAGGATTTTTGAAAAGCTTGTAGATGAAATAAATGAATTATTTACCAGCCAAAATACCTTCTTACCAAGGATGGTCAGCCATATGCCTAAACAAGTCAAACCCCTTAAAAAAAACAGTATTCAGACTGGGGCTGATTGCCTTAGAAAATCAATAATTCCTACTGAAGTACAAAAGGGCCACAAGTTTTGCCAATGGAAGAAGTACCCACATGGATAAATCATAAATCTCTGAAGTATTGAGGTAAGTACTACGTAGACTTCTGCTAAAATATGAAATAAATACTCAAAATTTGTTAAGCCAATTTCTTGATTAAACACTATTCGCTTATAACAAGATAGAACAGGAATTACTGCATTTCCCATCCCTAGAAATCTATAAAATTTCAGATAACAATTTGTTGGGGACATCATGAAGAAAGGATTCTCAGTTAAGGTTAAGTATGGGACTAGATGATCTCTGAGCTTTATGTTTTTTTCTCCTTTTTTGCTCTGTCTTAAAAAAAGGACAAAGTGTCATCCATTCATTTGAACAGCCAATGCTGCTCAAGATGAAGCTTGTATATATCTCTGTACCATAAAGAATTGCTGAGAATAAATCAAAGGAAAATCTGGCTCACATTAGAGCTGTCCAAACTTGGGATGGGTTACTTGGAATGGGTTAATGAGTGTCCCTTTCAAAGGAGTTTTTCCTTCAAGTAGTAGTTGGATGTTGGAGGTACTATGGTATAATTTATTTTCTTATTCAGATACAACTTAAACTTCTGAGGTCTCTTTCATCTGTGATATTATATGAAATGATGATTTTTTTTCATTTCTGATCCCTGAATTATTTGTAACATTTTCATAATAACAAAATTACATGGCAAAACTTTTAATGCTTCCCACAAACTATGGAAAGGTTCTTAAAATGTTAGACTGAACAGGATCATAAGTGTGATCTAGTACAACCTTATTATTTTTTTTTAAAAGAGATAATCAGGGAAACTATGTTTGGAGAAAAGGTACCATAGATAATGAATGTCAATACTGAACATATATGTACCCTATTGCTATAACATCCAAATTCTTTTTTTAAATATTCATTTTATTTATTTTGAATGCTCTACAATCACTACCATAAAACTTAGATTTTTTTTTCCCCATACCTACTCAACCTTATTATTTTACTGGAGATAAAAACCAAGGTTTAGACAGATGAAGTGGATGGTTCAGGTCACACAGCTCATGTGTGATTGATTTCCAGTCCAGGGTTTCTGCTACAGTCCCATGCTAATGGCAACAAGCTCCCTTCCATAGTTCATAGGTGTACTAAAACATTCCCGAGAAATGCCTATGAAGCTATTTCAAAAGAATTCCCAACTTTTTTTCTGTAATTATAATCTCAGTTAACGTTTGTAGTGGTATATGTTGAGTCACATTATTTCAGCATCTGAATTTTAAATTGTGCACTGTTGAATGCTGCACTAACTCTTCCTGGTCCCTAGAGGGACCCTTTAGTAAAGTATCAATTTCTGTTACAGATAGCTGAGAAGTGTGTTCCGGGTTAAATAAAATATAGAGATAACTCATGATAAAGAGTAGTTCAAACAGTCTTAGCAATTTAACTCATGATCAATTTGAGGTTTGGAAAAAGAAAAATGATAATGCCATAAACTGAGAGAAACTTAATAGATCATCTAATAATAATGGATAACATTTAAAATAAATATTTTTGCAAAGCATTTTAAATATATTATCTCATTTGAGGTAAGCTCCAGAGGCATTGTTATCTCCATTTTATAGATAAGGAAGCAGAAAATCAGAGAAGTTGGGACCTACTAATGGTCACATAACAAGTAAGTGCTAGTGGCAGGATTGGAACCTCTTACTGACTCTGAAGCTGCCCCTCTACTATGTCTCTACATCGCCTATCTAATCTAACTACTTCATTTTTACAGAAAATGAGAGAGACTAGGAAGGATTGAGTTGTTCAGGTGCATGCTGGATGTAGCTCCTACAGGGTAATAAGAGAGCTGATTATTAAATTTTTAGAATTTGGCAGAAATTGGCAAATACCACCTAAAAGGGTGTGATTTATTTTTTTCTCAATTGACTAGACTTAAGAAAGCATTGGGGAGAAACATTAATAAAGCAAATTAAATTTTAAAGTATATCATGCATTTTTGGAGGCCTATAAATATTTACCAACATACCCCTGGTTGTAACCTAATCGTAAGTGGAAAATTAAAAGTAACCCCAAGGAGAACCAGGCTAATGCTTCAACTTGTCATTAAAATATCTTCATGGATTTATTAGGATTAAGTAGGAGAAAATAGTAGGTTTTTCCTCATTTAAACTGAATGTTGAATCACATAATTATAGAAGTAAACAAAGGACAATTTTAGCTACAGATGCATCAAAGTTCTAAAGCTAGAAGAGACATTAGAGATCATGTATGTGAGCTGCAAGATTTTGGACTAACTTTTGTGAATATACTATTCATTTTCTATATTGATCCCATTATATTAAGATAAAATTTTATTTCTATTACAGAATTTATGTAAAAGTAATGCTTTAATAGTTGAATATGTCATTTATTTTCTGTCTAGTTTATAGTTTGATCTTTGCATACTTGCACTCATTATTGAAAGGAAAGCAACATGGAGGTAGTAAAAAATACCCTAGCCTGAGAATTAGGAAAACCAGATTGTAGATACAACTTTACAAATAAATACTTATCTAACCTTGGACCTATCATGTACTGTCTCTGGGTCTCAGTTTCCTTGTCTTTAAAGAGTATATTAGACTAGGTTCCAACCTTAATAGGCTATTGGGTCATGTTTATAAAAAAGGGAAGGTGAGAATTCCTGATATTTTGCTGTTTTAATTTTTGGTGATAGCTTTTCTTTTAAAGATCACTTCAATTTTCCAATATATCTCTCTACTCTCCCCTACCCATTGAACCATCCCTTGTAACAAAGAATAAAAAAAAGACAGAAAAAGAATAAAGCAAAACTAGCTGAGTTTGTCAGTATATTCAATGTCCCCTACCTATCATCTTCCACCTCTGGAAAGGAGGGAAGGAGGAGTATTTTCTCATCTACTCTTTGGAATTAAGCTTGTTCATTATAATTATATAATGTTCAGTTTAAGTTTTTTTGTTCATTCCATTTACAATACTAAAGCCTTTATGGAATTGTTTTCTTGGTACTTCTTACTCTGAATCAGTTCATATAAATCTTCCCTTACTTCTTTGAATTCTTCATATTTGTCTTTTTCTGAAGTGAATAATAGTTCATTATATTCATTACTATAATTGTTTAGTTCTCTCTAATTAATAGACATCTACTTTGTTTCCGATGCCTTGATACTACAAATTGTTCTGCTATGAATATTTTGGTGTATGTGGAGCTTTTTGTTTTTGACCTCCTTAGGGTAAATGCTTAGTAGTGAAATTTCTAGATCAAAGGGTATGCACATTTTAATTATCTTCATAGAATAATTTTAATTGCTTTCCAGACCGTTTGGACCAATTTACATTTCCACCAATTGTTTATTAGTGGGATTGTCAGCTGATGGCCTTAATTACCTATATTTTATATATCTATATCTGTCTGTCTATGTATTAGCAGAGCAGTTTGTGCTCATTAGTTATGACAACTTTAAAGTAGTTTCTGGTTATGGAAAAGTTACAGAAAGCAAACCTGCTAGTACAACACGGGAAGAATTTGATCTTTTTAATATGCTGCTTGTTGACACACCTTTACAAGTATTAGGTATGTCTGTTTTTAAAAGATGTTACTAAGGGTCTTACTGTATGCTTTCCCTGACTCTTCCACAAGAGCCTCTTGATGAACAGGGAGTCTAGAGCAGCTGATTCTTTTGTCAACCAGAAAAAGTGGCCCTTATTCATTACAATAACCAGAATAGCTGCTTACTCACCTAAGACTTTCAAGTGTTTCTGCCAGTGACAGATATGGCTGAGAGCCCACGAGTGAAATGTGTTACCAGCTGATGATAACCCAGAACTGCTAATTGGAGTCCTCTGAAGAACCCTTCGAATCCACTTGAAATGCCTCTAGACAGAAGGGCTTTTCAGTTGTCCTAACAACCTTGCAATAAGAAGTCAGCAGCCTGACTGGACAATAATAATAGCTGTTTAGAAATGGTTGTTGCTACATAGAAGGGATGTGAGAAAACTGTCACTGTATTGAGTGTGTAGGATAAATACTGAATTTTATGAAATAAGAAAAGACTTTCTCCATATATTAAAAATCAACATATATATTTTTAAAACAGCTATTATTCTTTAGAAAATTTTAAGAATATGGCATATGGATATCTCAAAGGTATCCTTATTCAAAAGATGAGAAGGGAATAGACATACTTTCCTTACTGATGGAGAGACTACAATAGACTATAATTAAGAGACTATAAAGACTATAATAATCATTGTGTTCATTTATTGACTACAACAAAAAGCGTTTGATTCATTTTTTTGTTGATTCAAAAAAGAAATGGAGCAAAAGGTGTCAACAAAGGCTTTCCTACAATACAACTGTCAGCCATACATCTGCAGATATCATTCATTCTTTCAAACATTCTTTCTCATTCACTCATGAATTCAGTTGAGTCCCATAAATATTTATTACTGGTAGTAAAGCACTGTGCTAGATGTAGGGAGAGATTAATTTTGATAGGACTCCCATAGAGTCCTGGCTTTGGCACTATAGTAGCAGGATATAGCACATACACAGGTAATGATAACACGCTGCTTCCATCTGAAGTATATAAAGAAGTACAAAGCAAAGTGTTAGATGAGGTCCGAATGGGAAGATTTTCAGACACTGGATCAGGGACAGCTTGAATTTAGAATTTAAGTATGATTAGGAGTTCAACAGGCAAGAAGAGAAAGGAAGGATATTCTAAGTATACAGAACAGGATGTGCACAGGCACAGAGGTGGGAAGTAAAGGGCATGCTCAGGGGGTAGTGAATCACAGGGTGAAATAAGCTGGAAGATTAGAATGATACTTGCCTGAGGAAGGTCTTGAATGCTAGGTAAAGGAAATTGAGCTTTAGTCACTGAAGGTTGTGAATCTAAGCAGATCTAAGCAAAAGGAAGGTTATTTTATCATAATTTATTTGTATCTATCAACACCATTGTTATCTGTGACAACTTGCTACTCTCTCCTCCACTACTTACCCTTGTATTATAAATACATGAATTCAGACTTGGAGTAATGAGAATGGGTACTAGGTTAGTGTCAGTAAGAACAGAGGGGAAAGGTCAGATAGAAGAGATTTTGAAGAGGTATAAGACATGAGGAGAGAGAGTCAAAGATAACCTCAGGATGGTACCATTGATGAATAGTGAAGTTAGGAGGCAGAATAAGTTTAGGGGAAAAGATAATGAGATTAGTTTTAGATGTGTTGAGTTTGGGGAGTATGTAGGACTTCTGGTTGGCAGTATACTATACACAGTTAGAGATGCCTTTCTGGAATGGAGAAGAAAGATAAGGCCTGGAGATGTACTGTTGGGAGTGATCTGCATATGTGGTAGTTGAAAAAAATGGCTATAAATGAAACTGACAAGGAAAAGCATGAAGTGGGATGATAGACTGGGGCCAAGATAGAACCTTGCTTTGAGGGACACCCATTAGTAACAAGACAGAGAAGAAATCATTAGGGAGGTAAACAGGGGACCAGGATGGTTTGGTTCCTAAAGTCAAGAAATGAGAGAGGTTTCAGTAGGAAGGACTGTTCAACAGTATCAAATGATGTAGAAAGGACAAAGAGGTGAAAAAGCACCATTATATTTGATGATTAAGAGATGATCTTTGAAAGAGTTTAATTTAATAGAATAGTAGGATGATTGTTGTGTGAGGGGGAAAAAAAGCACAAAAATAAGATATGTTCTGGAGGTGAGTAGTGTCAGACTTGGCAACAGATTGAACATAGGGATTAAGGGAGCAGGAAGATTCAAACATGACTTGAGAGTTTCAAATCTGGATCACTAGAAAAATGGCAGAACCAGCCACAGAAATCACAAAGTTTAGAAGGTGAGGATTAAATCAGCTGGGAAGAGGATAAGTTCTGTTTTGGACAAGTTGAGTTGGAGATGCTAGCAGGATATCCAGGTAACATGTCCAATAGACTTTTGGAAATAAAGAATCAGACTTTAGGAGAAAGCTCAGGCTCCCATCACCTCTTGCCTGTACTATTATAATAGCCTTCTCATTGGTCTCCCTACTTTCAATTTTTCTCTTTCTTTCTTTCACTTACTGCCAAAATCATCTTCCTAAGATACAGTTCCTTAAGGAATGTTACTCTCTTGCTCCTCCCACTTTTAGGATTAAATACAAACCTCTTAGCTTCAGGCTTAAACCTTCGCAATCTGACTATAGCCTAATTTTTTTCCCCAGTTTATTTCATATCAATCCTCTACATGTCTATGTTCTAGGTTCCAACCAAAATGAAGTAGCAGCCATTCCCTAAAATGAATTTACTTACATAAAACACCTGGTAGACCTTAAAGAGCTGTATAAATGCTAGCCATTGTTTGTCTTTATACAATCTCCTACCTCCATGTGTTTGCACAATCTATCTCTCTTGCTTGAAAACCACTCCTTTCTTATCTTTGCCTTTCAAACTCTGTATCTTTCATCAAAGCTTAAGTCAGGTGGTATTTTGTCTGTCTAGTCTTTCTTGATTTCTCTAAATGTTAATATTCTTTTATTCCTCAAGTATTCCTATCGTTCTCTTTTCCCTCACAGTCTTGTTAGGTTTGATTTTAATGTTGTCAACTACTCTGGAGAACTTAATGGGCTAAAGATTGAAATAAAGAATCATTTTAATTTGTATTTCATTGATTATTTTAGATTTTTAACACCTCTTCTGGTGATTGATAATTTGTGCTTCCTCTTTTGTAAACTTCCCATTTATATCTTTTGACTACTTCTCTGTTGGAGAATGATTTTCACTCTTGAAAATTCAAATCAGCTTGAGATTTCTGAAGTTAGGCTTTTTAAAAAAAAGTTTGTGGCAAATTTTTTTTTCTCATTTAGTTTGTTTCCTTTTTATTCTAAATGCAATGTTTTTGGGGAGGCAAAGGAGTTTTTGTATAATTAAATGTTTTCTCCAAGCATTTCTTCTGTTTTTTAATGTCTAAACTTTTTACACCTCGGCATAATTGTGACAGTTGAAACATTCCACTATCTTTTTTTGATGTTGTTTTAAAGTGTTTAAATTTCAACATAGAGATGTTTTAAGATATGGAGCAGGTAACATACGGAAGGTAAAGCAAGGTCATCTGCTGAGAATTAGACTAGGAGTGGTAATTGAGGCTTGAGGAATGAGATCTGAAACATGAGGGAGCAAATGAGAGATGAATGAAAGTATTTCTGTGTAGCAGTAAGAGCCTAATTAAAGTTAAGTTAGATTTTAAAAAAATTTGCGGTTAAATGAGTCATCACAGTTATTATATACCTTCCTTTAGAAGCACATACAGCATCTTAGGAATAGGGGGAGATAAAAGCAAGGGATTCAAGAATAGATGACAGTACTTTTTTGAACTAATTAACCATAGGGTCAACACTGAAGGGAGAAAAGTGAAGCCAGAATAGAGGTGAGGGACTTAGAGAAGAAGGAGAGATGAGGATAAGGAAAGGCTTAGGAGTAATGAGGCAGAAGAGGTGGAAAGAAGTGAGACTGTAATCAGAGTTTTAGAAGGGATGTTTTTGGTGATGGTGAGGGCTATGGTGTGATCACTCCTATGAGCAGCTGAGACATAATGGACATGGAGATCATAGAACGTCAATGAACTGGGAAGCTAAGGGCCAGGGTATTCTAAGGCAGTTATGTCAAACACATGACTGTAGGCTGCATATGGCCCATAATACTCCTGAATGAGTCCCAAACCAGAAGAAAATATAATTATTATCTGATTTTAAAATTTTAATTTTAATTTAATAATAATGTTGTATATTCATTAAAAAAATATAAGAATGTATGGTTTTCTATGTGAATATGTGACCCACAGAGATCCTTATATATAATTTAATGGTTCCTCTTTCTGTTTGAGTTTGACACCGCTGTTGTAAGGGCATAATGTAGACATTAAAATCATTAAAGATGAAGGAATTGGGGTGCTGAGGAAGACCATTCCTTGAGAAAGGAAGGAGAGCAATTTAGGGGTCAGCAAAAAATAATAAGTGATACTTGCTTAGGAGTTTAAAAATTGGTAAAGCATTTTATATATATTATCCTGCTGGAACCAACAACTCTATGATGATAGCACTATTATTGTTATTTGACTTTACAGGTAAGAAAACTGAGACTCAGAGGAGCTTACATAATTACCTTATTATGTTTGATATATTATTTGTATATATATAAATTTTGATATAAGTGACTTGCTTATAGCCATACAACTAGTAAGAGTCAGTGGTGGGATTTGAAACTAGGTCTTCCTGATTCCAAATTCAGAACATTATCCACTATGTCATTGCCTCACAGATGATAGCAATAAGGATATGAATGGGGTGATAGAGTTGGTTGGAGTAGATTTCAAAGGAGAAGAGGCTACTGAGTGGTGAGAGCAGAGAGAGGGTCTAGACATGGCAGTAGAGAACAAAAATTATGCTGATTTCTCCTCTTCATCTAGTGTGTTGGGAGCCATGATAAAAGCAGCAGGAGGATATAGCAGAGAGGGTGGCCAGGATAGGGTGATTTATGGAGAAATCCAGGTTTCCATAGCATCAGGAAATGGAAATTATGAGAGGCAGAGATATAGGATAAATAGGATTTTCTTAGTTACAAAATAGGAGTTCCAGGGGGGAAGGGGAGAGGAAGAAATGAATGGAGAAGTGGAGAAGGCTAAAATAGATAGAACTAGGTAGCAGGATAAAGTTGTGGGTTTTTTTTTTAACCTAGGTAAGTAGTAGCTGGGTCACAGAAATTAGGACAATAGCAGTTAAGAATTTGCTAGCTGTGGGACAAGAGAAGTATGATGTATGGAGAAGCTTATAGACTAACTCTAATTGTCCACAAGGTTCTAATAAGAAATCTGATGTCAAGATGACTCTGAAATAGAGTCTCCTAGATATGTCCCACTTTGTTGTTCTGAGTGGGAGACAGGGAGGTTTATGGTAATCAAAAAATGGGCAGGTTGCATAGTAAAGGAGGCCTCTTATGTTTGGATGGTGCATGGCAGAAGCAACCACTTCATTTCCAAAACTCCTGCTACCAAAATTATTGTTACTGATAATGGCAACAAATCTCCTGAAATGATAAAACAAAGAAAGAAATTCAGAAGGAGGTATGGGAATAAACAGGATGCTTTTATTACCTTGTTATGTTTGATATATTATAAAGTTAATATGTCACACTTATTTGGGAGTTTTTTCAATAATGCCCCTGAAAACAACCAATCCAAGCTTGCCCATCTTATGGAGCTCTTGCTCATGCTCTCCCACAGATTCACCGCAGGAAACCTTCCCTTTCTCTTTATATTGTGACAGTAAAGCAAAATCATAATAGTCCAAAGGAAACGTGAAATATGAAAATCTATAGACATCTCCATCCCACATGTTGAAATGGATTATTTGTGCCTGAACTGTGGTAGAGCCTCCTAAACTTGTATTGGACCAATCAGATGCAGCTGAGCACACTGTACCTTGACCCCAACATCATAGTGACATTGGCCCTCTTTTAATATGAAGAACAATAATTGAATATTCTCAGTGTCTACCTGTCAGCCCTCATTCTTACCATGTGACTAGCCCATTATCTCTTCTTATCTTGCAATTTGTTGATATCAGTTACAATTGTTTTTCATTAGAGTGCCTCGTCAGTTACACCTTACAGCTTACTTACCACACACTATACATCTCTTTATTGCCTTTCTCTGTTTTACTCATTTTTAATTCTTCAGAAGCAGCTCTATTTCATGATTCCCTGACATAAAGCAACATTGATACAATATTAGTATTAAAAAAGATGGACCTTCGCTTTCATGGGAAGCTTAGAGTTAATAGAGATACTTAACAAGTTCTCAAAGGCTATCCAATCTACTCTCCTCCTGTTCAGCTTTAGATGCAACTCATTGTCCATCTGTCTATCCCAGCTCTACATACTGATGGTCAGATTCTATAGCATATCTATCCAAATGCATGTTGAAATCTTAACACTATGTATTCTTCATCCACTTGGTCTTTCTATGTGGATGGACAGACCAAGCTCCTTAGAATGACAGATCTCTTTCTGGGATGCTTTCCAATGTTCTGGGGCTTGAAGCAATCAGCTTAATGTGGTTCACAAATAGGAGAAATTGGGAGATTTCATTATATACAGGGAAACGCTCTTACTCCTGAACCCCATGCTGGATCTCACTGGTAAATACTTTTGGTGTGTATACATTTCCCTGTTTATATCTCACCTGATGTTTATGATCAGAGTCACTGAGCATTGTTATTTCTATTATATCTTCCCAGGAATACTGGATGATTTTGATTTATGAATAGACACTTTGTTGTCAAAGTCTGTAAGACGATGTTTTATTTTACGAAATTAAATGGTTTTTTTATGTAGTCAACAAAAAATGTTCTTTACATTTTTTAACTAATTGTGAAATAGTAAAGATCTGATCCATTATTGAATATCACTTATAAAACCCTACTTGTTCCCTACTGGTATTAATTATATATATATATATATATAATATGCTAATATAACATCAAAAAACAAAACTCTAAATAATTTTTGTGGCTTTGAATACTATCTTCTTGTTGTTCCTATTTATGATTTGGAATATTTGGGTTTGTTGACAGTTAAATTTATAATTAAAAAACATTTCAAGAGCTTTGACAATGACAGGGAGAGAGATGGGATAATAACTGAATGAAGTAGTATGGTCAAAGGAAGTCATCTCTAAGGTGGGAAAGATCTGAATATTGAATAATAATAATAGCTAGTATTTTAAGATTTGTAAAGCATTTTGCAAATCTTATCTCAAGCAACTCCGGGAGGTAGGTGGTATTATTATATCCATTTTACAAGTGAGATAGCTAAGACATACAGGGGTAAGTATCTTGCCCAGGTTCACACAGCTTGTACGTATCTGAGACCTGATTGGAACCTAGAAATTCCTGACTTCAGTCCCATCATTGCATCTATCGTATCACCAGATGTCTAGGATTTAAGAGCTGAAAGGAATGTTAGAAATTATCTAGTCACACTCCTTTGTTTTACTGATGAGGAATCTTTGTAGGTAGTTGGGAATGAAGCAGTGGAAAGAGAGTGATTCAAGATTCATGGTGAGGGACAATTCAGGAGATAACGAATCCCTTAACTCTGGAAGTCTTTATTCAAAAACTTGACGATCAGTTGTCGTAAGGTGGAAGTTTATAGGATGAGTTCCCCTTCGTGTGCAGGTTAGATTGAATGACTTCTGATGTTCTTCAAGGCTACGACAACTGCACTATGATCCTAGGGGACGTCGGTCAATCGATCAGTAAGCATATATTAAGTACTGGTCTTATGTACTGAGTGGTAGGGATACGAAGAAAGGCAAAAATACTCCCTGCTCCTGAGGTCCTTGCATTCTAATGGGGAAATAGGGGAGATTGAAATCAGGGTGGCTTATAACAGAAGTATCCTTAATGAGGAGAAAAGGATACTTTTTCTTCTACAACTGAAGGAGAGGGTAGAGAAAAATATGATTATGTTTTGAAGAGTGATCAAGGAAAGTGAAGGAAACTCATAAATGATATATATAGAGAGAGAGTGCCTAGGCATTGGAGTAAGTAGGCATCATGAAGGATGTAAAGATTTCATCCCTGATATCTAGGACTTACAATGTAATTGGCTAAAAAAGGTAGGATATAATCATCATCATAATAGCTTATATCTAGGGAGTGCTTTATGGTTTATATTGTATACATTACTGTCCTTCTAATGCTTTGTGGTCCCACCCAATAGACCTTCTTTCTATTTGATCCATACAACATATCATGTACCATCTGTTTTTTCTTGGAATGCACTCCCTCAAGTAAGCTCAAGTATACCCTCTAGGCAGCTAAATGGAGCAGTAGATAAAGTTCTGGGTATGGAGTTAGAGAAATTTGAATTACAAATCCAGCTTCAATTATTCACAAGCTGTGTGACTCTGATCAAGTCATTTAATCTATTTGTCTGTTTCTTCAACTGTGAAATAGAGATAATAGTAACATCTACTGCCCAAGGATGTTTTGAGGAGCAAATGATACAACATTTGTAAAATGCTTAGCACAGTGCCTTCCCAAAATTGGGAGAAATTCTCATATTTACTTTTTATATATTTGTTTTATATCTATTTATGTTATCTTCCTGATAAAATGTAAACTTGTCGACAGGGTTTTTTCACTTTTGGGGTTATAGATTGAATCCAGCATAGTACCTGTGACAAAACAGGAGCTTAGATTCTTATTCATTATTAATTAATAAGATAAGAAAATGTCTGCAATGTCTTCAGTAGCTTGTATATAGCTATCGACTTTATTTTGTATTTATTCTGCAAATACTGATATATGCACATCTTATCCTCTCTCATAAGCTTCTTAAACGGAGGAATTGTTTCATTCTTTGTACTTGTATACCTAGAGTCAAGCTCTTAAATTTCCACTCCATGCCAATTCATCCTCTACATAGTTACTCAAGTGATTTTCCTTCAATGCAGCTCTGATATGTCATTCCCCCACCTCGATAAATTTCAGTAGCTCCCTATTATCTCTAGAACCAAATGTGGACTTTTGTATTCAGCTTTTAGAGCCCTGCCCCACCTGACCCTAGCCTATCTTATATCTCACACTCTACAGTACAGTCATAGTGGTCTCTTTATTCCTTACACACAGTACTCCCTTTCCCATATCTATATCTTTTCACTAGTCATTCTCCATGTCCGGAAAGCACTTCCTCCTAATTTCAGCTTCATTGAACCATCTCTTTCTTCAAGACACAACTTAAGCACCGTCTCCTACAGGAAATCATTACTGACTCCCACAATTGCTAATGCCCCCTTTCTCAAGCTACCTTGCATTTAACTACACTTTATTTGTTGCCTTTGTGGCCTTTATATAAATATATATGTATGTATTTGTCCTCCCCATTAGAATATAAGCTCCTCTTGAATGGGAATTGTTTTATTCATTGTCTTTGTAGCCCTACCACCTAACACTGTGCTCCTTACATAGTAGGAACATAATAAAATCATTGTTGATTCATTGCTGCATTGCCTACTGGATAAAATGCACATTGTTTACACTGCCATTAAAGGCCCTACATCTCCAAACTACTTTTTTAGCTTTATTTCATAGTTTACCTTTTTATATACCTTGTGTTCCAACCAAACAAAACGCATAGTAAGTAATGGGGGAAAGTAAGTAGGAGGTGGGAAGAAGAGATATGGATTTGAAAATTAAAATAAAATTTAACTTTAGTATACTATGACATTGCAAAAGATAGTGGAGTTGGAGACACTTTGTAATATTAGTATCCTCTAAGTTGGTGGGTTGATGAGTACCATCAACATTTTTACCGTAATCCCTGAAAATAAGAGGAACTGAGAACACTTTAACAAGATGGTCACTGAGACCTGTTCAGCTCCGAATTCTATGTTTCTTTGTCATTTTAGCACATTTTGGAGGCCAAGAACAAATAGTTAAATCAAATCAACCAATATTTATTAAGAGCCAACTACATGCCAGGCATAATGCTAACACAAAGAAAGACAAAAGATAGTTCCTACCCTCAAGGAGCTCACAACCTAATGGGGAAAACCACATACAAACAACTTTGTAAAACAAGACACATACAGGATAAACTGGGGGTCATCTCAGAGGGAAGGCACTAGGATTAAGGAGGACTCAGAAAAGCTTCTTGCAAAGGGTGAGACTCTGTGGAAGCCAGGAGGCAGAAATGAGGATGAAGAAAGTTCCAGGCATGAGAGACAGTCACCAGTTAGAATTCACACAATTAGGAGATGAAGTGTCATTTGTGAGGAATAGCAAAGGTGTCATTGGATAGTAGAATACATGGAGGTCTTGAGGTTTAGGGGTGCTGGGACCCTGAAATAGTGACCTGTGGGTCCTGCCTGAATGAATTTGACCCAAGCCTTCTTGAAGCCAAAGAAAAACAAGGTTTGTTAAAGATATGCCATATTGGCCAGACTCTTAAGGATTTTGAACAATCTGTAATGTAAATGGGCCAGATTGAATGTGAGCACCTTCATGGAGGCTGAGATGCATCATATAAACAGAAAGACTGTGGGAAGGATCTAGGAGTGGTCAAGTAGTCTTGGATGACTGGAGGAGGGGTCTTGGAAAGATCTTATGGGAATGGCCAATAGACTGGGAATCAGAGAAGGGCCAGGAATGTAAGGGACCTGGCCAAGGGAGAATGAGATCTAGACAAGATCAAGGGTGGGAAGTAGCCAGAGGCAAATCAGACAATGAAGACCTGGGCTAGGTTAAGGGTAAGAGAAAATTGGACATAGCGATAACAAAAGGCCAGTTGAGAAGATTATAGCTTTACTGAACACCAAAAGTGTTGGGAAATTCAAGGAGAGTCAAAGAGGGTTTTTAGAGCCTGTACCCTATCATTCAGATTCAAGGAGAGTTCAAGGGAGTTTCCAGAACCTGTACCCCATCATACCTGTATCCTGTCAGAGGGGAGTAAGGTGTAAGAAGACCAGTTATATAGGGCTTTAAAAGTCAGAGAATTTTACAGTTGATCCTGGAGATAACAGAAAACTACTGTAGTTTATTGAATAGAAGGGTGACCTGTGCTTTAAGAACATCAATTTGACAGTTGAATGGATGACAGACTAGAGTGGGGAGAGACTTGAGGTATGGAGACCAATAAGAAAGCTATTTCAATAATTCAGGCATGAGACAACGAACACCTGAACCAGGATGGTGGCAGTGTTAGAAGAGAGAAGGTATGTATGAGAGATATTACAAAGGTAAAATTGATAGGATGTGGCAACAGATGGATATGAGGGAGTGGTGGTAAGAAAGAGTGGGGAGATAGGGATGGTACCTAGGTAAGAACCTGGGTAACTTTGAATATGGTGGTATCTTAGAGAGTAATAGAGAATTTAGGAAGATTGGTGGGTTTGATGGGAAAGATAATGAGTTCAGTCTTAGACATATTGAACTTAAGATACCTACTAAACTAAAGTCTAGTTCAAGATATCCAAAAGGCAGTTGGAGATTTGAGTCTGGAGGTTAGGAGTGAGGTTAGGGCTGGATAAGTACATCTAAGAGTCATCTGCATAGAGGTATTAATTGAATCCATGGGTGCTGATGAGATCAACAAGGGAAATAGTATAGAGGAAGAAGAGAAAAGGACCCAGGACAGAGCATTGAGAGTCACCCTACAGTTATCAGGTATGGTCTGAATGAAGTTTCATTGAAGGATACAGAAAAGGAGTGGTCATTCAGAATGGAGAAAAAGGAGAAAGTGGTGTCACAGAAACCTAAAAAATGAGAGTATCAAGGAGAAGAGCGTGGTCGATATCAAAAAAGACTGCTAAGATGTCAAGAAGGATAAGGGCTGATTTGGAGAGTGCTTTCAGTTGAATGATTAGGTAGAAGCCAGACTGCAGATAGTTAAGAAGGGAGTTACAAGAAAAGAAATGAAGGCCCTCATTACAGAGAGACTTCTTCAATAGTTTAGTCACAAGTGAGAGAGATATGGGTAGACTAAGCAAGGGTTTTTTTTGAGGATCAGGGGAACATTGGGATGTTTGTACACAGTAGGGAAGCAATCAATAGAAAAGGTGAGATTGAAGATTTGTAAGAGAAAAGGGATGCTAGAGGGGGCAATCTGCAAAAGACAAGATTGCATGGGATATCATCTGTATGTAGAGGGGTTTGCCTTGGGAAGGAGAAGAACTGCCTCTTTAAATAATTAAAAGAAAAGAAAAGAATTCCCTTTGAAGTTCAAGGGCAAATAAATAAAACAAAGCAATTTCTTAAGGATGAAATATAACATGAATATGAGATACTCTTTCTCTCATCTTTGATAAAATAATATGCTTACTGTTTTAGGAGCTAGGCTGATAGTAATGTGTGTATACATTTATATATACACATCTATATGTACTATTTACATATAAGTAGATAGATAAAATATTAATAGTAAGGGTAGAATGTTAAAAAGAAACATTTCCTCACTCCTAAAAGGTCATTACCTTTTATGATTACAGCAATCATTTGTATAAGTTTCAAGTTTATACGCCTTATCTGCCTGCAAATTATTTTTATTGCTTTAGTGATACTTTACAAAAAAATTTATTTTTAACATTCATTTTTTTAAAAATGTTAAGCTCCAAATTCTCTCCCTCCTTCCCTCCTATCTCTAGTCTACCCATTGAGGGAAAGCAAGCAATATGTATCACTTATACATGTATACGTTATACATACAAAATATACTTTACATAGGTATATTTTTTAGCTACGTTGCAAAAAAAAACCAAACCCAATAATAAGCAAAAAAAAACATAAAGGAAGTGAAAAAAGTGTGCTTCAGTATGCACTCAGACAGAGTTTATCATTTCTGTCTCTGGAGATAGATAGTATTTTTCATCTTGGGTTCTTTGAAATTGTCCTAGATCATTGTGTTGATCAGAACACGTTAGACTTTCATAGTTGAGCATTGTATAATAGTGCTGCTGTTGTGTACAATGTTCTCCTGATTCTGTTGACTTCACTTTGTTGATCCTTTTATTTTTTAACAGCACAGTCATTTCCTGATCCTAACCACCCCTGTTCCCTGACATTGAACTCTTCCTTTGTAACAGAGAAAATCAGTTAAGCAAAACCAAGCCAATTGATGAAGTAGCCTCATTTGCGATTCTGACTTCATACTCTCCTGACCTCTCTATTGAGAGGAGGGCAGTCTATTTCATTGTCTCTTCTCTGAAACCAAGATAACTTATTGAGATTAATCTGAATTCTACTGCCTTTCATTATTTTCATTTCTATTATTACATTATTTCTCTATAGTCTTATTGGTTCTGCTTCCTTTTTTCTACAGCAACCTTCCCATCTTTATTGGAATTTCTCATAATTATCATTGCTTATGGAACAACAATAATCCTTTAAATTCATTTAACACAATTTGTTCAGCCATTCTCCAGTGGAAGGGCACTTGTTTTCAGTTTTTTGCCATAAAAGGTATTTTACATACATCAACTTTATGAAGTGCCATAAGGCATTATGATTCCTGTTTAACATATGAGAAAACTAAGCCTCTTAGTTAAATGACTTGCCCATAGTCACATTATTAGTAAATATTGGATATAGAATTTGAACACAGGTCTTTCATAATTTCAAGTCTAACCTTCTATCCATTTATAACACAATGCTTCTTGGTGATATGAGATCAGAATTTTTTTAACCCTAAGAAATTTGACTTCTAAAGTTTCCAAAATGTGTACTCCTTCAAAGGAGAATAATCTCCTGTAACTCCTAGGCTGTAGTCACCCTGTTGCTCTCTCTTACGTGAATTGGCATTATAATACCAGGGGAACAAGATGGGAACAGGGAGGAAATATTTATTAAGTGCTTCTGTGTGCAAGACATTTTGCTAATTACTATACAATTGTTATCTCATTTGATAAAACAGTTAACATTGACAGTTTCTGGTTTTCCTTGCTATCAGTCTCATTCTTTGTGTATTATATGTCATGTACATTTCAGGGGGAGACAGTATGATGTGGCAAAAAGAATATTGGATTAAAAGTCAGGAATATTGGGTTCAAGACTAACTTAGTCACTCTCCACATGACCCTGAATAAAGCACTTTCTACCCCCTGAGTCTCAATGTTTTCATCTGTAAAACAAAGAAGTTGGATTAGAGGATCTCTGAGATCCATTCTAAGCTCAAAGAATCTGTGATAATCAGAATAGTACCTAGCATTTATGTAGCACTTTAAGGTTTGCAAAGCATTTTACAAATATTATCTCATTTTTATCCTCACAGTACTCTGGAAGTAAGTGCTATTATTATCTCTATTTTACAGATGAGGAAACTGAGGCAAACAGAAGTTAAGTTACTTGCCCTATAAGTGTCTGAAGATGGAGTTCAACTCAGGTCTTCTGGAAGCCAGGTCTGCACTCTATTCACTGTGCCACCAAGCTGCCTCCAATAGTATGTGAAATAGTAGAAAGGATGTTGGACTTGGGGCAGAAACCTGAAGAGATGAAGTACTGAAACTGGTAGCAGATTTTAGCAAATATGTGTCCAATAAAAACACAGGACACTTGATGGAAAATCAGTAATGAATTCCCCAGAAAGGCACAGGCAGCTCAGAGAGTAGTGAGATGATATTATTGTCTCTCCATGTGTGTACCTTGACTACAAATGTTCCCTGCCTGTGTGTTCCTCCAATCATTTGTCCTGTCTATGTGTATTCTTTACACCTGTGCCCCAAAACACAATCCCTATATGGTCTACTCTTCCTTTCCACTAAGAAAAATACTGTCTTGTTGATTTTCTTACAATACCATCTTATTAAACGGCTTTGCTTTGAACTAATTGTGTCCTCTGATTGCCAAAAATGAACAAATAAGGAAGTGGAGTTGATGAGCTATATTCTGAGTTGATGAATACCCACAGTACCTTAAACCTTCTGAAGGACCAATATTTAAGAGGAGATGTCCCAAATGCAACTTCATGCTACCTCTAGAAAAGACTGAAAATCTTCACCTTGTCCTTTCTTCAACTTCTGTTTTAATTCCTTTGATTCAAAGTTGGCAACTTTCCCAGAATGTCCCTTTTTTTGAAAGACTTGGCTGGACCATACCAGCTGGGCCCAATTAACATTCCACACTTGTCCCTGCTGCGTTTCTGGTTTCATCCACTTCACCAGGTTCACACTGAGTCATGGTTAGCCTCTCCACAATAGGGAAATACTCACCCGATGCCTTTTCTAATTCACAATAACACAGTCATAACCACATAAATCTCCACTAACAGGCAGGGGAAGGCCATTTGTTTCCAGAGCCTTGTGGCATCCCTCATATCACACCATGTGGTCAAGTTTGGCCTCAATCCCCCTCAAAATACTTTTGCAATGTGTTCATCCTTGCCTGAAATTCCACTTACAAGGAACAAAGTATTTCATTTCAGTTATGACATATTCTGCTTATCTCACAGGGTTGCTTATTCTAATTTTAGGTATAGTTGGTTTCTCTTGAAGAATAATATTGAAATGCCACTAGGGGATTGGCTAGCCTATTAATCAATTGGCATCACAGATTCTACCTTCTGTCAGATTGATCAACCCAGAAGCTTTCTGAACTCAAGTGATTTTTTTCCTGACTTTGCAGTGATAACAATGGCATACACATGGTTTATAGAGATACTTCTCTCTTTCACTTTCCAAATGCAAAGGTTACAACTCTAATCAGTCTATTTGCCAATGACAGTGAGGGAGAGAATGATTGAAGGTTACTGAGAAAGCTCCAAGGTGGTTACAAAAAGTCTTTTCCTTCCATCATAGTTGCTCTGGGTCCAATTAGTGCCTTCAATTCAAGCCTCCACTGTTGTGCTTAATAGGGGTCAGAAGTATTTTGAAACCAAAAAAAAAAAATGGGTCAAATCTATAGCAGTTAGTTGACCATTGTCCTATCTACTGTCCTTGTCTCTCTTTACAGGAGTATTGCCTGAAGGATAGCAGATGGGCAAAGATAATGATGTGTAGTTAAGTCATTGAGTCAAAGAGAAAATTAACTTCTTAATAGAATATAAAGAGAGCACTCCCTGTCAGAATTTAACTTTATCTCCAAATTCTACCTTAGACTTAGTTAAAACAGGCTTCTACCTACTTAGTGTAATCTGAATGTTACCACATTTTTCAAATATCCTTTCTATTCATTCAACAAATATTTGCTAAACAAATACTATTTTTTGGTGATTTTTTTTGTTTAGTTAAATTTATTTATTTAACTTCTTAACATTCATTTTCACAAAATTTTGGGTTCCAAATTTTCTCCCCATTTCTCCCCTACCCCCACCCCAATACACTGAGCATTCTAATTTCCCCTATCACCGATCTGCCCTCTCTTCTATCATCCTTCCCTTCTCTTGTCTTCATCTTCTCTTTTTGTCCTGTAGGGCCAGATAACTTTCTATTTCCCATCCATATTTCTTATTTCCTAGTAGCAAGAACAATACTCAACAGTTGTTCCTAAAACTTTGAGTTCCAACTTCTCCCCATTCCTCTCTCCCCACCCATTCCCTTTGGGAAGGCAGGCAATTCAATATAGGCCATATCTGTGTAGTTTTGCAAATGACTTCCATAATAGTCATGTTGTGTAAGACTATATTTCCCTCCATCCTATCCTGCCCCCCATTGCTTCTATTCTCTCTTTGATCCTGTCCCTCCCCAAGAGTGTTGATTTCAAATTGCCCCTACTCCCATTGCCCTCCCTTCCATCATCCCCCTTGCTTGTCCCCTTCTCCCCCACTTTCCTGTATTGTAAGACAGGTTTTCATACCAAAATGAGTGTGCATTTTATTCCTTCCTTTACTCGAATGTGATGAGAGTAAACTTCATGTTTTTTTCTCATCTCTCCTCTTTTTCCCTCCACTAAAAAGTCTCCTGCCTGCCTCTTTTATGAGAGATAATTTGCCCCATTTCATTTCTCCCTCTCTCCTCTCAATACATTTCTCTTTCACCCCTTAATTTCATTTTTTAAAGATATGATCCCATCTTATTCAATTCACTCTGTGCTCTTTGTCTCTCTGAGTGCGTGCATGTGTGTGTGTGCATGTGTGTGTGTGTGTGTATGTGTGTAATCCCACCAACTACCCAGATACTGAAAAGTTTCAAGAGTTACAAATATTGTCTTTCCATGTAGGAATGTAAACAGTTCAACTTTAGAAAGTCCCTTATGACTTCTCTTTCCTGTTTACCTTTTCATGCTTCTCTTGATTCTTGTGTCTAAAGGTCAAATTTTCTTTTCAGCTCTGGTCTTTTCATCAAGAATTCTTGAAAGTCCTCTATTTCATTAAAAGACCATTTTTTTCCCTCTGAAGATTATACTCATTTTTGCTGGGTAGGTGATTCTTGGTTTGAGTCCTACTTCCTTTGACTTCTGGAATGTCATATTCCATGCCCTTCGATCCCTTATTGTAGAAGTTGTTAGATCTTGTGTTATCCTGATTGTATTTCCACAATACTTGAATTGATTCTCTTCAGCTGCTTGCAATATTTTCTCCTTGACCAAGAAACTCTGGAATTTGGCCACAATGTTCCTAGGAGTTTCTCTTTTTGGATCTTTTTCAGGCAGTGATCAGTGGATTCCTTGAATACTTATTTTGCCTTCTGGTTCTAGAATATCAGGGCAGTTTTCCCTGATAATTTAATGAAAGATGAACTTTTTTTGATCATGGCTTTCAGATAGTCCCATAATTTTTAAATTGTCTCTCCTGGATCTATTTTCTAGGTCAGTTGTTTTTCCAATGAGATAGTTCACATTATCTTCATTTTTTCATTCTTTTGGTTTTGTTCTGTGATTTCCTGGTCTCTCACAAAGTCACTAGCCTCCATCTGTTCTATTCTAATTTTTAAAGAACTATTTTCCTCAGTGAGCTTTTGAACCTCCCCCTCCATTTGGCTAATTCTGCTTTCCAAAGCATTCTTCTCCTCATTGGCTTTTTGAATCTCTTCTGGCAATTGAGTCAGCCTATTTTTCAAGGTGTTATTTTCTTCAGCATTTTTTTGGGTCTCCTTTAGCAAGGCATTGACCTACTTTTCATACTTTTCTTGCATCTCACCTCTCTTCCCAGTTTTCCCTCCATCTCTCTAACTTGATTTTCAAAATCCTTTTTGAGCTCTTCCATGGCCTGAGCCCATTGAATATTTATTTTGGATGTTTGTGATACAGAAGCCTTGACTTCTATGCCTTTCCCTGATGGTAAGCATTGTTCTTCCTCATCTGAAAGGATGGGAGGAGATATCTGTTCACCAAGAAAGTAACCTTCTATGGTCTTATTTTTTTGCCCTTTTCTGGGCATTTTTCCAGCCAATTACTTAACTTCTGAGATTCCTCTCCACACCCACCTCCACTCCAGATCTGCCCAGCTGGTGCTTGGGGTCTGAGATTCAAATGCTGCTCCCTAGTCTCAGGGCTTTCAGCAGGGGTGGGGCTGCTATTCAGTATGAGATTAAGTTCAGGTTCTCAGGTTGGGGCAAGGCTGCTTCACGGGGCTCAGTTCCCTCAGGAGGTCAACAATGGATCCGAGCTCCTGCCTGCTTTGGGAGCTCCTGTCTGTTGCTGCCTCCGCTGCTGCCTCCTGAGAGGGCCTGAGTTATGGAGACAGCCCGCTCTCCTCTCGGTCAGCCAAAAAGGCTCTCTCACTGACCTTTGGGGCCTGTGGGTGGAGGGACCTGCGTGGCCACTTGAGATTCTGTCCCTGAAGCCTGCTCGGATCTGCTCCTCTCGATGCCATGCAGCCAAGGCAGGGCTGGGCTCTTCTCCGGGTTTGGTGCATGACGGACCTTTGGTGTCAGTTTTCCAGGGCTCTCTGGAACAGAAATCCCCTCTACTCCATTGCTGTGTGGCTTCTGCTGCTCCAGAATTTGTTGGGAGTTCTTCTTTACACGTATTTTATGGGCTGTGGGTTAGGAGCTAGCATATGTGAATCTTTCTACTCCACCATCTTGGCTCCTCCCCCTCTAATTTCAATAAATACTATTTTCAAGATAGCACAAAGAAGAGGAAGTACTCCCCTGAACTTTACTTACAGTCATGATACCTGATAGTCCAACCATAGAGATGTTCCTTTGGGCTAAGAGACTCTCCTGTGTAGGCAACAGTATAATGCAAACATATTCCCTTGGGGGAAGTAAGAAAGTAGGCCTTTAGGATCCACTAACATACAACAAGAATTAAGGAGGGAGGCTAAGTTGAACACAGGATGCTAAGTTTTGATGGAGGAAGAAGAGTACAGCAATCATGAAGTGCCCCATCAAAGGGGCAAGATCCTGTGGACTAGCATGTACTAACAAGGCCGTTGGAGGTGGCCCTAGGTAGAGCACTGGGTACCATGGAATGACACTCCTAGAAGAGGAGGTCAAGAGACACTGAAGACAAGTTTCACCTCTTTCTGATTTTACCCAGAGCTGACCCAATTTCTTCCCTTTGATCATCTCAATATAAAGGAGAGAAGAGGCAGCTCTCTACCAGTCCCTGATACTCCCCTTCACACACTTCCCATTCCAGACAAAATGACACACTTACTGTTTGCCACACTGATCATTCTATCTCCTGACTCTGTCTTTGTTCAAGTTGTCCCCCATACCTGGAAAAGACTGTCTCCTTACCTTAGTCTCTTAGAATCCTGACTTTTCTTCAAGAGTCAAACAACCTACTACCTCCTGTGAGAAGCCGTTAATAATCCCTCCTCATTAACAATCTTTTCCTTCTTGAATTATAATACAGATATATATTTATATTTTTTGTATATTGGTGGAAAATGTAAATTTCTTGAAAGGTAGATTGAATTGGATACTACTGTTCCTCAACAAACTCCTTCCAGTCCAATGCAAACAGTGTACTCACTACCTCATACATATAGGTTTGGGTTAAGTCAGTCAACATACTATCCCACTTAAGGTAAATGATAAGATGTCCAATCAATCCATCGTAGGCTTTTGACAAAGTATAAACAAATTCAAAAATGGAGTGACATTGCACCAGAATAATTTTTGGCTAGACTGAGGAAACTTGGCCACACCCCCAGGGTCTTGTCTATAAATTGTCAAGGTAGTTAGAACCAGAGTCATTCCAGAAATTGGAGAGAGCGTGGTGTTCCTAGTAAAACTCCTGAGATAGAACTGTCTGGAGTGGAGAGGGGAAAATAAGAAGGCTCAGTGTTGATATTGGAGCTCTTCCCTCCCTCCCACCCCTTTGGGCTAGAGGAGCACCCCATAAGCTTCAAAGTATAAGGAAGATGTTGGACATCCCATCTTCCCATCAGTGTCCTCCTGGCATCTCTTGATCCCCTGATAACAGTGTCTACATTGAGAAGCAAGGACAAATGGGATGCATATCCATGGCTCCATAAGGAGTCCAGCAAAGAAATTAAACCATGACTAAGAAGAACTTCTTCAATAACCCATGAATAGGAAAAAAAGGGGCTACCAATGACCTCTTTGCCTTATGTGCCCTCTAAGTTTGAGTCCACTTTCTTCAGACTCTGTATGGGCAAGTGTGTCACAGACTTTTGGAATAGATATTTTCTATCAACTCTTTTTCCCACACCATCTTAGTGAACACTCCTTTAAAAAAACTATTTCAGGTTTACTCTAATGATTCTCAAGAGATAATTTATTTTTGGGCGAGTGGTGGTGAAACACACCACTGGAGGCTTGAGCTGAAGGCATTAGAGAACCAATATCACCACTACTTCGACTTGCTGGAGAACCTCTAGAACTCTTAAGGGTTGACATGGTCTCATTCAGGAAACTGAAACTCCTCTGTGAGACAGAGAGAGTAGGAATAAGGATCACAGGACCTATACAGACTATATACAATTAACGTCTTTATTCTAGTCTTCATACCTTTAAAACTTTGTTCCTTCGAATTAGATAGAATATTTTTCTTCCTCTCAGGCAATCTACATCATAACAATTCTTCCAGAGGACAGTTCAAGTTTCATTTTCTTCAGGAAACCTTTCCAGATCATCTCATTAGATACTAATCTCTCCCTTCTCTGAATTCCAGTAAAATTATAGAGTAGTGAAAAAAGCAATGGGTTTCAGATCTGAAAACCTATGTTTGAATTTCAGCTATGTTCCTTGGCAGCTATAGGACCTTGGGCAAATTACTTTTGCTTCATTGGACAAACTAAGGGGACTGATTAAATGACTTCTAAATCCTATGAATGAAATGCCTCCATCACATATGGAGTTTTATTCCTTATCAATTCATGTATTTCAGTCTTACATCCCCAACTAGAATGTAAACTTCTAAAGGACAAATGCCTTATCTTGCCCTGAACTGAGTTGTGTAGAGTACAAGTGCTTGCTAAGGATTTAATGGTTGATAGGAGTTTAGAATAATTTCTAGTTTGCCATTTTATTCTAAGGACATAGATAATTTTTTTGGTAGCTGACATAATTCAAATATTTCAACCATGTAATCCTTACACAGGGTGGCCATCAAGGTGGGAATATCTTTTAGGAGAGATATAATATCCATGTGGCTGCAGGCACAGATTTCAGCACATCCCACAAAAGCAGTCTTCTCACAGCAGCATGAAGGATTTTCTCTAAGCCAGAATTTGAAACTGTCTCAGAGCTTCATCACCTGTAGTACCAGTTCTCAGGAAAATTAGGTTGAAAAGTGTATTTTGGTATTTCTAACTTTTTGATTCTTCCCTTAGCAACCTCTTTTCTCTTTATACCCACTTCTGATATCTAGTGCCCACAGACTCTCTTCCCATCCAAACCTACAGACATATTTTTCCTACACACTGAGCTGGCATGACTCAAAACAACTTAAAGCATCACTCCCTCCCACAGGGATCTACAGCTTAACAGGGATCAAAGTCTTAAGCTAAAGGGATAGCCCTCTGTCAATGGAATTTCACGCAGTAGCTAAGGGTCTGAGGAGGCTTTAGAGGAAATTTGTCCTTCCCAGTGCCCTGAAATCACACCAGGAACACATGCAGATAGTGTTCTACCTTCTATTCTAAAGAAAGTTAGTCCTGTCCTGGGATAAATAATGGGTTTTCCTCTTGGATACTGCTTTGGAAAGAGAAAGAGAAAGGGATGTGGCCAATGACTCATTTTACAAGTCGTAGAAGTGTTGAGGGGATGGGATTTATGTCCCCCGCAGGCGTGCTACCAACACAGGGGCTAAACATATGTCAGGAACTTGGTAAACAGTTGTTCAAAGATTTATAGAATTGTAATATGGGGTGAGTTGCTCCATATGTAAGTAGAGCCCTTAGTGATTTTGGTACATCTTTGGACAAAAAGCCCCATGTGTTCACTAATTAAATTCATGCTATTTCACAACATCTTCCTTAACAGTCTAGAAACAAAGCTATTCCAAGTTTGTAATGCCAATGCCAATTTACATATGGTCTAATCCAATTCCTCTTCTCTGTCTTTATCCATTTATGCTATGGGGATTCCCCATTTCCCTGTTTCTTTCTTTAACTACTGACAGTTCATTTTATTCCAATTCCAGTGAATCTCTTATTCCAACATATACATGGCCTCCTTCACTCCTTTCTTCTCTCTAATTTTTTCAAATCAACAGATTTCTCTTTAATACTACATACAAGGCGCTATATTGGGCTCTGCATATATAAAAATGAAACAGTTCTTGCCCTCAAAGATTATATGCACTACTTGGAAGAAGATAGTTGGTAGGAGACAGGATATAATTAATAGGTATGAAGATAAGTAAATACAGGATAAATTGAGGAGAGAGTAAGAACTAACAAGTGGAATAAACCAAGAATCTATGATCATATGATCCTAAGGAAGGGTCTTTCAGCTCTTGGTTAATTACTTTAGGAAAATTTTCTCTGTCTTTCTCTCCCTCCCAATCTCACACCCACATTCACTGAAATTTATATTCAGAAAAATAACGCAATCATCCAGGCCTTTCTAAGGTTTCTCTGAGGAAATAAATTTCAAATTCCAAACAACTTACTTACAAATCAACTTTCAGAACACAATTTTTAACAAGTTGGGGACTGCCTAGAATTACCTTCCAGGGTAGTATTCTATTTCCTATCACTTAACTAACCAATCAGTCTACACAGAGAAGAGCATTATGCCCAGTCCTATATTGGGTAACTGGGTGATAGAGTAAGAGAAAACATATCTGCAGACCTTCAGATGCAATTAGAGAACAAACTTACATAATGTATGATTAAGTGCTAAGATGTGAAGAATGGAAATCAGTGAAAAAGAATTTCAAAATCCACTAGAAAATGAGTGACTAGAAGAAAAAAAAACCAATCCTGCATATGTGCATGCTGACTTACTTTTGGTAACTTGTGAAAAATAATGGAGAATAGGAGAATGAGAGTTTATACACAATGACAAAATCAGGATGCAAAAAAAGGTTTTGTTAGGCTGAAACAATCAAATCTAATAAAACAACATGTAATAGTAACAAATGCATTAAAGAGCCTCTTTGCAAACCAATCATATTCCCAAAACCCTTTAAGATGGCTAATGTACTGTTTGTGATGTGAGTCTGAATTACATGTTCCGTGATGCTTTGGGACCAGAAATGAATCTCCCTCTCCCACATTACCAATGGGAATAAACTCTTTTAGAATCATAAAAATAAATATCTGTCTGGGTTTTTTTCTCATGTGTTTGTGTGTGTGTGTGTGTGTGTGTGTGTGTTTAAAAAGTCACCAGAAAGTTTAAAAAAGATAAAAAGAGGCACAGACACAGTAGAAAGAGACATCCACTGTTGCTGAATATGGAGCGACATGCTGGAGAGTTGCCCACCACACTAACCTGCATATGACAACAGATGTAAGCCAGACCTACTGGGTGACCTGAACATATTATTGATCAGGAGGCATGAGCTGGGTACAATAAAAAGCACCTTGGGACATTTAACTGGTGGGGTGACAAGCTCACATTATTCCGTCCAGTGAGAACAAAAGGGAATTTCAAGCTGATATGTTAGCAAGTTAACTGGAATAAATGACCACATGAATGGCTATCTGATTTATATAAGAAAGCGATGGAGAAAATATCAGTGATGCAGAGCCCTCCTGAGCTCCAGTCCCCCATCACCAACTGTCTATTGGATCTTTCCCACAACATATCCAAAACAAAACTCATTACCTTTCCTCTCAAGACTTCCCATCTTTCAAACTTCCTTTTTTGGTCAATGGCACAACCATATTTCTCTTTACCCAGGTTTCTAATCTCATAGTCATCTTAGATTCTTCAGTGCCCCTCAGCTCCATAGCCAATCATTTGTCAAATCTGATTGCTATCTCTCCAACATCCTCCCACGTATAAATGACCATTATCACTCTTCTGCTCAAAAAACTCCAGCAACTTCCTATTACTTCTGGGATCAGATGCAAATTCTTCTATTTGACCCTTTAAATCATTCACAACCTGGCTCCCATTTACCTTTCCATGCTTATTACATATTATTCCCTTTCATTTACATACTAATCTTGTCAGACTGACTTCTTCTGGTTCCTGGGATGTGACATTATAGTTATCTCCATCTGCCTTTGTACAGGTAAAATCCCCCATTTCTGGAATGTATTCTCACATCATTTTTGCCTCTCCAAAGTCCCTAGCTTATTTCAAAGTTTAACTCACATCAACTCCTATGTGTGTCCTTTCCTGATCCTCTCTTAGTGCTTCCCTCACTCGGAAATTACCTTGTATCCATTTTATATAAGCTTTAGTACCGTAGAACTGCACTAAGACTTTTGGGACAGCCTGCATTTTACTTGTATACAGGATTGTCTCCAGTAGAATGGAAACTCCTTGAAGTCACAGATCTTTTCGTTTTTGGGTTTATATCCCCAATGCCTAACACAGTGCCTAGTTCATTACAGGTGTTTAATAAGCACTTGTGGATAAATTGATAATCTCCACCCCTGAAGTATGTGTAGACAAGAGGTTCAGATGAAGCAAATGAACTTCCTGGTTTTTCCTGAAACTTTGAAGTGAGACTTAGTTCCGGGTAGGTGGGTAGGGATGGAAATTTGATGCAGATTTTGTTATTGAGGCTGTTCTGACTGATGCAGCTCTTTGATCTCATAATAGTTGCTATAGAATACACACTGCTTTTATTTCTTCACTATTGTTGTGAAGTCTGGTTGATTTGTGAGCAGCATGTTGGATCTAAGGAGAAGAAGCTTCCTAGTGGGACTGGCACAGAAATGAACAAGACCTGACTAGCTCATGAGAGCTGATTGTTCAATTTTCAGTGTGAGTATTTACATTTTGAAAATGGGCAAGCTACAAATCAGGGCTTGATTTATTGTTTTGTGGATTGTCTAGACTTAAGAAAGGGATGGAGAAAATATCAGTGATGCAGATTAACCTTAAAAGTGTGCCATGGGTACTTTTCTTTGAGAGCCAGTTGTTAAACATTCACCATTTATCAGTACACCTTTGCATGAAAGTGAAGTCAAAGACTGAAGAAAAAAACCCTATCCAGAACTCAGGAATAACAGGAGGAAAGGTAGGGAGCTGTGTGATTGAATATATAATTGTAGACTGTCTCTTTCTCCTGCCCTCTTCTATACAGGACACCTATTACTTTTGGGAAGAATCTGACACATATAGGAGTATGTTTGTTTTCTTATTTTGACATTTTTTGGAATTTTGCAAGCTTGTGAGTGTTGATGAAGGACCCCTTGGAGAGTATTTTTCTCATCATTATCTTTCCCTAGACTATAATTGACAGATCATTAGCTGAAAGTATGTTTTTTTTTTAAATTACATTGCTATTTCTTACTGAAAATCTTCTGAACAGCATTACACCTCATCATATAGACTGTCAACTCTAGAGGGATCTCACATGGTATGGCAATATTTTTAATCATTATCTGTGTTGAATTTGTGTAGTACATGTGATTAAGAATTGACATTTGCTGTACTACTGGGTACTTTTGATTGCAATCATTGTCTAGGTAATCACTGATAAGTTATGTATGCTAGTGGGACTGGAATTCCATTAACAAATGTTTATAAAAATATTGTAAGTATTTACTATGTACCAGTGGGCATTGTGCTAAGCTCTAAGGAAACTGGGAAGTCAGGACAACCTGAGTTCCAATCCCACCCTGGTCATTTACTGGTTATATCACTCTGGTCAAGACAGCCTCAGTTTCTTCATCTGTAAAATGGAAATAGTAATAGCATCTACCTCCCAAGGGTATTAGGAGAATAAAATGAGATGATATTTGTAAAGTGCTTTTCAAGCTTTATAGCACTACATAAGTGCTACAAGGTATTTTTATTAAAAAGAAGTCAGTCTTCCTTCTAAAGGAGTTTATATTTTGCTAGGGAAACAGTGGGGGGTGGGGGTGGAAGGAAGGGTATGCATGAAGGAATGAAGGCTAGGTGTGGAGGTGGAGCAACCTGGAGCATGAACAGGAACAGGTGAGCAGTATTGCTGGGGCTTCTCCAGGAATCACTGAGGACCCCTTTAGGGCAGACTCATTTCAGGATATCTATTGAACTCTGTGAAGAAGTTATAATTTCACACAGTGTGGCCAGGATGGGGAAATGCCAGGTACTAGCTGGGCTGCTCAGTAATAAAGCCAGAACAAAAACTCTGCTCTGCCAATTCATCCACACATAAGTTCCCTCCAGTACTCACAATGAGATAAGAGTTGAAAAAGCTGCCTGGAAATTAATTACTAGACCCTCCTCCCAGGGATCTAGCAACTGAAAGCAGGCCCTGGAAGGAAAGCTTAAAACATTCCTTGAGAGGGAAAGATTAACTAAAGATAAGGCAAGACACCTGCTAGGGGAAAAATCAATATTTCTGAGAGTAAGAAGAGCTGGGGGTGGAGGGCAAATTGTTAGCCAGACAGTATAAATATGAGAAATTCAATCTGCTGTGAGAAGCACCTTCTCTGGAGAGCATCTTTACCCTTCTGAGGAGAAATCATGAATCCCAGATAGGGTGTGCCCCTAAAATGCTACAGAATGTTAGGGCCTGCTTAGGTCCCCAAAGTGGGCGATACCACCCCCTGGGGGGTGTTGGAAAACTTCAAGGGGGCAAGAGTAGCCTCGGGTGCAATTGGGGGGCATTGAATAAAAATGAGGTTAACCTAACCTACTCAAAGGGCCTCACTTGAGGATCTGCAGGGCCACGTATGGTCTCAAGGTCTCAGGTTCCCCTCCCTTGACCTAATCTAATCCCAGGGGAGCGCTAAGTAATTTTTTTTAAGGGGGCAATAGGCCAGATGAGTTTGGGAATCTGATAGAGAATTGAATATGTTAATGGAAGCCTTAGGGGGCCTGCATTTGATCTTACATGTGCCCAGAAAATATGTAATTCTGAGGGCACATTCTGAGGATTGGAATGCTTGAAGAGACTGGATAGATAATTTAGTGGAACAGAATGTTACACAAAGCATTTTTTAGTTTCCTTAATACCTTTCAACATGATCATGGAAAGCATTCAGGCTTTATTTTATGTATGGAAAGGCTCTTGCAGAGCTTAGTGCAGAGAAGTAGATAATAAGAAGATAGATGGCATCAGACTTAGTGATTTATTGAAGCACCTATCAATGTTTAATCAGAAAGGAGAATTTCTTTGATTGGTAAAGCTAGTCAAGTTCCTGGAGAGACCTGAAATGAAGAGTTCAGTTAAAGGGAGAAGAAGAGAAATAAAAATGATCTGGGCTGGTGCCAAAAAATAAAAAACTATTATGGGCCAATCAGAATCTGCTTCAGGAACTCTAAGCAAGTCTGCTTCAGAAGACCCAAGAGAACAGCACCTTCTAGACAGAAAAAGAATGAAAGGATCTAGGACCAAAGAGCGCAGCACCCTGATGCAACAAAGGCCCCCAAAACAAAACACAAAACACTAGCAAAGTGCAGCCAAAGAATTACCCTCTAGTTTATTACAAATGTGGAGTAGCCTGAAACACACAGTCTAAGTCCTTATGAGTGGAGAGAGAAACATTAATTTATCAAAAGTCAAATTCCACTGAACTTCATTCAGGAAACAGTAATAGGGTCAGAGAAGTTAGATGGAGAAGTGGAAACAGTTCCCAGTCTGAAATCAGGAAGAGATCTTCCTGAGTTAAAATCTGGCCTCAAATACTAGCTATGTGACTCTGGGCAAGTCACTTAACCCTGTTTACCTCACTTACCTCATCTGTAAAATGAGCTGCAGGAGGAAATGGCAAACCACTCCAGTCTGTTTGCCAAGAAAGCCCCAAATAAGGCCTTGAAGAGTTGGACATGAAATGACGCGACAACCTTGGCTCATCATGTCACCCCCTCCTACCTCTCCACCCTACTCCCCATTCGATAAACTCCAGTGGTTTTCTATTACCTCCAGGAGCAAATACAAATATGTTCTGTTTAGCATTTAAAACTCTTTGCAACTTAACCCCTTCCTACCTTTCCAGGATTCTTACGTTTTATTCCCCACTAATATTCTACGATCCAGTAACACAGGCCTTTTCGCTAGTCCTCATACATAATGCTTCATCTCCTTTCTCCACACCTTTTCAGGGCGGTGGCCCTTACTTGGAACTCTCTTTTCCATCTACTGGCTTTTCTGGCTTTTTTCAAGACTCAGTTCAAATCCTATTAAGTTGTTAATTCTTTGAGAGCAGGAACTGTCTTTTGCCACTTTTTGTATCTACAGAGCTTAGCATGGTGCCTGGGACATAGTAGGTACTTAATAAATGTTTACTCACTGATTGATTGTAAAAAGCCTTTCTTCTTTCCTTTTCTTCTTTCTTCCTTCCTAACTCAGTCCCCACCATGAGGAATGCCTTGCCTCTGAGATTTTGTTTGTTTTAAATTAATTTGTTTCAATTAACAAGCATTTATTTTATCTTCCTAACCTTTCATTACCATTGTGTATACCTTGTGAAAGAAGACATATTTCACATGTACTTTACTCCATTAGAATATAAGTTCCTTGAGAACAGGGGTTATAGTTTTGTTTTGTTTTTTGCCTATCTTTATAACTCTTAGTGTTTAGCATAGTGCCTAGCACTTATGTGCTAGTGTTTAATATATGCTTGTAACTGCCTAAGTCATGCCTCCATCACCAACCTTTCCTTGGTTCTTTCCACCTGGACTTGTAGGACCTTGTGCAGCAGTGACTTTGACAATTAAAGATGGAGTATGGGCCACTGTACTGAGCTTAGCTGAACAATATAATCCAAAGGACAATTGTATTCCAGTCATTTTATGAAAAGCATTTGCAAATAATACCTCTGTAGAATTTATGGAGACTACTCATACTTTTGGCTGTATTTCTGTAAGCCTGAAGTTTCTGAGGCCCCAACCTGTTACATGTAAAATCCTAAACCTGAATTCAAAGAATCCATTTCACAGCTACAAGATGGAGAAGACATGGCTATTCAACAGTAAATATATAAAAGACCCAATGGTTTTATTACAAACATATTACGAGTCAGCTCATAGTCCTAAAATCTAATATGTTCTTGGATTGCTTGGCTAGAAGCTTAGTGTCTATGATAAGGGGGTGGTAGTTTACATAGTTCCACCATTATACATCCTGGTTAGACCACATCTGGAATATTGAATTTCGTTTATAGGTATCACATTTTAGGAAAGGACATTCACGAGCTGGAATGTGCCCAAAGGAAAGTGGCAAAATATGAGGAAATGATTATAAAAAAGATCAGTTAAAAGAATCACGATGCTTAGCCTGGATAGAAAAAATTTAGAGGAAATGCAACAGATGTCTTCAATGTCTTCACATGAAATAGATTCATTCAAAGGAATGTCATGAAGGAGAACCAAGAGGTTATTGTCTTCTTGTTACATAGTAAGTACATACTTAGGCATGTTTGTAGTACTGTATTCAGTTTTACTGGACCCTCAATTTGTACTGCTTGGCATCAGAGAGAACAATTAGGAGGGATGAATGGAAGGTGAAGAAAATTAGATGTAAAGAAAAACTTTCTGACAATGAGAGTTGTCCTAAAATGGAATGAGATGCCTTAAAGTGAGACTTGACCAACATTCTCAATGTCAAAGAAAAACTATTAATACCAACTGTATTTAGGCTCTAGTCTGCCAGGAAATTTTATTTAATTTGATATCATTCTATATTCAAGGCATTTCTAGTTTAGAGAGCTGTCACACTCAAAAAAGGAGATTTTTAAATTTGTTTCTGCCTTAGGCTTCTTAATCTTTTTCATATCCTGGACCCCACTGACAGTCTGAGGAAGCCTATGGATGCCTTCTTATAATAATGGTTTGTTGTTTACATTCATACCTGAAAGAAATACTGAATTTCAGGTAAAGGTTAGTGAAAATAATGATGTATTTTTCCCCATAGAGCTCCTGAAATATATCCATAAGTCCCAAGATAAGAACCCCTGTGGAACAGGATAATCCTTCTGGAAGAAATGATCTCTGAGGTTCTACAATTTTATAACTGTTTCAGGTCAAACAACCGTCACTCACTCATCATCAGCTAAATCACCATCAAATGTGGTCATAAATGAATAAATGAAAAAGTTACTCAGAGTGAACATGGTCAGGAGTTGATTTCCCAATTGTTCATTGACTTGTATCACTCTCTGTAGATTTAAATATCCTGCTAGTAAATTGAAGCCCTCACTACCTCATTCCTCCACACCTCCTTCAGGTACATCAACTGCACAGATCCCTTAGATATAGCTGACTTTGTTTATGGTTGCTGAAAACAGCCATGACACAGAATGTACTTTAGGATAGGAAACCTCATGCATTAGGTAGATATAATGTCATAAATAGTTCGCCCACCTCTAAGAAGGCAGCATTTAATTCCATCAAAAGCAAAGCATAAACAAATCTTAGAGAGATGCAGGATTCCTGGCTCAGTAAGAAGGCAGATGAAATTCAGTTTTATGCTGATAATAACAATCCAAAGCGCTTTTATGATGCCCTGAAAGCTATTTATGGACCAAAAATCTATGGTGCATCACAACTACTCAGTGCTGATGGAGCCACAATGATTAGTGATAAGGACATGATCCAAGAGAGATGGGCTGAACACTTCCATAGTGTTCTCAACAGACCATCATCAATCAACGGTGAGGCCACTGAGAGTTTACCTCAGGTTGAAGTCAATCCCTCCTTAGCTGAACTTCCAACTGAAGAAGAGGTTTTGAGGGCCATTAGGCTCCTTTCATGTGGCGAAGCACCTGATTCTATTCCAGCTGAGATTTACAAGATAGGGGGACCATTGCTCATACAAAAGTTGACTGAAATTTTCCAAGTTATATGACAAGAGGAGATTATCCTCCAGGAGTTCAAGTACGCCTCCATTGTCCATCTCTATAAGGGCAAAGGGAATAGGTTGTCCTATGACAATCACAGGGGGATTTCTCTCTCTTAGTCATTGCTGGCAAAATTCTTGTTAGAGTCCTCCTTAACAGGCTGATCCTTCACCTAGAAGATGGTCACATACTTGAGAGCTAGTGTGGCTTCAGAAAGGGCTGAGGAATAGTTGATATGGTGTTTGATGTCCAACAACTCCAGGAGAAATGCCAGGAGCAGAATAGAGGTCCATACACAACATTTATAGATCTGACCAAGGCCCTTTGACACTGTTAGTAGTGAAGGCTTATGGAAAATTATGTCAAAATTTGGTTGTCCAGAGAAGTTCATCAATATTTTACATCAATTTCATGATGGCGTGTTTGTCCGGGTTCTGGATAATGGACAAAGCTCTCGTGCTTCCCAGTCACCAATGGAGTAAAACAGGGCTGTGTGCTTCCTCTCATGCTTTTTTAGCATGATGTTTTTAGCCATGTTGACAAATGCTTTCAGTGAGGATGAACACGGCATCAAGGTCAACTACTGTTACTGATGGTAAGTTCTTCAATTTGAAAAGGCTACAAGCTAAGACCAAAGTGGAGAGAGTGTTGGTGCATGATTTTCTGTTTGCAGATGATTGTGCACTCAATGCAGCCTCTGAAGTTGAGATGCAATAAAGTATGGATCAATTCTCTGCTGCCTGTGATAATTCTGGCCTAATAATTAACACCATCAGCCACCCCCACACCATTCATATGAGGAACCATCAACTACAACAAATGGAGAAGTTCTGAATGCTGTGGGTAAGTTCACTTACCTTGGTAGTGTAATTTCTAGGGATATACATTGACAGTGAGGTTGATGCATGCACTGCCAGAGCTAGCTCAGCATTTAGCAGGTTCTGAAGAAAAGTTTGGGAGAGAATAGGTATTAGACTGACTACCAAACTGAAGGTCTACAGTGCCGTTGTGCTGACCTCATTGTGGTATGCCTGTGAAACATGGACAGTCTACCAGTGCCATGCCAGGAAACGGAATCATTTCCATTTGAACTGTCTTAGGAAGATTCTGAGGATCACCTGGCAGGATAAGGTATCAGACACTGAAGTCCTTGTTTGAGCTGAACTGCCAAGTATTCAAACTATGCTTCAGAGAGTGCAACTCTGATGGGCTGGCCACGTTGTTCGAATGCCAAATGTATGCTTGCCTAAAAGACCATTTTATGGAGAACTTACATGAGGCAGGCGATCACATAGTGGCCAGAAGAAATGATCCAAGGACACTCTCAAGGTCTCTCTCTCTCTCTCTCTCTCAAGAACTTTGGATTTGATTGTGCAACATGGGAGACACTGGCCCAGGACCACTCAGCATGGCGTGCCCACATAAGAAAGGGTGCTGTGTTCTTTGAGCAGAGCAGAACTGAGACAGCACAAAGCAAACACAGGATGTGCAAATTTGGGATATTCACCCCAAATATTCACACTGACTATCTGTGCCCAACCTGTGGTATAGCATTCCGAGTTCGTATTAGTCTGATCAGCCACAGTCAGACACACTGAAATTTCACTTTACAATGGTGATGTCATTTTGATCCTCTTTAAAGATGAAGGACAACAACCCAACCTAACCTATAAAGTCATAAATTAGGCAAATATAGTGTCACACTAAGGTTGGAAATGACCTTAATGGTCACCTAATTCAAACTGCTCATTTTATAGATGAAGAAATTGACTTTCCAAGGTCATACAGGAAATAACTGGAAAAACTGGGACCCAAATCCAGTGTTCTTTCCACTATTTCATACTGCCTTGGTATAAGTACTAATGCTTTTTAGTAGCAGAAATTATTCTTAGAGCTTGAAAAAAATTAAAACATTTTGACTTCCGGTTTTTTGCTGGAAATTCTGAGGATAGCATATGACTTCTCATCTTGGAGATATACAATGACTTGCTGATTTAGTGCTAACATTCCATAGTTGTACCTTCAGACGTACTATCTGTCTTCCTCTAATGGCATTCATTCAAGGCTATGTGTAAAAAACTCTATTTTTGTAGACCAAATCTTTAAGTAACATCTGCAGACATGGATCTTTATGTGATACTCAGTGAGACACATGGAGATTACTGAGAATGTCACAACCAGAAATGCAGCCTGTGTCTTGAGAGGCCAGATAATGATCAAATGACCTAAAAACTTAAGGTCCTCCTTTCTCACTTATGCCATAGGTCTATTCAGAGGTAAACTTGAAACTGACCCTAGGGTAGATTTGTCTCAGTTCAAGTCACATATATCATACGTATCTTCAACTCGTGATACCCACACAAAAAAATTATGTGGATGAAGTCATGTTAAAAAGTGTCAGAAATAAATGGTCAAAGGATATGAACAAACATTTCCCACCCTCTCTCACCTGCAGTGAATCTGGAAAGTAGTAAGGCACCCCAAAGTCAGTGAGGATCTCCAGGGGCCTGTTCTAAGTTTCTGTGTCTAACCACCACGTATGAAGCAAGTAGCGCAGAGCAGGTCTCATCATCCTACAGGAAAACTGAGGCTGAAAGCGCTGGTGACTTGTTCAAAATCATATAGCCAGTAGAGTAAATAGTCAGGAGAAGAATTCAGACCACCCTTTTTTCATCAGTCTTTCTTCCACCAGACTATCAGAACCTTAGCTCACTTCTTTAGGTCTTGAAAGATGACACTGTCCACTATACCATGCCACTTTTTTTTTTTCAGGGAAAACTTTTTATTGTAGGTACAGTGAGACAGCTGGACACAGTTTAGATGATTCCAATTTTGTTGGCAACATCCAAAGCATCATAATCTGGAGCAAGATGGACGTAAGGTTTCTTCTCTCCATCAGGCTGGATCAGTGTGTTGACCTTGGCCACATCGATGTCATACAGCTTCTTTACTGCCTGCTTGATCTGAAGTTTGTTGGCCTTGATGTCCACAATGAAACCTAGAGTGTTGTTGTCCTCAATCTTCTTCATGGCAGACTCAGTGGTCAAGGGAAACTTAATGATGGCATAGTGATCAAGCTTGTTTCTCCAAGGGGCCCTTTTCCAAGGGTATTTGGGCTGCCTTTTTAGTCTTAGTGTCTTGGTTCGCCGGAAGGTGGGGGATGTTCGGATTTCTTCTTTTTGTGGCTGTGGACACCCTTCAACACCGCTTTCTTAGCCTTCAAGGCCTTGGACTTGGCTTCTATCTTGGGGGGGGACAACAGCTTCCTTCTTCGTCTTTGGTGCCATCTTGGGGGAAAGGCACCATACCACTTCTTTAACCTTAATCACAATGTTGCATTTTCCTATCTTTGAATTCCTCCTGCATTGAGGGCTGGCATCACTCCACTTGTTGTCATCATTGCTTTTGTTGTGTTCTTAAGTCACATCATGTCTGTGTCTTTATGACCCCATTAAGGTCTCGACCAAAAGAATGGAATGGTTTGCCATTTCCTTCCCTACAGATAAGGAAACTGAGGTTAAATGACTTGCCCAGGGTCACACAGCTAGTATCTGAGGCCAGATTTGAACTCAGGAAGATAAGTCTATCCGTCTCTAGGACAAGCATTCATTCCACTATGTCACCAAGCTTCCCATCATTTCACTTAGCATTTGATTACACACATTATATTGTTTGTGTCTGCAGGATTTAGATATGGAACTATACTCTAAGCTTCTTGAAAACAATCTTTTTCTCATATCCTCATAGTATCTAACACATAGTTAAGACCTAAGAAGAATTCAAAATGAATGAGCGAATAAAAGAATGAATAAATTAAAAGTGTTGATTCGATGTTTGCTGCATGACAAACACTATGCTAAGTAGTAGCATGATAAATATATGCGTCAAATACTGTCTGATGACCTTACATTCTTTTTTTTTCAATTTATTTATTTTTAGTTTTCAACATTCATTTTCATAAGTTTTAAATTTCCTTCCCTTCCCAAGAAGGTATGCAATCTGATATAGGCTTTGCACATACATTCCTATCAAACACATTTTCACATTTTACATTCTTTTTAAAAAATACATTTTATTGATTTTTTTCTTTAAAATTTCCCTTTATCCCTCCCCACTTCCAGAGAGACAGTTCATATAATAAAGAATAAAAAAAAAAGCTAAAGGAAGAAGAAAAAAATTAGCAAAATCAATCAACACATCTGAAAAATGTGATGATAAATGCAATGTTCCACACCCTGGAACCCTCCACCAATCCACCCCACACACACGCACGCGCACACACACGCACACACACACTTCTTCAAGGGAGTGGTGTGAGGTGACTTCTCATTTCCCTTCTTTGGGGCCAAGTTTTATTCTGTGAAATTCTGTAACATTCATTTTCTTTTTTTTCTTTTTTTAAATTAATTTATTTGTTTTCAGTTTTCTACAATCACTTCTGTAAGTCTTAGACTTCCTCCGCCCTTTCCCCCTTCTTCCCCAAGATGGCATGCAATCTTATATGGTTTCTATACGTACATTCTTATTAAGTACATTTTCACAGTAATCATGTTGCACAGAGGAATTAAAACGAATGGGGGAAACCATGAGAAAAAACAAACCAAAACAAAACATAGAGAAAATAGTCTGCTTCATTCTGCATTCCGATTCCATGGTTCTTTCTCTGGATGTGGAAGGTATTTTGCCTCAACAGTCTTTTGGGAATGTTTTAGGTCCTTGCATTGCTGTGAAGGGCTAAGTCTACCAGAAAAATTCCTCACACACTGTGGTTGTTGCTGTGTACAATGATCTCCTGGTTCTGCTCCTTTCACACAGCATCAGTTCATACAGGTCTCCAGGCCTTGCTGAAGTCTTCCTGTTCATCATTTCTTATAGTACAATAGTATTCCATTACATTCATATACCACAACTCATTCAGCCATTCCCAATTGATGGGCATCCCCTCAATTTCCAGTTTTGGGCCACCACAAAGGGAGCTGCAATAAATATTTTTGTACATGTGGGTCCCTTTCCCATTTTTATGATCTCTTTGGGATACAGTCCTAGAAGTGATATTGCTGGGTCAAAAGGTATGCATACTTTTATAGCCCCTTGGGCATAGTTCCAAATTGCTCTCCAGAATGGAGCAGCTCACAATTCTACCAACAATGAATTAGTGTTCCAACTCTCCCACATCTTCTCCAACATTTATCATCTTCCTGTTTTGTCATGTTTGCCAATCTGGTAGGTGTGAGGTGGTACTTCAGAGTGTAATATTAATTTTCAATTCTTTTGTGGTTCTTGTTTTTGTCATTTACATTGTTATAATGTAAATTGTATGTATATATATGTATATGTATATAGTTTATTATGTATATAGATTTCTTGGCTCCTCTTATATCACTTCATATCAGTTCCATGCTTCTCTGTGTTCATCATATCTATCTCTTATACCATAGTAATATTCATGTACCACGGTTTATTTAGCCATTCTCCAATTGACTAGCTTCTATTCTGCTTCTAGTTCTTTGCTATGACAAAAAAATGCTGTTATAAATATTTGTGGAACCAGAAAATATAAAATATAAATTAAATGTAGTTTAACATAAAAATAAAATGTAAAATATAAAATATACATATAAATATTTTTATATGGGGCCATTCTTTTCTACAAATTACCTCCATGGAGTATATGCCTAGCAATGGAATCTCTAGGTGAAATGATATGGATAATTTAGCCAGTTGATTTACTTAATTCCAAGTTGTTTTCCAGAATGATTGTATGAATTCACAAAGAAGCTTACAGTCTCATAAATATTTGCTGGAAGATTAATCAAAAAGTGGTACATTAATTGGTAAACTATTTACATACCCCTGCTCAGTCTCTTCCAGTTGCCAGCAGCTCTCATCCTAAGAACTGTTAGTCAGTTTAGGCATGGAATCTCTCCTAATTAAAAATCAGGACAGCTAAAATGCCTTCAGCAGACAGCAGGACATCTGTATTACTATTGAATGAGACTCAAGAAAAGAGGACGAGTTTCGTGACTGCACTGAAACACAAGCAGAAGCATCAGGCTATGAAGGCAAAGGCCCTATTCCAGTATACATACAAAACATAAATTAAAAAACATTTAAAAAATTGATTAAAAACAAATGATGAAAAATTTAATCAGGTAACAAGCATTCTATTGCTCTACTGCAGTAGGAGAAAGTCACAGTTTCAGCTCCTATCACCAATGCTGAAGCACAGGGTCTCTGCCTCTTGAATTTCTTTTGCTCCAATTCCAAAAGGGCCAGCTACAGAGCACTGATACCTCATGGCACGCTATGGTTGCTAAAAAGTTTCACTGTAGTTCTGTAAAGATCTGGACACCCTTTTCTTCTCTTCTCTGCAACTCTCAGCGCTCTGCTGATGGCTTGTATCTACCCTATCGATGCTTAGCTACTATCCTCTTCATTTCTGTGTCTCTGCTAGCTAATTTCTACTGTATGTGGATACCTTGTCCTCCTTTCAAGTCAATACCCGCATAATGAAATCCTGTACCAAGGGGTAGGGTATCCTCGCATCCCAGTGCTTTCTCCAGTGAACAGCAGTTCTGCCCATTTCTAACTATGGGCAAACAGATACTCACTGGAGTGTCTATTAAAGGGCAAAAACATCTGCATCTCCCTTAGCACTTCGTATGCAGTACATTGCTCACACTAAGGACTCTGTAAATATTTGGGGAATAGAATGAGTAAGTGATTAGTCCAAGGTCAAATGGCTTGTTGGTTGGCAGAACTGGTATTAGAATGCAGGTCTTCCAGCTCTCTGAGGCTCAGTGAACTACACCACACTGCCTAAACCTAAAATACGTTACACTTTGATTCACTTCAAGAATTCATGGTTTCGTTAGTGTGGTTATTCCCTTCACCGACTAATGCAGACTGTAATTCTCTCATGCTTGCTAAATGCTCTTCAAGAAATTCTGTGGTCAAAAAGTTGATCACTGTGGGCAGCTTTCTGGTGTTGAGGTTCTCTGATGGCTAGACAACACTCATGTGTAGTTTTTGAGCACCTATGGTCACTTACCACAATTTCAGATGACTCATGGTGAAATGTGCTGCCCACCTCTAGGTAGAGAGGTGATAATCTCAGAGTAAAGATAAACATTTTTTTTGAAGGTGGCTAATGCGAGAATTTGGTTTTGCTTGACTATAGATGTTTGTAATGTGGAGGGGTTTTGGGGGGTTTTTTGTTTGTTTTTACTTTCCCCGTGAGGATAAGGGGGAAGTGAAAGAAAGACAATTTACAGCTGAAAACAAAATAATATTTAATTTAAAAATGGAATAAAATAAAAAATGAAAGAAAATCTAGGTTCATTACCCATAATGAATTAGAAGGGTTGGACTAAAATGGAATAAACCATTATAGATTATTATTGAGTAAATTATTGCTTATTAAAGGTATCCAGGCAATTAGGCAGCACAGGAGTGAAGACTGTAGGAAGGATGCCCTAGCCTTTTTTCATGGGACAACTTTTAATTTGCCTAAAACTTTGATGTCAATGGTCTCTAAGTATGAATATGGTGATGGGAGGAGGGAAAGTCCCTGTAATTCACGGACCTCTTCAATGAGATTGGAAATATAGCAGGTAAGCACTCACTATGGCTCCCTTTCTATGGCTAGAAATTTCCCTTTGACAAGGGTATGTGATGGGATCTGCCACCTCTCTATAAACCTGGTTGGTTTGGGGACTCTTAAATTATAATATTCTCTGGAATTTCAGAAATCTTTTTAAATCACTTTTTGTAGGAAATAATAGAAAAACAACACTTCTATTCAAATCACACCTTGGAGCAATACAGGTGGAGTCTAGTCCCTCTAAGGAAACAAATACAAAATTGCATGGATTCAGAGAATCTGTGATCTTGCACCTAAACTTCCCAAGTGGTTCAGTTTTTTTCATTGTTTTTGGCTCATCTCAAGCTGAGAAACTGGAGGTAGCAAATGGTTTCTCCATATTTTTGTCTCTGAAAAAGAGAAACAAGCTATAGAAAGCACTTAAGTTGAAGCAAGACTGCACTCCCCAAAGGACTATTTTACAGATAAGCAGTGCCTTTTTTTCTGGACCTGTACTCAGCTCTCAATTGCATGGTTGGGTCTCCACAGGAGGATTAATTGAGGTAAAATACATTGCTTTTACCTGACTTGCCTGCTTTTGCCCTGAAATTAAAATGCCCTCCTGCATCAGCAAAGTGCTTGGTAATTACTTGCTCTTCACCACAAGCTAAAAGGTGGTTTGTGTATTTGTTATAGACTACCCACAGGGCACTCAAGAGAAAGTGGTGCGTTGGGTTGGAATTATCTTTACAATTGGTTCCATTTTCTCTCAGGCTCTTTCTCCTCTTTCCATTCATTCCTTCTTTTTCCACCCTGAGGCATTAGATTCAATTCAATAAACATTTCTTAAATGTTTTTATTTACTAGACTCTTTGCTAGACACTAGAGGTACAAAGACAAAAACAAGAGTCCTTGACCTCACAAAGTTTACATTTTAATCTGAGGGAAAGCATTTTATGCTGGCAAGTGAATACAAAATCCACACAAAGTAAGTATAAAATAATTTGAGGTTCAAGGGTGGGGGAAGCGCTAACAACTGAAAGATCAGGAAGGGCCTCATGAAGGAGGTGGCACCAGAGGCTCTCCAATTCCCAGTCGGAGAGTTTGTCCCACTCAAAATCTCTCTAAATCTATCTGCATCTCACCATCCCTTAATCTCCTAGAATTCTAATGTCTGTCTGTAGGATTCATTTGTCCTTTTCAAAGGCTGTTTTGCATAGTCAGTAGGGAGGAGAATGCAAGCCCCAACCAAGATGTGATGTGAGAATTTCTGGACAAAGAGAGGAAATAGCTTCTAGAATTTACACTAATGATAATCATTGTAAAGTGGATGATGTTAGCCACCAGCAAAAGTAATCTACATAAATAATATTTTATAAGGGTGCAATTGATGAGACTCAGGTGCTTTTCAAAAACCATTAAACGACCAATATTTCCCCAAAATTTCATCAGGGAAACCAAAATGTAACTAATATAAGATAATTTTCATAACTGAGGCAATACCATAACAAAAAAAAAATTGACATCTGCAGGGAAACTAGCAAAAAGAGAGGTAAGGAGAAAGAATTTATTAGTGTGCCAGAGAGCAATCTGGGTGGAAGGCAGGGAGGAAGGGGATTATATTTGGTAAGCAAGATAACTCCAATCCCTAGAAAGATTTACCTGATAGTGTGACAAAGATAATTTTTCTAGGATTCCCCATAAATCAGAATAAAATATCCTATGAGACCACATAATTCTATTTGTTCCGAATTCAAGTTCATCAAACATCCCTAAGTCAATATATGGCTTGTGAAGCTCTATTTCTATTTGAGTTTGACCCTACTAGTATAGAGGAAGGTGCATTGATTGGGATCAGGTATTGGGAGAGCTGAGGATTAGATTTTGGCTCCAACCTGTATGGGGACCTTGCAAGGTTAACCAAGTCCCTTCACCTTTTAGTTTGAGTTTCCTCTTCCATAAAACAAAGACAATTCTTATGCCATCTAATCCACAGGATATTGTTTATAAGCCTAAAATTTCTATATTAATGTGATTATTACTCATTTATTTCTCAGGTACTTTTGGTACCGGGAAAAAGATGCTCTTACTAGCAATCAAACAATAAACATTTATTAAGTGCCTACTGTGTGCCAGACACTATGCTAAAAACTCTGAATACAAAAAGAGCCAAGAGAAAGTCCCTGCCCTTAAGGAGCTCACAACCTAAAGAGAGAGATAACATGCAAATATATGCAAAGCAAACTATATACAGGGTAAATAGAAAATAATTAGAGACAAAGCACTAGAATTAAGAGGTGTTGAATCAGGCTTCCAGTAGATTGTAGTAGCTTTGTAGTTGGGACTTAGAGGAAATCAGGGAGGTGAGTGTCAGAAGAGAGGTAGGAAAATGTTCCTGGGACTAAGATGAAATGTCTTAATCATGGAACAGTCAGGAGGCCAGTGTCATTGGGCTAAAGAGTACAGGTTGGGGAATAAGGAGTAAGAAGACTGGAAAGGTAGGTGGAAGCTGGTTATGAAGGGCTTTGAATGCCAAACAGAGCATTTTGTATTTGTTCCAGGAGTCAAAAGGAAGTCACTGGAGTTTATTGAGTGGGGGAGTATGTGACATGATTGGACCACTGCTTTAGGAAAATCTTTAGTGGCTGAAAGGGGGGTGAGTTGGAGTAGAGAGACACTTCATGCAGGTTGACCCACTGGCATGCTAATTGAAATAGTCTGGGAATGAGACGATTTGGGCTTGCCCTAGAGTGGTGACAACACAGGAGAGAAGGGGGACATATTTAAGAGATGTTGCAAAGGTGAAATCAACAGGCCTTTGCACTGGCTTGGATATGGGGGAAGAAAGATAGGGAGGAATTCAGGATGACTCCTAGGTTGTGAGTCTGATGGACTAAGAGAATAGTGTTGCCTTCTAAAGTAATAGGGAGGATAGGAATGGGGAGGGTCTAGAGAGGAAGATAATGAGTTCTGGTTTGGATATACTGAGTTTAAGATGTATCGGACATCAGTTTCAAGATGTCTTAAAGGCAATTGGAGATGAGAGATCACAGGTCAGCACAGAGATTGCGGCAGGGTAGATAGATTTGAGAATCATCCATGGGAGCTGATGGGATCACCAAGTGAAAGAGTATGGTGGGGGGTGGGGAGAGGGTTCAGAATAGAATGCTGTGATACACCTACAGTTGGAAGGCATGATCTGGAAGAAGAGCCAACAAATAAGACAGAGAAGTAATGGTCAGTAATGGTCAGATAGGTAGGAGGAAAACCAGGAAATAATGGGGCCCTGAAAACCTAGAGAGAAGAGTGTATCAAGGTGGAGTGCTCAGCAGTGTCAAAGGCTGCAGAAAGGTAAAGGAGAAAAAGGATTGAGAAAAGGCCACTGGATATGGCAACTAAGAGATCATTAGCTACTTTGGAGAAAGCCGTTTGAGTGGATTATTATGATTAGAAGTCAGATTGTAATGGATTAAGAAGAAAGTGAGAGAAAAGAAAGTGGAGGCATCTATTGTAGAAAGGCTTTTTGAGGCATTAAGCCATAAAGGCAGAAGATAATTAATGGGAATGGAAGGAACAAGGACTGGATTTTTTTTTCAGGATACAGAAAACGTTTGTAGGTGGTAGAGAATGAGCCAGTGGATAGGAAGAGATTGAAAACAAGTGATAGACTAGAGACGATGGAGGGAGCAATCTGTAGGAGAAGACTGTATGGAATGCAATCACTTGAACAGGAAGAGGGGTTAGTCTACTTTGTCACTTGAGATGGGGATGAAGGAGGAGAAAATGACAAAAAGACAACTGAATGATAGGAGATGAGAAAGAGCAGAGAAGAGGGAGTTCATAGTGAATGGCTTCAATTTTTCTGTAAAAATATGAGGCAAGATTTTCAGCTAAGAGAGCTGGGGGAGGGGGAGCCATAGAAGGTTTGAGAGGGAATTTAAAGGTTTGGAAGAGACACTTTGGAGAGTGGCATAGTGAGTTGATATGGGAGATATAGTAGAATTGGCTAGCAGCAGCTATGTAATATAAATGTGTAGTGGTCAGAACGGTTGTCTAAGTTTTTCTACTTTTGTTCAGCAGCACATGTGTAGAAATTGCCAGTGAGCAAGGAGAAGGGAAAGCAAAGTTGGGCGTCTCTTTGGTCTCATTTTGATATGAGAGATATAGTCTGACCACGAAGTTTTCCTGACAAGAATTCTCTTTCTCCTTTTCCCTCCCTCTCTCTGTTTTTCCTTCCCTTCCTTTTTCCTTGCTTCCCTTCCTCCCTCTATCCCTCCTCTCTCTCTCCCCTCTCTTTCTCTCTCCTTTGCTATCTCCTCTCTGTCTGACTCTGTCTCTCTCCCCTCCCCTTCTTCTCTCTTCAAACAATCCCATTTATCCAAATTGATAGTAAAACGGAAGTCAGAGAAAATACATATATGATACTATATTCCAGGCAATACAGAGTAAAGGAGTTCTCCTACTGGGAACCAGGTATGTCAGCTTAACCAAGAGAGATAGGATCTGAGATCTCACCCAAAGGGAAATTTCCCAGAGTCACTAGCATAGCAAGATGAGAATGAGGACATTCTCCTCTCATCTTCGCTTCTTCCCAGTCTTTTCCTTGCTTCACTAATTTGAAGAGAGGTTGGCATCATGTATATTCTCTCTTGAAGCTAGAAGCCAAAAGACCCTGAAAAGAATGAGGAGCCAAAGAGACTAAAGAGACCTCTCCTCTTTCCTCTTCTGCTTTGCCTCTCATGCAGGCACAAGACATTGACTTCCACCAATGAGGAGACAGTCCCATACAGTTGACTGTAGGGGTTGGGTTATATTCCTTCCCTGGGCAGAAACTCTTTACAGTACCTTGCAAAGATCAGCTGGATTAAGTTAAAAACAATAACTATACAGTGTAAATACAAATATCAGTGCTTGGAAACAACAAGGCCAATTTTCTTGACATCCCCAGTAATCAATTTTTGGTACCATTGAAACTAAAGTAAAATGAATGCACATTAGCACACATGCAATAGACGTGGCACTCTACAGAGCACCACATGGGAGGATACTGCTGTGACAACATGCCTAATGACATGCAGGACATAATATGCATGTTTTGAAAGTACATGCATATTCATATAATACACAATAATACATATAATATTGACCCTTTGGATACAATAAAAATATGTGATTGGCCTTATTGTTCAAGGGGAGTAATAATTTGCAATGTATATTTAAAATGCGAAGGATTGAAACAATTTTATGGGAACGCTAAAGAAATCTTTCCTTAAATCTTTATTAAGTTAATTAAAATGTCATATTCTGAAACTATGGTGCAACTATATTTAAAAACCATTCTGCTCTATTAAAAAGTTTCAGAGGAGAAAAGAGGGCAAGACCTGTTTAAGATGGGAGGGTATACTCCCATCTTCTATGCTTCTATGTTACTGTGAAAATACTCTTTGATCCCTAATGCTGCTGGGCTTTTTTTCCTTTTTTTTTAAAATACCTTCTGAAAGGCAGAAAGTCACATTATGAAATGCAGAGTTTAGCTTATGAAACTTCTTCCTATGTAAATTATCCATTCTTCAGGGGAAAAGAAAAGAGAAGAGGAATGAATAAGTCACAGTGTAGTTGTCAAAGGTAACCAAGAAAAAGGTCAAATCTGATGGAGAGTAGGGGAGAGACAGCCACAGGAAAGCTAGGTATGTGACTACCATGTTTTCTTTTAGGCTTGCTTCAATTAACCAAACGAAAAGCAAGTTGAGAGTGAGAAAGAGACAAAAAGCTACTGAAGAGCCTCTTCTTTCCTGTGCATCAAAAGAAGGGAAAGGAGAGTACTAGGTAAAGTTATATATCAGGGCACCCAAGGAGAGTTGAAATATACCTGAAATATACATCTTCCTCTGATGAGGAACCAGTAGCTACTGTGAGAAACTCACCTGGCGTTATTAGGGGGAAAAATAGAGATATACCATGCTTGGAAATCCAGATACCAAATGCAAAGCTTAGAAGACCACTTCCAAGTGATTCAAAGTTAAGACAGCAACTCAAAACTAAGCATGTTAATTAACAAGTAAAGTCAGCAAATTAGCTATCACATTGCTTTCAAACCTTGCTATAGATTGTACTCCTTTGCCTTTTAGAGACAAAAGCTTACTACTATTGTAATTCATACTTCTATTGAAGAGGCAAAATTGGCTAGATAGTGTGTATTAGACTCATTTCTACCAATTATCCTTATTTGGACAGATAATCTGATAGTTGTTTCTAGGTTACCGTAAAAAGTACCACTGTTCATCTGGTGGTAGCTTACCAAATTTCTAAAAGTGATTAGAGGAAACTAGTAAACTTTTAAAAGGTGGTTGCCTTTCACATTTAGCAATAGCTAGGCAATGGATAGAGCACTAGGCTTGGAATGTTCATGAGTTCAAACTCAGCCTCAGCTACTTTCTAAATGTGTGATCCTGGGGAATTCATTAAACTCACTTGCCTCAGTTTTCTCATCTGTAAAATGAGCTACAGCATAAAATGGCAAATCATTCCAGTATCTTTGACAAGAAAACCCTAAATATGGTCACAAAGAGGTGAACATAACTGAACGACAAAAGTTTTGATAAATATCATGTCTTGCTGATAGAATTGTCAAAATGAAACACATTCATTATATATGTATATACAAAATACACAGATGTGTACCTATGATATATGAAGCATTGTGTTAAGCATTCTGGAAATAAAAAGGAGCAACAATCTCCACCCCTAAGGTTCTTAAACTCTAGTGGGCAGTGGAGAGGGTGCACAAATAGCCATAATGCAAGGCAATCTATGTTATGTACTATGAGAACCATATAAGAAAAGCCCTACAGAGATTTCAGAAAAGAGAAGAGTTCACATCTGGTTAAGGGTAGAGGAAAGAAGGATCAGAGAGGAGATAGAATCTGAAAATAAGTAGAATTTCAACAAGCAAATATGGTGTGGGAGGGCATTCCAGAGAGAAAGAATCATATAAGCAAAAGTGCCAAAGCATGAATTCTTGGGATGTGTTTGGGGAACAATGAATAAATCCCTGTTTGGTTGTTATACACAATATATGTAGGAGACTACTGAGGAATAAAGTTAGAAAGATTGGTGGGGCCCCATAATAATTATTGTTGTTGTGAAAGGTCACAGTAGATTTGTTGTGCCTTCTCACAACAGACTGAAGAATTTAGAATTTATTCTATAGGTAATGAGAAACCAACAAATCAAAAAAAAATTTATAAGGCAGTGCCATCTGTAAGGTGTGTGTTATTTTTGAGGATACAAAAACAAAAAGCACCTCCTAAAGAGCTTAAAATCCAGTAGAGTAAATGTCCAGATATGTACAAACATATATAAAATTACACTGCTGCAAGACATATTATGGTCAAATGTACAGCCCAGTGAGGAATTGATAAATGCTTTTCTTTCTCTTCCTTCCTTCCTTCCTTCCTTCCTTCCTTCCTTCCTTCCTTCCTTCCTTCCTTCCTTCCTTCCTTCCTTCCTTCCTTCCTTCCTTCCTTCCTTCCTTTCCTTCCTTCCTTCTTTCCATAGGTAAAAGAGAAGGGCATATAACTTTTTGCTTAGGGAGATTAGAAAAGGCCTAGTGGAATCAGTGATACTTGAACTGAGCCCTAGAGGAGGAACAGGATATGCCCAGTAATGTGTTCCAGGTTCAGGTTTCAGGAAAGGCCTTGAAGCAGAAAAAGGCAAGAGAAATTTAGGAAATGGTACGTATGATAGACAATAAACCAAGCTGACCGAAGCATTAAGTTTGTGAGGGAGGTATAATGTGAAACAAGGCTAAAAACAAAGATTAATGTTATATTCTAGAGGCTTTTCATTGCCTGGGTAAAGAATATGTATTTTATTTGCAGGATATAGGGAACTACTAAAGGTTTTTGAATAAGGGAGTAACATGATAAGATATATGCGTTAGGAAGATTACTTTGGAAGCTATGTGAGGTAGGAGGTAAAGATTGGAAACAATAAGACAGTTCAAGAGGCTATTTCAATTGTATAGGAGATAAGTTTTGAGGGTCTAGATTAGGGTGTTGGCAGTGGGGCATGGAAAGGAGGGTGTGGACAAGAGAACAATTCTAAAGGTAGTGCAGATGGATGTGATGATGGAAGTGGTGATGGAGAGGGAAAAATCAAATATGATCCCAAAGTTAATACGTGGCTGGGAAAATGGTAGTACCAGAATACGAAAAACTGGAACTTCAGAGGTAGAGGGGGAAAGAATGACCAACTTAGTTTTAGACATATTAAATATAAATTGCAAACGGGATGGCTTACTAATTTTTAGTATGCAGATAGAAATAAAAATCCAAAACTGGGGAGGTTGGGGCTAGTGATAAAGATTTGGGAATCACTGCATAAATACATAATTGCATGGTGACTCATCTGTTTTTCAAAGTAACTGTAACAATTCAGAGAAAGAAGAGAAGAGTAGAGACTGGATTTCTCTGTAAGATTTCATGAGCTATTACATCATTATCACTATTTGTAGTAAATATTAATCAGATCCAATTTGTCTTCCTAATGATACTGCTACTAGGTCTATTCTCTAAAAGATCAAAGAATGCAGAAAGGGACCTATATGCTTTTTTTTGGTAAGGAAATGGAAAGTGAAGGGTGCCCATCAATTGGGGAACATCTGAACAAGATATGATACATGAATGTGATGTAATAGTGTTTCTTTAAAAGAAATGATGGAGATGGTTTCAGAAAAATATGAGAAAACTTGTATGCACTGACACAAAGTGAATTAAGAAGAACCAGGGGAACAAATTGTATTATTATAACAATATCGTAAAGACAAAAAACTCTGAAAAACTTAGAAATTCTGATCACAAAGACTAACCACAATTCCAAAGAACTTGTGATGAAATATACTATCAACTTCCAGAGAGAGAACTAAAGGACTCGAAATGCAGGTTGAAGTGTATTTTCCTTTCTTCCTTTAAAAAAAATTTTGAACATCTTAATGTGGGAATTTATTTTGTATGGTTATATATATTTGTAATGGGCTATTTTTCTTGTCATCTCATTGGATGGAAGGAGAGAGAATTTGGAAATGAAAATAAAAATAAAATTGAATTTAAAATAGTTCCTGCCTGCCAAGAGCTTACTTTTTAACAGAAGAAATAGTATGTATATAAATTGGTACCCAGAAGTTATTATATACAGAGTTATTATATACATCTCATATAAGATGCAGAATAAGATGGGAGGTACTGTAGAGACCAGACAAGAAGATCTCTGCTTGCAGGAATCAGTATTTGAGCCGATTCTTAAGGAAGGCAGGCATCCTAAGGAGAGGGTCATTGCAGGAATGTAGGACAGTTAATGCAAAAGTCTGGAGAAGGTAAATGATGTGTTATATGCAAGGAACAACAAACCCCGGGTAAGCGGCTGAGCCAATATTTGAACCATGGTCCTCTGACTCTAAACCAAGAGCAAGAATCTAGAGTCAAGGATTTTGCTGAGGTTGTGAATTTAGGCAATGGGAATGATGGTAATAAGAAAGTTAGAAATAGGGAGGGTGGGTTTTTCTGAGAAAATATAAGTTCTCTTTTTGAGATATTTTTGTATCATCCAGTTGGAAATGTTCTCTAGGAACATGGTAATCAGTCTTGGAATTGAGGAGAGAGACTGGCTGGATATATGGATCTGGGAATCATTGGCATAGAGGTGGCAATTGCAGCCACAGGTATTGATGATTCTCATCAAGTGAGAAAGTGTGAAGGGAAAAGGGAAGGCTCAATCCAGGGCTTTAGAGTATACCCACAGGCAGTGAGCGTAAAATGAATAAAGCTCTGGCAAAGAAGTTCTTGGAAGCATAGTCAAACAGGTAGACTGGGAAACTTTGAAGGACCATCTAACATCTATCAACTAAAAAAAAGCAAGGAAGCAATACTAGCAAGGTTGTGATGAAAGAAGTATATTCATATGTAGTAGATGGAATTACTGCAGAGTAAGAGAACATGAGGTCACATAAATTACAAAAATAACACCCTTTGACCCAATAATTTCATTTTGGGGAATATACCTTGAAAGTATTATCAGAATCATAACAAAAAGTCCTATGATCTATATTATTAACAATATGATATGCAATTGCAAAGTGCTGAAAGAAATCCAAATGCACAATAGGAAGATAATTTTAAATTAAATGGTAGTACATTACTGTGATAGCATAATACAATTAAGGCAGACGTGTGAGAAATACAAAGAAATTTGGAACACATAAATTGATATAAAGTGAAAAAAGCAGACCCGAAAGAATGATGCGTACACTATTGACCGTACCACCAGAAAAGGAAAAGTGAATGAGAATGAATGGACATGGCTGAAAAACTGAAAATATTTTTCCTTGAAATTCATCGATTATTTCGAGCGTAGAGGTTATTAAGCGAGACAGATGGAATCCGTGCAAACCCTCCTCCAGTCCTCACTGGAGCCTGCGGGCCTTGAGATGGGCACGAGCGGTACTATCCGCCCGTTGTACGGAGGAAAGCGGCCCACAGGTGCCTAAGGGCTGGGACCCAGGCCCACGTGGGACTCCGCGGTCCGCGCGAGGCCGGGCACCGGGCTTCACAGTGCTTGCCGATGGGCGGCGGGAAGATGCGCTACGGGCCTGGGGGTAGGTGCGGGGTGGCGCACCTGAGAAGTCCCCTGCCAGGAAGGGGGAGGGACGCAGAGGAAGAGAAGGGCACGGGGAAGAGACGGGGCGAAGGGGTAAAGGGGATGGCGGCCACCACTGTCCGGCCCAGAGGGAGGGGGATAAAGTAAAGCCCCGCCAGAGGCCCGGAACAGCGCTCTGCCGCGCCGCCCCCTCTAAGGCGCCCGGCGCTGCCCAAGTGGCTGTGGATGACACCGACTGCGGCGCGCGCAGACACACACGCACGGCCGAATGACGGCAGGCACACAAACAAGGCGGTGCCGGCGGTCTCGCCCTCCGAGCTCCTGGCACGGCGCGGGGCCCAGCGGGGGACCTCAGGCAACCCCAGCGGAGAACGCCGCAGGCTCCGCAGGGGGAGGGGAGCTGCCGGGGAGCTTCCGCCGCGGCCCCGGGAGGGAGGGCGCCTCGGTCACGTGCCTGGGAGAGGGCGGTGTCTGGCGCGAGCCGGGGCCGCTCGGTTCTCCCTCCGCCCCTCCCCTTTTCTCTCCCTCTCTCCCTCCCGTCTCAGGCGGAAGTGAGGTCGGGACGGTGTCCGGTTGCTGCGCAGATTCGGGAGGGGAGCGTTCGAGCGAGGGGGAGCGGCGGACGGACAGAGGGACAGCGGGAAGGAGAGATCGGCGCGCAGCCGGGGCAGCCCCAGCAGCTTCTGGGAAGGCGCCGGCCGTGACGACGACGACGAGCACCGGGAGTCCAGCGGCAGCACCCCGAGCCCGGAACGTCGGCGGCGCCGGCGGCCGCATCTCTCCTCCGGGGCCTCCCCGCCCCCAGCGTCCGGCGCCGTCCGAGAACCGAGGCCGAACCCCGGCCGCCGCCGCTCGAGCCCGCGCCCCAGCCGCCGAGGCTGCCGCCGGGGGACCGAGGCAGGGAGAGCCCCTGCTGCAGCCGCCGCCCGAGCCAGCCCGCCCGCCCCCGTCGTCGCGGCTCGGTGAGTGGACGAGCTCGGGGGAGGGGCCGGCCGGGGATGCCGCCCGCGGGATAACGGGGCCGAACGGGGATGCCGCCTGCGGCCTGGCGCCGGGAGGGCCCGGGACACCCGGAGGGGGGCGGCGGCCTGGACCGCGGCGCGGCTCCTCCCCTGCGGCCTTTATCCCTTCGGGTTCAGGCCGGCCGCCTTTCCATCCTCGTCCTCGGGGGCTCGTTGGTCTGGGTGGGTAAAGGCCTCGTCCCCGTCGCTGTCGGGGGAGGAGGCGAAGGCCCTGCTTGTGTCTGTGCCTCCTTAGTCCGGGCTGGGGGGGCGCGTAAGGTGAATGGAGGTAGGGGGCGGGGATGCTGAAGGCCCCTGCCTCGGTGCGTTAGGCTAAGGTGTGCAGAGGGTGGGGGCTTTGGGGAAGGACGAGCCTTTCTCACCCTTAATTTTTTTTTTTTTTGAGATGGGGGAAGACGGTGGAAAACCAGCCTTTAGGAGAGCAGGTGTTAAGTGTCAGAGACTCCTCACCCTCCCGAAGCGGTGTATGTGGGTGCATGTGTGCCGGGGGACTGATGCGTTCTGACAGGGGAGGAGGGAGGAAGGAGCGGGCTGGACGGGATGGATTCCAGTCGATTTCTTCCCCAATTCTCCGTCTTTCTCAAGCCCCAAATGAGATTTTGGCTGATGCGATGCAGGTAGCACGACTTAGATTGTCTCTTTGTTGTGTTGAGCACGTCTAGGGCATGAGTTCCGGAAGGGAATGGGCCCACCTAGCTTACCTCCCCTCTCTACCCCACCCCCCGCAAAACCCCGACGTGCCTTGCCTCTTCCTGCCGGGTTCGTTATGGCAGCTGAGATTCTGTGGTAGAGATGCGGGGCTCCCCGCCATTGGAGGTCTTGAGAGATGCGCCTGGGGCCGAGAGGAGGGCAGGCTGAAGGGGAGCCAGGTGAACTTTCCCTGCACCGTCCGGGCCCGGAAGTTTGGGACTTCGTGTTTTTTGCACCCCCCTCCCGGGGGCTGTGGCAACAACCAAAAGGGAGACCCAGCTTTAAAGGCTGTTACTGTGCCTGTTTACGTCTCCCAGAGTGCGGGTCGCCCCGGGGAAGGACGAGGCCTTTCAGGGTTTCACTTTTCTCTGATAAATGCTGTTAAATAAATTAAAAACTTGGAACTAAAGCCTTACCTTTAGTTTAACCACTTTTTCTTCCCATCATTGGGAACTCTCCCCTTAGGGGACATCCAGGCATCCAAGCGATTTGGGAAAATATTTCAGAGCAAATCGTTTCTGGTAGAAAAATTTTTTTTACATTGCAGAGGTCTTGTTCTGATTATGCGTCTAAGGAATATATTATTAAGAGTATACGTGTTGCATGTTTTCAGGTTCTGTCCTTAGATTTGTGTGGGGAAGCTGAGACATTTACAGAGATTATGGATGTGTGGACTGTTAAAAGCACTTGGTGGTGGGAAGGAGGGAGGCTATGTATTTTAGAGGAGAATTTTTTCAACAGAAAAGGACATTAATTTTAGTAGGGACAAAATTAAAAGGTCCCTATTGCTTAGGAACAGTTTGCGTCTGGAAAATTAGATCTGTTTATAGGTAAGTTATTAGTAAATTTGGGATCATTAATTTTTTCTGGCGCAAAAGGACCCAAGGCACTTTGGGAAGTTGAAAAATAGATAAGCAAGTGGTTGCAGATACTATTTGCTCCTGAGATACCCATGACCAGCATGGTCATGTGTGACTGCAGTTCAAAATTCATTGATAGTAAGGGATTTTTTAAGAGGTGTGTTTTCTTTTTTTTAATCCTTCTTAGGTCAGGTGATACAAAGATTCATTTTAAAAACATATTTTGGAAAATGAACAGTTGTGGGCAGTATTTTTCTTGATTTTCTTTTTTTAGTCCATTTGGATATAACCTTGTAATGAAATATTTTGATATATTGCCTTAGAAAACAGATTCTCACTTTTTTAGAGTAGTAGCAAAAGTCATTTCTACCTCTAGCTTTGAAAGCGTAATGGTTAAAGGAGACACTTGTTTTAGTTCAGAAGAGAAAATTTGGAGCACAGACTGGGTTAACTTCTATATAATAACTTTAAGATGTTTCCCCAGGCTAATAACCTACTCTGTTACAAAAGCTTAAGGTCAGGCCTAGATGCATTTTTATGAGTTGCCTTCACTTATTGCTTAAAAGGAAAGCTCACATGAAAATTAAGGGAGAATGATGTGAAAAGCAGTAAATGCAAAATTCTTTAAAAATGGCCCTTTTATATGTTTTTCATTTTCTGAAACATCCCTCAACTTGATCCTATTTAAGATACACCATTTTCCAAGCAGATTCCTTTTAATTCTTCATCCAAGATTTAAGTTTAGGCCAATATTTTTGTTTAGTCATAGTAAACAGATTACTTATAGCAGATAAAGTCATATTGGGGGAATATAATTTTTCCTGTTTTCTGAAATTTTATCTCACACACATGCACACCCAAGTAACAAATATCAAATAGAACATTAAAGATTGGTTGAATAAGGAGCCATTAGACTTAGAGGAGTTCTTGGTTTTTTTTTTTAATTGATAACTGTGTTTCAATATAAATGGTTTCCTTTGTCATCTAAGATATTTTATAGTTTTAAAATCATTATTCTAGGAAGAGGTCCATAGGTTTCACTTGGCCACCAAACGATTATTGATAAGAATCCCTGACTTAGAGGTTATCAGTTTGAATCACCTTATTTTATATATGAGAAAAGTACAGTGATCACCATGTTGCCTTACATGTACATGTGACTTCTTTGCAGAGTTTGTATTTTAGATATTGTGGAAGCAATATCCACAAAACCATTAATTTGATTCTTTCATAAGCCCTAATAACCATATAAGGGTATTTGCCATTTTTATGCTATTATTACTTTAATTTTCTTCCCTTTAATTTTTTGGTTTGGTTTGAGTCAGATTGTCAGAAAGTTTTACCTGTTCATATTTCCATCCATGTGGTAAATGTGATGTAACTTAAGATTCATTTTATTATATAGTCAATTACTATGTTGATCTTCCATAGTCTGAAATCTCATCATCCTTCACACTTGAAAAAGAAAGCTTTTCTTGATGTGATTAGCTGCAGTATACTAATCTCATCCAGAGTGGGAAAAGCCCTGTGTCTGGAGTCAGAAGTTCTGAGTTCAAATGTTGCTTCTGATGCTTATCCTGTGTGCCTACCTTGGGTAGTCAAGTCATTCAGTCTCTTTGAGTCTTAGTTTTCTACATCTATAAAATAAAGGTGTAGAGCTGGCTGGCTTGTGAGGTTTCATCTAGTCCTATAATCTATAATCTAAATCAGTGAGACATTTTAGTCTTATTTCTTTCATTAACAAATTATGTGAACTTGGAGTAACACTTAACTTTTGATATAATGGTTTCCTCATTTATAAAATAAAGAGATCTAACTATTTAATGTCTAAGGTAGTCTGATTCTTTAATGTTCTTGCACTCTGATTTCCCAGTATTAGTGCTTCAGCCATAATTTATATCTTTTACAGTCTTGATAGGTAAACAATCCTTGTGAATGATGTAGAGTTTTTGGGTGGGGGGATCTTACCCACTTGTGCCTTTATATACCTGTCAGGAACGTAGCATCTTAGTCAAACCTCCCAAAGAATGTCAAATTATTAGATATTCTCAGATGTATGATTAAAGTGAAATTCATTCTAACTCTTGGTAATGTAGTTGATATTGTTTCTGATAGACAATTACTTCTGGTTGGGGTATCTTCAGCTTCAAAGCAAACACTTCAGATTTGAAAAATATAAGCAATTTGAACCTTTTTGAACATTATTGTTTCCTTATAGAACCATTCTATTAAGGTGATCACAGATTCTTAAAGTTAACAATAATTTATGTAGTACTATGTGATTAAGCAAGTAATTCAAAATGTAGACTAGTAACTGGCCTTTTCATTTGATTAGTATTGATGGGATAATTATATGCTTAAAATGTTTTTTTAGTCATGATGGCTTGCATTTTTTTAACCATTGCCTCCTTTTTTAATAAATGAACAAATTTTTTTTTTAAATGTGGAATTTCTCCAATATCAAACACATGGCAGAATACTACCATAACTGTTATGACATAATTATTTGTGAACCAAAAGCCCTTAAAAATTTATGATGCTGAGTCAGGAAGACTGGGTTCAAGTCCTGCTTCTGACATATACTAGCTATATGACCATGGTCATGTACTTAATCTCTTAAATTCCTGGTGACTGTAAATTACAGCTGACTTGCCAAGCTGCATTGATGGAGGGGAGGAAGTTTCTCCATCAGGATTTCCCCACATAAATAAATAACAGGTCTGGATTAAAAAATCAAAATGCTGAAAACTCTTGTGGATTCAAGGCTACAGAAAATGAGTCAGAAAGATGAACTGCTGTGAAGCCATAGAAAAGATGATATCTGGGGGTTTGAGCTGTTGAGTGGAAAGATTTTATTTTCCATCTCAACATGTGTACTTAACTCCTAGATTCTATAGGGCAGAGATGTGAAACCCTGAGCCACCAAACACTCCTAAGCGTAGCCCAAACCAGATTAAAATGTAATTGGGAAAGATTTAACAAGATAAATAAAACATAAGATGTTATAAAACAAAGACAGTAATTCGTGGCCCACAGGAATCCTTCTGTATAGATTAGTGGTCCCTGTTTCTGTTTGAATTTGGTACCTTTGAGTTTGAGACTTTGTTCATCTCGGACTCTAGTAAAAACGCTGGCTTTCAGATTTATATATCTAAGGCCTATGTTGAGTTTTGAATAGAGAAGTGCCAAAGAACCAGGGATAACCTGTTAACTTAGCCCTATATCACATCCAAGTGATGACTGGAGTCTAATGCCAGCAAAGATTTGAAGATGAGTATGGAGAAAGTAAGGTAGCTAGGTGGCACGGTAGGTAAGAGTGCCTGACTGGAAGTTGGGAAGACTCATCTTCCTGAGTTTGAATCTGGCCTTAGATATTTCCTAGCTGTTTATTTGATTCTGGCCAAGTCACTTAACCCTGTTTGCCCCAGTTCCTCATCTATAAAATGAGCTGGGGAAAAAAATGGCAAACCATTCCAGAATCTATGCCAGGAAAACCTCAAAATGGGACCACAAAGAGTCAAGACCCAACTGAAATGACTGAACAACAAAAGTGGAGAAAGTGTTCGCCAATTCTGTAAACATGCACACACACACTTGCACATACACATACAATAGAATTCAGTTTTGAGTCTAAGTCCTTTTGGTACTTGTTAGATTTAGAAATTTACAGTTATCTTATTGTCATGGGTTAATTGTACATTTTGGTCAAGCCTTTGGATTCAGCTTAACTGTTAGAATCATAAAGACTATTAATGGTGTACTTTTTCATGAGATGTGCAGAAGTGTGCTACGTTTGACTTTATGGTTTATTTTCAGAGCTTGGCTGTACATTTTGAGATCTGAAAACAAAAATTGGGGGTATTCATCTCTGTTTTACAGTGAGAGAAAAGTGTGGTACTTCTTATTTTAATATTTAGTATTTCAGGCTTGGCAATAGGGTCAGACCTCTCCAGGTGTTCAATTTTTTTCTCTTTTTAGGGAGGGAAAAGCATTTCCAATTTGTGATACTGCCTTCTTATTGTTTTTCTTGTATTACTGAGAAATCATAAAATAAATGAGTATTTGTGGTTCAGTCTCTCTAGAGTTTACTTTTAAACACATATTTCCGTGAAAAAGCTAATGAGATTAGAAAGGAGCTGTGGGAAGAATCTTAAAATAAAATAAATATATACTTCAAAGAGATTTACTTTCATACAAAGGGAAGGGCTGAAGAGGTTAGAAGATGGCCTAATGGAAATTCTTACTGGCTTTCTGCCTCGTTTCTTTAAAGCCCTGGGCATGTAATACTAATTTGCTTGGTTGGGGGCAATTATACAGTTCTATTACTCATTATATTTTACTTAGCCATTCATTTGAGGCTATATTTAACGTGTCTGAGTACAATAAAAACTCTTTTAAGAAGCTTCCACCTTAAAATTTTCCAAATATGATCTCTTCGAATTTTCAGGTCTTGTCTTTGAAGTCTGATTTTTTTTTTTTTTTTTGGTTTATTTGTCTCCTAAGTTACCTTTGGTAAGTTTTTATTAGCTGACTCCTTCATAATACAGAATCAGAATTTTAGAGGTGGAATACATAAAAAAATTTATCTCTCTCTTCCCACCTCATACTCAATGTGTTTAAGCCAAACTCATAATTTTTCCTTCAGAATTTTCTTCTGATTTATATTGCAGTAATACCATTCTTTTAATCTCCCAGAGTCAAAAGTATGGAGTCATTTGACTCATCCTTCATCCTCAATATTGTAATATTAACTAAATCCTGTTATTTTTTCATGTGAAATTTCTTATTTCTACCCCTCCTCATTGCCACTGTCAGCACTCTAGTCCATGATGCTCCTATATCGTCTTAGCTTTCTTGATTTTAGAGTCATTTCTCTCCAATTATCTGGAAACAGATTGCTGAAAAGAATTTTTCCTTCTAACATTATTCTTCTCATAAACCTTCAGGGACTCTGATTGCTACACTATATAAATTCTTTGCCTGACTTTCAAAGGCCTCTCTAAAAGTTGGCATCATCTTACTCTATCCAGTTTTATTTACTAGAAATAGGACAAAAACAGTCTGCCCTCAAGAAGTTTTTTTTCCTATCTGGAGGATAGACAAGAAGTATGAGAAACAATTAGAAGATATAAATAGCTTTCAGGCAGTTAGATATTTGAGTGTATATGGTGCCAAACCTGGAGTCAGCAAGACTTCTTCCTGCGTTCAAATCCGGCCTCATACACTTACTAGCTGTGGGACCGTGGGCAAGTCGCTCAACCTTGTTGGCCCCAGTTCCTCATTTGTAAAATGAACTGGAGAAGGAAACGGTAAATCACTCCATTCTCTTTGCCAAGAAAACCCCAAGTGGAGTCATGAAGAGTTGGACACAACTGAAACAACTGAACAACAGCGAAAAACGATAGCTTTCAGACAGTGCAGTGTAAATTGTAAGTAGACTTTTGAAGGGCCAAAGAATAGTGTGAATTAAGGAGTCAGGAAACTTTTTGGGTGGCCTATAAGGAAAGAAAGTGGATTAAACAAATCAACCTCTTTATTTTTTAAATGGTTATTCTTTCTCTACTTTGGGCCTTAGACATAACTGAATTATTGAACTAAGAGTAGGTCTTCCTTGGTATGACTGTTTTACTTTCATTGCTGCTGTCAAAGCAGTCTTCTCCTAAAAAAAAAAGTTTTATTGATGTCTTTTTCAAACTTCACAGTCATTTCCCATGCTTCCTCATGCAGCTAGGTGATACAGTGACTAGAGGCTTGGGCCTGATGTCAGAAAGACCTGAGTTCAAAATAGGCTTCAGACACAATAGCTATGGCTCTGGGCATTTCATTTAACCTCTGCCTCAGTTTCCTCAACTGTAAAATGGGGATAATATTAACATCTACCTCCCAGGCATGTTGTACAGATAATAGGATAAAAGGAGATAATATTTGTAAAATGCTTTGTATAATGCCTAGCACATAATCCTTTCCTTCCTTCCTTCCTCCTTCCTCCTCCTCTACCCCTTCTTCCCTTCTCTTCTTCTGTCCATCTCTTGTAACAAAGAACAGTTAAGCAAAAAAATTTTTTTTGACATATTAGCATAATCTGAGAATGTAAATCTCCTACCACATCCATGGGAAGGGGTGGGAGGCGTAGTTAAATATCAGGCACTATTGATTATAGCTTTGCTAGAATTCTGAAATCTTTCATTTTTTTCCCCATTATATTATTGTGGTCATTGTGTAATATAATAGTTCATTTACTCTCCCTTTCATTTGAGAGTTCTTAAAATTCCATCAAGTCCATTAAATGGCCTTCCACCAAGCTATTAGAAAAAATTCAGTTTTATGATATATTTGAGGTGCTTACCGGATATATGTCTGAAAATATCTAAGATGTATTAGAAAATATGGGATTGACATTCAGGGGAGAGTTTGGAGCTAGAGAGAGCCTGAATATTGTCATTAAGAACTGTTACAGTTGTATAGTAGGCTATCATTACTGCTAGTTAGATATACCCAGTTCATAGAATATTACATAATGTTAATTGAGATGTAATGATAATGTCTTGGAAAGAACATTGCATGCAAGAGAGACCTGGGTCATGCATCTTAATAGTTTTATGACCATGGGCAAATCATTCATCTCCTGTGAGTTTCAGTTTTATTTATAAAATGGGCATAATACCTGTAATATCTCATAGTGTGCGTTCTGAGGGTTAAATGAATTACTGTACGTAAAGCGCTTTGCAAACCCTCAAAGTGCTATGTAATTGTTAGCTATAATCATTAACTTTGAAGATTGACTTAAGATAAAATAACTGCGCTCCACTGAATGTCCCTGAAGCAAAATACCAAGTGGGGTAGGCCAGGGTTCTTACCAATTATCTGTGGAGTTATTGGTAATGTGCTGCATTCAAGTTCTTGTTGTCATTATTATTTAATCATCTTAATTAAGTATCGTTTTGACAGGCAGATTAATCTCTGTAGCCTGGGAAATGAGAAAAATGTCTCCTAAACCAAAATTACAGTTTGTTTTCTAAATTCCCCATTTGGGGTAAATGGAATAACTGGCCATTTTTTTTTTGTTTAACAATGACTTAAGACCTGTCTTTAAGTTACGGATAAATACATAGACTACCTAGAGAACTCTTTAGAAATATGCCTGTAGAAGAATATGAAAAACCAATACTTACGTAAAATTTATTTTCTTTTCTTTCTTGTCAGTTCTTGAAATCATGAATCCTGTTTATAGCCCTGGATCTTCAGGGGTTCCCTATGCAAATGCCAAAGGAATTGGTTATCCAGGTAAGTCACTACAAATTAGTATTTGTTTTTGAATTTTGAAAATGTGATTCATTGATGATTTTAGAAGGTGAAGTAGATGAGCAATGTAAATAAAGCCTATATATTTACATTGGTCTTTTTCATTGTAATTTACAAGGGACAGAAAAGGGGACCAATTCCTCTGATTTGAAATTTTCTCAACATTAATTCAAATATTAGAAATGTTAAGAGGTATAAATAGAGCAAATAACTTTATTGGTTAGATAACAATTTTTTTTTCTCAAGGAATAGCCCTTTTTTCCTTCCATCCTTTTGTTTTAAGACTGAAGGGTTTGGGGGTGGGGGAGCTTTTAAATAGTTTCTCATTTATTGCTTTAGCTTTTTTTTAGATCTTCTCCCTACTTTATTATACTAGTTCTTAAGACAGACCATTTTTCACATTTGGTGGCTTTCTCACTTGCTTTTAAGTTCTTTGTACCTTTGTTTCTATGCCTATAAAAGTTTCTATGCCTATAAAAGTGATTATGCAAAAACCATCTAACTTTTAAAATTTCTTTTACTTTTTATACTTTTTTTCCATGAGATCCTTTTTATTAGTGCACTCTTTGTTAAATTCTGCTTTCTGAAAGTTAATTTAATCTCAGTTTCACTGGTTGCTCATTTTCTTTGGAAATATAACCATCTTTGGTATCCTGTTGTGGTTCTTTCACTAGTGTTTATCTGTCTTTAAATCATCAGTTGTTTCTTGATAGTAAGGACCAAATTAAGAAGCATATTTTCCATAAATAATCTTGTACTTTGTGACTTAGAAAATTGTCCTTGACACAATTCAGAAATTTTCTTTATAATCTTTGGCCTTATCAGTTGTTTTCTAGCACATAAAAGTAGATCTATACCCAAATCCTCTTTGTAAAGTTATTATCATTTGTTTATTTTAGATATCTGTGATACGCACTTTAATCTTATTTCCATCCCTCCTTAACCTCTGTTGGATTCTCTCTATGTCTTGGGCCTCAAGGTATTTGCATATGTTTCTAATGCTTGTGTCTTCCCTCATACTTAACCTGGCTCCTCCCCATTGCTATCAGTGTCCTCTTAGCAAAGAGGGGCTACACAGCATCTAAGAAGCTCTTCTTATTGAATGTGAGTGTGGACACTCAGAGAAAGTGCTGTCTGGAGACCACTGATCCCTGAGGAAGATCCTTAGGCACTGGAAGGTAGGAAGAATCCTCTTCCTCCCCTAGAGGGAAAAAACATGCATCCTGGTAGTTCATAGCCCCCTTTTGAAGGGTATGAAGGTGATAGTTTATAGATTTGAAAAGTCTAAGATCTAATGGAAACCCTTTTAAAACTTGTCCAAAGGGTAATTGATAAATTCCAGTGATTGATGTAGAGGAGAATGCAGAACTTTGGAATGCATCTTTAGTAACTTGGAGTTTTTAAGTAAGAAACTGTAAGACATGCAGGTTCATGTGGATAATTTCATCTCTTTGATTTGGTGATCAGGACTTTGGGAAATACAGGAAATTTTAGTTGATTGCATAGATGGTATCATGGACCGTAAATTTAATTCCTGGATCCTGTAGTGTCAGCACTTTTGGATTCTGGCAGGAAAGAGAGTGGACCTTACAGAGACTGAGGAAAAATGTATTTGGCCAGAGATGTATTGGCCCAGGAGGACTTGAAAGTGAATTTAGAGAGGGAGACAAAAAAAGCATTTAGATAAATTACATAAAATCAAGTATTATGGAGAACTTCTTGAAACATAGAAACTGCACCACTGAGGTATAGTACCTTATAATTCTTAAGTAAAAATAACTCTGGAATGATACTTATGTTCTCAAATAGGTGTATATCAGTGCACAAAATATGGCTAATAAAGCAAAATGAACTTGAACTTAATACAGAAAGGTAAATAAAACCTCAACCATTAGTAAGACTTGGCTGTGTGGGCCTCATGACGTGGGTTCTGGCAATACAATGGTGTACCTTATTTAAAAGAAACAGGTGTAGCAGCATGATTTCTTCAAGAACAAGTTAAGCCAAATTAACTTTATTTTTTCTCCTTTTGACATGGTTACTAAATTTGTAGATCTGAGTAATAGACATGGTATGCCTAGATTTTTAATGAAGCATTTCACAGTGTCTCATGCTATTCTTTTGGAAAAGATGGAGAGAAGTAGTATAGATGATAGTAAAGGATCATATGTCTAGAGTTTGAAGGATTTCAGAGGTCATCTTACTCATGGTTGAATGGCTGGCCAGAAAGAGTAGTCATTATTAATGATGCCCCAAGGATCTGTATTTGCTTTTTTCCTGTGTAATATTTTTATTATTGACTTGAATATAGTCATGGATAATATGATTATCACATTTGCAAAGGACACAAAGCTAGGAGGTAATAGCTAACACCCTAGATGAACGCTAGTATTCAGAAAGATCTTGGCAGGCTGGAACATTGGGGAAAGTTGAATCAAGTTTAATAGTGATAAATATACACTTGGGTATAAAAAAATCAATTTTACCAAGTATAAGATGGGATTGGCACGACTAGATAACAGTTTGCTTAAAGAATGTCCTAGCTCAATATGAATCAGCATTCTAATACTGCAGCCAAGAAAGTGAATGTAATCTTAGGCTGCATTAACAGAGTTATAAGATGAAAATTCTAATGTAGTCTGCCCTGGTGAGAGCACTTTGCAGTGTTGGGTTACGTATGGTACTGTTGACCACTTTTCCCTCCTAGATATTTTCTCTCTAATTTTTGAGTACACTACTCTTGGTTTTCATGCCTGTCTGACTGCTTCTTCAATCTTCTTTGCTGGGTCTTCATCCATGTCATGCCCACCAACTGGGATTGTCCCTTAGGACTTTGGCTTGGCCCTTTTTTCTTTCCTTTCTTTCCTCTCTTAATTGTTGATCTTATCAGGCACCCATAGGTTCAGTTTTTTATCTACCTGATCCTCACATCCACATGTCCAGTCTGAGACACTGTCCTGGTTTCACAAGTACCTAATGGACATTTTGAACCAGATGCCCCCTAGGCATCTCAAACTCAACATTCCCAAAACAAAACTCACTGCCTTCCCCCCAAACCCACCTCTCTTCCAAACTTGTCTATTACTGTTGATGAGTACTATGCTTGACAATCATAGAGAATCCCCAGGCTTCCATCAGGAATCTTCCGTAGGAGTTTCCTGAGTTGTTAGTGCCTTCCCTTTTAGGTTTATCTCGCATCTACCCTCTTGTTCTCCACTCCTCACCCTGCCCCCCACTTTTTCTTATTAGAATGTAAACCCCTTGCAAGCAAGGATGATTTGTGCTTTTTTCATATCCTCAACATGTACAATATTATCTGGCACGTATATAGTAAGCACTTAATAAATACTTGATTGGCTGTGAGTACTGCATTTTAGGTAAAACACTGGTAAACTTGAAAGTATGTTATAGAAGCAGGTAGCTAGGATGGAGAAGTTCATACCACATGAAGATTAACTGAAATGCCTAGGGACTGTTAGTTTTTCGAAGAGAGGCCTTAAGGAAGGGAGGACATAAATAATTGAAGGGCTGATGCATTGAAGATGAATTGGTGTTCTGTTTGTCACCAGAGGGCAAAACAAGGACCAGTGGGTAGGTATGACTGACAGGCAAATTCTGGCTTGATATAAGGGAAAAGGTTGTCACTTACAGCTATCTCAAAGTGGAAAGGACTTTTTTCGTGGTAGTAGATTCTCCCTCAGTTGCAGACCTTAGGTACAGGCTAAATGTGAGATGTCCCTGAGGTGCCTTTAAACTCTGAAATGTTACAATTCTGTGAAGGGGTATAACACCAGTGTGATACCTGCTGTGGATATGCATGCATATTTCCAGGATAAATTCTCAAAATATAAACTCGCTTCTTCAAAGACAAAACCAAAATATTTATTCAGATACCAGAATTCCACCATGGTAACAAAGAAGTTTATACACATTACTAACATAGGAAACACCACCATCCCCAAGCCTTCCCTCCCTCAGGCCTCCCCACAAACAAGCTTCCCTATGCAAAATTTCTCCCTCTGTCACTCGCACTAGCTGCTCTGCCTCACACTCTCTTCCTGTTCCACCTGTTTGGTAAGCTCCTCCCACCATGAGCTCCATGTGACTCAGGCTGTGGGGTGGGCCAGACTCAAAGCAGGTCACATGGGCTTATTAAAGGGGCAGGGAAGATCTTCAAATTCCCTTACCTTTACACTGGAACGGAGGAAAAGTACCGAATAATGATGAGGAGGAGGAGGAGGATGATAATTCATAGAATGTATTTTCATTTATAGAGTAGTCTATTATTTCATCCTCACAATAACCTTGTTAGGTACTAACGAGTTTTATAAATATCATCGCTATTTTACAGATGAGAAAACTGATACAGGGATAGTTTTAAGTGTTTTGCTCAAGATCATATATCTAATAGACAGCAAGTTGAAGCTCAACTCAAATCCTCTGGCTCTTCCTATCACTAACACCTTGTCTCCTCTAAAACTGCAGAGATTTGGAAGTATTTGAGTGAGGATAAAAGAAAGAAAAAGAAATAATGTTATTGTTTAGGTTTATATTATGAATTGCCTAACCAAATAGGGATTTGATAGTCATTGATAACTTTTCTAATGCAAATTACCAAAGTGGCACCAGGGGCAAGATTTTAGTAATAGAAGACTTTACTCCCTGGTAGACTTGCTGTAAATCTTACTCTTCTAAAAGCAGAGTGTCTGATAAATTATTAACATACCTGATTGCATCTTCCATCTCCAAGAAGATAGAAAAGGCAAAGAAAGGAACAATTATTTTACATTTAATTGAGATTAAAAAAGAATTGGGTTAGTGATATAATACTGGCAGGTATCTTGTGGGGAAAATAACTTAACTTTAGAATTTATAATAGCCAAGGAAGGAAATGTTACACTTAATTGGATATGTACCTAGACTTCACTAAAACAGATTCCAAAAAAATAGGGAGAAAAAATATGTATGACCTTATAGCTAGAGATTTTAAAAGTAATAAATATAACTTTTAAGGGATGAAATCTAAAAAATGAAATTTCAATTTTGCAACTGTACAAAATCCTGACAGACTAAAGGGTGAGCAATTTCAAGAAACCGGGGCTACATGAAAATTACACACGGGTCACATGAGAAGGACAGATGCAGAAAAGTGGTATGGGCAAGAAAGAACAGATTCAGGGAGGCTAAAGCCATACATGAATGGAAGTGACTAAAAACTCCTGATGACCTCAAAAAAAATGGATTTTTTTACGTATTCTATTTGGGCTAAGAAGAAAACAAAGGAATGATATACTGGTTGGAGCAGGTGACATAATAAGAAAGAGTAATAAAAGAAAGCAACACTATTTAGCCATTTTACTTTCATCATTTATTAGTAGTTCCACCATTCTCCTTGTTATCCAAACTTGAAAAATCTTTGCATTCTGCCATAGTTCATATCCAGTTTTGAATGATGATGATACTAATAATTGCCAGAATTTATATAACACCTACTTTGTGCCAGGTACTATGCTAAGTGCTTATAATTATAAATTTGATCCTTGCCACAACCCTAGGAAACAGAGGCTATTATGATCCTTGTTTTACAGTTGAGGAAACTGAGAAGACAAAAGTTAAGTAACTTGCCCCTAGGGTTACAAAGCTAGTAATTGTCTGAGGCTTGATTTGAACTCAGGTCTTCTGAATGGGCCTAGGGCTATCTGCTACCTCCAAGCTGCCCAGTTTGTTATCACATCTCTTGATTCTACCTTTGAGATATTTCATAAATCCATATCTTGCTATATTGCTGCTTTTATTGCATGTCAGACACACATACTGTGCTTAAAGTCAGAAGACTGAGTTCATGTTCTGTCATCAACTGAAATTTTACTGGCTACATCATCATGATGTCATGATTTCTTTGAGTCTCAGTTTCTCCATCTGAAAAACAGGGATAATAATATTTGTACTATCCCACTGAATAGTTTAGTTTTAAAAAAAGTAACTTTAAACACTGTGTCAGTGTGGTATGGATAATTATTATCAATACTCTTTCATTTATTATTCAGTAGCTTTCTGATTGATTTCTCTGGCTAACTTCTTTTTTGGAGGCATTCAAGATCCTCTCAAAACTTGTTTTGATTTCAACTTTCTAGCAGTCTCACATTGTTTTTTTTCATGTGTTCTATAATTCTTCCAAATTGGACTTGTGAACTTGACATTCCCTTTCCTGCCTTTGAGTATTTGTTCTCATCCTATATACTTTGAATGTTCTTATTGGATCATTGATTTCAAGAAAACTTAGAGGTTATATTGTCCAACTCCCTTACTTTACAGAAGAGGAAACCGAGGACCAGAGAGGGTAAATTACTTTACCAAGGTCACGCAGGTAGTAAATGGCAGAACCAGCACTGTGGCCTGCCTTTCTTAATCATCTCCTTCTAATATGGAAATATTCTGTCATAATTATTCATGTTTTATCTCTTGTTACTATACTATTGAAATCTTTAGGTCAAGGATTGTATCTTATTCATATTTATATCTATTCATTGCTTCATAGAGGTGTCTTATGTAATAATTGTTGACTAACTTGAATTTTCTTCATCAAAGACAATAATGTAATTGGCAACAAGTAAAATAAACTCAAACAGGAGTTCAGATCTCCTGAGTCTAGTTATCTTTCAATAAAAAGGAACAAAGAAAGTGATTTTAGGGCTGCTATAAAATATATTTGAGAAACTGTGAAGAAAGGGAATGTTCCCTGAAGGCTGGAGATTGACAGTTGTTCATTCCAGTTATTAGAGAGAAGGTAAACTATAGAAACTCAAACCCTTAAATTTATTGTTGATATCCAGTAAAAATCTAGGATATTATTAAACATATAGCTTGTGAGTATTGTAGAAAATATGTGGGATTATCTGACAAATTCAAGTCATCTAAAAGCAAATCCTAGTTTTATTTTTTGATTGGTGTACTAAGGTGCTATATACAGAAATTATCTGTCTTCATCAAGTTATTTGACAGGGTCTTTCCAGTTTGGTTGCTAAGTTTGATAAATTTATCTGAATGATATTACAGTTAGGTACATTTGGGGCTTGCTGAACCACCAAACCCTAGCAGTTTGTCATAACCTTTTTTGTTGACCTTAAGAGATGCCTTTAGTGTCAAGCTGCAGTCTTAAGCTGTCGACTGGACCTGTGGTCCCTTTTTTGCAACTAAAAGTCTTTGAGAAGATTTTTTTGTCTGGACACTGAGAGATGACATGAATTGCATCAAGTCATATAGCTATTAGATGGGAAAGGCAGGACTTGAACCCAAGTCTTTTATCCCCAAAGCCAGTTTTCTGTCCACTATACCATGCCACCTCTCATTTCTTCAAAAGTTACATGTATTTAATCATGGGCTTTCCAACATCACATCACTCTGAACATGACCCATTACAATTTTGAAAAAAGACAACAGAAGACATTGTCTTCTGGCATGTTCTACTTTTACAAGTGAGTCAGGCATGGTTGTGAATTTTAATATTCTTTTAAGTACTTGTGGCGATCCAGGTTGTAAAACAGTATTATTTCAGAGAATAATCATGAAATTTTTTTTTCTCTCAGCTGGCTTCCCAATGGGCTATGCAGCGGCTGCTCCTGCCTATTCCCCTAATATGTACCCTGGAGCAAATCCTACCTTCCAAACAGGTATGCAAATAGATGAATTGTTGTTAGCAATTTTAAATGATGTGTATTAATAAGAGAAGGAGAATAGAGAGAGTGGGAAATTTTGAGAGAGTTAATATAAAAGTGTAGTTGAGGTGTTCCTAATGTTGACTTGATAGCAAGCTTCAGTCTAGTAACTAGGAGCAGCATTAACAAGTTAGCATACACAGAGAGACAAAACTCTCCGTCTCCCCCTCTCCCTCCCTCCCTCCGTTCTTCCTTCCCTTTCTCTCTCTCTCTCTCTCCCTCCCCCTCCTCTAAAATACTTTAACAGATACCTCATTTTCTTAAGAACCCTGAGAAGTGAGTCCTCTTATCCTCATTTTACAGTTAAGGAAATTGAGGTACACAATAACTTGCTCAGGATCACATAACTAGTAAATATCTGAGACCACATTTGAACTCTAGTCTTCCAGACTCCAGGCCCAGCTGCTCTACATAAACCTAAATAGAAATAGTTACATTTACGTAAACTATTGCCCTTTGACACCTGTATTGGAGTATCCTCTCTCTATTGTTAAAGAAATTGGTTTTGAATATAAAGTTTTATTTTCCATATCTTTCTCTGTTTTGAAAATATGTTTCTGGTTTTAGAAACTTGTGTTGTAACTGAAGACTTTTGCACTTTTTGTACCTTCTTGGGTATTTTACTGTATTTTTTTTTATTAAATTTTTTTAATTTTAATATATTTTTTTTAATGTTCTATAATCACTTCCTTAAAATTAAGATTTTATCCCCCCCACACCTTTCCCCCACCATCCCCCTCCGTCCCCACAACAGCATACAATTCTGTATAGGTTCTACATATACTTTCCTGTTGAGCACATTTTCACTATAGTCATGCTATGTAATCGCACTAAAATAAATGGAAGAAATCATATAACTGAAGATCAAAACATAATACACTAAAACACACACACACAAACATGACCTGCTACATTCTGCGAATGACTTCCATATTGCTTTCTCTGAGTGTGGAAGGCATTTTGCCTTAGAAAACCACCATTGGGATTTTTTTTTTCATTAAGTTCTTGTGTTATTATGAAGTTCCAAGTCTACCAGAAAAAGCTCTCGCACACTGTGGTCGTTGCTGTGCACAAAGTTCTCCTGGTTCTGCTCCTTTTGCTCAGCATCAGATTATATAAGTCCTTCCAGGCCTCCCTGAAGTCTTGTTCATCATTTCTTATGGCGCAATAGTACTCCATTACATTCATATACCATAATTTATTAAGCCATTCCCCAAATGATGGGCATCCCCTTGATTTCCAGTTCTTGGCTACCACAAAGAGTGCTGCTATAAATATTTTTGTACATGTGGGAAGTGAAAGAGAGCCATCTAAAAGAGGGGTTAGAATAGAGCTTCACTGCCATGGGGAAGAGTAAACAACTAGCTGCTTCTTGCCTCCTTGGCCCTGGAGGCATAAAATCTTCTAATCCATGTTCCCAAAGGAGGAGATATGAGCACCTGCTTGGACTTTTGTTCTTGAAAGTCGTAGTATGTGCCCCAAAAAACATACTAATCATAATTTAGACATCAAGATAGGAATGAACTGGATAGGAATGGATAATCTATCTAGATATCCATCTAACATACATCTATATCTATACATACAGTTACCATCTTCATATATACATATATAGAGATATATCTAGACAGAGGTCTAAGTCTAGATATATGTACACATGTATGTATATATATAATGTATGTCTGAGTGTGTATAAATACTTGTATATGATACATAAAACAATTATATATAGTTAAATATCTATGAGTAGCCATCACCTATCTTTGTCAACATTTATTGGCTTAGTTAGTTATATATAGTCTATGTTGATAGATAACAAATAAAGAAGATCTATTTATCTTCTCATTACTCCCAGTTCTACATTCTAGGACATTGCAGAATTGTCATTCTATGTGGCAACCCTTCAGATGTTTAAAGTGATGTTTAAAGTTACTTTACCTTTGCTCATTTTTTTTTTTCTGGGCTAAATATCCCTAGTTCTTTCTATTACTCCTTAATGTGGCATGGTTTTGGGTACTTCCCCACCCTGGTTGTCCTCTTCTGGTTATGCTTCAGCTTTGAGAATGTGATGGCCCAGCATTAGGCACAATATATTCCAGCTGTTAGTGGCAGATATTGCAAGGATATCAATCCTCTTATTAATAGAGTCTAAGAGTACATTGCCTATTTTGGCTTTTTGGCCGCCACCATCATCTTCCTGAGTGATTTTGAATATGTAGCCTATTAAAACTTCTGTATCATTTTCACTTGGTATTCTCTCTAGTAATTTCTTTTTATTCTGTAATTGTGCAGTTTTAAAACCACAATTTAGGGCTTTTATCAGATTTTATCTTATTAGAATCACTCTGCTATTCTAGGTTATCAGGATCTTTTTTTGTGTCCTAAATTTGTCTTGCATTGTATTAGGTACAAATTTCTTAGATTCATGCAGTACAGAATTTTAATTTATATGCCATTTCTACTGTAAAGCAGCTCTACCCTGCTTCACAATCGTTTTCAACCTTAATTTTTGGGAATCGGTTCCTTTTTTGAACTGAATTCAGAGGACCATGTTCTTTTGGTCTATGTTTTCTTCAAAGCATGTGAGTCAGTTAAAGCTCATTATTTGGTCACTATTATTGTGGCCATGAACATCTCAAGAAGTGTTTGACCTCACTAAGTCTGGTCACATGCTGTAGATTACATGTGTTTTGTTCTAATGACATTTATTTTCAAGGGAAAAGAGTACTTATAAAAAAAAAGTAAAGTTTAAGTAATAAAAAAAAGATTCTTGCCTTTTGTTGTAACATGCTTCCCTCACTCCCTTTGGCAGTCTGATTATACCATGTGCCTCTTCACAGAATGTTTTAAATGCATAAAATAAAAACTATAGAATTTTATTACAGTGGAAACAGCTATATTGAAGTATAGTTATCAAATTATTTTTTTAAAAAACACATTCATGAATTACAGGTTAAGAACCCCTGCTCCAAAAAAAATTCTGTATAGCTGTCAGTCCGGGTGATTCACACACTTCCTAAATAGTTTTTAACTAGTTAATACTTTTTTTTTTTTTTTTTTTACACATAATAGCCTGACATGACTTCACTTAGAGCCCTAGAAACTTATCTTAATTCCTTAGTCCCATTTTTAAAAAAAACTCACCACTTTAAAAATAGATTTTTTCCCTCAATATAATAAAAAAAAATAAAAAGAACCAGCATAATATGTATTTATTGGTCAGAAGAAGAATTTGCACTTAGAAATGAATAAAATAGGGATGCCCATTCTTGCCACTTTTCTTTGAAATAGTAAAAATTGTAGCAATTGTATGAAGACTAGTAAAAGATATTAGGAGGATTAACTTTGCAAATAAAAGAGGTCATAGCATTATTTGCTCATGACATGTTAGTATATCTAGAAAATGTAAATGTCTATTTTTTTAATAGCATGTTTTGTCATGAATCCTTTGGAATTGTGGTATATCATTGGTTGATTAGACTTTCTAAGACTTTCAGAGTTTTCTCTCTTTACAATGTTGTTATAAATTGTTCTTCTGGATCTACTTACTTAATTTTGTATCATTTAATACAGGTTTTCCCGAAATCATCCCCATCATCATTTCTTACAATACAAAAATATTTCTTCACAATCATTAACCCTAATTTTTTCATCCATTCCTTAATTAATGCACACTTTCTCAGTTCTAGTTCTTGGGTGGCACAGAGTACTGCTATAAATATTCTGTACGCATAGGTCTTTTTTCTTCTTTCTTTGATCTCTTCATGGTGCAGACCTAATAGTTTTGTTGCTGGGTCAAAGGGTATGCATGGTTTAATAGCTTTTTGGGCATATCTCCAAATTGCTTTCCAGAATGTCTAGGCCAATTCATAGTTTGACCAACAGTGCACCAATAGCCTTTCTTGTAATTTTCCACTTTTGTCAACTTTGCCAATTTGATGAGTCAAGTAGTACCTCAGAGTTATTTTAATTTGTTTTAATTTCTATAATCATTAGTGATTTAGAGAATTTTTTATTTGGCCAAGGAATGGATTTTTCTTTGACCACTGGGAATGGCTTATTCTTAGAGATTTGAATCAGTTCCCTGTATATCTTAGAAATGAGACCTTAACCAAGTTTTTTACAAAGATATTCCCCCCCCCCCCCCAATTTCCTGATTTTCTTCTAAGTTGTTATATTTTTTAGAATGTATTTGATGCCATATGTAGTGGTGAAGGCTTGTAGTCCCTTCAGAGACACTGAGGCTGGTAGATAGATCTCTTGAGTTCAGAAATTCTGACATTCATTGGGGCTAAAGCTTCCACACTAAGTCTAGCATCAGTATAGTGAGTTCTTGGAAATAGAAGTTTGCAAATCTGCCTACAAAGGAGAAACCTGGCCTAGGTTGGAGGTGGAGCAGATCAAAGCTTCTGTCCTGATTTTCAGTGGAGTTGAGCCTATGAGTGACTACTTTACTTCTAGCCTGAGTGAAATAGGGAAACTGAGTCTCCAATACATAATACATATGTACCTTTACATGTAAATGTATTTATGTATGTTTGTGTATGTATATATGTAAATGGAATGGAATAAATAGAATTCTAACTTCAATATTCTTTCAGAAATTGTATGTAGTATATAAAGATGCCCAGTGGGGTAAATGGGTGTCTGGGACAAGGAATAAAGACGTGTTTCCTTGTTCCAGGCTTGTTGACCCATGGAAGAAGGGATATCAAAACTTCGAAATAATTATTGGTAGTTTCCATTAAAAAAAGGCCCAACCATTGTAGATTTATGATTTTTAATCTATGTAGTTGATCATTTTTCCTATATTAATTACTCTCCCAAGAAACGACCTTTCTTTGAATTTTCCATAGCACTTAGAACCTTATTGCACATATCCTATTCTGTTTTATATTCCAATTATTCATGAGTAGGTTCTGGCTAGAACTGTGCCTTACTCATCTTTGTAGCCCCAGTGTTCAATACATTCTATTCTGCTTTTTAAAAAATATTTGAACTTGTGATGTCATTGGTTTTGGGAATGCTGAGTGACTTCCTCCTTCAGTTAAGGTAGATTGACATCTCTTTTGCAATTTAGAGTCTTAGAGAATTATGTAAGTACACTGAAAGGTTAAGAGATTTACCCAAGGTCACAGTGATTAAGGATCAAAGTCCAGAGCTGAAAACAGGTCTTTCCAACTCAGAGACCATTTTTCTACTACATCATGCTGCCTCTCTTGTACTTTGTAAGTACTTACTAATTGTTAATTAAATTCAGTTACATATGAACTATTCATTCTGCTCTGAAAGGAAAGAATAAGGGAAAAAATGATAATATTGATTAAAAGCTCTTGGAATTTAATTAGACCAGTATAGTGCTACTATTCCTGAAGAATATATAATTTTTCATAAGACTTGTTGATTGGTTGGACTATAGATCAGTTGTTCAGTGACCAAATAAGCTAAACTTGGACAAGTTCATTGCTCAGAAACCACATGCTAAATTATACCTGGTTTGTAGTTTATATCATTAGAGGGAGTAATGATGAGATAATAAACCCTTTAAGTACAGAAGTATATATGTGAAATAAAAGTGTTGATTTTTAGGTACAGTAGCTTATAGGGAATTAATATTTATTTCTGTGAACTCTTTAAGTTCTTAGATTTTTTTTTTTTTTTGATGGTTCCAGGATTTCTGTGGATCATCAGTAAGAGATAGCTGATTTTCTGGAGCAATGTGGAACTAAAGATTAAAGGAGATTACTTGAACAAATACTTAATTCTAACACTTTAAATGTTGAAAGATGTACTCCTGTTGGGAAGGGAAAGGAGTTGTATAAGGGGGTCTATATTTGTCTTCCATGAAACAGTCTAGACTTTAAAACTGTATGACAAAGGCAAAATTAGTCTTCAGGTGGTTGGGTATACCGTATATGGTGACTGAGGTGGAAAATGGTTTACTAGTTTTTTTTATCAAAGTATTTTCTTATGGGTTGAAG